>JALIGW010000001.1:292088361-292805861 GCA_023053685.1 Diadophis punctatus similis
ATGACCTTTAACAAGTGCTGTTCTTTAGTTGGACTGGGTCATTACTAGAGATTACAAAATGATTTTTCCAATGAAGCCAAAAAGGCTGAAACAGTATATAGGCTTAATCCAAAATAATTTCACTACATTTTCAAAACTCATGATTTCTCTGGGGCAGGGTTTTTCAACCTTAACAGGCTGCCCGCACAAGCGCTAAAAAAGGAACATTTTGAAGTCTTCTGCGTCTGCAAAGGTAAGTAGAACAGCGAGGGGAGGGGGAATCCGCTGTGCCACGCGATTTAGATTAGCTAGAAAGCAGGAAATCCGATGATTCTAGGTAATATAAAACACATGTCACAACTGATCGTCGAAAATACTGGTTTGCTGAACCGGTAGAATTTTTACTACCAGTTCGGGACAATCGGTCCGAACCGGTAGCATTTCACCCCTGAGTTGAAGTCCACACATCTTAAATTTACAATGGTTGGGAAACTCTGCTCTAGGTCATCTCTCTGCCTTCACACTTGGAGATTGAATAGGGCAAGGGAGATGCTACAGAGAAAATGTTGAAATATATTTTAAATAAAAATCAGAGGTTTTGTATTTTGGACATTTGAAATTTGGGAGAATGGAATTTTCACTGGATTCACCTCATGTTATATATTCGTAGAACAGGAGAGTCCAACTTTTTCCATGCCAAAGTCTGCTTTTGATCTTTACTGATACTCAAAACAGCAGAGGGCAAAGTCAAGGACAAAAGTTGAATTTGATTTTATTTACATTTAAATGGTTAAGGGAAGTACTTTCCAGTCATGTAATTGCTTTCATAGAATTTTAACATGATAAAACTAGAAAGGCTCTTTTTCAGTCACAGCAGGAATTTAAATCAAGAATTTTGTGAAAATGACATTCCAATATCTGGTGAAAACATACCGAGTAAAGGAGACCACAATAATCTGGTATAACTGGTTTCATTGTTGAAGTGCTGTTATTTTTTAAAGCATTTTCCTAACGTTCAACTAGAATGTTCTTTTCTGTAATTTAAGCATACTAATTTTTTTCCAATTCTTTCCATTTTTTTCACTCAATGGAGTTTAGTTTTCAGTTCCTTGCCCAATCTCATTTGCAGTGTCCATTTCTTAACCTTCTCAGTTCAGATGGTGGGTTCCTCCCGGTTCACACTGGTTCTATAGAACAGGTAGCAAACTGCTGGTGATGTCACGGAGTCGGTTCTGTCAGTGCCAATCCGTGGACACCGCCATCTTTTTGAAAAAAATGTTTTTTTATTTTTTAAATTTTTTCTTCTGCGCATGTGCAGAAGCCGAGTTTCCGGCACTGCGCATGCACCACCATCTTGTTTTTGGCTTTTTGGGGGGGAATTTTTTGCAAATTTTCAGCACTGTGCATGCGCGCGCCCGCGCCCACATAGTCATGTGGCGCAGGAGGAAGCGAACCAGCGGCAAGGTAAATTAGAACCTACCCCTGGCTCAGTTTCTATGAATCTTCCTTAAACTTTGGAGCTAAAGAGGCGCAGTGGCTCACTTGTAAGGCTGTGTGATGGTCTCTGCTCCAGCGGTTCAAGTCCTAGCACTGCGTGGTGGAGTGAGCTCAGCTTCTGTCCACCTAGCAGTTCAAAATTATGTTCTATGCGAGTAGATAAATAGGTACCACTTCGGTGGGAAGACAAGCCAGCACTTCGTGTGGTGGTTAGAATCCTAGCAACACTGAACCTTCCCAGTTTGTGTTGCAATACCCATTTGTGAGGCAGCTTCAATAGAGGGAGAAGATCATTTGATGTTGTTGCAGGACAGCGGCTCTTCTTTCTTTCTGGTACGAAGCTAGCTTGCCCCCTCTTGTGGTGCACCATGGGAAGTGCACAAGCATGTACCTAACGGAGCAAGTCTGTTATTTTTCAGCCAAATCTTTTTTTTATAGAATTTTAAATATCTTTCTCCAGAATTCTGTTTACTGAGTTGCCATCCAAAGCTTCAATTAAATAACAGTTCAGAACATAATGAACTGAAAAAAATCACACTTTGAAGTGAGATAAGAATATAGCAAGGATGGTGAGAGAATTAAAAAGGTATAGTAGAGACAGAACCAGATGCTGGCTACTGAAATTTGGCCAGCTTTTGAGAAAAATGCAAAATGGGAACTTATGGAAATCAATGTACATTTTGTACTAGTGAGTCATTATTCCTGTTACTTGATAGGATCCTTGTCAGTAGGGCTAATGGGTAAACGTATGTACAGAGACTTGGTAGCAGATTTAGATGGATTGATTCCACTGATATTAGCAAAATAGTTGATCCTCATGTAAAGATCCAATTTGTTGTGGAAAACACCATTTTAAGAATGGCTGAGAGGCTGAAACTGGCTGAAGCTTATGTCAATGTATTTCTGGTGGATATGGATTTTCTTGACTATGTGTATTCAATTCCATGTTGATGTCACTTTGCATATTCTTCATTTTGTTTTGCTTTATATGCTGGAAATAAGATTTACACCATTTGTACAAGCCAGGATTTTATTTAAAATGGAAATGGGGGTTTCCCTTCCTTCAGAGGTGTGTCTCAATTGTTTAGTTTTTAAGAAATATGCCTTTCAAACAAAGTTATTTAAGACTATTGTGAGAAAAGGCATACATTGAATATTTGTATAATATTAAAGACTGGTATAGTATTAATTTAATTAAAGCATAGTCATAACACATTCAAGAATAGTTACAGACTAGAAATCTGCTTTAATGCAACATTGAAAGCTGAGATAATAAGACAAAGGAGTAAAAACTAGTACAAGTGGGAACACAGGTAAGATGGTCAGGCATATTTATTTATTTAATTTTAAAATCCCACTTTTATTGCTTGATAAGTAACTCAAGGCAGTGAACATACATAGTTCTCCTTATATCGATAAATGTTTTTATTTATTGTTCAGAACTAAAGTATTCAAAGTATTTGTTTTGATGTGTGTTTGTTTTTTGCTTGGGGACAAAGGGTGCAAGGCAAAATAGCTGCATTTAACCTAGCAGCACATACATTATCATACTTTGCCCCCAGAAAACTGGAACTGGAACATACAGACATGCAATCTTTTTATATATTATGGAGGGGAATTAGTGGTTTTAGAGCATTTAAAACATACAGCCATAATATGTTTCTGCTTTTATTGTCAGAGGACAAATAGATGATGGACGGGAATATCTGTATGTTTACACACATGCACACACACACACACACACAAAATGTAAGTTGCACCATCAGTCTACATACCTTAAAGTCTTTATGTATCTACATACCTTAAAGTCTTTATGAACTCTACTCATTTTTCCAGACTGCTTCCAGAGCTGCACAAATGAGCCAATACAAAAGATCATACCAATCATGGGGTCATTTCGGCCCACATGATAGAGCCGGTAGAATCTTTTATGGAATTATTAAATGCATTGGAAAAGACCTTGCAGATAAAGTAGGCTTACCACTCTAAACAGTGCAGGAATCCACTACAGTACTACAGTTTCTTTGACAGTCTGAAAACATCCATCAAAGATCTCCCTATCTCCAAAGACAGTCTGCTTCTTTGCTGAATAACTCTTATGGTTAGGAATATATTCCGGGTGTCCAACCAAGATCTACCTATTACTTTATAGTTAAAATCCCGTGTTTCTTCTCTTGTCATCTGGAACATCTCTAAAGAACGTATCTATAGAAATTCCTATACATTGGATTCTGAATTCAGCTGTCACAAAACCACCACCCCTTTTTCTGCAGATAAATATACCCAGGATCTCCAGTCATCCATAGGAGGGCCCATATAAGTTCAGCTCTTTTTTCTGAACATTTTATCACGCATTAAAAAGGGATGGTCCTTAAAACACCCATATTTCTTAACTACTAATATTGCCCCTATGGGTAGTCCTTGACTTATAATCACAATTGAGCCCCAAATCTCCATTGCTAAGCAAGACAGCTGTTAAGTGAATCCCCCCCGTTTTACAACCTTTCTTGCCACAGCTAAGTGAATCTTTGCAGCAGGGGTGAAATCCTCCCGGTTCGCCCGGGCCAGTCCTTCGGCGTATAGCCGATGGAACTGGCGGCGGTTGCGGCGCGGAGCTTCTCCCGCCCGCTTTCCCGGCCCGGCTGAACGCCGCCATTTGGGTTATTTTTCCCTCTGTGCATGCGCACGCATGCACAGAGGGAAAAATAACCCGAATGATTGTGTTCAGCCGGGCCGGGAAAGCGGTGATTGTGTTCAGCCGGGCAGGGAAAGCGGGCGGGAGAAGCTCCGCGCCGCGACCGCTGCCAGTTCCATAGGCTATACGCCGAAGGACTGGCCAGGGCGAACCGGGAGGATTTCACCCCTGTTTTGCAGTTGCTAAGTTAATAACATAGTTGGTAAGTAAATCTGGATTCCCCATTGACTTGTCAGAAGGTTGCAAAAGGTGATCATACCTAACCCCAGGACCAGGGGTGTGTCCTGGATTCTTTTGCTGCCGGTTCGCTCAGGGTTGCGCCGTGCGTGCGCACAGCAATAAAAAAAATAGCTTCTGTGCATCTGCAGAAGCAAAAATTAGCTTCTGCGAATAACGCAGAAGCAAAATCCAAGATGGTGGCGCCCACGGAGACACCGACAGAACCGGCTCTGTGACATCATCGCTGAATTACTAACGGTTCTAAAGAACCGGTTAGAACCGGTAGGAACCCACCTCTGCCCAGGACACTGCAACCATCATAAATAATATCAGTTGCCAAGTGTCTGATTTTTGATTACCTGCTCATGGAGATGCTACAATGGTTATAAGTTGAAAGCAATTGTAAGTCATTTTTTTCAGTGCCGTTGTAACATTGAATGGTCACTATACGAATGATTGTACATGGAGGACTACCTGTGCTTGCTCTTTTTTTTTGATAACAGGTCTAAAAATGGCTGCCAGGCTTTTCACTTTTGTTAGCTTATTAGGTACAATAATTCTACTCCTCTTGTTGCCAACTGCTTGGCTGCCATCCTGACAGCTGAGCCACATTCCTGCACTCATTTAATAGCTATTTATCATTCAGTAATCTGCCCATTTTCGAGAAGGAATGAAGTTACGTGTTCCAGAAATTAGAAAAAAATTGAAAGTTGACCTTTATTAAGTGGGTTAATTGTCACCATCACAGCATGTATGAAATTAATGACCAAAAAGTAGAATTTCTGAGTTTCAGAAGAGTAGGTTAATATCCAAAAAAAGAAGAAACTCTGACCTTTTTGACACGTCAGAAGAAACAGCCACCTTAATAAATTACTAAACCATCACTAGCATACAATCACTTAAATTAATTGCTGCAAGACACCCTGGCTCTATTTTAGACATTACAATTATTCTCAAGACTTCTCAGCAGCTAGGTTTTGGAAGGCGGAGTCATTTTTTCAACTGCATTGCCCAATATGGAAATCTATTTCATTTATTAGGGATAAGATTAAGAATACTCAATAAAAGGCACAGGAAATAGTATTAAAAGAGGCATATTTAGGAATCAAATGGTTAATTTCATAGAGAACCCGAAGCAGAAAGTACAAATTAATGAATCATTGGCAGCAATATGACTTTAAATATGTACAAATTACTATTTCTTCATCAGGAATAAAGGAGGGAATTCTAAAACACAAAATTATATATTTAGGCTGCTTCATTTGCCTATTTCACTGTCAGGATATATATTGAATTTATACACTTTTCCTAGAACTTGATTTATGTGTAGGAAATATTATTCAAATGGATTTTTAAAAGCTATCATCTTAATGAATATTCTCCTGTGTTTTTCAAGCTGTTGTTTTAAATAGCTGCTGGCTTTATTTATTTCACCTGTTTTTCTTACCTTATTAATACTTTGTGAAATTTTTGTAAAACAATTGGGCATTAATTAACAGCATCCCAAAAGGAAGTATTTAACATCTGGATATTCCTTGTTACATAAATCCATAAGAAACAAAGATAAACATGTTTTCAAATAAAGCAGCACTGCAATATTACAGAAACAAGGGAAAACACCGAGAAAGCTGAATTCGAAAATCTTATAATACATTTGCAAGACACAAATTTACAAGTTATAAGTGAAATATGACTCAAAACCAAAACAAGTTAAAGACTGTATGTTTAAACGGATGCAGAAGTTGATCATTGTTACTGTAATGCCACAGTGAGAATTTCAATTGAAAAATAACATGAAATTTACCTCAAATACTATAGTAAAAAAAATTGGTACAAAATGTTTTGCTACTGATATAACACTTCAGACTTGATTGCTGAAAGGAGTAATTTCTTTTCTGAAAAATTCTGGAAATGTAATGCAGATTGATTCATTTTACCATATATATTGGCAATTATATATACCTCAAGATTATAAATAATCCACTGTAGCACGAGACATATTCTGAAAATTGCATCCTCAGTCCATCTAAATAGATATTTTTAAAAAATTAAATTTCACTAAACCCTACATTCCTTGAATTAGCTTTGTATATTTTAATAGCTGCAATATTTTTTATTGAAAAATACCTTTGATCCCCTGTGTAATAATACTAACCAAACAGTGGGAACATACTTTAATGTCTAAAATAATTTCATATTTAAAAAGTAAATCTGATTTAGAATTCAAATATTTGGAAATCATTTTTAGACTACAGTTTTAACATGCAATTTTACCACATCCAAAATTCAGGTTTTAGAATGATTTGAAATGTGTTACTACAGTTTAATAAACAGGCTTTAATTAGAAAATTGATATAAAATGTCTTGTAGTATTATACGCTTTTAATGATATAGTAATTACTATATCTCAAATTAAATACCTATTTGCTTATATTTTACTGTTTATATTTTTATCTGTGGTACCTATCTTTTACACTTGTAATTGTATTATCCATTTTCTGCATATCACAAATAAATTTTCAACCTGAAGAAAAAAGTAATTAAGCTTTGATTTCCACAGAAGAACTGTCTTAAGCAAAGTGAGTGAAGTCTTGAGCACTATTTCTAAGTCATTGTTTTTTGCTTTTGGACCAAGACAGAGTTACTAATTTATAAAGGCAGTCTTTAGCTCACTGGCATTGTTCTCTACATCTGGCTATTGTACAAGGGGAAACTTCTATTTAGTATCTGCCTCTCTGAAATTGTTTCATGTTTGTAAGACACTTTATGAATGCATTATTGTGATTATATTTTGATTATGACATACACATCCCAACTGAAATTAGAAACAGAAGTTTTTCATGTTTTTGCTAAAATTCTTGTATTTCTTCTTCATTGGTTGTCTTGACTGGAGTTGATTGGAGATGTAGACAAAAATATCTGGAGCATATCAAGATGGGAGGCGTCTTTAGAATGTCTAGAACACGGGTGTCAAACTCGATCGCGTCACGTGACATATTGTGATGTATCGTGATGTTTTTTTGCCTTTGCGGAGCCGGGGTGGGTATGGCTTGTGCGTGACGCATCCAGCCCGCAGGCCGCCAGTTTGACAGGCCTGGTCTAGAACACTTATTCAGAGCAAGCTTTTGAATAAAGCAGAACTATTACTGGTCTTTATTTCTCATTTGAGGTTGTTATTATAGACTGAATTTACAGGAATTTTTTTTCCTTCCTATCAGTTGCTGTACTTTGCTGACCCCCCCCCCCTTACATATTATAAACCTGACACTCTACATTTTACACCTGTGTACATTCATTCTATAAAGTGTCCTTTCTCTTCCTGGCTGGGAATTCTTGGATTTGTAATGCCAACTTATATGAAAGGCATCAAAATGGGGAAAGCCCAATGTTTAGTCTGGGCCAACATAATTTTTATCTATGAAATATATATATCTCTAATGCTTTCACGAATTCCATAATATTCCAGTGCTGTGACCAAAACTGCAGGAGTTGGCAAGATTGAATCAATGGTTTTCAACTGGTGGTAATCTTATTACAAATGGAACTCAGAAGATAAGCAGATGACAAGGTCAGCCATTAAGATTTTAAATCAGTATTTAAGTTATCATAAATGACACGTGTAATAAAATGCCTGTAAATACATTTACTTCTAGAAAAGTTGTGTTATGTTTCTAACATGGCAGGACCTACAACTGAATGACTAGTATTTATTTGAATGGTAGGGTTTAAGGTACTAAAGTAATCAAGAAAAGTAAATACAATATGCCATTTAGCTGAATGCTAGTTCTGATGTCTGTATCTATGGAGTTTTCTTGAGCATTATAGAATTGATTTGCTATTATTATTATTATTATTAATAACCTATTGGCTATCAAAGCTGCAATTCCCAACTGGTATACCTTGCTTAGTTTCAAAGTTCCAAATTATTGTCAAGAAATAACATACCGTAGATGTATCCTTGAGTTACTAAGAGTTGAGCTCTACTTGTTTTTGTTTTTATTTAAATATAAATTTTTTTTATTTTTACTAATTATTTTAGCTAATTAAGTCAATAGAAATCGTAACAGGTTTGATATGTGCTTTCTTTATGAAGGTATACATCACGCAACATAATTAAAAGTATTATTTATTCAATCATGATAGCACTTTTTAACTAGCAGCCTTAAAGATTTTTGGGAAGACATTTGAAGAATACATATTTTCTGAAGTTTGGCAGGAAAACTTCTCTGATATAATAACTTGTAGAGATGGATAGGGAACGTGACCAAGTTAATTCTTCTGGAAATCTGTAGCATTTCCCCCACACTTAATTATTAGAACTTGTGGTTTTATTTTAAAGAAAAATAAAGAGGACTACAGTATAGTATACAGTATTCGTTGCTCTATGACTTGGTAGATACCTTATATATGTTTAGGAAAGACACCATCATGTAATGCCTTGTTCTTTTCATTTTCTGGAACAGATAATCTATAGTTTATAAATAGTTTATAAATAGCCCAAAATAGCCCAGCTTTATTGGATCTGAGAACATGGTTTCTTTGAATCGCTATGATGTTGTAGGCTGAAAGAAGATTCACCAAATAATTAAAAAAGGCTAGAACCCAGCACCATTAAAAAAAGATCTATTCAAAATCCATATGGGACAGAAATAATGATGCATGATGATCGTTATTAAGTACATGAATCCATCTATATTGGCTTGGAATCCCTGAAGGATTAAACATGCAGGAAGCTCCTAAATGTTCTAGTTCAGGAAAATAATGTCAGCTGCGTTACTTTGTTCACTGCAGTATTGCTTCCATCACCTATACTCTGTCAGTTCAGAAAACAGATTACTGCATAATTTGAAATAATAATGATGATAATTTATTCCATTTATATGCTGCTTGATTCCCAGCAACTGGGAATTGCCTCTGAAGACTGTCACAATTATGGACCAGAACACTGGTCTACATTGATAAGTACTGTACGAACAAATAATGAAAATACATACTCAACTGTACTGGCTTCTGGACTTGATTGAAGACAGGCAATATTTAATCAAACTCCCAATTTGCTAAGTGAGTATTTTATGGCAATATTGTCTCCTGTATGAATCTTCTCAAGTAATAACAGCTGACTTGTAAGTACCATGTTCTTTATAAATTCAGAAAGAGTGGTGTTTATGATGGAGCTCATTTCATGATAACTGTTTATTATGTAACCATCTCTTAAGGAAGCTAAACCATATATATATATGGGGGATAGGAATGAATGAAATATGAAGAATAAAAAGTATGAAGAATATAAAGCATATATTCTTTAAAAACAGCTTGTTCAGTCTTGAAACAAGCATATCTCTGGGAAATGGGAGTAATTTACATAGGAAAAATGAAATTTCTGCTCTGTAATCTTTGTTTTATTATACTATTCTTATAGTTTCACATTTGATATTTAATGTGTGTACCACCTAAGACCAAATCAGCTACTGTGAAATAAAACTATGGCTAATGTGCAATAAAATATGTAATAATTTCACACAAACGTTTCTGTAAGATGATTCATACAAAGTAAAAAATTTGCATATATTTGTTTATTTTGGCTTCTGCTAATCTTAGGAAAATACATGGAGTTATATTCATTATAACTGAATTTCCAAACTCATACACTAAAGATTGAATTCTTTTCTTTTTCTTTCAGAGACTAAGCAAAGATTTTATGAGCTTACTTGATAAAACTGCTCCTATATCCTTTGAAGGCCATTTTCAAAGCAGTGAAGGACAAAATATTAGTTCTGCTTAAAATTGCACAAGTTAGAAATATAACTCAAAGAAAATGCATTCAGATTGTGATGTTTCAATTTCAGGTTTCTTTGCTTTGGGGTTCCAGAGCTTGGCCTATTCTGTCTGGGACCTTAAAAATTACATTTTTAAAACATAAAGTGACAAGGGTGCACTCAAAAATATACCAAAATTAGAAGAATTTTGACATATTAAAAAACTGTTCCACTCATCTCTGCAGTTAAACACTGCTGATTATTTGTGGATGTCAAAACTCTAGACCAGGGGTCCCCAAACTTGGCAACTTTAAGACTTGTGGACTTCAACTCCCAGAATTCTCCAGCCAGCATAGCTGGCTGGAGAATTCTGAGAATTGAAGTCCACAAGTCTTAAAGTTGCCAAGTTTGAAGACCTCTGCTCTAGACTGTGCGCCAAAAGAACAGACTTTAAAGATCCACAAAGCCAAAAATATTTCTGCATATTAGGAATTCACAAAATGTATTTTTGGGGGATGGAACATTCTGAGATACACAAAATATTTCCAATTTTTCTTCTGGACCAGGCTAATTTGTGTATTCTGGGTGTGATCTAGCAGTCTTCTGAAAATAAATCTCCTTTAACTCCCCTAAAACTGCAAGCAAAAATTTAGAATTAGTGTACAACTTAGCATGTTAAGCCATGCAGCATTAATGAAAAGTAGCAGACACATTAGTAAGGTTTCACTTTTAATAATTTTCTTAGTCAAAAGTGTTGCTCTGAAAATCTCTACTTATCTGAAAATCTGAAGAAGCTGGGGAGCAATCTCACTTTGAACAACACAGTTTAAAGGCATGGGCTGAATGATCCACTTTCACTTTTTTTTCACCAAATATAACAGTGCCATTTCAAAATAAAAGTTACACCTTAAAAATAAAGTGGAGGATGTACCACAGTTGCAAACTTTGATTTTTTTTTTGGAGGGTGGGAGGAGAAAGGAAGGCCAAAGAGGGAGAATGAAACTTCTCATACAGTAAAACAAACCACAAAATAAATCAACATTCTTAAAAACCACTATAATTAGAATAAAATAGGTATTCTTATTGATATTTCAAACCTAATAAAAATAAGATTGCCACATTACTGTTTAGGGAGCAGCATATCTGACTCTTTCCTAGCTTTTCAATCTTGATATCCATTCCCTATTCTCTTCTGCTTTTAGTTTTTAGCAAAAGCAAATCCTATCACTGCCTTGGGCAACAAGCTTTGAATTTTAAAAGTCAGAATAAACAGAACAGAAAAGCAGCAGATGAGGTTGACCTCTTCCCTAGGAAGTATATGGATTTTCTCAACCAAGGACTGCACAATGTTCCAATGGTATTTTTCTCTTGCCCTATTCCTGGATTCCAAAAGCAAGATGGCAATCTTAATAGAAAAGGGATGCTAAATCTTTTAAATAACTTAAACTTTTTTCTTGTTAAAAAGCACCCCTCATTCCTCTGCAGAAAGAAATGTTAAGAAAACACCAATGTAAATTACTGTTGAAAGAGGAGAATAAGAACACCTGCTAGTTTTCCATGTCACAATAAAATCAGAATGATTTAGAGCTATTCCTTAACCTCATCAGTACTGTCTGAAGAAGATTCTTTGGTATCCTCAGTCTCTCTGCTGCTTTCTTCTTGATTTAGCTTTTCATTTTCCAATTTGGTCCTATTAAGCAAAGAACTGTCCCCATTCACAAATCCATTTGCTTCTGCACCAATGCTTTCCTCAATCTTTAGATCCTGTGGCTCCTCTGTCTCTTCATCCAAATTTCTCAGGACAATTGGGAGGCTCGAGTCTGACACAGTGTTCTCCAGCAAGGCAACATTACTTTCTTCATATCTGGGAAGGGGTGCTTCTTCTGCCATTTGTTTGCTATAGTACTCTCGATTAGCAGCAGCACTTTTTATTGCTTTTTCCAAAATTTCTTTTTCTCCTAAACGCAATTTAATAGCCATCGTTGCGTTACGGGTAAGGTCTTGTGTTTCCAAAATGAATTTGTCATCCTAAGGAAACAAGTGGAATAACAAACATGAAGCTGTTAGCTCAACCTTAAGCACAAAACCAGACACCAGGTTTACATAGCAATGACATCAAGTGGAGAGGGTTCTTCTTTATGGCTTGGAGAAAAAAGTAGATCCCTGCGTCAAGAACCTTACCATCCCAAAAGTGGCCCTTTGGAAAACACAGCTGAATATGGTGGTTGTCTTGATTGTTTAGACCAGGGGTGTCAAACTCAAGGCCTGGGGGCCGGATCCGGCCGGCAGAGTGCTTAGATCTGGCCCGTGTGGAAACAGTGAAGGAGAGGCCCGCGGTGCCCCTGCCAGCGAAATGGAGCTCAAGGAAGCTGCGCAAGGCCCGCCCGACTCCATTTTCCGCAGCGATGGCCTCCTGCAGCCCTCTGCCAGTGAAAACGGAGGCCCTTGGAGGCCACATGCTCTGTTTTCGCTGGCAGAGGGCTGCAGGAGGCCATCACAGTCGAAAACGGAGCCTTGAAGAGTGACGTCGAGCTGGACACGCCCCCTGGCCACCCCCCGAGATCAAACACAACCCTGATGCGGCCCTCAATGAAATCGAGTTTGACTCCCCTGGTTTAGATTGTATTGCAATTAGGAATGAACAAGGGGCAGTCACGATATAAGACATAATATAAAGATACATTGTTCCAAGTGTTCTGGACAAGTGAGAATCGGTACAGTGTTTAACGAAAGAATATAACATTCAGAATCTTGGGAGTTAGCAGAGGTCTAAAAAAATGAATGCTTGGAATGCAAAAGATGTGTTTTGATGTGCCTAGAGGAAAGCTTCAGGGTAATAGCAATAGCACTTAGACTTACAGTATATACCGCTTCACAGTGCTTTACAGCCCCCTCTAAGCGGTTTACAGAGTCAGCATATTTCCCCAAACAATCTGGGTCCTTATTTTACTAACCTCGGAAGGCTGAAAGGCTGAGTCAACCTTGAGATGTTCAGAATTGAACTCCTGGAGTGAGCAGTGAGTTAGCTTGTGATACTGGTGCATTCTAACCACCACCATGGCTCTAAGTGGGTCTGAAAAGTGGCCATCAAGCATATGTTTTCAGAACTGTCCCTGTCATCCAGCAATGTGAAAGAAGCAGTAAGAGACCCTAAATTTCAAATGTAGCTTGTAAAGGGGCTGGGTCATATTGTCATGAAGAGTCATGCACAGAAACCTAGCTTCTGTCCTCTTAATTATGATTCAAACCAACTCAGAATCTATTTTTAAAATTTTTAAATGTAAGAAACCATTGCATTTTGCAACATCTCCCTTACATGAAAATACATATTTAAAAATAACTTAGGTACATGAGAAGAAAAGCAGTAGTAGTTTCTGGAAAAGTAAAGAACCACAAGAATGCAAAGCTTTTAAAACACACATCACTGATATTTGGAATTAAATCTAATAAATTGTAAAGTTTATAAACATATGAAATTTCAAGCTTTTAAAGTCTTACTTGAACAGTAGTCTTGTAGGTTTTCAAGAGAAGAGATGCCCTGGCTTCCAGGAAAGTCCAAAGTTTCACCTCATTGTCCCAGCTCACTGGAAATTCTGAATTACCAAGGGTGAAGATTCTGTCAATAGTATGTTCCCCTATCAAGTGTTCTTTCAGTTCATCTACAAAGGATAAAATACTGTCAGCAAATGCTTCACTTATTCTGGCTATCAACCAGGTAAATAATTGCCCATTAGTAAAGAATCTGTATTCAAGGTTGATGCTCTAAAATAAAACAATTTACATTTTGCCTTTATTACAAGACTGAACAACATGTATCAGATCAAGGGCTTTACCATGCTTTTGTGGATGAAGCTGCTTTCCTCTCTTGTTTTATTATTTTTACGTTATTATTCCTCATTTTTATTTCATTCTATTATTTAAAAGATTTATTAATTTGCTACTTTAACATTTATAAAGTGTTGGGGCTGGGGGGGGGGGCAAATTGGTAAGATAATTCCTTGCAAGTAAAGTGCAGGCTTTTCCTTTATCAGTAGAGGGAGCAATGATACCAATACTCTTTTTTTCAGGGTTACATGCAAAATATTTTTCTATTTTTTTAACTAGGAAAACAAGCAAATGAAAGAATAATTTCATTCTGTGCCTTAAAATTTCTCCTTCAGAAGAATGAGAAAAAAATGCTGCAATAGGATGGGGATTTTTTAAAAAAGAGATTCAATGCCTCTAGAGGTCTTAAGCCATTTCAGCCTCCAAGTCTAAAAAATTGCAGAAAAAATGTGTTCCACTGAGTTTATGTGACAAACCTCAGCTAAGTCTGTGAAGCCTTTTTGAAAGAGATGTGAATTATTTCTTCTTTTCTTACCTGCCTCCCAAAGTCACACTGTCAAAATTTAGTAGCAAAATTGTGGGGGGGGGGCATGTTTAGTTTATTTACAATCAAAGACCAAAATATTAAACAAAGCACAGTCAGATAAAATCAAACCAAAGAAAAGGACAAAAGAGGAAATTAACAGAATTGTAAACCATCCTAGAAGAGAAAAATCAGCCAAAGGTAAATCCAAAGCCTATTTATATTTCTCAAACAAAATTAAGTGATTGTTCTAGATATTTCTGTAGGTCTGTCTGTTAACAAATATATAATATTTGCCTCATCAGAACATCCCAGGCAGGAAATTACTAATTCAGAGCACTATATTCGATAAAAGGGATAGAGAGCAGATAACAACAAAAAAGTGTAAGATTAACTTGACTGTCCCATTGAGACAACAGCATAGAGGGCAATATACAGTGGAATTTCCCCCCCAAGACCATTAAGGAAAAAATGTTGAGTCCAACTAATGAACACTTATGTACTTCCATATGGAAAAATATATATTATAGATGCAATTAAGTAAAGAAAAATATCTATCATAGAAGCTACCATTGCAGTAGTAAATAAGGGATTTTGCTTCTGACTCTACAAATCTGGGCTAAAAATTGTTTAATATCTAGGATGGCTCTCTTAAACCCTGACATGGTCAAAAATTAAGACGGTAACCCACAATAATTCAGGTATGAGGGAGACGCAAACAATGAGATGGAAAAATGAAAAAATAAAATAAGCAATAAAAAACAAAACAACAAAGAATTCACCAATATTATAACAAAAAGATGGACGAGTGGAAAGCAGAGAGCAAGGGGAAGAGGTGGGGTCTGCCGTCAATCCAGCAGCCACCTCCATATTCAAGTCTCAGTAGCTGAAAAATAGGGCTAAAAGCTATTCAAGCTATCTTCTAGATTTTAAAGATCTGTTAATTATAATCCAACCAATTATTAAATAAAGCTTAATATCAAACAACTAGGAAGCCTATGTATAGACGTATGGGAGCTTTTGTAAGCAGACAATTATTTTATTTTGCTTTAATAGACTATTAAGCTACAGTGGCCTAATAATATCTGTTTTAAAATAGATGCTTGAAGGGTAAGCCTCTCTTAATCCTATTTTTTATTATCACTTAATAAAACAAATCAGATGCCAGTGCTTATAAAGTTCTTTTTTTACCTTCAGTCATACAAAATACTCTAAGAAAAGCCAGTAGTTGAGCAGAGATTGGAGGCTCCGTTGAATGCAAAGCAAAAACACTGGAACTAATAAAATAAAGAATGAGTCAGTCTATGATGATTATTTAATATAAAAAGCCTTAATTTATAATATAGTATTACTCTTATAGTGAGGATTACAAGGGATCAGCTGAATTTCAACTCTTCCACATAAAAGTTACACAATTTCTCTTCTAGAATAAGTTATTTTATGTAACTTCACAATTAACATTTATACATGCCTCAAGTTGTCAAATTTCCAATCTACACTATGAGTTATAACATATTATCACTAACCACCAAATATATAGAATAAACCCTATTCAATTTATTTGGGGATCCAATGCCCCCTAAAAAACAAACAATGTTTGCATAGCACACAACAATTTGCTCAAACATGAAGAATATTGGCAGCACTACTGTTAAAAATAATACCACAATCGCAACATATTTCTACTGAAGAGAAGTAAATAGATCGCATCATATTTCTACTAAAGAGAAGTAAATAGTAAAATGGGCAAACTGAGCCATGTCCCATACCCTCAGATAATTTATTTGTGCGTAGATGTATAAATAAAATGTATAATAAGTAAACATGGCATACTATGCAATGTAAGATAAATTATATGATGGCTATTTTAGCATCTATCAACAATATCTGAAAGTTCATTAATCAATGTTCTACTGGGTTTTCAAGCTTACAATACTTTAAGATAAAAGCAGTCTCTCTTAATTTCACTTACGTTGGGATTCCAGCACGAGCTAAGACTTCTGCCTTCATAGCATACAGCCTGTCACTTTTACTTACTCCAAGCTTTATTTTCACTCTGTCATGTGAATTATTATCAAAGAAAAATCCACTGTGGATCACAAATTCAGCATTTGACCGAGTGCCATAAAAAATGTAAATCTAAAAAGATGAAAAGAAAAGGAACAGAAAAACAGCTTAGCATCAAATCTTGGAATGACAATTGGCACTTTAGACAAATAACCTCCCTGCCCCAAACTACAGTACAAAAGAGCACAAATGAGTAAAAATACTGCATTTCAACAAAGTACAACACAAATTTTCCACAAATTGCTTGCACTCAAACATTTCACATTGCTTAAAGCCTCAATATATTTCTGCACTGGATTAATACATATAGATCATTAATGCTCAATTGATTCTCTTTTGAACTTCAAGCAACGCTGGAATTTGTCACATGTAAGGATAGACTTTTTCTGACTGCTGAATATGAGCTGATAAGAAATGTGTTATAAGATAATCAAATAATGGATTAATGAGAAACAACGGCTTACTGCTTTGAACAAATAAAAATATTGTATATCGTGCCTCACTTGAAATGCTGATACAGAAGCGGGAAGGCTATTCTGTAAGGCTACTTCTTGGGAAAAATCTACCGTGCAAAATCACTAAACTTTACAGAGAGAAGTACAACATTCTTGAAGTTTAACATATGCAATAAAATATTTACTTTTATTAATATACATTGTAGCTATCATGACAGCTCTTTATAATAAATTCTAAAGAACTCATTCTCTCCTCAAGTAACATAACAAAAAAGCATGTATGGGCTTGTACGAATGGCCAGGAAAAGCATGAACATTCAGAAATAAGGACAGCAGATATACTGGAGAAAGAAAAGAAAAGGGGAAATTTTGGATGCAAAAATTACTTTTTTTCCAAATTTTTCATTTTATTTTAGTACAAATAATTCATCTTCCATTAAACATTGTGTCATCTGGGTACAAATGTTTGTGCAATAACAATTAAAATTTACAATCATATTCATTATTTAATCTATTCTTAGCTTAATACAATATATTAAATATCTGATACTTTACATCCTGTTCTTAGTTTACTTAACTCTATTAATTCTATTAACTATTTTTTATATTTTACTCATCTACTTTTTATCTTTTCATCTAATTTTTATATTTATCCTCTAACCATCGATAAAATGTTTCCCATATCGCATAATAATAACCAGTTTGTTCTTTCTCTTTAATTGCCAGTGTTAATCTATTCATTTCTGCACATTCTAATACTTTCCTTATCATATTCTCCTCTGTAGGAATCTCTTCACTTTTCCAGTTTTGTGCAAATACAATTCTAGCTGCGGTTATAACATGAATAATCAAATATATATTTTCTTTACTATAAATTTCTGGTAAGATCCCCAACAGAAATATTTCAGGTTTCAAGTCAATATGTTGTTGTATCATATGGTGAAATAATGGGGTTTCTTGAAGCTATAAACGCAAAACCATGCCCAATGGAAAAGAAAAATATTGTTTTTATTCAAGTACTTTTTTTTTCAAAAACAAAGAGGAAAAGATGTCAAATAGCCACTTCACCATAGTAGTGTAAAAGATATAAGCAGTTAATGAAACTGAAGAGGGGATAGAACCTAAGAAAATATGGGTACTAAGTGTCTCTGGAAAAGTGAAGTCACCACCTGGAGTGAGCAGGTATTTTCTCCTTCTGGGATCCAGAGTTTTGGGGTTGTCAGAAAAGGAGCAGCTCTACTCTCTCCTTAATTGGAGAGTTTGCCTCATAAAACAAAAATAAGTGTTTATGGGGTGGGGGGGAGAAATGAGTCAAGCCAGGAAGACAGCAGAGACCAGGGAAAGAGAAACTTTCAATTTGAAGCAAGCACTTCAGCTGTTGTCTTCAGATTCTTGGAACTGAAAGAGCTGAAAGGCTGAAAGAAGAGAGTCTGCAAACCCAAAGTAAACCAGTGATGAGATGGGGTGGGGTAGGGTGAGAAAGAGAGAAAAGTCCGTCTGCAAGAAAGATTACAGAAGATCTGATCTCTGTCCAATATGACAGGCTAGCTCAAATGGCTACCCTACAAATATCTTATCATGGGCATCACTGCTTCTCCTGCCTCCAAGATCTTCAATCATTCTGAAATGTTTCTTGTACTATCTCTGAAGACTATCAAAGTCATCTGATAAGTTTCTCATGATCACTGGACATCCTGCCCAAGGAATGAGTCAATTATGTGATGATTTACTCTTCAGAAATTGTTCTATTTTTTCAACTGCAAAGTTGGAGCCAGCCCAGATTTGGGTGCCAAACACTGTGACTGTACATCTGGGCAACATGTCAGGCAGGGGTTAAGTCCCCTCCTCTTTCTTCCCTAGAGGTCATGGTGATGCTCTGATACTCTGTTCCAAAAGCAGGAGAAGAAATGTCTGTTGTTATAGTTAGGAAACAAGTCAACTTCCCATTTTTCTGAGATATGCTGGGATAGTTTCTGGATGTAATATTTACTCACCCTGCACTAGATTTTGCAAATTCAGGTAGCCTGCTAACATGTTCATTGACCTCTTTATGCATTCTGTTGTAAGGGACAAAGTATTTTCATTCAGATGGTTAGACGTGTGGTTTCATTATGAAGCCCTCTAGACCGATTTCTCTTTTGGTGATTCATGTAAACTCATGTTAGCACGTCATCACTTGAGCTGGTGTTCCAGGATGCTTACAGCTAGTTAAAATAATCTTATACATATATTGTCCATCAATGGAACCCTAATCAGATCATGTCATTATGCATATGTGTGTATTGCTATCATCTGTAAATGTCCCAGCATTATAGCTGCAATTTTGGTGAAAACTCAGGGACCAATGCTAGTTGAAGGGAATTCCTTTGAACAAACAGTGGCTGCAATAGTAGTTAAATGTGAGAAATATCTTTACATACTAACCTGATAATGAAAGTAAGCTTCCAATAAGTCCATTGGTGCCAAGAGGTCATCTGGTATAAGGCCTGTGCTATTGATTTCAGTGTTTGCACCTTCTTTATTTGATAAAGCTGTTCTCCAATCCACTTTTTTGGCTACTGGAGATCATCCATGAAAGAATCTATCATTAACTCAGATGATCTTGCCAGCACATTCAGGTATTTAGGTTCTGAATGTATCTCTCAGAACAAATGTTCAGAATGTTTAGGTTCTAACAGTATCTCTCAGAACAAAGACCAACTCTGAAGCAGAAACTGCTCCCACTTCTTTTGGTAAAATAATTGATTCAGCATTTTTTATTTTTTATTTTCTTGCTCCTTACCTAAGTGTTTGAGAAAGTCCCTCTTGAGAAGCAGATACAACTGTCCTGGATATACTGTTGTGATGGAATAGTTACAGATTACTGCTTAAATTTGTTCCTTTCATTCCTTTCTGACTAGTTTAGAGAAGAATTATAAGAATAGCACATCCTGCCTACAAGGTGCTTCCTCTGAAATTCTGTGCGCCTCAGGGAATAAGTTACTAGAAGTTTAAGAATTCTTATAGATTTATACAGAGGTGCCAGATAAAACTGATCCAAGAGCCTGTATCGTGGCATATAGTCCAGGGAGTATTGCCCCCTGATAATTTGCCCTCCTCCCTCTGAAATTCTATTGTCATTAGGATATTTGAAATTACATCATTGATTCTGTCCTATGAGATCCCAGGAGTAAAGTGACATTCTCTAATTCACTTTAGGAATTTAGAGAAGCTGAGGTTGCAGCTGTGGATGATCGTCATGTAGTTGTCATTTAAATTGCAGACAAGGCTCTTCCTCCACTTCTTCTGTCTATACTTCTATGAGGATGTTTAAATTTTAACACGTTTGTTACCTAGAAAACACACTGTTCAAATTAGAAATGGAATTTGTGATATAAAAACACTATATATATATATATATATATATATATATATATATATATATATATATATATATATATATATATATATATATATATATATATATGAACATACACACACACACAGTGTGTGTGTGTGTGTGTGTGTGTGTGTATATATATATATATATATATATATATATATATATATATATATATATATATATATATATATATATATATATATATACACACACACATATATATATTATATATATATTTACACATATATACATATATACTGTTGCTAATCCCCTAAAGCAGTGATGGCAAACCTTTTTTTCCTCGGGTGCCAAAATAGTGTCTGTGCGCGCTATCACACACACGTGCGTGCCCACACCCATAATTCAAAGCCCCCCCACTTGCCCCACCCCCTGCGCATGCGTGTGTGACCCCCCCCACTCCCCCGTTTCATGACTTTCAGTGGGCCCGGTAGGCCCATTTTTCGCCCTCCCCAGGCTTCAGAGGCTTTCCTGGAGCTTGGGGAGGGCAAAAATGCTCCCCCCTGCCACCCCAGAGGCCCTCTGGAAGCTGAAATCACCCTCCCAGAGCCTCTGCGCGAGCCAAAAATCAGCTGGCGGGCATGCACATGCACGCTGGAGCTGAGCTAGGGCAACAGCTCGCGTGCCGGCAGATATGGCTCTGCGTGCCACCTGTGGCACCCGTGCCATAGGTTCGCCATCACTGCCCTAAAGTATGATTTGTTCATATCCCATACATTTTGCAGGGATGTTTCTCCATTTTTATTCTTTTTAAAAAAGAAATCCATTTCCTTCTCCATTTTTTGTATAAACTCTTTATCTTTCAGTGCTGACTGCTTTAATGTCCATCTTGGTTTTCTTATTTGTCCTTTCCATTTAGCTTTTATTGAGTTATGGTCTGCCCAGATGCTTGATTCCACTTCTATTTCTTGTATGTTCTCTTCCAATTCCAATGACATCCATATCATGTCAATTCTCGACCATGATTTATGCATATTTGAATAAAGTGTATGGCTTTTTCTCCGGTTTTGATTCTCTCCACGCATCTTCTTGTCTATACTTCTTACTGCAGTTGTGTCTCTCTCTCATTCCTTCCTTCTGCCCTTGTGGACATGTCCTGAGGTGCAGAAACATCAGCAGCAAAAGAGGAAGAAGGAAAGAGGGGGAAAATAGCAGGAAGGAAAGGTATCTGAAGCAGTGAAGGATCTAGTGACAAAGTCACAACCCTCGTAGATGCTCGTTTCATGAGAAATTATTCATCTTTTTGAGGAAACTATACCCCCAGATATGTCTATGTCCTACTGCAGCTACCCCTTTCAGAGAGAAAACCTGGTGGTTTGTGACCTTCACAACACAATGTTTTATCACGATGTGTTAATAAGCCTATTATATTCTTATATACCTAAGCTTAATAAACAGCTCCTCATACTACTTTGCCAAGAAATCCATGAATTAATAGTCAACATGTATCCCTGGATGTTATGAATCTAAGAAATACTACAGCTGAATGACTAAAACAGGTACTGGATCTATGTTATGTGTTACATATTCTCCTTTGGAGAATGAATCCTGACAGTTGAATTGCTTACATTATTTTATTTTACATAACACTATTTTTGCTTCAAGTCAGGAAAACTTCCCACTCAAAATGTTTTTATTTACTAAATACCCATTCATTTGCACTGACTTTTTTCCCCTTCAAAGTAGCTAGACATATGTTTCTACATTAAAAATGTAAATATTTAACCATCTGGAAATGAACATAAGTACACAAAGTTACCTGTTCACCAGCTTTAAAATCTTGAAGTGCCACACATTCACAACGATCATCTTTTAAATTGTAGCCTGTAGTAATCTAGATCATGGATTAAAAAGATAGAGAAAATTTTTAGCACTTTAGGATTTACTATATTCTTAATTTAATATTTATTGTAGTAAACAAAACATCAGAAAAACTGGAGAATTCAGTATAAATGTTAGCAAAGCACAGAAACAAATATGAGGCATATTTTTGATAAATCTGCTTTTTCTTCAAAAACATATAAAATCACATAAAATCTTTCAAAAATACCCAACCTTTGCCAAAAAAATTAGTATATAATTCTATCCATATTACTTTTATAACAAAGAACATACCATTTCTACAGAAAAAATAAAAAGTAAAAAGTTCAAATAATTAACTGTACTTAAATAAAGAAATGTATTTCAGAATCTACTGTTGTTTATTGCTAATAAAAAAAACAAAGAAGGAAACATGAAGGCTTATTTTATTAAACTATGGTATAGTAAGCATCTTCTCTAACATCTTGACATTTTCTTTCCAATAGAAAGGCATTAATAAAGGTGTAGTGGCAATTATTTTCATCAAGATAATGCAGAGGAGAATTGGGAAATGGCTATTCTGCTGAGAGGATCTGTTTGACTTTCTCACTCTAAACTGTTTTCATTTCTGCTTGCCATTATGGAAAATCCTACGTGACTTGGAGAATTAGAGTCCATTACAGAGGTGGGATTCAGCAGGTTCTGACCAGTTCTGGAGAACCAGTAGCGGAAATTTTGAGTCGTTCGGAGAACCAGTAAATACCACATCTGACTGGCCCCGCCCCCATCTATTATCTGCAACCCGAGTCCCAGCTGATCAGGAGGAAATGGGGATTTTGCAGTAACCTTCTCCTGGGGGTCTAGGACTTTTAGGCTCCTACCATTGGCCGCACATGCTTCTCCTCCAGGGTTCCACCTCCGTGCATTATTTATTTATTTATTTATTTATTTGGAGGTTCTTCTATGCCGTCCTACTCCCTAAGGACTCATTATCCACCAGCTTTTCTCCTCGGCTGGCCTGCCCCCATCCTTTGGCCTCTCAATATGGTCCACAGTGATTGACATCCACTGTTGGAGGATGGATTGAGTTAAAATGCGTCAAAACTCACTTTAACAACACTCTTGCTTAGCAACCAAAATGTTGGGTTCAATTGTGGTCGTAAGTCGAGGGCTATCTCTTCCTTCCTCTGCATGGCAGCCTTGTCCTAGTAAACTCCTTTCCTTTTCTGGGAATTTTCCTCTCTGTTAGAGGCACCAAAATAACCCAGATGATATAAGGCATTCTGCTGGAGCAGGGGGTTGGACTAGATGACCTCCGGGATCCCTTCCAGCCCTGGATTGCTGTGCTGTTTCAAAGCATCCTCTGAAGCTACAACTAGTGCCAGGGTTTGTGGTCCTTGCTTTTTCTCTACCTCTCTCTCTCCCTCCATCTCATTCATTTTCCCTTCGCTTCCCTTCCTTCCTCCTTCCCTCTCTTTCTTTTCTTTCTTTCTCTTCTTTTCTCTCTCCTTTCTTTCTTGTCTCCCTTCTACCTCTCTTTCTCCCTCCCTCTCTCTCTCTTTCTCCCTTCCCTTCCTCCTTCCCTCTCTCTTTCTAAGGCTAAGATACTCACCCAAAACAAAAACTCCTTTGGATGAAGCCGGGTTATTTACAACCCCCCCTCTTCTCTTCCATATCAGGGAGGCACAATCAGGTACAGGGGAGCTTCCACCCCTCCCCTTCCTTCTCCTAACAAGTGCCTGAGGCTGTTTGGCTGCAGCACCTCCCCCAAAGCCTCCCAGCCCCTGCATCGATTCTTCCATGGCTTCTGGCTGCCATCATGGGCAGCCAGCCAATTGGCTGGTGGGGAACTGTCCCATGCGCCCAAAAGCCCGGGGTGAACTGTATTTTGGCGAATGGGTCGAGGCCAATTGGCCAGGGCCAAAGGATGGGCGCGGGCCAGCCAAGGAGAAAAGCTGGTGGATAATGCGCAGAGGTGGAACCCTGGAGGAGAAGCAGGCGCGACCAGCAGTAGGAGCCTAAAAGTCCCATTCCATCTTCTGGCGTGGAGAGGAAATGAGGATTTGCAGTATCCTTCCCCTGGAGTGGGGAAGGAATGGAGATTTTACAGTATCCTTCCCCTGCCACGCCCACCAGCCACACCCACCAAGCAATGCCATGCCCACCAAGCCACACCCACAGAAACAGTAGTAAAAAAAAATTGAATCCCACCACTGGTCCATTAGTATATTTTCCTTTCTCTTCTACCTTTCTTTTTTGCTTTTTATGTCATGTCTTTAATTAGTATAAAGTTGTGGGAAGAGGACAGTATTTTATCCTGTTACAAATTTTTACTAATAAATCAATAAAAGACTGTATGTAACCTTCCTTGGATGCATTTTTAGTTGACAAGCATGACAAAATAAAAAATAAATGCTATAATTCTTAAACCGCATATTCGTAATGTGTTCATAGAATTTAGCAGCAGTAAAAATATTAGATATGTATCACTGAGCTTCGCAATAACTCGGAGAAGTGTTACTTTATAGATTGTGATTTTCCATGTGATTTTGGTAAGGGAAATGAAAAAACCAATTTTGTATATAAGTTACCTATCTTTTCAGAAAATGAAAATAGGTTACCTCGTCTCCAAATGACTGCTAATGTCAATTAATTTTCTGTCATGGCAACTGCCCTATGGATCCCAAGTGGTCCCAACACACTTGGCCTTAACTGGCTGAGCTCCTAGACATGAAAGTCATAATGTCATTTGGAGTCCGTAAATGGTTGTATTAATGAATGGTATTCCTTGTATCTGCTGGTTTTGATTGTAACTAGCCACCCAAAGTCACTTGCTTGAGATAGATGGTCATATATCGTATTTTTCGGAGTATAAGACACACCTTTTTCCTCCCTAAAAGAGGCTGAAAATTTGGGTGTGTCATATACTCAGAATGTAGCTTTTTCGAAGCTTTTTTTCCAGCCTTAACAAGGTGCTAACGATCTTCCTGGCTTCCTACTCCGTCGGAAGAAGTTTTGTTCCAGCCCTAAGTCTTTGCAGGCTTGTTTTCATTCCTACTCCCTCTGAAAAAGGTCTTTTCAGCCCTAACGAGGTGCTAACGATCTTACCGGCTTGCAGCATTTTATTATTCCTACTCCCTTGAAGTAGTTTTTACCAGTCCTAAGTCTTTGCAGGCTTGTTTTCATTCCTACTCCCTTCGAAGAATATTTTTTTCAGCCCTAACCAGGGGATAAAATAATGTGCTGAAGCTGAACAGACTAAGGACGCTAGCCAGGTGAATACCTGGTAGGTAGATTTTTTCCCCTATTTTCCTCCCCCAAAACTAAGGTGTGTCTTATACTCCGGTGCATCTTAAACTCCCAAAAATACGGTAAATAGAAATAAATAATTGCCAAAAGGATACAAATTAATGAATAATAACTTTGTACCCCTTCCTTCCCAGTATATAATCTTTTATAGTGCTTAAAAAGTGATATATAAGGAATTATGTATATTTATTTACTCAATTTCTATAGCCACCTGTCTCACAGTCAATGACTCTAAGCCGCTTACAATTCAAACAATATATTACAATTAAGATACTAAAAATATTTTGAAACAATAAAAAAACATCAAAAATAAATATATTGTGAAGTATAAATGAAATAAATAAAATTATAACTTTCTGAACCAGAACATTATCATCTCCCCCCAAAAAATAGGATTATGAAGTAACAATATTTGTGCTGAAATCCAATTTAAGTTTGCTTGGGAGTAAATCATAATCAACTCAACTCAAGGGCTGTATTCAAGTGATATAGTAAATGAGAAATAATGGAAAAATATAGCTTGGCCCTTTCTGTCAATAGGTGCAGCTAAAAAACCTGGTTGGCTCTATCTGTACTTCCTTCAATATTATATGCAAACCAGTAACTTCAGTTTGTTCTCTAACCATGTTGGAGTTATCAGTCTGGCAAGATGTATAGAGTTAATGAACTGGAGGCTAAAACATAAGAAGAACGGTTGCAAGAATTGGGTATATCTGGCTTAGTGAAAAGAAGGATTAGGGGTAACATGATAGCAGTGTTCCAATATCTAAAGGGCTGCCACAAAGAGGGCATCAAGCTACTCTCCAAAGCACCTGAAGGCAGGACAAAAAGCAATGGATGGAAACTAATCAAGGAGAGAACCAACTTAGAACTAAGGAGAAATTTCCTGACAGTTAGAACAATTAATCAGTGGAACAACTTGCCTCCACAAGTTGTGGGTGATCCAACACTGGAGGTTTTAAAGAAGAGATTGGCTAATCATTTGTCTGAAATGGTATAGAGTTTCCTGCCTGAGCAGAGGGTTAGACTATAAGACCTCCAAGGTCCCTTCCATCCCTGTTATTTTGCTATGGCACTAAATAAAGCATGGGTTTGTTTCTTGTGTCTACTGGCAGAAAGAACAATATGATTAAGAACAATCAGCTCCAAGCCAAGTCTGTTAACAATAATGTCTGAGTACAGTCAATGAGATTCACTTTTGAGTAGACATATAGAGGATTGGATTGCAAAAATAGTGATTTTCTTTAGAAAAATTCTTCCAAGAAAAGCAATTAATTAAAAAAAATGTGAACAGAGTAAAAAATAGTTATTGGCAATTATCTTATTCCAAAGAGCAACTTTTACACATGGTAGAAAAATTAGGGTCACAAAACTAGAAGAAAATTGATTTCTAGAGATATTACAGCCAGATGTGTTTTGAATTTTTAGTAAACAATATAGTCTTGGGGATTAAATGAAACTTTGATGTTGAAACAGCCAAGTATATCAAGGAGCAAGCAATGGATTATTTTTATAACTGTATAATTCTAAGGAAACAATAGACCTCCCTTGCTGTGATAGTTATCCTCAAAAGGAATGGCTAAATGGCTAAATCTGAGGGCTTATATCAGGGAAGCTAAAATAAATCCAGTTCTTGTGACATCTTCAGTCTGTACTGTCTGTACAGCAGTTCTAACCTTTTATCCATAACTTCTGTTCCCTAAGCAGCACCCCCACAGCAAACTGAAGAACTGGAATGGTAGAAAAGCGTCAGATTGCAGATTCAGATACATTGGGATAAGCAATTACTTTACTTTGAAGTGAGAACTAAAATTACTGTCAGCTGAATATGGGAGGAATCCTTTACTGTGATCCTTATAAGGCAGTGTCAGTGGTGGGAGTTGTTGCTGGAATCAATATTTTTCCAGCTTCTCTTGTACCTTCATTTTGAAACCTCTACATATCAACTATATCCATGGGCATACTAATTTCTACCTGGATTATAATTATGCTTTTTGAATCAGATATAGTACCTACTGGTTTTAACTAAGGACAACTCTTAATTCTAGACTGCTTTAGCCAGCTCTTTTCTTGTTCTCTGTTGTAGCTCCACAGGACAGAACACTTACAATTTCAATACAATTTCATTTACTATTGAAGAGCTAATATATTCTATGTTCCTTTTGTGTCTTGGATTTTTTTAATATTAATTATGTTTATATCATTTAGATTTACAGAAGATATGTAGAATTATTGATTTAATGAGTAAATTAAAATGTTAGACAAACAAGTTCTTCTAAAAGATTACCACGTGGTCTGGAGACCTCTAAAAATTGGTGGAATATTTGCCCTAGGCCTTTAGTGGTGGCAATGTAGGCTAGATTGAAGGGGTGGTAGTAAGCACAAGAGCCCTCTCCTTTTTGTCAGGGTCTGGATGATATTTATTATTTATTATTATTTATTTATTTACATTTCTATGCCGCCCCACTCCCGAAGGACTCGGGGCGACTCACATCAGAAAGAAATATAAATAACAGGATAAAAAAGATAAAATCACAATTAAAAATACAATATAAAAACACAATCATCCTAACATTCATGGGCCGACCTCATCTGAATTGTACTGAGGTCAATGGTCCCAAGCCTGTCGGAAGAGCCAGCAGACATTGTCTGGCTGACGGGACCTGGAGGAGACCGACTCTGTGTGCTCTAACCGGTTGTTGGGAGGTATGTGGTAGCAGATGGTCTCGTAAGTAACCAGGCCCTGAGCCATGTAGGGCTTTAAAGGTCATAACCAACACCTTGAATTGTGTCCGGAGACCAATGGGAAGCCAGTGCAGCTCACGGAGGATTAGTGTAATGTGGGTGTATCTAGGGACACCCACAACCGCTCGCACGGCTGCATTCTGGATCAGCTGCACTCTCCGAACAGTTTTCAGGGGTAGCCCCATGTAGAGCGCATTACAATAATCAAGCCGCGAGGTGATAAGGGCATGAGTGACAGTGAGCAAAGCCTCCTGATCCACGTAGGGTCGCAATTGGTGCACTAGGCGAACCTGTGCAACTATCTTTGGGATAGTTTGCAGTGTGACTTCTTATTTGTCCTGTAGATGAGAGCTCGCAGGTTTGGTGAATGGCAGAGGGGTAAGAAGCAACCAAATGCAACCTGCCTGAATTCATATGGGCTGTCGGTAACTAAGCTACAGTATGTTTATTAGGCCAATGATGACAATTCAGGCTTTTAATTCTATAAATGAGATTCAAGTTAGAGAGCTTCCCTCCTTTAAGTTTGTACTTTCAGATGTCTTTGTTTGCACCATCTTTTTATGGTTTAGTGCAGGGGTAGGCAAAGTTGGCTCTTCTATGACTCATGGACTTCAACTCCCAGAATTCCTGAGCTAGCATGATTGGCTCAGAAATTCTGGGAGTTGAAGTCCACGAGTCATAGAAGAGCCAACTTTGCCTACCCCTGGTTTAGTGGATTAAGACTAGATTATTGTTCTTGTTGGGAGTGTACTACTCTTTTAGGGAGTGGGTAACATACCGTATTTTTCGGAGTATAAGACACACCTTTTTTCCCCCTAAGAGAGGGTGAAAATCTGGGTGTGTCTTATACACCGAATGTAGCCCCGCCCAGCCTCTGAAACGGACCTTTGCAAGGCTGAAAACAATCTCTCAAACCGAGTTTTGCAAGGCTAAAAAAGTAGCCTTTAAAACGGACCTTTGCAAGGCTAATATACCTGTTCCAGGCTGTTTGCTAAGGACGCTAGCCAGATGGATGCTGGTAGGCAGAATTTTTTTTTCTTATTTTCCTCCCCAAAAACTAAGGTGCGTCTTATACTCCGAAAAATACGGTAAGTGGCAATGGAGGCTTCTATCAGTTTTAGTTCCTCTACTCAGAGATGTTTTAGTGACATGTGCTGGCAAGTCAAAATTAAATTATTGTAATTACTATAATGTGATTTTTGTGAGGCAGTCACTGAAGATGTTCCACAAACTGCAACTCATCCTGAATGTGGCAACACAGGAGGTAAGTGGTACCTTTTAAATGTCCCACATAACTATCATGTTGAAAGAATTTCTTTAGTTGCCAGCCGCTGTCTGAGTCCAATTCAAGGTGTTTATAATGGTAAATAAAGTTTAACAGTTAAAATCTATTTAACACAAGTTTAAATATATTTTGACAATGTTTGATGGTTTCTTTTAAATGTAGTTTTGCTCTTTTAATTATTTAAATTTATTGGCTGCCCAACTCCAGTGGACTCTGTAATCTTTTGAGCTGTTAATGGAATAAGCAGTGGAAAAATAATTATTGGATCCAGCCATGTTAGTTAACTTTCATCCATTTTCCAACCTTTTCTTTTTTGGGTAAGGTTATTGAGAGGGTGGTTGGCATGCAGCTTCAGAGGGCCCTGGATGAAGTGAATTATTTGGACCCTGTCAGTTGAGTTCAGGCTGGGGTATAGCACTGAAACAGCATTGGTCATTTGGAGGGCCTGGGATAGGGTGTTGAAACTGTCAGGATCTCTCAGCAACTTTCAATACCGTTGACCATGGTGTCCTTCTGGACTGGCTTCAGGAGTTGGCAGTGGGAGTTCCAAACTACTGTTTTGCAGTGGTTCTCTCTCTTTTTTTGTGTGTGTGGTTGGTTTCAATTGAAGGGAGTAGGTGAGGAGAGGTTGAGCCCAAGGTCATTGCAAGCGTGGGATACTTCAGGGATCAGGTCTCTCCCCTCTCCTCTTTAATATCTATAAAAAATTGCTTTGTGAGATGATCCAATGGAATAGGATATGCTGATAATATCCACTTATATCTCTCTACACTGGGCCAGGCAGATGATACAATTGTAGTGTGGTCCGAGTGTCTGGAGGCTGTAAGTGTCTGAATGGGGATGAACCAACTTCAGCTCAACCCTGGCAAGATGGAGTGGGTTTGAATCCCCCCACACCGGGGTTTGGTCACTTGTCATTTTTGATGCTGGATGGACCTAACTGATACACAATACAGGGTCCTCCAGGACTCATGGCTCCTGCTTGATGAGCAGGTGGCAGCCATAGCTAGGAGGGCCTTTGCACAGATTCATCCTGTGCACCAACTGCATCCTTTCCTGGACCAGCAAGCTATGCTCATGTTTAAAAGGTAAAGTTCCCCTCGCACATATGTGCTAGTTGCTCCCGACTCTAGGGGGCGGTGCTCATCTCCGTTTCAAAGCCAAAGAGCCAGCGCTGTCCGAAGACATCTCCGTGGTCGTGGCCGGCATGACTAAATGCCAAAGGCGCACGGAACGCTGTTACCTTCTCACCAAAGGTGGTCCCTATTTTTCTACTTGCATTTTTTACGTGCTTTCGAACTGCTAGGTTGACAGAAGCTGGGACAAGTAACGGGAGCTCGCCCCGTTACACGGCACTAGGGATTCGAACCGCTGAACTGCCGACCTTTCGATCGACAAGCTCAGCATCATAGCCACTGAGCCACCGCATCCATGCTCATGGTTAATAACATCTTAATTATTACAATGTACTTTACATGGGGCTACTCTTGAAGACTACTTGGAAGTTACAAATGGTCCAGAAGGCAGTGGCACACACAGTACTGAATGCCCATAGGTTTACCCATGTTATACCTTTATTAGGTGAGCTGCACTGATTTCCAGTTTTTTCATGGGTGTAATTCAAGTTGGTGGTTGATAGTTATTGGTTATTACCTTTGAAGCCCTACATGGCATAGGACCTGGTTATTTGTAGAAATAAGAATATTTGTTCATCCTACTAGGTCAATTGAGATGGGCACTCTCCAAGTCCCCTCCATGAATTTTGCTATCTAGTGGGACCACTAATCAGACAAATCTTAGATGAAGAATTGACCATCCACTCTGAGCTTATGTATTTATTTTGTTTTATTTATTTATTTAAAATATTCATATGGCTGCCCATCTTAAGAAACTTTGGGCTGTTCACAATAAGAATAAAGCCAGTAAATAAAACAATCATAAAAGAGTAAAAACCTGAATCATTTAAACAAAAAATGTGCACTGTAATCATCCCCTTGGGATGCCCCACAGCAGGCTCAGCATACTTTATATCTATACAATCCTATCCCAGCACCTCAGTAAAAAGGCAAGATCTTAATGGCCTTCTGATCAGGCTAATCAGGTGAGAATCTGTTAAATTTTCAGTGAAAGGGTGTTCCACAAGATAGAGGTAGTCATGGAAAAGGCATGCTTCTGAAATTTTGTTTCATATAGTTTATTATAATTTCATTCAGTAAAACTAGTTGACTTCTCCATTGTTTCAAGGTATTTTAATTTTATACTTGAGATCTAGGACAGGTTAAACAATGGTCACACTGCAAACAATCTGCATAGTTAGGGATAGAATATTTTTGTACAGAAGTAATAGCACGATATGTTAATGGGCATCTCAAAATATAAAAAGCACAGCTGAAAACTGTCTTGTCCACACAGCTACTGCTGATAATATGTGAATTCTTCTGGTAGATAAAATGAAACAATCATTTGACCTTACTTGCAGGAGAAGAACTTTATGCATCAAAACAAACAGTATTTTTTACTGCGGAATTCTACATGAGTTTCAGTATTACAGTTCTTCAACAAAAATAATCATTTAGCATATTCTGTGACTTTTTAATATCACATTTTCCATTTATCTTAAGCAAAATTATTATTTATTCCTACACCACCTGTAATTACCACTTAAGATAAAAGAAAAGACAGACCCTTGAGCTTTTATCAAAGAGGCAACATAGGGGAACTATAGTAGATTCACGGATAATCAGTTCTTTATTTCTTGCTATTTTAACTAGAACAAGGGGAATGCTAACAAGCCTCCCTCAGTGACATGGCCCAAAGAAAGTCAGCTTCCCTCCTGTTGCTTTGAAGCTAAGAAAAAAGGAAACAATTGGGGGGGGGTGGAGAATCTCATATCCCATTTAAACAGAATGTAAGAAAATTGCATAAAAGAGGATCAAAACGGAAAAGTTATATAGAGAGAAGGAAACTTTTAAACTGGCATTAAATATACATTAAGAGACAAAAGGCATAGAAATGTGTTGAGATAAAATATTACTAGGCTAAGATAGAAAAGGGAAAGGGAAAAGTATAGGAAAGGGAAATGTAAAAATGGAGATATATAGGACAACTGTACTAGAATATTAAATGCAAAAAAGAACATAGAAAAAAAGCAAGAAAAAAGTTTCAAAAGAATTTCAAGTTTTCTTTTAACTTTCTATAGTAAACAAAGATAAGACATCCCTTAGCCCTCCATATTTTGAAAGGTTTCACTCTCAGACCTTTTAAAACTAGTTTCAACCAAATGATGAACTAATTTCTAACAACAATAAAACAAAAGCAATGTGAGGAAATTGCATTTATTCTCTCATATGAAACAGTCCTTACCAGTCCATTGGTGTGATTACACATGTCCCATAAAGGTATCAGAGCTAATGTAACCCTAGAGCCATCCTCAGCAGGAATCTGGTTTTGTCGAGCCATGACTGAGGAAACTGCCCACCTAACAAGCCAAAAAGAAGTTAGTGGCAGTAACTTTTTGTTTTAATACATTTTAAACAATTTGGATATTTTATATATTAAATGCCATTATGGGTTTATTAAAGTCAAACAACTGCAGAATCCTCTCTTTTGAAAATCTAGAAAAACAGGCAGCAGTTAAAAACAAACAACAGTACATTAAAAAGATACTTCAGTGTGTTATAAAATTACTAAGAAGGAACTGGAAAATTAAGAATTATTTTTAGGATATGAGAGGCGTAGAAAGACTTCTGTGAATTAACTTTACTTATAGTGTTATCAATTATGTCACAGTATCAAAGAAGTCTCACTTATTTTAACCATTTTTCAGAACATTAAACAGCAACTGCAACAAAAATGATTTAAGAGAAATTTTAGAAAGGAACATAACAATGTATTTTAGAAGAAACCATAAATTAATGCTAATTGGTTAGCTAACAAACTTTGAAGATTAAATACAGATGGCTGCAATAATTATACTCTGTGATTTTTAATGCTAAGTATTATGATGGGACCAGGGATTCATGATTAATAACTTGATTATTGGGGGTAGGGAAGAAATCTGGAAACTTAACAACTTAGTTTTCAAATAAAAATGGAAACAAACCTGTAATCATCGTAAGTGAAAGAATCCTTTAATGGCAGTTTGCTGGCATTAGGATGGGTCTGAGAAATAAAAGATTCAGAGGAGAGGTGAACGGGGAAAAAAGCAAAACAAAACCCCCACAAAAATCAGTCAGCAGAATTTCATTATTTAGCTGCCTAACAGATCCTAACAAGAGCCAAATGAAGCAGGAGGCGTCCAGCCGCGCTACAGAGGGATCATCATGCTATTATGCTCTCATACATCACTGTCAACTTAATTTGTTGTGCCCAGCAGCCGCCATAAATCTGTTTCTTCATATTTCAAAGACTCAAACTCACAGACAATGGCACACAAGAATTTAAGGTAGACTCCTATCTCCAAGCCACTGATGAAGTTTTCTGCTCTCAGGGTTTTAATTTTTAACTTGGTCACACTGTGTGAGAGTAAATGTATTTTAAACTACTTTTACTTGTTCTGTATCCTATTTTTTTTAATTCAGAGGATAGATATATTTTAGAGACCAAAGACATGAAAAACACTGAAACTGTTATAGTCAAATGGTGAAGGAGAGTGCTACAGCTATTATTAAACAAAACTAATGAGGCAATTATATTTTTTTCCTTAAGGTATTGGTCATACTATATACCAGATCAATAGGACAAGAAAATAATCTTAATTATGATGAGAAAATAAGGATTTTAACCAACTGACTTAAAGGTTCTTCATATCTTATAAGTTTAACTATATAACATTAAAAATCATAGAATTTTACCAAATACTTAAAAATGTTCCCCCTCTTGAGTTATTAAGATCTGTTAAAATATCATTTTAATATTTCAATTACAATTGAATAAGCAGGTTTCAGAAATTATCAAATGAATAGTTATTTCTACCAATGGAAATGAGACTTGCATGGACCTATCTTTGCAACATTGTTAAAGCAAGAAGCTCAACACAGCGTGTTTTTTATAGTCTTGATGCATTAGCATCACAAGTGCATGGTAATTTATCATCTCTCACAGTAATGTACTTGCTGGCACTGTGTGCAGGACAGTAGGGGATGAGGTAAAAGTGGCTCAAACCGTAAATCAATTAGAAAACAAAAGCTTGTGCTTAGTGCACAATTTTAGGCAAATTATATATTACAAAAGGCTGCCAATTGGGTGTTATGTCCCAGGTGTCCATTCTCTCTAACCCTTTAAAATTAGCTTTGTGGATGGACTAGCTCTGAAAATCTTGTCTCTCAACTAATTTTCAAATCAGTATTCATTTTACATAGAAAATGTCATTGCAAATTTATTTAGTTGTTGGCTATTTTAAGAAATAATTATTGCTAAGATCAGGTGCGGTGGTTAAAGGCACCAAGGCTAGAAACCAGGATGGTATTGAGTTCTATTCCTTCTAAACAGCAATATAATCTTGAGCCAGTCACTATCTCTAGCCTTTGGAAGAAGGAAATGGCAAGCTACTTCCAAAAATAATGCCAAGAAAACTTTGGGAACTTCTTGGACAATTATCAGAAGTTGAGGCACAAAACCAACCAAACAAGCTCTGTATAATTTTATTAGAGCTATCTCCAAGTAAATGAGAATGCTCTCATCAATCATATGGGGGGGAGGGGAATCAAAACGAAACATAGGATGAGATGCAAAAAAAAAATACTATAAATACAAGGAAAGCCAGATTTTGAAGATTAATTTTTGATAAAATCATATGTTCAGTTTGCTTGTTAATAAATAGCTAGTTAACGTCAAAGTCTTAAATACTTTATTTAATAAGATGTATACGCTGCTGTTTAGAATGAAACTTCCGAGATACTATAAGACATCTCTAAAATAAAATATGATAATGTTGACATTATTGCTATTACCACTATATATAAGTAGAGGGAGAATGGATTATTATGTATGCTGTCTTGAACTCCTGAATGAGAGATATAAATTTAATGAATAAACACGACATCATGTAACAATAAAAAACAGGTAACAGCATACACACAACTATAATCAGAACTTAGTTAAAATCATAATGACAGGAAAAATCTTAAGATGCTATTTGAAAACCTCTTAAAAAGCAGATGTTTTATTGAAAAAAATTCACAAACCTGGAAACGAGACAGCATTAACCTTTTATAAATAGCAAACATATTCTTTAAAAAAATTAAAAATTTAAGCTTTTTAATGAAGCTATACAGGTGATAAAATGAGTTTACAACACAGGCAAACTCACAATTACATTTACTTTTTGTAACTTTCAACTGAAAAGTCTTCCTATAAACAATTATATCAGGATTTATCTGAAGGACAGATGACTAACATGGCTCTGTCTCCATCTACTGACAGGATGCGTGTAAAGCAGGATCAGAAACTTTTGTCTTAAAAATGCCAAAGGACAATTTTCTCCTAGGAAAATTTTCAGCAATGGTAATTAATCAGATAATTTTACTATATAGAATATAAAAGCATTGACCTCTAAAAGAGTAGCACATGCATCTCTATATTAACAGAATATTTATAAAATCCCTTTCTAATTAAAAAAGCCATAACACGTTATAGAAAATGAAGAAAGAAAAGGCATTTAAATATTACTTATATTTAATTATCTCACTATAGGTAAAAATCTTCATAGTAACAGAGCAGAGCAGTATTTTACTTCTGATCAACTAAGGGATTTTAATTCAAACTAACTGGAAGGCTATTGTTCCCAGGTTGTTTGCAACAGACTAGACCAAATTTACAAACAGCAAATTATATTTTTGGAAAATAGGCAACAACACTGTAATCTAGCAGATGTTTGAGAGCTGCACAGGGGACATGGCACAAAGCCTCCATTAAGGTCTAGAAATGAAAATACAACTCTTTTTGTTCAAGTGCCCATTTCCTAAGGTATTCTGAATCCAAGATATATATCACTGGGTATCAGGCACTGAAATATGCACACATTGACCTTGATAAATGTAATCAAGGTATCAAAGTTCAAATTACATTTGCTCAGTATTCCAATATAAGAATATATATCTAGCTCTATATCTAATTGAACTATGGAATCCTTAGTGTTTCTGAATTTGGTTGTTTGCTTGCAGATGTTTCATTATCCAACTACCAAACTCAGAGAGCACCAAGGGCTTCACATTTGCTCAGAATTTTCTTTCCTGTTGATAATATCCCATCTCACATCAAACTGTAAGATATTAAAAAGGGAATAAATGTTAAAGTTAGGGTTATATCCATAGAACAAAAAGTTCCCAAAATTCAGATAGAACCAGTATAACCTTTGGAGTTATTCAAAATCCAAGAAAGAAAGAAAAATGGGCAAGTTGTGCCTGCTGTTCAAAATATATCTGTTCCAGGTTACTATCCTAAGCAGAGTACTAGAATAGTGTGCGATTGCTCATCTCAACCAGTAGCATGGTTAGGAGAGTGCCGAACATGAAGAATAGTGAATGGGACAATACAGCACCCAATATTTTACTGGGTGCCACAGTAGGCCAGAGGTGTATGCTATAGTTAACTACCAATGATGTAACTGTCCTTGAACAATTGTAGGATGATATCCAGTCAAGACACATTTGTAGATACGAAAAATTGAACTGTATGATCTGTAGATTGCACCAAGAATTTTCTTATATAGTTCCTTTTAGATGTATATAGTTTATTTATATAAATAAATTTAACTATAATTTATATAAACTAAAGAAATTTATTTAGTTCTTTTTAATATTTCTTTTGTAGCTTGCTAGGAGGGAGAAGCAAGCAAATCATCTTCATTCCTAGAAATAATGAAATCCAGCAATTAATATCAGATGATTTCACATTTAATTAAATACCCGTGTTCCCCCCCAAAAAGACCATGTCTTTTTTTTTTGCCACCAAAAAAGGCATGAGGTCTTATTTTGGGGGGATGTTGTCCACTGAGTCGTCTCACTTGCTCACGTCGACCCCGGCCTCCTTTTTGCTGTCAGAGGCCTTCAGGAACTTATTCTGTGGCCGGCAAGGCTTTCCTGAAGGCCTCTGCAGCCGATAACAGAGCTCCAGATCGACCCAGAGCTCTGTTATCGGCTGCAGAGGCTTTCAGAAAAGCCTTGCTGGCCTTGCCAGCTGCAGAAGAAATGGGCCGGCAGGGCAGGTGTCAGGGTGTGCGAGGCCTGGCTGCAACTGTCCAACGCTAAGTAATAGGCAGCTCCACCCCTCCACCCCTCATTCCCACCCTAGCTTAATTTTTACCCGTGCACCCTGGGGTGGGCAGGGTCTTAATTAGGGCTTATATTGGGCGCATGTGTAAAAATCAAGCTAGGGATTACTTTCTGAGTAGGTCATATTTTCGGGAAAACACAGTATTTGGTTCTATTGTAAATGGAAAACAAGAGTGGTCATCCAGATTAGAATGCAAACCATATTTTGAATATAATTTGAAATTACTTTTGGGGCAAAGATATGTCTCAGTAAGATTATTTCGATTCCAGAAAATTTATTTATTTATTATTTATTATTGAGACTTATATACTGCCTCATAGTGCAAGCACTCTCTAAGCGGTTTACACCATTAAGCAATGTATATTTACATTGCCCCCAACAATCTGGGTCCTCACTTTACCTACCTCGGAAGGATGGAAGGCTGAGTCAATCCTGAGCCGAGAGATTTGAACAGCTGAACTGCTGATCACAGTCAGCTAAAGTAGCCTGCAGTACAACACTCTAACTGCTGCGCCACTTTGGCTCATATTTCTCAAAATAAGTGAGAAATATAAACTATGATTTATAAGGTTTATATTTGTCCACTTACCAAATCCAAAACAGTACCAAAGAAGTGTATATGTCCAATATTACATTTTAAGACAACTGATGTTTAATTATTAAATAGTATACGGCATATTAAATATGAAGGAAATAAAGTTCCATAGATTAATACAATAATTTTTAAGCCTTCTGCATTTTTTTCCTAAGAATCTCCAGAGAGGTACTTGCACATTTCTAGCAATCTATCTTTCTCCTAATAACATCACAGGAAATACTCCTAATACAAAATTATACTGTCTCACAGCAAATTTATTTTGTATTTTTGAAAATGCAGTATTTTTATCATGTGTTAGCATATCTTAGCTAAAATGATCAAGAGAAAAATACTCTGATTAAAAAAATTGATTTAGCATGCAGTTTCACTTCACAGTCCCTCTGTAAAAATGAAATCTCCCTAACAAACTCTTAATAAAACCTGTCAATATATCTAGAAAGAAAAATGACACAAATGCATTAAGTATTAAATACCCTTGGAAAAAGTCACATATTCCATGAATTTTTGATGTACTATCTTGACATTAATGTAAAACCTTGATATTTATAATTGACAGATATTTAATAAAGTATAGAATATGGCTGCTGCATAGCATGCAAATTTTTCAGGTTGATCAAAAGGAGATAGACACTTATTCAAATGAAGCAACCTGTTGATAAATGGCAAAACTCAGATTAAGTTTGTATAGTCTTAGTTTAATAAATAATATGCCCATTTTATTTTAGATAACTCTAAATACATGATAAAATTATGCTGCATTTTTAAAATGTGCCAGTAAGAATATTATGGCAATTGTTTAGCTAACAAGTGCACGCTACAATGTTTCAGAATAGCAGTAAAACTATTTAAATGGCTACCGTATTTTTCGGAGTATAAGATGCACCGAAGTATAAGACGCACCTTAGTTTTGGGGGAGGAAAACAAGAAAAAAAGGCCTCTGCCTCCAAGCAATTTGCCAAACAGCAAACAGCACAGATGATATACACTGTTTGCTGTGTATTTCTGTGCATGTGTGCTTGACCCATAGAAATAGCAAAGAATTGGAGAAATGTACATTATGCCAGAAAGTTTTCTTAAATGTAGTCACATTAACTCTTCCCAATTATTTAAATAGATCTACTCCAAGGTAACTAAACTCTAATACTAAACAGGACACTGTTACATTTCATACTATACTTGTACAGAGCTGTTAAAATTAATTAAAATTTCTGGAAGTATACATTATTCTCTATTATTTAAAAGAAGATACAATAGCACTGGGCCTCTTCAGAGCAAGCATTTATTTTAAAAAGCTTCTTTATTTTGTTAAGTTGTCTAGATTTACAGGGATCTCCAACCTTGGCAACTTTAAGACTTGTGGACTTCAACTCCCAGAATTCCACAGCCAGCAAAGCTAACAAAGCTGGCTGTGGAATTCTGGGAGTTGAAGTCCACAAGTCTTAAAGTTGCCAAGGTTGGAGACCCCTGGCTCTAGAACAATAATAAAGCAGTCTTTAAAAAATAAGTCTAATAATTTGAACATTCTACAGACATTTATAGTTATTCACATACCCCCTTCCATCCAGTTCAGCAAAAAATAAAAATCTGCGTGTCTCTCCCAGCTATTTGCCTCTTTGCAGTTTCAGTTTCAGTTTCATTTTAGCACGTGGCAAGTCAGCTGTAGGTCGGGAAGCTGCTAGTGACTTGCTTGGCTTTACAGGCTCTTCCCTCTTTGCTGCAAACAGGTAAATTGCTGGAAGACAGAGGCCAAAGGGTGGGGGTGGGTGGGGCTACATTCGGTGTATAAGACGCACCCAAGTTTTCACCCTCTTTTTGGGGGTAAAAAGGTGCGTCTTATATTCCGAAAAATATGGTATTTATAAATAAAACTGTTTTGGAAACAAGCTATTTAAATCTCATAGGATAATAAAAATGGTGAACCAAGATTCTCGGATATGCAGTACATATGCATATTCAGAAATCCACACAGAGTTCAAAAAAGCTTTTTCTCAATTTGTATATATATGACAGTTGAAAAGTAATGTTTTCAAAATGGATATTCCGTTTTTGTCAGTTGCCTGGAAAATGGGCTCACCTATATGCTTAACACCGTATTCAGATTATAATTAAAGAACAAAGTCCAATTTTTCTGTTATTAATGGGAATTTGATCCTAGTGCCTAGCACAATCGCAACAGTGTGCATGTTGTGTATCTGTGACACACACACAGCAAGGCAAAATCATACAATATATTTTAATATATTTATATTAATATTTAGAAATATTTAGAAGGGACTTGGAAAATCAAATTCTCTGCTCAATGCAAGAATCCATTATTATAATGCTCCAAAAGAAAACTAACTAGCCTGCTGTTTATTTCCTCCAAAGAAAAATCCACTAAGTCCTGAGACAACCTGTTGAATAGTTTTTACCATTAGAAAATTCTTCCTCATATCCAAGGAAAATCTACTTCCTTGTAATTTAAACCTATTGTGTTTTTTGTATTTTTGAAAATTGAATAATTCTTCCTCAGCTTTTATTCACATGCTCAAGGACAACTATTATATCTATCTGTAGTTGTCCAAGTACTTTAAACACTTAAATGTCAACAAAGAAAAATATTTTATTAGATGGAACACTCCAATTATGGCACATTTTCCCCATCTTAACCCTACATTATTGCATTTATACTGGCATTTCTATTAGTTGTCTTATTTTGATGCCACAACAGAAAAACCGGCTGACACTTGTTAACAGATGGGACCAGGAATATACCTCACTTGCAAGGAAACAACAGAGCAGGAACAGACAACCAGAGCCATCCCTCAAGTAATCTAAATCCAAGCATGAAACACTCAATATGTAACTACCAGCACCCTGAAGTGAACCTGGAAGCATACTGGCAATCAAAGCAAGCTCGCAGAGCAGTGGTGCCACATGCGCCAAACAATGTCCCTGTTTCTTTACTTCTTGGTTGACCAAAGATAGTCGATTCAGTTTTATATTTGTCCATTCTTTGAAGGGCAATATTTCAGCAAAATGTTAGGAAATTTCCTGATAGGGCTATGCTGGCGAGAGTTTATCGTCCAATAGACATCAAGAAAATTCCCAATGTTACTTTATGCCTCTTCAAAAGAACTGCAGTTTACTTTAGTACAGAATCATTCTCAATTTTCCAACTGGACAGGAAATTCTGGACACTATCAACATCACTACTTTGGTTCATTCCTCTGGTTTTTCTATTAGCATGCTCAGTAAACTTTTCACTCAAGCATATTTTAAAAGCAAGTGAAATTATTAGTGAATGTTGCTCAATAATTTACATGCTTTTTGGCATGACAGCAATGTGTGAATTGTCATGGGCAGGCTAGAACGTTTAAACTGCTTAAGGTTACCACTGTTAAAACAAAACAGTGACAGTGCTCCAGTTAAGGAGAGTGAAATAGAGTGGAACTTGTAGTTATTTTTTTATTATGACAAGCATGTGCCACATCAAGTCAGATTGTTTAGGCCAAAAGTGTAGAAGACAACTCATTTCTAATTTAGTTAAATTACTAATTTCTAAAAAAGTAAGTCCCTTAAGCAGTTTAATAATGCTCAAAATATGCATCGTCTTTTATTATTTCACTCCAGATTTATCAGATTTCTATTGTGCTTTATTTTTATTGAACATTCATAACTGCTGTTGCATCAAGGAGAAAAACATTAAATCCCAACAATACACTCTGTATATCTGTGGAATAATATGATTAATTATTGAGGCACAGAATCTTGAACCACAGATTACATCTCAGTGGACAGAGTTGCTTTCTGGAATGCAACTTAATCTGAGAAATATATACTGTTATTTTGTTTTAGCTACCAAAATGAAAGCTCATTGGAATCTATGGCCAGGAGAGGGGTTAAAAACCTCATCTTTTAAAGAAGAGTCTCAATAGACCTCAGTGTTTTGTAGTCAACATAATATTTCTCCCCAGTGTGGTTTAAAAATGTGCAAAAACAATTTCATCTAATATTGGCATATATAGCTTTGAAGCATAGAGTTTTCAGTCAAAGTATTCAGGGAGATGATTTTAATGGAATTGTAAGTCATTAAGAGCATCAAAAATAAATTAAAAGTAGTTATGTTGGCAAGCAGGGTCCAAAATACAGAAAATAATGGTTTCCCAAATGACAAGTTTTATGATTTTCAAAATAGAAAATTCATATTCAACCAATGAACTTTCCTACTGATACAGAAAAGGGACTTAACAGATGAGGTTGGGAATGCACCATAAAATACAAAATCCAATAAAAGACTTAAAAATATATATTTAACGTTTTTGGCATGGAGAAAATTCACTGTCAAACAAATGCGGGATCCCCTGGCATTTTATCTACAATTGAAGGAGCAAAATCAGAGAACCAGAGATTTCAGCGGAACTCACTCATCTAACTTTTCCTTTAACATTGGGCTTAAAATTCCAACCTCCCCAAGACTCTCTGTGAGTATGCCAACGATTGACTACATCTGTACCCTACAACAGTCAATTTATTCCTGCCACTACATAGTAAACAGTAAATTTAAAACATCTATGGCAAGCTTAAAAATGTAAAATAAAACTTCCTAACAGTTGAATAAAACAAAAGGTCCTAAACTATTCAAAGCACTCTCCAGGATCTATCTTCAATGTGGGATGTACTCAAGGATGGCACCAACCTGATATCTACTGGGCAAGTGCCCCAATGTTTTCTGATCTATGCTTCTGCTACTCAACACAAGAAAAGTCAATCACTTTCTTAAGTAGTCAGTTTTCATCACTAAATAGCTGTAATCATTAGGACGTTTTACCCATATTTAAACAAATTTCCCTTCTCTTAAATTTCTACCTTTCAGTTCTAATTCTACATTCTAGAAGAGCGGCCCCCAACCTTTTGGGCACCAGGGACAAGTTCTATGGAGAGAGGTTTGCGTCCTGCAGATGGGGCCTCACTTGTTTGGTTTCTGGCTGTTTGGCGGACTGGTGTCGGTCCACGGACCAGTGGCTGGGGACCCCTGCTCTAGAACAATGTAAAATGTATTTATTTATTTATTTTAATAGATTTGTATGCCGCCCAACTCCCGAAAGACTCTGGGCGGCTAACAGCATATGAAATACAAAATCTAAAAAAACGGTTAAAAACAATTAAAAAAATCATTAAAAAACACATGCATACTACTTTCATGGGCCGGAGCTTATCCCTGATATTCCCAAGCTCAACGGTCCCATGCCTGACGGAAGAGCCAGGTCTTAATTGCCTTACGGAAGACCAGTAGGGTGGAGGCGGTCTGGATCTTTGGGGGTAGCTGGTTCCAGAGAGCCGGAGCTGCCTCAGAGAAGGGTCTCCTCCGTGGACCCACCAGCCAACACTGTCTGGCTGACAGGACCTGGAGAAGACCGACTCTGTGGGATCTCACTGGTCGAAGGGAGCTGTGCGGTAGGAGGCGGTCTCAGAGGTAACCTGGTTATGAGCCATGTAGGGCTTTAAAGGTGATAACCAACACCTTGAATTGTGCCCGGAGACCAATGGGAAGCCAGTGCAGCTCGCGGAGAATGGGTGTAATATGGGTGTACCTAGGTACACCCATGATAGCTCGCGCGGCTGCATTCTGGACTAATTGTAGTCTCTGAACACTCTTCAAGGGTAGCCCCATGTAGAGCGCGTTGCAGTAATCTAACCATGAGGTGACAAGGGCATAATTGACTGTAAGGAGAGCATCCCGATCCAAGTAGGGCCGTAATTGGTGCACAAGACCTGGCCACAGCTGTCAGATGTTGCTCTAATTTCAGCTGTAGATCTAGGAGGACACCCAAATTACGGAACCGCTCTGAGGGGGACAATTTCTCCCCCCCCCAAGAGTCAGGGATGGACAGTTTACCTCATTCTTGGGAGGCAGCACCCACAGCCATTCGCTCTTGTCTGGGTTGAGTCTGAGTCTGTTGACTCCGATCCAGACCCTCACAGCTTCCAGACACCGGTGCATCACATCTACAGCTCTTATCAGTATTAAGTTTCTCATTTTCAATATGCTTTCTCAATATGTTTTCAGCTGTTCCTCATACAGGTAGTTTTTGACTAATTGTGACTAGAATTTCTGTTGCTATGTAAGGCAATAATTAAGGAAGTCACACCCAATTATGCAATATCTTTTGCTGATATTGACTTCAGTCAGCTTCATCCATTCACTTTGCTTGTCATAGATCTGTTGGAAAGGTTGCAAATGGCAATCACATGACCCAGATGTAGGAGATGAGCATGCTGAGCCCAAGGGCAGGGTCAAATGAATCATCAGTTTGGAATCATTGCACTCCCACAAAAGACCAAAGTCCACCCCCACTGTGAATTCCACTGACCCTTATCTAGCACCAATTTGGCTTGACCATTAGTAAAACAGAGTCTTGTATACAGGTAGCATGTAAAAAAACCTTTAGTGCTTTGAACTCAACTCCGGTTCCTAATTAATTGCGCCTGACATCAGAATACTGCAACCAACATTAATACACGCAGGTTTCCAAGCACCTGAATCTTGATCACATGACCACATGGATACTGCAATAGTCAGTAAGCCATAAGCAACATTTCCAGTGTTGTCTTAACTTTAAATGGTCACTAAACAAAGGTTCATAAGCCATGGACTACCTATATTCTATTCTATTCTATTCTCCCAATCCAGCGTTCCATCATTCTATATTACTGTATTTTTATATGGAAGATTTATAATTAAGGTATCATATTTTGTTCTCTCTTTTCCCATGTTTGCTCTTTTGTTGAACTGTTATCTTTTCATTCCTTTCTTCAATCTGACACTTTAAAAAGTTTTCATTCTCTTATCATTTATACATTGATGAATGTAATGTTCCTCTAGCTTTTTTCATTTTGACATTCTTGCTCCTCCTCCTCTTCTCCTTTGCAGCAATTCAAACAACACTGGTATTTTAATTTACTACAGCATGTCATTTTCTAGGATGTTATTCTTAGGATTAGAAAACAATGCATCTGGAAATATGTTATTAAAAATATGAAAAAGCTTCTATTATTCAATATTTTGTTGCATTCTCTTTTCAATCTGGCAGAAAATAGGCACAGCTGGGAGGCTGTAGCTCTGCTTTTATATACTAAAGTGCACACAATGATAATATAAGGCAGGAGTTCCTTCCATATTCCATACAAATATGCCCACGTGCAGAGAAAGTTAAAACAGGAACTGCTGGGTTTCCTTTTCAGACACAACCCAAAATCTCTGCGTTCAAAGAGCAAAGAATCTTCACTGTATGTCTCTGAACTGTATGGCTCCCTCTTGTGTTTATTTTATCATATTTCAATGTTCAAAAAACTAAGCATTATGCAATAAACATGTGTTCTGTACACTTTGCTGTATATAATTTGTGCTCATAAAATGGTAATGGCAGCAACACATATGCATTTAAAAAATGGGGAAAGAATTACAAATACATACAAATTGAAATAAACTGAAGAATCCCCCAGAAGTTAAGTTTTAAACAAGCCTAATACCTACTTTTTCTGTTTTTCAAGCTGAAGATATTTTTTCAATTGCCTTATGTCTATTTTAGGAATTAGATTACACTTCTGGCTCTTTGCTAATAGCAACGGCTATTTTTGAATATATACACTTGTACAAGAGATGTAGAAGAAACAGCATCTCTCAGTTTTCAAGTGCACTCAGAATAATTGCAGTCTAAAAGTGCTTAGAAATAACATCTTGAAAATTTACTCCTACTGCTTTCATCAAGACACTGTATTATTGATTAACAATCAAATATGTGATTATAAACTTTTGTATTGTTTGTAAACCAACAAGCAGACTGGTGTGATATACACAGTAGACAACAGGAACTAGATTTTAGATTCAACTATATTGCAGAATACTCTGGCCACCTAATGAGAAGGTAGGACTCACTGGAGAAGAGCCTAATGCTGGGAACAATTGAGGGCAAAAGAAGAAGGGGATGACAGAGAATGAGGTGGTTGGATGGAGTCACTGAAGCAGTCAGCGTGAGCTTAAATGGACTTTGGGGGATGGTAGAGGACAAGAAGGCCTGGAGGAACGTTGTCCATGGGGTCGTGATGGGTCGGACACGACTTCATGACTAACAACAACAACATATTACAGAAACATCACAGGGCAAATCTGGTTTACATGATTCTTAAAAATACAGAGATCATAAAGATGTATATATCTTGTTACCCTTTTAAATCATTTCACCTTCCAATCAGGTACAATACTATTATTAAAATAGTAGGAAACATTATATAGTGAAAAATAAACATACACTATCCACTGATATTCCTAACAGCACTTATATAAGCATGTCAGCATTATTATCTCTCACAGTGAAAGGCAGGAGAATGACTTACCTGAGACTATCCAAGTAAATGTACAGCAAAGACAAAAATCAAAGCAGAGACTTTTTGATTTGTAGTCTTTTGGCCACCAAAAGCGGTCTGGGCTCTAGTTAACTATACTGTACGTCCTTTTCTAGAAAGCCATGCTAGTCACCCACTATGTACCCATGAATCAGTTTTTCATTTTCATTTAGTAATTAACATTCCATGTGAATTATGTCAGCTTGTGTTTTAAATTATTTTTAAATATTTATTTCTTCAAACATCCTCCTTAAAATCAGCTATTTTCTCAGTTTGTACTACATTCTCTACTATGCTATCCATTGGAGGGAATAATATGTAATTGAATCCAACTCAGTCATGGTAAGTCAATTTTATGGTATAATGATAGTCCACCCAACAGTAATATAACAATACTTCAAGTTACTATACCATAAAGCTTGTGATACTACTACCGACTTGAAACAATTTTAGATAGAACACCCATTTTTAAAAGTTCTGAAAAAATACAAACATTCTATTGTTCCTTCAAAATGCATCTTTCACTTTGGAATGCTGGCATGCTAATGATCACACTTGTCTACTTTTAAATGTCAGTATTACACATAAGATATAATCTGGATATCATGTCACTTGGTGGCACACTTTATTAACTTTGCACTAGGGTAGCATATGGCAGACATACTTTTTTTTAAAAAAAACTATCATTTAAAACAACATTAAAAGCCTTGCCTGGTAAAGTGTTGCCAGGTTTCTTTTTTTAAATGCTGGAGCTTATCTCTGACATTGGCGTCTCATTAATATAGCACCTTCTGTTCTAAAGGGAGGAAACTTGAATCTTTCAGCCTTCATCGTTCTATCACAATATCTTACAATTTGTCCAGGCATGTTTTAAACTGCCCAACTAAAAAAATGCCACCAGTACTGCAATTTTAGAGCAACTAGATACATTAAGCAAGACTGACTTCACATAAAAAGAAATGTTAAAATAAGCAGTTATTTTAGAATAGAAAAGAATAAAAACTTCCGTCACTTTAAATGTACACTAATCAGCATACATTAAAATGAAATTTTGTTGATTTCAGCTCTCAAAAGATAGCCATTATGCATTATCCCCACACACATATATGACACAGAGAAACATCACAGTCTAGTTCGAATGTATACATATACTTGGTGAAAAAAAGGAATCCTGCAAGTGTACAAGATGGATGGCATATGGAACAAAGCTGTTACAGAATCTAGTAGTCCTGCTGTAGATACTTTGAAGCCTCCTCCCAGAGGGGAGAAACAGACTGTAAAGTGCGTGTCTCTAACAATGCTTCGAGCTCTAAGTACATAGTGCTTTTAAGTAGTATCCTGAATAACGGGAAGCGAGCTTCCTATAATCTTTTCAGCTGTCCTTACCACTCTCTGTATGGACCTTCTATATGAGGCCATGCTACCACCAAACCAAACAGTGATGCAATTTGTTAAAACAGTTTCAATCGTGCCTCTGTAAAAAGTGGCCAAGGCAGAAGGAGAAAGATGTGTTCTCCTTATCCGATGCAGGAAATGCAAACGCTGGTTTGTACGCTTCACTAAAGATAACATGTTTTTTATATTGTCTGGAAAAAAACGAATATAGCTTTAAAAGCAATCTGGGACTACTTTGTCTAACCTAATTTTCAAAATGTTTTTATGATAATACTAGCACTAGGTACAAATCTTTCATTTTAAAATATTAAAAATGTTCAAAAGTGTTGTAATTTGACATTACAATTCAATAAAGGCAGTCAGGAAGTAGAATATATTTCAACAGAGATTTTATTTAATTAAACAACAGTGTTGAAAGATTTTACTATATGATATACCCATTTCTATGTAGGAAATATTCTTTTCAATAAAAGCTTAATGCACACTGAATAGTTATCTAAGAAGATTTTGGTTGATTTTTAGGTGTCACAAAATCAAATCTAATAAGATATTCTGTCAATATGTTAAACATTGAGAGTATTTTCTTGTCTTTGCAATATAAAACCTTAGTAACTATGGATACCTACGCAAAAGTTGTGGAAAAAGCTAGGTACAGCACAGGGAACAAATGGCTAGAAGCAGAAGCATTTAGAAGAAAAATGTACTGTAAATTAAAAGGCCATGATGCCATGATACCAATTTATCAATGAAAATATACTCTCCTGCACTGCTCTACCTCACCTATAAACATTCTCCTGTCAAAAATCTTTGCATGTACTCAATCTATAGATGTATTAAGTAGAAGAACATAGGGTTCAATTTCATCTCTACAAACACTTAATTGTATAAGAGGTTCAGTGGCTTAAGTGTAATATTTTACACATGGAGTTAACAAAAAGGCCACAAATACAAAGAATCATAACAATGGTTCCCTTTATCTATCTCATCCACACACCAAATGATGGAATAATAAAGTACAATGTACTTATCTACATCATCCAGCTCCCAAGATCCTGGCCAATCTACACATTTGGTGTATTTTTATTCATAAAACATTTTTGATTACAAAGTAAGGTTTATTATGTGCATCATTATTATAGTGAGTTTATTTTTCAAAAATTCATCTAAATATTTCCTGTATTGTTTTAACAACTCCCCCCCTCCCTGTGAGTCAATCTTAATTCCTGGTGAATATATATGGATAAATCCATGGAATTAATTGGCAACCATTTTTGTGAAATGATTTGCCATTGCCTTTTCCCTGAGAGTAAGAAAAAGCGGTCCAGCTAGTTTTATGCCTAAGGCAGGTCTAGAACTCATTTTCCCAGCTTCTAGCCCAGTGCCTTTAACCATTGCACTGAACTGGCTCTTTTAATAAAGCTATCTTTTTTAAATGTTATTTTTCTATCTCTTCTACAATTCCATAGTATCTTTTCTAATAATTTATAAGGTCTTACTTTCATTTTCTTCCCTACCTATTGCTACCTCTACCTTTAATAAGATTTTGCTTTTGTTTGCAATTATTCCTTGCATAAGAAAGTTATCTTAATAATCAGTTAGACATTTGGACTATTCCTGCTGTTGCCAACTTCCAAATCAGCTAGGGCAGACAAGGACGGTCTTGTCAATCATTCTACTATTCTACACAGCTTTACTTGTCTTCCTCTCTTCTACGAACTTTAGGTCAAAAGTCTTTTCTTTGTCTACAATACTTAGATCATAACTACCTGTCTGCTGAACAATGACAGCTCAGAAAGTCTCAGATCTTCCCTTCAAGCTCTGCCCCTTTTGCCGATGCAAAACAACTTTTCTCCTTCTAATGGACAGTATTTTTTCTTTAATTCTCTTAACCTTACCACACCATGCTGCATGCATGCCATCATAAAAGTATAATGAAATATGGGACTCATTTGTACAAAATAGAATAGATAAAAAGTATGATAGATATATAAGATAGATATATCATAATGTTTGCATTAGATAATTATATAGAGAATTGTAATTTTCACTGTTGTAACATTATATGTTCTGTATTTTAATTTGTTGTATTTTTCTTAGCTTTGAACCATTTATTATTTTTTGATAATGTAATGTATATTTGTTTTGTTCCCTTTTTGTTATTTTAAAAGCATTTAAAATATTTTATATATAAAGGTATGAACTTATATGATCTTGCAACCTCCAACAGCAAAGGGGGTAGTACTGAACATAACAAAAAAAAATTCTGCTAAAACGTAAGAATATATTAAGAAAACAAGCACTACAACAATGTGGATTTTTTTCTGCACTATTCAAAATACAAAATGGAACCTTTTAAATGTATTTACGTGCTTTTAATGCATATAATTCATATATACTGCAACTTGTTTTAGCCTCTTACCTGTACAACTTTGTAGAAATAGGCATACTGTCGGGCAGTATTTTTATACTGGCTAAAAATATCGTGTATGGCCTGAGTTGACTGAAGATATTGAACTTCATCTTCCTCAAAGTAAAGAGCAGTATTATATTCACTTGGGAGGGTCTGGATATAAGGTAGCCAGAAGGAATTAGGGTTGTATCGTTCACAGAGAAGATGAAAAGCTAATGTGATATTGCCCATAGCTTGGAGAATTCGATCTTGAGAATATAGAGAACCTTAAAAAGAAAAGAAAGAACCCTGTAAGAAAATCTTAGTCCCTCTAAAATTAAGGGGGGAAAATTTAACAAGTATCTATTTTATACCAGAATGAATTTATCTCCTATCATAGGAGATAAATACACACGACAATAATTTAAATATATATATTAAATATTAAGTAGGAAAGTACTGCAATGAAAAAATAGAGGTAACTTTTGTAAAAAAAATGTCAATATGGCTCTTTATTATTCCTAAGTCTTCTAATATAGCATAACTTTAAATCCACTGACACAATTTAGGTTTGTGGGATTATCTTCATTATATCATTTCATTTATTAATTTTTTTTCTGAGATGAACACAATAAATTGTAGTGATATGACTGGGGCAAACATTTATAATTAAGAATACTCAAAAATTTATCAAATTTAGGAATTTTACTAAAATAGACATCTTAACACAAATAACTATTCATAATTTCTCTCCAGGTTCCCTATATCATTACTTAAAAACAGACAATTATTACTACTGCTAAATAGATGGTTGTCTATTAATTCTACCTGAGAATTTATAGCATTGTTCCATAGAAAACATCCTATAAATACACTTTTCAAAAACTCTTCTTACCCAGGATTGAATTTTTAGCTGACTCTACGGTCATCAACAATTTTCTGGGAACCCAGAGAAAAAGTTCTTCTGCCTATAAAAGCCACAAAAATAGTTCACAGTATTATATATATCAAATAAACATAACATTTTAGATAGTAACCCATCTCCTTTTTTGCAAACTTACAAAGTGTTACATGAGTTGCATGTCTTATCTAGTGGGCTTCCTAATGGATACATTCTTGGTCACAAGTTAATCTTTGCCTAGGCACAAAATAAGAGATTGGACTGCATGTACAGTTCTCTTTATGTGGGCCATTCCATGCCAAATGAACAAAGGAAGGACTATGTCAGACTCAAATTTCTGTAAATGTTTTCAACAAAATAGCATTTAGCAGTTAGATTTATATAACCCATAGTATTTTACAGAACTCTCTGGACTGTTTACAAAGTCAGGATATTGGCCCCAACATTTTTTTTCTTTTAATGACTCTGTAATCCCTTGCAACAAGGTAGAGTTGGCACGACTGAATGGAGCACGGGTGTCAAACTCGCCGCGTCACATTGCCGTCACGTGACGTTTCTCCTTCGCAGACCACGGGTGGCCGTGGCCTGTGCATGATGCACCCGGTCCACAGGCTGCCAGTTTGAGACTCCTGGAGTAGAGTGCTTACTGGCCGGATGCCCCTTGACGCCTATGCGGAGCTCACAGAAGGTATTTTCTCTCTGCACCCAGAGAGAGAATTATCTGCCACTACCCAGGATTGAACTCAGCTTCCCAATTGTGAGGCAAGAGCTCCACCTCTAGGCCATCACTCCATTCATATGGCCCAACAATATGGGTCCTCATTTTACCAACCAAGGCTGGAAGGCTGAGTCAACTCTGAGCTTGTCAGGATTGAACTCCTGGGTGTGGCCAGTTAGTCTCCAATACTACATTTTTATCATTGTGCCACCAGGACTCATAAAAAAGGAAGAAAACTTTAGTATATTTTCTGGCTACAGAAAATTTCTGTGATAACTTGCAGTAGCTAGTTTTGCAGTAGTTTATCTTAGATAGATAAAGGCCCAAGACAAGCATAGAAGCAGACCTTGACTTATGACCATTTGCTGAACAATAGTTTGAAGTTATGACAGTACTGAGAAAAGTGTTCATGAAGTTATTTCAAACCATCCAAATGGTCACATAATCCCAATTTGGGCTCTTGGCAACTGACTTGCATTTATGATGGTTGCGGTCACGTGATTGTGATTTGTGACTTTCTAAATTGGCTTCTAACAAGTAAAACCAACAGAGGATTTTAATGATTATTACATTTACTTAATGAAATTGATGACCTGCTTAATAACAACACTGCTTAGCAACCAAAATTCTGGTTCCAATGATAATTGTAAGTCAAGGACTATTTGTATTAGCTTTCTTCCTAACTATTCTTTATTTTCTGGAAATTCTGGCAGAAAAAGTTTGAGATGATAAACAAATGCCAGGTCTTAAAACCTGTGGAGAGGAATAAGCTTAAATGTTATGCAGCCAAAATAGTATTAACTATTACAGAACTACAAAGGGCAATAAAACAGTTGATGAAAACAATTCACAACTTTTGAGAATTCTCTGGATATAAAATCAATGACCATAAAACAAAAAAGATTACAAGATATTTAACACATGGAAAAATTAATATCTTGTGTGACGAATCTGGCTGTCAGATAACCCATTCAATGAACCATCTACATTTGATAGGTAATAATCAAGAAATATATCAAAATTGGAAAGACATATAGAACTATCCAGAGAATTTTGGAAATTAAATTTGAAATGAAATCACATTATAAAACAATTCAATACATTTTGCAACTGTTCATAAATGTTGTACTTGGCATTAACTGCACAATTTAAGCAATCTTATGTTAACATTTAACATTAATATAATTTTTCTAATATGTTAACAATTTCTAGTTTCTATTGCATAAATACCATTATTCTGAGGTATCATCTGTATTCTATAATATATTATTTGCATTTTATAATACAACAAAACAATTATTGGTTTAACTTTGCAAAAAAACCACTGGGCAGGGTTTGCACTGTGCTGTGCAGAATGGAAAAATAAGCTTTCTGCTCCCCCCCCCCCTTTACACAGCGCAAAGCCAGCTACATACGGTTTAGAAGCATGGCACAAAGGGCACTCTCCAGTCCATTTAAGCGCTTGATGCTTTTATTTTTCACAGATGGAGGCAGCAGCCCCATACAGCCTGATATCAAGGCTGGGCATGGCTCATGAATAGCAGGAGCAAGAGGATAATGGTGAAGGTCAGCTGGGACAGAAGGGGGACAAAAGTGCACAAATGGGGTGGGGGGTGGGCGGGAGATGCAGCTCCTGAATTTTTATCACATGATTGCAGGAATCCTGCAACAGTCATAATTTCGGCCATGGATCATAAGTCCATTAGTTCAGTGCTGTCGAAGATTCAAATAGTTGCTGAACAAATGCTTGTAAGTCAAGGACGACCTATTTCAATTATTGTAAGAATAAATTCTGATGTTAAGTATGAGGGAGGAGCACTAAGAAATATAACAGAATGTGAAATACTTATACAAAATCAGTACCATCTGTTAAGGCAGTATATATAAAATATTCGGATATGATATGGAGGGGGGAACAAATAAACTGCATGATAAAGTGGATGGAAAACTTTAAAGAAGTATTCACAACACAACAGTGGAAGAATTATGGTCCAAATTCATCAAATTTAAAAATCATATGTAATATTGATATAAATTCATCTTTAAAGGTTTAATTTATCTAAATGATCACAGTATTAACTATTTCCAGTTTTAATGGAATAAATAAGCACTGTACTGAGTTATTATCTCTATTCTAAAATGTATTATTCAGACATAATGCAATAGAACAATGAACTTGAAAAAAATTAGACATTATATATGGGATTTTAATTGCATTTTGGAGTGTGACATCTCTGAAAAGGCGAAAATCCCTATTCCCCCCCCCCTCTGAAATCAGTATATGAGGAGAGGTCTGTGTTTGTGTGCCTTCAGATCAATGTTGATTCCTAGTGACTGCCTGGAGAAGTTACTGCAGTTTTCTTGGCAAAGTTTTTCAGAAGCGGTTTGCCATTGCTTCCTTCCTAGGGCTCCATAAAGAGAGATACTATCATACTAAATATGTACTTGTGTGTTTAGCAACTCTTAAAATAATTACTTAAAATTTAATATTTATATTATCTATTTATTTCTGTAGATTGACTTTTATATTCATCATGGACGCAATGAAATTTATGAGGTGAAGTGACCAATACTAGATGCGTGAGCCAAGTAATTCCTATATCCACTTCTATACAGGATGAGATTCCTAACAGATGTTTTTCTTGAAAAATAATAAATGGTAGTACACTAAACATTTAATTAATTTATATAAATTATAAATATAAATTATAAATTAATTAAATGTTTAGTGTCTACTACCATTTCTGAAAAATCTGGCAAGATTGTAAGCACTAGTGCAGGGGTCAGCAACCTTAAACACTCAAAGAGCCACAAAGGTCCTAACCGGAAGCCCCCATTCAATTCTGGAGCCGACCGGATGTCCGGTTCCCCTATCATAGTCTCCTCCTAGCGCGGTATCCTTTTTCCTCTGCCGACTGGAAGTCAGTTTCCCCACCATAGAGTCTCCTCCTAGTGTGGCATCCTTTTTCCTCTACCTGTCCTAACCGAAAGCCCTATCAATTGTGGAGCCAACCAGCAACAGGGAGCCGCAGCAGAGGGATGAAAGAGCCACATGCGGCTCCAGAGCCGTGGGTTGCTGACCCCTGCACTAGTGTAAGCTACATACATTTTTCTGACCAAAGTAAGTATATATTTCACAGTAAATTAACTTGGTTATTGTCATGCCCCGGTCAGAGCCTGAATCTGTGGAGGAAGACGAGCTGGAACTGGAGCCAATGGAGATCGAGGGGGCAGCTTTGTTGGCTTCGGAGGAAAATGGGGAGGAACAGGCCCAGTCAGGCCAGGACCTTTCAGGATTGGGATGGTTTGTAGGAGGAACGGGGGCAGGATGACTAAGAGACTAAGCAGTGAACATGAGAGACAGAGCTCAGGCGATGAGCAAGGACCACCCCCACCTGATCCTCAAGCACGGAGAGTGGAGAGAAGAGCGCAGACTGACCTGACTAGTCAGGAGAAGAGCACCCCACCCCTCTTCACAAGGCACACCTGGGGACTGAGACTTAAGGAGACGGGGAGGGGCATTTGTCAGGAACAAACGCTGAATTCACGGAGTGTTGAGTGCCAACGTTTGAACTTTCCTGGATTCCTTGCATTCTTTCTGGCTTTCTGGATTAATTGCCTTGCTTCTTTGCTTCCTGGACTCCACTTGCCTTGCTGGATTTCTTGATTTGCAGCCATTGTGCTCACAGGCTTGGGCTGGACTATTTGCAGCCAGAGGTTGCTGGAGGTGTGTGTGTGTCATCACTTTGCTCTGGAACTTGCCAGAAACGTGGGAGAATTTGGGGAAATTTGGAGCAATAAAGGAGTGGTTTGAACTGCCAGCTGCCTATGTTACCTCTGTGCCGTGCCCCGGGTCATCACAGTTATATTTGGAAGAGGAGAAGTATAACTTAGTTCTCAGACAATTATAAAAAGCTGGCAAATCTACCCAAGCATAATGAATGCCCTCCTTTGCTTAAGGAATGGCAAAAAAAGTGTCACAACCACCAGCATTTCAATCATGATCTGCAGCATCCCAAGACTGCAACATTGAAATTCAACTTTAAAATATCCCATTTTAGGAAATCCCATTTTTCATGATATTCTTTCCTTCCAAAATTATGAATAGGAATGGAATCACACATTTTTCTCTATGGTTACCTATGGTATATTACTTTTGTAAGTCATTCAGATTATTTTGATTGAAGCAGCATTAAATATTTAGAAATAAGTAAGTAGAAAAAGATAAAAAAGCAAAGTGATCTTTTACTCACTTTTATATCTTGTGTGGCTTTTAATCCAAAACCCTCTTCTCCAAAATTAGCCACTTCAAAACCATCTGTGGCTGCACCATTTTCTCCAGCCCATTTTATTAATTCAGAGAAATAATCTTCTCTTTTCCCATCAAATATAATAGATAAACCTGTGTTCACATTTAATGGGAGACAAAAATACACAACAAATTGCTATTAGTAAGCCTATGTACATTATTCATTTATCACTATTATGTGGAAAATGTAACGAACTTAGAGTGCATCCTGAGTGTATATGCAAGTAAACTACATGTACTTCTGAGTTGGTGGTATTGGCATCAATAGTTGTCTTGTGACAGCAGGGAAGGAGCAGCACATTTTATGACAGCTGGAAGTGCTTTATGGGCCATAATTCCAAATGATCATGAAATAACCAGTTGTAAGTCATTAATCATGACTCATTCAGCAACTGTCCAAAGTTACAATAGTGCTAAGTGAGTAGTACTTACAACCAGTCTTCAAAGTCCCAGCTGCCTCAGCAACCCCATGATCGTGTGAGAGCAATCTAGGCACTTAGTAACCAGCTTATAGCAATAGCAATAGCACTTAGACTTACCGGTATATACCGCTTCATAGTGCTTTACAGCCCTCTCTAAGTGGTTTACAGAGTTCAGCATATTGCCCCCAACAATCTGGGTCCTCATTTTACCAACCTCGGAAGGATGGAAGGCTGAGTCAACCTTGAGCCGATGAGATTTGAACAGCTGAACTACAGTGCTGCATTTTAACCACTGTGCCACCTCGGCTCCTTATACTTACAATGATTGCAGTATCCCAGTCACGATTGCCATTTGTGATCTTCCATCTGGCTTTCCACAAGTAAAGTCAATGGAGAAGCCAGTAGAGAAGTATTTACAAGTCGTTCCTGTAAATAGCTTTCATTCCCAACATTTTCCTCTTTCCCCTCTCACACACCACAGCACCATTCTCCACCTAGTTGAACTCACACATGGCTGCAGAAGCCACCCATATGCCCTCTCATCCTCTGGAACATCCACCCCACGTGTGGTCATACTAGTGCCAAGACTGCAGCAGCCACATGCACAGCCTCCCACTCTTGGGAGCACCCACCTCCTGTCTAACTCACACCACAGCACACTAGCCTGTTTGTGAGCAGGCCAGAACTTGTAACTTCCTGCCAACTTCCTCACTGACTTTGCTTGTTGGAAGCCAGTGGGGAGTCACAAGGAGGACTTAATGACCTGCAATCTCTGTTTGACAACACAACATGGACTGCAATTATTGCTGTAGTCATTTACCATCATTAAATGAGAACTATCTATTGTGGATATGTGCTGCTACAGAGTTGTAGTTTAAGAAAATGGTTTAGTTGTGTATATCAGTTTGGGTAATTGTAAGCAATCCTAACCACATAAGGTAAGATTATAAATTCTATATACTGTACAGTCAATAATACATTTGGACTCTTTTGATATCCCCAGTTCTATATGTTCTACTGTTATATATAGAATACATGTTCTAAACATGTTTTTCACGTGGGATCTTAGAATATATAATGTCAAGGGAAAAATATTATACCTAAGTTAGAAAAAAAGTTTAACTTGGAAAATGTAGGTAGAATTCAATATAATTTCTTGTTTGCAGAAGTGCATGTTTGGTACAAACAAATGCCAAGGATCATATGAATGCTGATACCATTATACCATTTGTTTTTGTGTATGACATTTGATGAAAATCATTTCCATTATTAGTGGATGTAAACTTGAGAGAAGAACTGAACCTTTAGCTAGTGGTTTAACATTAGCCTCAATGTACTAACCTCAACTTTAGGTACAGGTATTCCTTGCTTAATGACTGGTCACTTAGCAACCATTTGAAGTTATCAAGGACTCCTCCCAAAATATATTAACAACCTGGTTCCAGAATTCCGATGTGGCACTCCCCCCCCCCATGGTCACATGATTGATTGTATTTTGGGCATTTAGCAATCAGTTCCCCTTTATAGGCAGTTGCAGCATTCCATGGTCACATGACATGATTTACAACTTTTGCAGGGAACTGGTCTTTTGGGCCACTTGACTGTCATGACTCACTATGAAACTGGTCTCACATGAGCATTCTTCCCAAAACAGAGGTAAGGGTTCCTTACAGTATTTGGGCCAAGATTGTAGCATGGAAAAGTTTTAACACTGCTAGTACTAACCTGCCTCTGATTTTAAAAAAATGCTTGATGACTATTGAAGAACCTGATATTAATGGGAGACATCATTACAACAGGCCCTCCAGTTTCCTTAGGATGGAAAACCATTCTCAAGTATTTAAATGTGTTTGCATTTTGGTCTTCGGAATAATGACCATGACTTTAGATTTTTGCAAGTGCCAACCTGTTCTGTGTACGGTATTGGATTATAGAATTCATTACCTTCCTAAGCCTTATTGGGCAGCAACAGTTAAGAATTGCATCATCTTCATACAGAAATATCACAACTTTGCACCCTGCTAATTCGGGGCCATGATAGTGTGACTTGTTCACTGATTCAGTCATGGAATTAATAAACAAATTAGACAGGACAACTTCTGTAATGCATGCAGAGACAGAATTTGTGTTTTGACAATGGAAAGAATTAACCTGACAAAGACTTAAACAAGAATGGATTAACTCCATTTCTTGCTAGAAAGCAAGGCTTAAACATTTTATCACCTAAAAGACGCTATCCCACTTTTATACCATGAATTGACTTCAGCAAAAAGGCAGTCAAAATGAGGTTTATTATTCAAAATCCAAATGTATACATACTGATGTAATTATCAACAAACATTCAATACATAACAATGAGGTACATTGGTACAGTAGACATTAGGGAACATAAACATTCCCTCAGAGTGGCTGTAGTTATTTATATGTAATTCTTCCTAAGGAGGTACTGATAAATCCATCTTGGTGACTAGAAGGGCACCATATGCTAAATCCAAGTACCATTCTTAGTCACCTGAAGATAGACAACAGGAAATGGATCAACTTTAGCAATATTCCAGGGGCAATTAGAATGATTTATGGCAGCTTCCATATAACAGATAACCCAAAGGCTGCATCTGCTTATGCAACCTTACATTATTATGTTTAATGGAAAGAAAAAGATTCTGATCGCAGTTTTGCCCCACAAATGTCCATGAAGAGCTATTGAGGTAATAGATTCTCTAAATAAGTGTTAATGCTACTTGTTACTAGTCAAATGGGCCAGCATAATGTATTTCTTTCATTTGGGCCAGTCCTCTCTCAGTCCAACCCACCTCACAAGGTTGTTGTTATGGCAAAAATAGGAGGAAGGTGTGTTATGTTCACTGCCTTGAGTTATTTGTAAAAATAATGAAAAGGGAATACAAACAAACATAAATTGGCCAATATGATGTATTCCTTGCAGATACAGGAACACATTACTTGTCTCCCTCAGCCAACTGCCTTGTAGGAGATGGTCTGATTTGAGTTTCTATCCTCCTTGATGTATTTAAAATGAATTCTTAGGGTTTTACCAAAGATGCTGTCTGAGATGGGAAAGATTTGGCTGGAAATTCAGGAACATGATCTCCTATGCCTTACAACAGTTGAAGAGCTGAAGTGGTGCAGTGGTTAAATGCAGCCATTGCAGGCTGACTGCTAGTTCAACAGTTCAGCTGTTCAAATCTCACTAGGCTCAAGGTTGACTCAGCCTTCCATCCTTCCGAGGTCGGTAAAATGAGGACCCAGATTGTTGGGGGCAATATGCTGAACTCTGTAAACCGCTTAGAGAGGGCTGTAAAGCACTATGAAGCGGTATATAAGAAAAGTGCTATTGCTATAACAGTGATCCCAACCCATTCTGGCTTTGCGGATTGGCGGGGGAGGGGAGAGAGGAAGAGGGAATGGTTACACGTGAGCAGAGGGCGATCGTATGCAGCTCCATTTGTGCCAGCGGTGGACACACTCACCCACCGCTCGCAAAAATGGAGCTGCGTGCACATGCGCGTGCTCACCTGCCACTTCCGTGGCCCAGTTCCAAATGGGAATGAGTTGAGGACCTCTGCCATATAAAATTTGGAATTTACCTTGTAAATAAAACAAGTATCATTCTGGTGAAAAATGTATTCTGCTGAAAACACAGAAATATTCCCTTGTATATATGGCCTATATTTAATTAACCCTCTTGGCTTAAGAGAGCCAGTAAAAAGGCCTATTTTGAAGGGATGTTATTGTTTAGTATCTATTAAATAAGCTCAAAGGGGTCTACTATTAGTACTGCAAAGACTCTGGTTAAATCTTATAAAGGAAAACAGTGAAACAACATGTGGAGATGAAAGTTATACCCATGAGAAAACCATGCACATTAGGATGAGTCTCCCCATTAGCAATAGCAATAGCACTTAGACTTATATACCGCTTCATAGTGCTTTACAGCCCTCTCTAAGCGGAGAGTTCAGCATATTGCCCCCAACAATCTGGGTCCTCATTTTACCCACCTCGGAAGGATGGAAGGCTGAGTCAACCTTGAGCCTGGTGAGATTTGAACAGCTGAACTGCTGAACTAGCAATCAGCTGAAGGTTGCAGTGCTGCTTTTAACCACTGCACCACCTCGGCTCCATTGGTCCAAAGGAGTCTGATACCTAGCCTGTGTGAACAAAGTATTCTCTGAGAGTATCTTGTCCATTTGACCTTGTAGCAACCTCTTAGATTCTAGTATTTCTACTAATATTTCCATGAGGTTTCTTTCCTCACCATCTTTCAAACGTTCATTAGGCCATCCTAATTTACCCTTTCTGGTTGCTGGTATCTGGAGGTGAAAAAGAACTCTGTTAAATCTGGTAACATGGTGCTTAGCAGTTGTCTCCATACAATTTTCAGAAACAGGCTGTAACTACTCTATATTTGTATGAAGAATCAGTCTCCAGCTTTGAATGTCTATTTGTGCCTACAGATGCCATAGAGGCTTTTCACTTATGTACAGTAATACCAAGAGCTATGGACTCCTGGAGCCAGCAAAGGCAAGCAGGAACATTCCTTCTCTACATAGTTTTCCCTTCCATGCATCTTGGACAGTGTTATCAGCAAAACTAAACAGAGAACAACTGATTATTAGGATATAAGAGGTGGGTGGGTTGGGTACTTGAATATGCATGTACTTCTATACACAGAAAGAAATGTAAAGTAATGAAATATGAATAAAAATATTAAAACTTTTGTACTGTGTATTTATTTACATTATTAATTTGCAGTTTTTATAGACAAAGTATTTTCATGCACAATTGTAAAGAAAACCTCCAAAGAAGTAGTTTAAAGTTATTCTCCTGCTTGCCTTTTAAAATTGTGAATATGCATGTTGAATCCTTCAGTGAACAGTTAAGATGGAATAATTTTTCTCTATACAAAATGAAAGAACATTACTTCCCAAATGTACAGTTTGATCATTAAAATTCTCCACTCAATATGCATTGATTAAACTTTTTAAAACTTCACAAATAAGAAAACTAAATATATAAATACATTTATCTTTAGAAATAAATTGTTGATTTCATTATAACCACTACTAGCAAATGATAATAAATCAGATTATCCATTAATAAACAAAGATTTTTAACAAGGTCCCCGCCAACATAAAATGTTGCTATAATAAGTGACTATAACTTTTGGATAAAAAACCAATTAATTAATTGTGCGTTGTCAATACCTTTGTGCAGCATTGTGAGGCTGAAAAACATCAAACATTTTTTCACATTTATATGTACCTTTTTAAATGCACTTTAGGAAATACCATTTGAAAATGTTTCCCCATTTACAATTACAAATTGTAGATGAAAATTCAAAATATTATTCTACAACAACACTAGGTGTTTTCTAAATATAAAAATGATATGTCTGAGAATACTGGTATATATTACATTAATGACTCTGATTTTCAATAAAAAATATGTAGCTCATGATTGAACCGTGGAGTCCCAGGTGCTCTCAGAACATGATTATTTTCTTGCAGACATTTCATTATCTGACTAGGGAACATCTTTACTGCTGGAAGGAAATGGGGTTTGTTCTCTGTTTATATACAGTACCTTGCCTTTTGTCAGTGTTGATGAGTGTGTGATTTTTTTTGCCTTATTTCTTGATTAGGCTGTAGTTTCATACTTGATTGTTTCTTTGAGTTGGTAGTTCCTCAGTTAGGGTATTGTTTATTGCTTGTTTGTCTTCCTGATTTAATCATGGTTTTAATTCTCCTTGCTAGAGAGGTGGTGTTCTGCTCTTTCTGTTTCCTTTTTAGCTTTTTAATTATCTCTTTTGAATGATGTGTGAATGTTGTTTATCTCTATGTCCCTGTTGATGGCTGATTTGCCTGCTAGGTATACCATAGGGCAGTGATGGCGAACCTTTTTTTCCTTGGGTGCCAAAAGCAAGGGTGCGCACGCTATTGTGCACATGTGAGTGCCCACACCCATAATTCAATGCCCCCCTGTGCTGCCCCGCCCCCCATGCATGTACGCACAACCCCCCGCTCCCCCGTTTCCCGACTTCGGGTGGGCCCATTTTTCGCCCTCCCTAGGCTCCAGAGGCTTTCTTGGAGCCTGGGCAGGCAAAAACAGCTTCTCCCACCTCCCGGAGGCCCTCCAGAGGCAGAAAACGTCCTCCCAGAGCCTCCGCGCAAGCCAAAAATCAGCTGGCCGGCACGCACATGCACACTGGAGCTGAGTTAGGGCAACGGCTCGCGTGCCGGCAGATATGGCTCCGCGTGCCATCTGTGGCACGCGTGCCATAGGTTCGCCATCACTGCCATAGGGTATGTGGATTTAGCTTGGTCTGGGATGCTTAGTTTCCCAGTTGAAGGTTAAGTCTGTCTATGTGTTGTGAAATTAGGGATACATAATAAACAATGACCTAATCAAGTAACAGCCACAGATAAAACAATACCCCTATCAATTTTGATAGAGCAAGGTAGTGTACATAAACAGCGAGCAAACCGAATTCCTTCTAGCACAGAAGATGTCACCTAGCATGTAACTAAATATTGAAAAGTAGGCAAAAAAACCCACCAATCATAGAAAGCCAAGGAGTCTGATTTTGCTTGGAATTTGTTTATTTAAATCTATTTATATGACCACCTATTTCACAAATGCAACAGTGGCAACTTGAGAATGATGAAAAAATATAACATAGATACAACATTAACAATACATTTCAAAACCAATTTACTTAAGCTGTTATTTTTAGAGCAACAGAAGGCAATTAAATATTATTTCAATGCTACTTTTTACTGGTTTATTCACATACCTTTCTGCTTTTTACGAATTCTCTCAACAAGAGCTCGGATCTGCTGATATTCCTCCCACTCTTTTCCAGGACCAGGAGTTGGGCTGCTACATTCTGCAAGCATAAGCAAAAACTTAATTGTGTGTATATACTATAAATGTGTATATATCCATCAGAAAATTATACAAATGTTATACATAAATTCTATTCATTCCAAATACTAGAAATATAAATCTAAAAAACCTAAAAATCTCCCTAAATATTTCAGGACACAATATCAGACCCTGGAAAACAGAAGTCTTACATACAATTGATCAACAAAAATATTCTAAACAAGCATTGATTCCATGTTTGAATACTGAATATTTTTTCTTCCCCATGCAGATTCTTATCCCCTTACCCTGCCAAAAAATTTAGGATAATATACTTACTCTGTAACAATTCAGTAATCAGATTCAATATTTCCTTTGGAGAAACAGCTGTTGTAGCTCCAGTACCTGACTTCTGTGTTTTCACTCGGCTTTTTTTCCCCATCTTCTAGCTTTAAGAGAATAATAGTCAAATAAGCAGCATTCTTTAATCAATATACAAGATTCCTTTTTCAATAGAAATTTATCAAATTAAAGGGGAAAGAAAGTGGAAATGAAGGAAGGTTAATTAACTCTTTAAAATTATATATTTGACTTTATTTAAATGAATTTGGAAAAACTATGAAATTATATTACAGCAAAATAGCAATAAAAGTACATAAAAGTGCCAGCAATAAAATTCTTGACAGGAACTTATCAATCTTAATGAAAAATAGTTTTTTATTCTCTAGGATTGTGCAGGGCATTCAAAAGAGGTGATTTTCAAAGTACATCTCCTCAAAACAGTAAAGCAGTTATATAATTTAAGTCTGCTGTGAAGATAGCCCAATTGTCCCTGCAGGTGTGTGGAATAAGTAATTTCCATAGGAACTACCAGAAAACCAACTATACATGTACTGGTAATCTTCCTTTAACAACTGCCCTGTTCAGCAAATTTCAAACTTATGATTGGTCCTCCAACATACAACTGTCACAGTATTCCTATCAAGCCCAAGCCCAATGATGACAGTAAAATCCAGTTGAGTCTCTTTTACTCCTCCCTTCCTTTATCACTGCTTACTTATTATCACTTGATAGCCATTTGTGAGCTTCACAGGCAGCTTCCAACAGTCAATGAGAAGCTGGCAGTAAGTCACAAGTCATAAGTCGCACATGTGATGTCACACTTAAAGACCATGGGTGACAACTGTAATGGAAATTATGCCATAAGTCCGGTCTGGTCATGTAATATTTCACTTAACAACCACATCACTTAGCAACAGTTGCCAGTCATTAAATGTGGACCACCTGTACATACATGCAAAAATGATAAAGGCTAATCAAAGGATGTAGTTTCTTTAATGCTTCAAGAAAATGTGATTTCATTTTGATGTTTTGCACAGCCTTGTTTGAAATAAAGGTATACCAAATGCAACTGGATTTTCATGTATTTAAGAACTGACAGTATTAAAGAAAATTAAAAAAAATACTCAAGCAAACAAAAGTGAATGTTTAACATGTATATTCAGCTTGTTGAATATGAAAGTATTCAAAATATAGTATCTCAAAAACTACAAAGGTACACTGTCAAAATTTGATAGCAATAACACTTAGACTTATATACCGCTTTATAGCACTGAGTGGTTTACGAATGTCCGCAACAATCAGGGTCCTCATTTTACTGACCTTAGAAGGATGGAAGTCTGAGTTAACTTTGAATTAGTCAGGATCAAATTCTGGCTATGGGCAGTTAGGCTGCTATATTGCATTCTAAACACTGCGCCATCATGGCTTCCACATACACATGTTGATCTTCACAACACGTACATGTTGAAGTGTGTCATGGCTTGAACAAAGATGATGACCTCTGAAAAACAGTTGTTGATGCTCACCAGAATGGAAAAGGTAAAAAAACTATTTCCAAAGAGTTTGGACTCCAACAGTCCACTGTCAGGCAGGTCAAGTACAAAAGGAGGCAATTCAGCACCATGATTACTTTCCCCAGACATGGTCAATTAATCAAGATCATATCAAGAGGAAGAGCAAGGCATGTAATACCCTTGGGTAGTCTCAAAGAAGCCCAGGGTAATGTCTAAGGACTAAATACAGTCTCATTACAATCAGAATTCAGACTTAGTTTTGATACACGGAGGGAGAATAAGGGAGTTGACCAATTCCTCATATAATACAGAATGTGTATTGGTTCTTTTGGAACTCTTCAATGGCTTCAATAAATCAGCCATAATTTCTTTCTGTTGTTAATTATCTTGTTCTTTCTGGAAGAAAGACTTCATAATTGTCTCTAGATAATTTCTGCTCTAGCCCATGGGTGTTGGCTTATATGATATCACAAGGTTTAATCATTATCTTCATTTAACACACATATGCACAAATGCAAAGAGACTGATTCTGACTGAAATTATATCAAGTAAATAGCTCTACGTCTTCCTTTTATTTACTATCTAAAAGAATCTGAATACTTCCTAACTCCGTAGACTTAGTTATGTACTATTCTTTGTAAAAATAGTGCTTTTATAAGAAAAAAAGCAATTCTATATACTAGATCAGTAATGGTGAACCTTTTCGGCACCGAGTGCCCAAACCGGAACGTGCATGCATGTGCGCCAGAAACCCGAAGACCAGCTGGCCGGTGCGCATGCACGCGCCGGCCAGCTGGTCTTCAGGTTTCCCGCACGCACCCGCGCACTGGCCAGCTGGTCTTAGCGTGTGCCAGAGTACCGGAAACCTGAAGACCAGCTGGCCAGCATGCGCATGCCTGTTTTTTAAGCCATTTTCAGGCTGTTTTCCGGTGTTCCGGCACCCGCAAAGACCAGCTGGCTGGCACGCATGTGTGCGCCAGAAACCAGAAGAGCAGCTGGCAATAGCGCACATGCCCACAGAGAGGGCTCTGCGTGCCACCTCTGGCACGTGTGCCATAGGTTCGCCAGGTACTAGATGTTCATGAACATTAACAACTTCAATTCTCTGTATGTCACTGAACACTGGAAATCAAGCATGAAAAATTACTATAAGGAGACCATGAATTATATTACAATACATCATATAATCACCTGTACTCTAGCACATGAAATTATTCTGTTTCTAGTATCAAGATAGAAGTAGTGTGAATTATTATGCCATATCATGACTAATATATTTTGTTCAGTATCACTTCATTTAGAAAGATTAATAGTCTTTCATAGAGTTACAAGAAAAATCATACATCAAAGTACGGCTTTTTGTAAGATAAATCTCATGTAAGAATGTTATGATGGTAAATAAATTGAATGAGAACACTGAAGATTTTTCTATGCCATTCCTACACTCAAAACTAGACCACCAAGTACCACCTAACATTTCATAACAAACAAATGGGAAGGGAAAACAAAAATAAAAAAGTATCTGTATGCATGTAATTATTCTAAATCTTTGACAATTAATTTCCCAACCCTTTCCAATATTCTAGCTTTTCAGAGTCTAAATTGATATACAGGTAAACAATTTGAATAAGAATGTAATCTTAGATTGAGGGGGGGAAATTCAAACTTGAGGCCTAATTCAAAGAAGTGAAAAAGTTTCACTACAGAAAACTTTCTTCAAAAATATCTTCTGAAAGGATATTTGACAACAATCACAAAGCAATATACCACCAAACCTGGGCAACAATAAACCCCTCAAAAAAAAAACTATGACTGAAATTCTGAGATCACAATTAGGAAACACAATGTGAAACATGTAAAATAATGCTGTAAAGCAACTTTCCCTCACCTGATGTTCTCCAGATGTGTTGGATTACAACTTCCATAATTCCAATAAACATAGCCAATGTAATACTGGAAAATAATGCCCAACCCATCTGGGGACATCATGTTGGGAAAGACTGTACTGAACTTTGAAAATAGGAGTTGGGTAACCAAGTAAGCTATGAAAAAAAGCATTTCCTTCAACCAAGAGTTTCCAAATTGTTCCCTTTTTGAGAAGGCAAGTGCTTTACTGTTAGACTAGAAATACATTTATGCCCATAATTCAGCTGCAGTCAATCAGTGGAAAACTGGAAAACACAACAAGTTGGAAGCCATTCTGTTTGTTATTAGAAACTACCGTAATAATTATAAGTATGCTGGCCTTGAACACAGAAATTTCAGCTTTGTTTCTTTTAGCTAAGAGTCCCTCAATCTAAAAGAGATTTGAAGTAATATTTTATAATTTATTGCCTAGCTACTATTGCAAAGGACGACAGGAACTTAAGTGGAAAAAGCAGTCACTATATTTTGCAAGATCCAAAATTAGTACTCAGGCTGATGTAACTGATACATTAGTGAAGCTGTACCTTCAATTTCCTTTCATAAGCAGCAATATATTTGTGTAATAAATCTTAATTCTAGAAGAGTTAATGGCTTTTTTCACACCATCTACACACTATAAAAGTATGTTAAACTTACTTTACTATCTATAAACCTCATAGATCAGATTGAACATGGAATGGGGCAATCATAAGCCCCATTATACTCCGTACAATATATACTGCGAACAGAATTCACTTCTCAGTTTTCACTGCATCTGTGCAGAATAGATGGCATTTATTATATCTTTATTCATTAGATGTTAGTGAAGGGGAACTAGAATAATTGGAGCTTCACTGTGAGAAATTTTTATTTCTTTGCAGATAGTGTCAATTAGAATTGCCTTAAATTGGACTCAAGCATTAAGACAAATCAAAGGGGTTTAAGAATAGTAATCTTTTATGATGTAAAATAGATTCTTTTCATCATGAACAACTTGAGAAAACAGGCAGAATATGTAGCTAGGTAAGGACCACTAACTGCTTATTTGATCTCTTCCCCTCCCAGTTGATTAGATAAAAATAGGACAGGATTAGTTTCATAGTTTATGGGAGTGAGCGGCCACAATAAATTTAGAATAAAAACAACAACGGTGCCACAATAAATTTAGAATAAAAACAACAATGGTGCACTGGAGAATCTGCAAAAAAATCACTTGCCTACAAGCAAGAATTGGTGGGATCATAAAGTAGGCAAAGTAACAAAAAATAAAGAAGTTGAATTGCTCTGGGGCTTTAAAATTCAAAAAGACAAGTACGTGCCACATAATACCCATAATACCCCGGACTTGACAATTGTTGACACACAAAAAAGTCTGGATAGTGGAACTGACAGTAACTAGAGACAGCAGAATGGAAGAGAAAGAAATGAGAACATAACAAAATAAAAAGACCTGCAAATAAAAGTATAGCTGGAGTGGTAAAAGAAAGTAAAGATAGTACCAATAGTAATAGGTGGCCTGGAGTGCAATCCCAAAACAACTGGAGCACCGCTTTTACACCAATATCAGTGACAAATCATCAGTCAATTGCAAAAGGCAGCTTTAATAAATATACCGGTAGCTTACAACCTGTGATGATACCATTAACACTATCAAACTACTTCTGCCTATCCCAAGTCCTTGGGAAGAACTCGTAGGGGTCCTACATTTTTAGGGTAAAAATGCCAAACGCAATCTAAACATCCGGCTGTCTATGACAGAGCATCATCATCATCATCATCATCATCATAAGTTGCCCATAGTCACTCAATAGCGAGATGGGTGACATTTAAATTTAATAAATAAAAACAACACAATGAAGATATTTGAGTGAATCACTTTATGTCAATAAAAATATAGTCTGATCAAATGTATAAGTTAAAAAACAAACAAGAACAATAAATTTGCAATAATTTTTCAAAACCAATTGCACATCTTAATTTTTTACATGAAACAGTTCACATTATCTTGGTCTAATTTCCTATGACTTTGGTTTAATTTCAAAAGTCCTTCCATGTAGGCAAATCAAATTTCAAAGAAAAATTGCCACTTCTTTGGCAATCTACAGTGATATGAGAAAGTGAGAAAAAAGAAGCTGTTAAAAAGAGGAAGACCAAACACAAATAAGAGGCTAGTAGACTGGAAAAAACTGGTGTTCCTGCATACTATTTGTATGCAATGCCATTCCAAGAGAGTTGGCAAAATAATTTTTATACCGGTATTATTATTATACCTGAAAATTATCAGGACTTTAAACACCATTAAAATGGGTAAAAATGACATATATTATCAGATATACATTTACTGAATACCACGTTAGCTATACAAAATAAAATCCAAATAAACAATTCCCCTCCAAAATAAAAAGTACCAGAAAGTTTTCTAAATTATCAAAAAAAAAATTCACTAAAATTTAAACCTTAATCTATTTATTTTCCATAAGCATCACATAGCAAAATTATGGTATGCCACAATTGCATAAAGAACAAGAAATAGGCTTACTAAAACATAGAGATGGACTAAATAATCCACTCATTTAAAAAAGACAGTAATGCATTTCAAGAAAGTGCAAATGCAATGTTTTTAGTATTTTTACCATTTTTCTCTTGCTGATAGTAATGTTCCATCAAGATGTTTTACAAAGTGTCCATCAAATTGATTTAAAAAATAGTAATTTCATGCTGTACATAAATTTTCATTTCAAATCTGAGAAACCCATTTATTAAAAAATACTCACTTCTACAACAATAAAAAAAGATTAATATTATATTACTAAAGGACGATCTTTCTTCCTCAGAAATAGTAAGAAGACATATAAAGCGACACAGGAAAATAAAAACTATTACATAATAATCCAAACATGATTATTATGTGAACAAGGCTACAAAATGGATAAGTAGAAAAATTATGATGAACCTCAATCACACACAGCAAGTATTAGAATATTTTCCAAATATTTTAAACTACAATTGAGGTTAATGGGAGCTGAAGTCCAAAACCTCTGTAGAACCCCTAGTATACATTTGGAAGAAGAATGGGATATAGTAGAATAGCTGATCCAGATGTGGAACTGTATTATATACACAAAAGGAAACTAAATACTACTTATATAAGGTTAAGTGAAAAGAAAAGGATTCACATCAAAATCAAGGAAGAATGCTTGAGAAAGTTAGAATTGAGATTTTATTATGAAAAAGGGGGGTCTGCAAATGCAGAATTTAATAGGTTGACGGGTAAGGGAAGTTACAGACGAATACAAACGGACGCTTATAACAATTTAAACTTTACATTTTAAAGTGATGGCCCTGGGGAAATGGAAGGAAAAAAATCTCGATTGGTCTGTACACCTTTATCGGAAGGAAAAGTCTCAAACTGCAAGGGACGAGGCTCATTTCCAAACTTAACTGCAACTGATTAACTCAGGCTGCACAATCAAAGTTGCAATTTTATACACCTTTTGTTGGGCTTTTCTAAAGATCTCATATACCACATAAAGAGCAATGGTTCCTGTTCCTTCCGAGAGGGCAACTATGAGGTAAATGTGAGCCGTGATTACAACCAAGGAGAGGCGACGGTTCTTCTTCCAGGTTAACCAACACGGAACCATGTGGGCGTGATCGTATGGAGAGGGAAGAGGAAGGGCGGGCAGAGATCACGAGTCTGGATCGTCCTGTCCAGTACAACGCACGCAGGTGGCGATCCTTCGAACTGAGAGGGGACCCCCCCAGTACTCAGGGACGAGGAAGAAATGGGCCAAGTCAAGGCCCACTGTAAAATAATCTGCACGAGTTGAGGGTGTGACAGAACAGGCCTCCCCGTTACCTTTTACCGACGACAACAAGGGACTCAAAAATCCTCTCACCTGACGGCTCTGCCCGGGTTGTGGAGGGGGGAAGGGGAACGACAGGGGCGACCGCTAAGCCAACCACGGCACCTCCGCGCGCACGCGCGCGGAACACACGCATAGACACACACAAACTCCCTCGCCGTCGGACACCCAGTGTTTGCCCTCATTCGCCTTTTGCTCCGCCCCCACCAGCCCAAGAATTGCGTCGCGGCCATTGGTTTCCAGTCCTCTCCGTAAGGCGGCTGACCAATCCAGTAAGCCGCTCCCTGGCCTCTCTCGCCTATTGCAGGACTGGGCGTGTAAGGAGAGAAAAGGAGCAGGCGAAAATATCTAGCGGGGAGGCGGGATAACAAATTTTGATTGGCGGGAAAATGAAAGTAACTCATTTTTCTCCCTCTTCCCCGCCATTCTTCTTAGAAATCATTGGCTACTGCCAACACCTCCTTTTTCTATTATGGGTTTCCCCATTGGCCAACCACTCTGAAATGTTTTACAGGAATGGCAGACCTTGTCTCGCGCGCAGGCGGGGTTACCGGGGGAGGGGCGGTTAGTAGAAACAGCAGAGCTTTGATTCGCGGCTTGGTATCAATGCGCTTTCTGAGGAGGCGTCATCAAGCTCTCTTCACCTTGCGCGCGCCGACGCAATAACGTCAGCAACGACTTTGATTGGGTCTTCGCAAGATGGCGTCGCGCAGGGGCTGAGGTGGATGGCTTGCTGTTTTCGGGTTCCGTTCTACCCGTAGTCCGTGAGTGGTTCCATCAATATTGCGTGACTGACTGAAAGAGAGGCTGCATGGTTGAAACTATCAAAGTGACAGAGGTGTGCTGAGGTTGAAATGTAGGAAGCCTTTGATGAATTAATGACAGCGGCTCCGGTGAAGGCTGGAAAAACATTCGTTTTAAATAAGGGGGCGGAAAGAAATTTTTCTACTTTCCACGAGCCCTTCTGGAAAGTTACAGCCCAACTTTCAAATACAAAGGCAGCAGTTCGGGAATTATTATTGTTACATAGGCCGTAAAACAGAATAAACTTTTTTAAAAAACAAGTAAATACGGTCTTTCTTGACAAGTTTATTAAATAAGTAAATATGACTTGACAGTGAAACGTGTGCGCATTTATCCAGAATATAAAATGAATAAACTGGAAAATGCCTTGTAATTGGTGGTAGCCAATTTTTGAGGGTTTGGCTTTAGTATGGGCCAAAATTACAGAATTGTAGAGCAGTGAATGAGATCGCTGTTTTATATACTTACTATTCCTGTTTATTTAATTTATCTAGGAAAACAATATTTAGGAATACTGTGGGGGACCAGAGTTGATAGCAAATAATAGATCTTTACAGTATTACTCTGCATCTTATAGATTTAAAATCATAATTGGTTAAACCACTGCCACCATAACAACTGAGACTAGTGTCAGGTAAAGAAATGACTCCAATGTTTGTTTGAAAAGGCTGGAATCTAACGTTTGGAAGTGTGCTGTTCTTTGGAAAGTGGAGGCAATCTGCTATTTCAGGTCAAAATACCATGAGAATGGAGCTTGTTTCAAGCATCATATACAAATAGCTAGTTTGATTTTGATGAGTGTGGTGTATGAACCTTATATTGCATTTCTTGGATTTTATGTAGTTACTAGATCAGAGTTACCAAATTTAGGATTATTAGTGTTCAAATCTACCAGTTTTTAAATTAGCCCCATAGTGAGATTTAACATTGCTTTGATTTGCTGAAGTTACATATATTTATTAGATTTGCATTCAACCTTTTCTTCAGGAATTCAAGATTCCTAAATGGTGATTTTCCTTGATTTTTAATCCTCATCATAGGAAGCTGTAAGATAGTTTTGTCTGAGATAGAATTCTCACTCAGTGTATCATGACCAAGGATTGACTTAATCCTGGATAATTCAGGATCAATACTTAACCACTGTACTGAACTTGTGGGGCATTTTGATTCATATTTTGTACACTGTGAAAATTTCACTTTGACGACTTCTGCATAGCAAAACTGCAAAGAGCAAGCTGAATCTCATAAGGGGGGGGGGGGGGTTGGACTAGATGACCTACTTCCAACTCTGTTAATCTGTTAAATCTGTTAAATTTCACCTGACCATTTGATAATTTGAGTAGTAGTAAGAAAATCCTATCTTGTTGGAAACTTTGTTGATCATGTAGCTCACTGTCAATATAACTTAACGAAATGGGCTGTGAATGATTTCTGTAACCATAGCAGGGCAGGTGTTCTCCAAAATAATGATACTATTATTTGTTGCTAGCTACCTTGAGAGATTAAAGACAATGAAAAGACAACTGGGTGACTTTGAGCCAGTCACTTTCTCTCAATCCAACTCACCTCACAGGATTATGGTAGGGAAAATAGGAAACCAGAGAATTAGGTAGGTTTGCTGCCTCGTGTTATTTATAAAATAAAATAAGGGGGATAAAACATTTTTTAAAGGCACAATAAACTTTAAATAATAAATGAATAAAAATGGAAGAAATAAGATGAGAACATTTTAAAAAAGCTCAGTATCTAAATTCATGGATTCTAGGAATTAGAAGGTGGCATATAAAAATGCCTGAAAATGTTAGGTTTTGAATGCAAATTCCTCAGTGCCTCATTGATCAAGATTTACTTTTTCCATAGATTCTAAAGTCATATGAAAAACAAAACATTGAAAAACCTACCTTACTGGAATTATTCTGTGTTGATAAATGAAGGAAAATAAAGAAAGCTCTAGTCCCTCTGTAGTTTTGGCAAACCTGGACCACACAAAACCATGTTGGTATTGGGATAAGAAGGACTTGGCACATACACCATCACAGCTAGAGGGACTTGATCCAGCTACTGAGGCAAGATACAGAAGAGAAGGTGCCCGGTTTATATTTGATGTAGGAACCCGTTTGGGATTGTATCCTTTTAAGATTCTCTATTGTGCAGTATGTAGGATTAAGATTTCATAATATATTTTTACTTGATGCTCAAATAATAAGTGTTTTCACAAAAATCTTAACTTTTATTTAAAATTTTAACTATTATTTAAATACTTTTTTCCTTTCCCAATTTTAGTTACAGCTTGATGGTTATTTTGTTGGTAAAAATATTTTTTTCAATAACAAAATCTGTTAATTTACAATTTATTATTGTTTGAAGTCCATAATTCTCTAACTAGTTTAACCCAGTATCATATGCCAATCAAATAATGTAACTTCTGGAACATGATTTCCTTAGCATTTCTAAATTGTTGCTCAAATGCTAAACTTAGGTTAATTTTAATAATTAAATAATGTTATTAATCTGTTGAACTGTATTTATACAAGGTTAATATTTTATATGTCATTACTTATGTGTACAACTAGTTCAGGAATCTATTCTCAAACACCTGGGCTTGTAAAACACCTGGGCTTGTAAAAGGCCAACACAGTCCTGAGCTGCATAAATAGAGGGATACAATCAAGGACCAGAGAGGTACTAGTACCACTCTATAAAGCCTTGGTCAGACCACACCTAGAGTACTGCATCCAGTTTTGGTCACCACATTACAAAAAAGACATTGAAACTCTAGAGAAAGTGCAGAAGAGAGCAACCAGGATGATAAAGGGTCTGGAAAATAAAACATACAAAGAGCGGTTGCAGGAACTGAGCTTGGCCAGTCTAGCGAAGAGAAGGACCAGGGGTGACATGATAGCAGTGTTTCAATACTTGAGGGGATGCCACAGAGAGGAGGGGGTCAGGCTGTTCTCTATGGCACCAGAAAGCCAAACAAGGAATAACGGATGGAAGCTGACCAAGGAGAGATTCAACCTGGAAGTGAGGAGAAACTTTCTGACAGTGAGAGCGATCAACCAGTGGAACAGCTTGCCAGCGGAGGTTGTGAGAGCCCCAACACTTGCGACCTTCAAGAGGAGACTGGACTGCCATCTGTCTCAAATGGTGTAGGAACTCCTGCTTGAGCAGGGGGTTGGACTAGATGACCTACAAGGTCCCTTCCAACTCTAATAATAAATCTAAATAAATCTAAATCTAAATCTAATTCAATTTCAGTATATTTTTATCCATTAATTTTCCTTGTAAAATGGGTGGCCAATAAATTTAATAAATAAATAAAATAATTTTAGTTACTTCATAAAAATTCCATACCATTCCATATGACTTTGTTTCAATCTTTACTTGTAACTTGCCTGGACTAATCCCTGCGGTTTTCTTGGCAAGATTTCAGAAGTGGTTTGCCATTGGCTTCTTCCTACAGCTACCTAAGTCTAAGATCACTCAACTGCCTTCATGCCTAAGGCAAAACTAGATATCACAGTCTCCCAGTTTTTAGCCGGGTTCTTTAATCAGCATACTTGACTGGCTCTCTTTGGTATATTATTCAATTTTATTCATTTATAATATTTATAGTTGAAAGTGAGCTAAATATGTTACATTCTTATCCTGTATTCAGACATTATGACACACTGGCAACTGGAATAATATATTTCCATCGGTTTTATATGTTCCATTCCTTCAAACAATTCCCAAGATATGTAAGTGCTAATACATTGCTTTGGTTTACAGTATGTAATTGTTGTCTACTAATGCTTCGCAAAAAATAATTAAAATATCTGAACCAAAAAAATAAAGCCCAGAAATAAAATACATTGCAGGAATCTGAAGGACTTGGAGGTAGAAATAAAGGGGGAGGAATATGCTATTATTTATTTGCATATTCCTTGTTGTAGTTCCTGTAGGATTTAAAGGGCATTGCGGAGAAGGTAGATTTAAGAATTTTGTGTAATCCCTATTTTGAATATGTTGATGCACACCATCTGAATCAGGTCTCCAGTATATATACAAAACAGTACACTGCTCTGCTTTTCCCAGAGAAGACTGGTTTTGTAAATCAAAAACAAATGCAACTTTAGAATCTGGACTTGTAAAATAATATCATAAATGAATCTTAGCTATTTGATTCTTGTTTAGTTTATTAGTTCTTACTGGCAGAAATAATTAGACCAAATTATGGTCACCAATACCAAATATATAGGCAGGCCTTATGTACTTTAATGGCTTTCTAAAATCATATTTTTAATAGGTGACTGGAGCTTGCTGCTTATTCTTAGCAGGAAAAGTTGAAGAAACACCTAAAAAATGTAAAGATATCATCAAAACAGCTCGTAGTTTACTAAATGATGTTCAGTTTGGGCAGTTTGGAGATGATCCAAAGGTAAACTCAGATGTGCTAAAGATTCTCATTGTCATGGTACAATCCAAGTAACATGTAGCTGTTTATGTAGCTGTTTTGGTAGCATTCATAGAATAAAATACAGGTAATCCTTGACTTATGGCCATGCATTCAATGATAGTTCAAAGTTATGATGGTGCTGAAAAAGGTGGTTTATGATCTGTCTTTGAAGTTATGACCATCATACTACCCCTATGATCACATGATTGTGTTTTGGATGCTTGGTAATTGGCTCGCATTTGTAATGGTTTCAGCATCTTGCAGTCATGTGATTGTGATTTGCAAGCTTGCCAGCCACCTTCAAACAAATAAAGTCAATAGCGGAAGCTGGATTCACTTGATGACTGTGTGATTTGCTTAACAACTATATGATTTAATGATTGCAGTAAAAATTATCATAAAATGTCACAGGATAGAAGTACTTTTAATAAATAAAAAGAGTCCAGTCGTGTGATTATTTGCTTAACTACCACATTGCTTAGTGGCTGAAATCCCAATCCCAATTGTGGTTATAAGTCAAGGACTACCTGTAAATAAAACTAGAAGTAAGCTTCTATCACTCAAATACTTGATTTTTTCTATATAAAAATTGGCAATTTATTAATAATTGAAATATATTTCACTGGCTTGATTAATTTAGCTAGTAATTTCAACATGTTATTTTCAAAGGCAATATGTATTGCAGTGCTTGTGTTGTTCTCCTGTTGCATTTGCCTGTCTTTTCAGCAAAGAAATAACCCACTGCACAAGGGAAGCAGTGAAACTGGCCACACAGAGTGCAGCCATATGCATACAGTAAGCAAACTGGAAAAAATCAACATTTGTCACATTTCTAGTTAAAGTATCTTAGCCACAAAGTCTTTCAATAGCTTAGTAGGAGGTATTGTTTAATAATAGTAATTTATGTTTGGAGGTCCTGAAAGTTAAAATGGATATAATTCTTTACTGGCTTGTTTCTACATACTTTTATTTTAAAAGGTTTGTGTGTCACTAGAGAATTACATCACATGAAATGTTTAGTAATTTTTGATTGTTTTGTTATTAATGTCCAGTAAAATTTACTTTGGTTGTCTATAACTTAGGCTCAAAAATTCAGCTAATCTTTTGGTATTTAGCTAATAAAGAAAATACTTCCTTAATTGACTATGGAGATAGTGCCTTTTGTGAATCTGTTTCACCTATTTTCTATTAGGGATTAGATTTCTTGTTAACTTCTTTAAAGCAAGATTCCCACTTATTAACCCACTTATCACAGAATAGTAGTAAAATACTGCTTGGCTCTCATATTTTGTAGGTGCTGATGTTTTAAGTGAGAACAAATGAAAAGCTATCCACATAAACTAACAAGGGAAAAAATCCTCAAAGCTATATTGTTCATATTGAAATGCACCTTTATTTAGTTCTATTCAGGGTGAAATAAAAATCAATGATTTTTTTAATCAAAAAAATCGGATTTGTTTTTATTTAAATTGGATTTTTTTTATTTTTATCAAATTTATTTTAATAACGTGCTTTTGGAATAAAAAATCTATCTAAAGATAGTTTTCTATTTAAGATACATTAATAATTTAGTTTATTCAGCATGAAATGGAGCTTAGTTATGAAGCATGAGACTGTATAGTCTGCAATATTGGGATTGTCAGTGAGTCAACAGTAGGTCAAAGGAGCAGCTGCTGCAGGACAGAGATGACAGTTGCTCTTTAAAAATTATGATTTAAATCAAGCCTTTTTACTAGTGATTTAAATCAAATCCACCCTGGTTCTATTATTGCCCGGCAACTGTTTTCTTTCTAGTAATTAACATTTGTCCATTTATGCTGTTTCAATATTCTGCCACAAACTGTTTAACACTAATATGTCCCCTATCCTATCCCAGATATGATTGTTAAATCAGTAGCTGAATTTATCATTTGGACACACTGCAATGTTAGTGAAGAACAGTAAGTCTTAACTACCCCCAAAAAATCAACTAACTTACTGACAACAGTTGCTGACAATCTTATTGGGAATGTGGAAGGATAGAAATACGTTTAATAAATAATAAGAAATGGTGATTCACACCTCTGCTTCCCCCTGTTTTGTGCTTTTTGACATTCCACCTTATAGATCTCGAGTTTTAATGGTAGAGGAAACATGTAATTGGTCTCAACCACAAATAATTTATACTGGAAGCTATATTTAAGATATAATAACACCAAGTTCTGGAAACAGATAGGCCCAGAATTATTTTTGATGAAAGTTGCCGTAAAATCACAAAATACAAGTGCCTTTATGTACTTTTATTTAAGTGCTAAGGATATTTTTAAATATTTAAAAATAAATAAGATTATCTTCATAAGCAACTGCAAATATTGCTTCCCTTAGCATTATTTATTGATTGATTTAGAATATATATATATATATTGTTGCTTACTCGCACATGGCGACTCAAAGCGGCTTACAAACATATAAAAACCATATAAAAGAAATAAAAAGAATAAAAAGAAAAATAATAAAATAATAACCTCCCCACCCTGGTGACAACACAAATTCATACTAGCCATTTAATGGGCTCCATCCCACTCTGAGTTCCCCAGCCCCCTGGCAGAATTACATCTTCAGGGGCCTCCAAAAGAGTTTTAGAGTGGGGCCAGTCTAATCTCTGGGGGGGATGATATTCCAGAGAGAGGAAGCCACCATAGAGAAGGCTCTTCTGGATCCCACCAGATGTATCTCGTTAGGGGATAGGACCCGCAACATTCCTTGCCTCCCCGCTCTAGTGGGTCGGGTTGATGTAACCGGCAAGAGATGGTCCCTCAAATAACCTGGTCCCAAGGCATGATGGGCTTTAAAGGTAACAACCAGAACCTTGAATTGCACCCGGAAGCAAATCGGCAACCAATCCAGTTTCCACAGGAGAGGTGATACATGTGCACACTGAGGTCTGCACAAAACCATGCGGGTTGCTGCATTTTGTACCAGCTGGAGCTTCCTGATGCTTTTCCAGGGACAGCTCCATGTACAGCATGTTGCAATAGTCAAGACGGGAGGTGACTAGGGCATGAGTGACCATAAGTAGGGATTATTGGTTCAAGAAAGGGTGTAACTGGCACACAACCCGCAGTTGCACAAAGGTCCTCCTGGCCATGACTGCCACCTGCTGTTCGAGTAGGAGTTGTGAGTCCAGGAGAACCCCCAGATTACACACACGGTCTGTTTAGGGCAGTGCCACCCCATCCATCATTGCATAATGATAGCTGAGACTTTTATAATTAAAAACAACTAATGAATACAGGTATGCAAAATATTTTAAATTCAAAATATCTTCAATACATAATGACTGTACTGACTAATAAAATAAATTGAGCTCAAAGCATTGTGTGCACTCAATGAATTTGTATTTGCTCTCTTTTGATATTAGGAAGAAGTTATGGTTTTAGAGAGAATCTTGCTGCAGACAATAAAATTTGACTTGCAAGTCGAACACCCTTATCAATTTCTACTTAAATATGCAAAGCAGCTCAAAGGTATAATCATTTAATTTCAATACATGTTAATAAATCCTTGTTACAGGTAGTCCTCAATTTATGACTGGTCACTTAATGACCATTCAAAGTTACGACAGAGTCAGGAAAGATTACTTGTGACCTGTCCTTGAAGTTACAATTGCCCCCTGCCCCCAGTATGGTCACATCACAATTCTTATGCCTGGCAACCACCTTGAACTTATGACTGTTTGCCAAGTGCTGATCTATGGGATGCAAGATTTTTTTCCCCCAGCCAGTGCTGGAGTACCTCCCCCTCCCTTGTTTGCTCAGAAGGGTTGATCATGCCTGATGACCTACACATCAAACAGTCCCCAGACATCCAACATATCAGAGCTAGGGAAAGTTAGCCATATAATTGCTCAGACAATTCTCACCCATCTCTCCCAAGTTCAAAATTGGGAAAAGGCATGCCCACTCAATAGCAATAGTACTTAGACTTATATACCACCCCATGGTGCTTTTGCAGCACTCTCTGGGCAGTTTACAATTATCAGCATTGTCAAGCACCACACTCCTTTGGTGAAAATGTTTATTGAATCCTGACAAACAACATAGTAAGGTTCTGAATAACACTGAGAATATTCTGTTGGTATGGCTATTTATTGGCTTAACCCAGTGTTTCTCAAATAGTGGGGCGCCCCCCGGGGGGGCGGAGCAATGCCAGGCGGGCGCGTGTGACCCCGGGGAACATGTGTGGTCCCTCTCGATCGATTCCCCTGGACAGGGAGTGTTTTCCCAGTTGCACGCTGCTCCAAGCCCGGAAGAGAAGGCGGCCAGGCGGGGCGGGGCGGCTGCATGGGTTCTTGTTGTTCTCGGCGGGAGCCACGGGAGCCATGAACGGCGTGGAGAACCTGCTGCTGGACAAGGAGGAGCATCCTCTGCAGCTGGGCGAAAGCTTCGAATGGCACCCTAAAGCCTCCTTCCACACCATTTGCTGTGAGTGCCCGGCAGAGGCAGCGCTTATGGGCCAGGCCGGCGACCCCAAAACATCGGCTTGATTAAGCTGGCCTGGCCCCGTATCAAAAGAGGGCCCTAACCACGGTAGTCTATGCCTGCCTAACCGAAAACAGACTCCACTGAGTTCAGTGTGACTTACTCCCAGGTAAGTGGGTAGAGCAGCCTTCCCCAGCCAATAGTTTGCTTGCAGCTTATAATAAGTAAAATAATAAATATTAACACTAAAATTCCATTAGGATCCAGATCGGAGAGTTGGGGGGCGCGCGAAATGTTTACTTCTTCCTAGGGGGGGGGGGCGTAACAGAAAATAATTGAGAAGCACTGGCTTAACCTAATCATTCTTTTTGTTTTTTTATAATAGGTGATAAAAATAAAATTCAAAAACTGGTTCAAATGGCATGGACTTTCGTAAATGACAGGTAAGACACCCCTCCTCCATCTTCAGTCATGTTGTAAGCATTTTGTTCATTCTGTTGCAGATTCCAGACATTATTTTCCTCAGTATTTAAAAATAATTTAGTAAATCCAGTGACTTCGTAGTCACAAATTGTGTATGTGTTTTGGAATGTGTTGATTTCATGGAGTCCTTTGCACAAATCCCAATCTCTGGAAATAGCTATCTGTTCCTTCTCTACAAAGAAAGAAAGAGGTGAAAGGACAACAGAAAGTGAAAAAAAGGTGCATCAGAAATAATGGATACTTCCAACACCTTTGGATCTGGTTCCATCAACTGCTAACTTCAACTCCTTATTGTGTTTATGTCTGAGGTCCCTATTAATATATAAATAATGTCCTTAGAGGAATAGATAGCTTGATACAGAGCATTTCAAACACCTTGAGCAGGTTCATCAGCTATGACATCGATAATGAACATACAACACTTGTTTCAAAAACAACGTCAAACTTTGGGTGACACACCAACCAACAACAACTATTCTTGAAAGCACACCTCATTTTTGTGTGGTGTTCTTGTATTCTGTGTGAGAATAGAATGTGCTCTTATGTGACTTCCGAAAGTTGCGCAAAAGGGATGTGTTGTCACATGACCTAGGGAGCCTCCAAAAACTCTTGTGAGAATGGGGCATGCTTTTACATGTTTTTTGGAGGCTCTGGAGACGTGAGAATGGTGCATTTTCGCGCAGCCTCCTGAAGTCACATGGAAGGGCCATGTTCTCATGCAACCACTATAGAGATTCCGCCAATTAAGCGAGAATGGGACTTGTTTACATAGTTTTGGGAAGCTTCCAATGCTACCAAAGTGCATTCTCCAATGTAGCTTCAAGAACGAAGGCCTCTTGCAATAGCAATAGCACTTAGACTTACTGTACATACCACCCCATAGTGTTTTACAGCACTCTCTGGGTGGTTTACAATGTAAGCATAATGGCCCCAACAATCAGAGTCCTCATTTTACTGACCCTTAAAGGATGGAAGGCTGAGTCAACCTTGAGCCTTGTCAGGATCAAACTCCAGGCTGTGGGCAGAGTTTGCCTGTAATACTGCATTTTAACCTCTCCCAAGTCTGGAGTCTGTAGAGGTTTGGCTGGGGAAGAAAAGGCTCAGACACATTCCTAACAAGTCTGAATGAGTTTTGGTTTGAGGAGATGCAGAGAATTTCGATCTTTGGTTCTGGATATGGTCTCAAAATTAAGGATATACTGTATTTTTCGCTCCATAAGACACACTTCCCCCCCCCCAAAAGTGGGTGGAAATGTCTGTGCGTCTTATGGAGCGAATATTGCATCACAGACCGTGAAGTATATTACCTCAGGGGTCCCAACGGTGGACTGGTGCCGGTCTTTTGGTGAATAACAGCCGGGCTGTGGTGGCGGAGTCCTTTTATAGTGCTGAACACCGCCTCTTCTGTCTTTGTCATTGCCCGCCTCTTCTGTCTCTTTTCCGCAGTGCAGGAGTCAATAGGCAGAGCTGGCACATGAGAGGACACCTATATGTGGTCCTCTCAGGCTCCACCTGATATTTTTTTCCTTCTTTTCCTCCTCTAAACCTAGGTGCATCTTATGGTCAGGTGTGTCTTAATGGAGCAAAAAATACTGTACGGTACAGTCAGTCAGAATTGTGTTCTCCCGCCTGATGTGGTATTTTGTGTTTTGTTTTTTGAAGTTTGTGTACTACACTTTCTCTGCAATGGGAACCTGAAATTATAGCAGTTGCAGTTATGTATCTAGCTGGTCGCTTGTGCAAATTTGAAATTCAAGAGTGGACCTCAAAGCCCATGTACAGAAGATGGTGGGAACAATTTGTACAAGATGTACCTGTTGATGTCCTGGAAGGTACCTGAAATATTTCCAACCTAATACTTTTTGTTTTTCTAACGGGTTGTATTGTTTGCATCTTATCTACCATATATAAATTGTAGTTTATCCTGACTAAAATGTAAATTGTTCATTATATTCTCATTTTAAAACTGCATGAAGAAAGGTTTAATTTACTTCCATCAAGTGTTTATGTAAAATTATATTATTCATAAAAGTATTTGTATCAGTGTTGGAAATGAAGCCAAGCCCAGAACTGAGGATCCTTTGCTGCCCCTTATATGTATTGAAGTCAAGATAATATAATAATAAAGTCAATAATTCATAATTAGATATAAATGGGTCCTTAAATAAAACTGCATGTTTAAAAAGAGGCAATTATTTCTATATTTTTTAATCTGAATGTTCAGTTTATCGTCTTTAAAATGTGCTTTGAAAGCATGTACTTGACGGGTCATAGAGTCCATGTTGCAGTTTTTCAGAGAGAGAGAGACTGAGACTGATTACAACATGGACTTCCAATGTCATTAGGGCCTTTGATAACAATCTGGGGTTGTAGTATGTGTATGTCTGTATACACACACATACCCATATTTATATATACTATATGCTCCTGTAAAAGAAAATCCCCGTGTTTGAAATTAGTTCTGCCCAATGAACTTCCAGAGATTATTTTTTCTTTAGTTTTGTCTAAAGCAGAGCTAAGAAAACATGCACTAAAACTAAGCTTTGTGGAGTTTGGTACAAACGATTAAGATTGAATAAATCTAGTATGAGTTTGAATGCATTTTTTCAAGAATGCATTTGGCTGATTGTTAAAATGTGTAACTTCTGTAATTCTTTCTCCCCCCCTCCTCCCTAGACATCTGTCATCAGATTCTGGATCTGTACTCCCAGGGGAAACAACAAATGCCTCACCATACCCCCCATCAGCTGCAGCAGCCTCCTTCCCTCCAGCCTACACCACAAGTGCCTCCAGCCCCGCAGTTGCAGCTTTCTCAGAGTTCAGAGCAGTCTCAACCCCAGCAGTCCAAAGACTCCCAACAGGGAGGGACGCAGCAGCAGCAGCAGCAGCAACAACAGCAGCAGCAACAACAGCAGCAGCAACAACAACAACAGCAACCACAAATTCAGCAACCCAAAAAGCCCTCTCCCCAGTCAAGTCCTCCCAGGCAAACAAAGCGACCTGCGGTAAGAATGACAGAAAGAATGCTTTGTGTTACCAAATGTGATGGATCCGTTCTTCTTATCTATATTTGTCAAGGGGTTTCTATACTGCTTTTTAGTACAAAGAATCCTGAAATTTGATGGCTCCGATTTATTACTTACAAAGCACTAGTAAAAAAGATGCTGAATGTGGAAGGAAAAACAGTTGTTTTTCTGCAGCCTAAGAAAGTATGAATTGGAATGGACGTGAGTATAGTGCTAAGTAAGCGCAAATGATACATGCCTGGAACCTCAGACACTGAAAGCCTGAAATCTTTAGCAGTTGTTACCAGTTATAAAAATGGTGATAAATTTTGCTTCTAGTTATATTGTTTATTCTAAGAATTTAGATCCCAATCTTCAATATCAGTTCTTGAATGCAAGAGTAGATAAGGCTATTCCTCTGACTTATAATATTTGCAGCCCATGTGGCTTAGAGTGGGTTTTTGTTTCCAGTGCTTTTAATGCGGCTATTGTTATTTTAATGGTACTATTGATTTGTGTTTTTTTTTCTTAGCAGGCTGTATCACCAAAGGAAGAAGCCAAACCTGCAGGTAAAATATACTTTTTTGTATAATTAAAAAAGCTAGTTATTTACAATACAATTTGCTATGCATGTCTGCTCTCAAGTACCATTATCCTTAAACTCTATAATTAAATTGTTAGTTTCATTATTTTTTTAAAAAAAGTTTTTTTGCTATTTTTTAGCTGTTAAATAAAATGTAACATCTAATTCTTGTTCTGTTTTCAGAGGTGCCTCCTAAAATTGCTAAAATTGAAACTGCTCATCCACCAGTACCATCTGTGCATCCACCACCTGGTAAGTTCTACTGTGAGGTAGAAAACACTTTGCTTAATAGAAAGCTAAATATTTATTTATTGTGTAATTTTCTGAAAACTATAATTACACGCTTATCAATAATCATGAGTTGTCAGCCTAAACTCAGCTGTATCCTGTACTTCTGGCTGTTTTTTTATCATTTGGAAATAAAATTTAGAAATAGGGAGCTCCACCTGTTGCCTTGGGTTTCATGTTGACTTCTGAGAATTAATGTAGGCTGTTAAGAAGCATTGCAGCATTTGACCTTAGAGCAGAATCTTCTTCCCCTTTATATGGGGAAAATATTTTGGCCCATGTTACTAATACAGCCTTAATATTTACTGAGCTGAATAGGGCCTTAAAGGATTATTGATAGCAAATTTTGTTTTCAGACTATATTTTGCTGGAAAATAATAATGAAAGGCAGTACAGATCTTCCTATCATAATTCTGTTTCTTAAATATAATATATCCTTCCTATACAAATATCGAAGATTCTGCGAAAGTTATAAATTATGTATAAGCTACCAGCTATATTTTACTGCTTTCTGTATATGTTCATTAATTACTGGAATTAGGAGTGTGTGCAAGTGAGATAAAACTTGTTCATATTTGAAATTCTACAATTATTCTGTATATCAGGAATCAGAAACTTTTACCAGATAGCAAACTGTGCTGCATGATTTTGCATGATGTCACAAATACCTCTTTTAAATATTAAAAATAGCTAACATAAGATATTGTGTAAAAGCCAAACCTTGAAAAATCTCATCTCTAAATTCCATCTTACACATGCATGTGCCATTGCAAAGTTGTTGGTCCTAGTGATAAACATTAACATCAGCTGTTACATTTTTAATCTAAACTTGGCATTAGCAAATTGCCAGAATTTTTAGGCAAATTGGTTAAGGAATAAGGGAAGTAACAACATTTATTACTTTTCTAGACTTTCTGTGACAAATGTTTCAATGTATTTAAAGTTTGGCTACTATATGTTTGTGTAAATTAGAATATCCAGATGCATCCAAGATCTCCAATGATCCCTTTTGACACCTCCTTTTGCACCGAACATATTCCCTGATTTAAAAAAAAATTGTCACAGAAGCTTTAATTTTATGAAAGGGAGAATTGCTATACTGTAAAGCAAGGCACCAGTTACTCCGTATCATTTTTACTTCAGAGAATGCTATAGATTTGTTAGAAAAATAAAAATTTGCTGCTACAGTCCAATGTTTTATTTGGAAGTGTGGCCACCTGTCCAGAGGACAAAAATAAGAAAATAATGGAAGTGTCTTGCAAACAGGTAGGGCTGGGGGAACTGACATAACATTTTGGTAATCAATGCTTTACAATTAGTTATTCTCCCCCCAACCCCAAACACAACCGTTTTTCAGGAACATCTTCATAGAATTCCAAATGTATCCTTCAGCCCAACTGATAGGGCACTGTTCACAGACATAGAACTTTACCCTGAATACTGAGGAATGTAAGAGAAAGTAAAAACATATATTTTACTAATTTGGGATTCCTTTTCTAATTTGGGGCTACCTTTCTTTGTTAATGTAATGTCCTATCTTGGCCATGTTTTTTCCCTGCTCAAAAAATGCAAGGGATCAAATTTTAGCTTCAGAATCTTTTGTTATTATCTGCTGCTTCACCAATTGTAGGTGCTTCATATGAAGACTAATTGTTCTAATATATTTTGACTTTATAGATAGGTATAGTAATGTACATATTTCTACTGTTTTTCAGAACATAAACCTCCATTGACAAGTACAGTTTCCATAGGAACTGATCAAGCTACTGCAGTAGATTCTGTAGATATAACCAAGGTCCAGATTGCTCCACCATCTCATCCAGCTCCTGTACATCAGCCACCACCTATGCCTCATCGTCCCCCACCCCCACCCCCACCGTCCAGCTACATAACTGGTATGTCCACTACTAATTCATACATGTCAGGAGAAGGGTATCAGAGTCTCCAATCAATTATGAAAACAGAAGCACCAACTTATGGAGCTTTACCACCCACTTATGGACCGCCAACTCATTTGCCATATCATCCTCATGTTTATCCACCCAATCCTCCTCCTCCTGTGCCTCCTCCACCCACATCATTCCCTCCACCTACCATTCCTCCTCCTACTCCAGGATATCCTCCGCCACCTACTTACAACCCAAATTTCCCACCTCCTCGGTTACCTCCCTCTCATGCAGTTCCACCTCATCCCCCTCCAGGACTTGGCATGCCACCTGCAAGCTATCCTCCTCCCACAGTGCCCCCTGGTGGACAGCCACCTGTACCACCTCCAATACCACCCCCTGGCATGCCACCTGTTGGAGGACTTGGCCGGGCCACTTGGATGAGATAGCAGTTGTACATAGCATCTTTTTTTGTCTTGGGCGAGGTGGGGAGAGTATTATAATCAGATAAGGATATAGAGGCTGCTGTTTGGAAAAATAGAGGGCAATGATATTGGTTTGGTTACAGTTTGATCAGCAGAAAACAATACAGTTTAAATATTACAATGCTAACTAAAATATAAAGAGTGTTGTTAATTGTAGTGTTGGATTACTTTGTAATAATAACATGTTTTGAAGGCCACATTGGCTGAGTTGTATTGGTAAGAAGAAAAAATAGAAAAGTAAATGCCTACTTGAATATCAGGATTCAGGTTATTCCAGATGAAAGGGGGGAAAGCCCTTTCTGATTTTATTACATAACGTTCCAGCAAAACTTTGCTCTAAGTTGCAATATCGATTTATTTTATGCCTCTCTGTGTTTATGTGTGCATACATACATACAACCTCACTTTCTGCCATTGTTATTTTGGAATGAATGTTCAGACTTAATTTGAAAATTTCTGTATATACATATATTTTCAAAATGTAAAAAAAACCTCTAATGGGATACAATGATTTACACCTTTGTTGTTTCTGATTCTTGAAAAAACTCTGTTGACATGTATCCAAATAAACCTGCTTCTGAAAGCTGAAATTTTCTCACTGCTATTCAGTGCCAATGGCTCTCTAATTCCCCATGCCAACGTCCCCATCTAAATGAGGTACCCAGCTTGGTAATACATGTTTTCTCCAAACAATTTCTATATCCAATTTCTAATCCTTTTGCATCTGCTTTTGCCCTTATGCTGCTTTTACATGCATATTTACCTGACAGTATTCATCAATATATATAGAGAGATGAGTAAACCTATTTAGCATTACATATTATATGATTGAAAAGAAGAAATATTGATCCAGCAGAACTCAAAAGGATGGCTCACATTTCTCTTAATTTTTAGCTTAATGTTAAAATATACAATATAATGAATGAAGAATCACAGATTTAACTAAAATTGTAATTTTATGTTGATTTCTAAGTATTTTAATATTTTTCAACTTCTCAAAAATACAGTCATGTTACAGCTCCCTTACAAAGAATGTATTTTATTATCTTCAATGGAATGCATACACTACCACAAACCCTTAATTTTTACTAAAATATTTCAAATGAAGGTTTTACACACTTAAAAAGTCTTTAAATTTTTACCCTCCCTGCCACAAAAGCAGTGCTTCAGTAAAAGGTATAAATGTGTGCTAAAATCTAAAGACATTGCTTATATACTATACATGAGCACAGGTGCTAATATACTTTTTCCAATCATGTATAGAAAATATGGCAGGGTTGTAAGATCACAGGTTTAACAGAAATCATAATTTCATACTTATTTCCAAAAGCAGCACAAATAGACTCTCTCCCCACATTATGAAAAATATACAATTTTATCACTTTACAGTCACGCACTTTCTTTGAAAAACAAAATCAGTACTTTTTTCTCTATTCCAGTTTCTAAAAAGATAAAAGGTCACTTTAAAACATTGTTTATTTTTAATTGCTATTTTTTGGGTAAACATTTGCCTTTTAAACAACTTTATGTTCTTTTACCAAAAAGGGCAAAGTGCACCTGGATTTTATCCAATTGCCATATGCTTTTTTCCCCAAGAAAAGCAACCAATTGCTTAAAAATAGAGCAGTCCAAAGGGGAGGAACCAAACAACAGGAATTTTGTTTTGAAGTTGATATATAGACTGACTGCTTCTTCTACATTGTAGGAGTATAAAAAACTTTATGAAGCAGGTAGTTAATGAACATTATTAAATGGGGGTGGGAAAATGAATATTAATACTCCAGCATTGTACATTTCCTTTTATATTAATGTTCAGAGTGCATTTTTTCCTTTTGAAATTACTCATGTTTAGCATATCAGTCATACACTATTAAACAGGCTTCTCTAAGACAGTTGTTTTCCCTGGGGATGATGGGAACTTTTATGTAATTCATCTGGAAGGTGCAATAGATTACGAAGTTATACTGTAAAGTAAACCATTGTCCAAAGAAAACAATTTTAGCTTATTTCAAGCTAAATATAAAATAGCAATTAAAAAATACACATAGCACTGCATCTGTAGTGTCTACAGTTTGTAATTTGCATATATTTGGAAGTACTTTGCATTTTCATCTACAAAAAATTCACTTAATACCATAGTGGAGTTACAAATCTGGAGGACTTTGCAATTTATTCATGTTATTTGTATGGGTTTGGTTCCACAAACATGTAATTTTCACTTTAGTATATTACTAAATACTGAGTACTCTCATTTTATTTTGGCATGTTGGGTCACTATGCTTCACCTTGGTTTTGATTTCCCTGATGTGTTCAAAGCTTTTGAATGTGCATTTGAAATAAATTAAAATTCAGATTTTTTTCTTCAGCTTTTTGGTTCCCCAGTTGGTTGGCATAATTCCACTAAAATGATTGGACTGTTATGCCTGTTACATGCTCAAGTACATGAAGCCGCTCATCATTATTATGACATTAGTCATATAGCCAACCAGATGTTTAGACTGGATTTGGCATTTTTGCCAATCTATTGAGTATTATTATTATTTCCTCATGTGGATTGTACCTGCACTTCATCATCATATTGGAAGCTGTTCAAGAAATGTACAACGGTAACAGAATAAAAAAATCCAACACCTAAGAGAATGTCTACTATCCTTTTCATCTTACATCATTCCTCTATGGAACTCAAAAGCAGCATATATGAAGTTCTCAAGACAGACTCCCAGGCAGGCACCAATCACATATGTATTCAGACCAGATCTTGATTTTGGCATAACATAATACAAATTATGAATCCAACTATTGAGATATATAAACCATGATTTATTGCTTCGTATGTGAAACCAATTTATTCAATAAGCAAATATAACTTGTTTTGGAACATGAATTTTCCTCTCAACTTAAAAATACTTTGTTGTTTTAGAGGCCTGCCCCAGCCATTATTAACCTGATTCAACAGATAGACCAATCAAACCAATATAAATCTTAAAATACTGGAATGAACTGTCAAAGGATATAGAACAGAAGAGAAACTGATAGCCAACTAAGTAATAATAGCACTTATAACTTTTGTTACGTTATAAGCCTTTTTCATGAAATGCATGAAAAAAGCTTATAACTTAACAAAATACCAAATTGTCAGCAAAGTGTTCCAATAAATTATGAGATTTTTTTTTCATACATGATGCATACACTCAACTTGATTTCTGACAGACTTATTTTTGCGGGGGGGGATGTGCTCCATCAGCAGTAGCAAGAACACTTGAATGGCCACTTTGGGAATAATGTCTATTTTCAAATGTTAGAAATTCAGCTGCTTTTAATTCAGCTAAATCAAAATATACATTTCCTAACTTTAATTAGTTATACACACAGAAAAATATGTGAGGGTTGATGTCTAATGCATGAATTTCTTAAAATGAATTAACTGCAGTAATCTATTGAAAAGCCTTGGTGGGAAATAGAATCTAGAGCAGATAAATTGTATACATTAACTTTGTTTACCAGTGTTTGCTGCAGTAATGAGGTTAGAGCAAGGAACCGTGTATTTAGTAGGCACATGCATGGGACCACAACTCACTGCACTTTTGTGGCATAGGACCATCCTTGTTTCCAATCATTTGTCTACTTTAATTATTCCATTGCATTTTAGAAGATACATACAATTTGTATGCTGCAAACGAAACTATTGGTTGTTTGGACCACTTCTGATCTTCTGAAAACTTTTAATAGCCTACCCAAATTCTCTGATAATATTCACATTAATTATAGATCCTTGAAAACTTGATTTGTTCAAATTCTAAGTTTGTATTTTAAATTACTTAAGAAACAGGGAGGTTTTCACTGATACTTTTGCCCATAATGAGACAAAATGAGAAAAAGGAGGTTTACAATTTGCTCCTTAGAGTACCAGGTGGTTGAGATCACACAAAAAAAAAACCTGTTAAAGTGGCTTAATATCTAGGTATAGGATAGACTTGAAAAACCAAAAAAGGCAGGCTGTAATGAGAAGGAATAAACTTGATCAGATAAAATAAATCTGAATTAGGGCAGAATCTGTAATTTGAGTAATTACCTCAGACAGGAGCCTTCCTAGTTCTTACAAAGATAAAGGAGGGAAGAGGAAAATCTATTCAGCCTTGCAAGACTTGGTTATTGTAATCTTATAATACAATTAGTATTAGCATTCAAAATTCCAGTTTCCTAGTCTTATCTACCTTGAAGGGTTGACACAGGCAGAAAGAGATCAAGAAGGAAAGAATATAGTCTTTCTGAACGAGGGGTACTTGACAGAGATACTGAAACTTGAGTAGTGGACTATCTAGGTGAGTTCTTAATAATAAAAAAAATGGAAAATAAAGAGAATTCCATAAAAAATACATCCAAGTAAATGAACAATAATCAAAGGTCTATGAAACCAGATTGCCAAAGATGAAGTTGTAGCATATTGAAATTCCACATTTCTACACAAGCAGCATTTAATTTACAGTTTTCTTTGTCAAATGATATTACACAACTTGGATCCAGTAGCCAGTTAAGTGTTGCCCTATACGGTTTTAGGAAATTTACAATTATTAGATGAAATGAGGTAATGAAGTGGGGGGGAATGATTGCAGTTCAAACTAGAGAAGATTGGTTTGGTTGAGCAGCAGCAGCAACATGAATTCTCATGACAACCACTTCCTGATGTAACTTAAAATGATTCTTCTTTTATATCTTCTCCAAATACTGTAGCCAGTTCTGTATTCTCCCACTCATTTCTAAGATACCATGTCAATATTGTTTTACATGAGACCATGATTTTTTTTAAAAAAAATTAATATATTAAAAAGACAAGGCCAAAAGAGACATTGCAGGAACTGTTTCGCGTATTATATTTTTCTAATGTGGAGTTAAGGTCAAAATAAGCAAAATCACAACAGTGGAACGATCCTCTCATATATATACCGGAGGTTAATGCAAAGGAACGAAGGACTTGTGCATCTGTAGCAACAATGTGAAGATTTGCAGAGCCACTTGTTCAGTCATGTGCTGCTCTGCCTACTGCCTTCTCAGGGAGTATCTTATCTAAGAACAGGCCAAAATCTGTAATTGGTATTGACAAGGCTCATGTGCTTCTAGTAATTGGGTAGAAAAATGGTCAATGCCAGGTATAGATTTTGACCAGCTCTTAAATCAAACACTCCCCATGAGCTCACCTCCCTTTTTCCTCTTCACTGCTCATTTACTTCTTTCTGCGGAGCCTATTTGCATCCTTTCCCAGAAAGACAGGAAGGATGAATTATGCAGAGATGCTCATTTCTTTCTTTAGTGAGAGGTAAGCAGCAAAGAAGCAGTGAGAACATTTAAGGTGCAGGACAAATGCTGAGCAAATAGCTCAGGTCTGAGATCTGCTACTACTACAGTATCACCCAAACCGTATCACTCAAAACTGGTGAGCCACCAAGTTAAAGGCAGCCTAACAATTACACATTATGGTTTGTCAGATTCTTGTCAAATCTAGAATGGGTTGCTAGAATAGTCAATAAAAGGGTTTATTTTTGTCCTTCAAAAATAAAATCTAACCCTACGATCTCTGACAAAACGTCTCTCAACCGACTTGAACAATGACTGATTTAGGTCCTCGTGAATTCCTTGGTATTTTCTAAAACCATACAACAGAGAAGCCTTTCCTCAGACAAGTGCCCTACATCTGCAACTCCAATAATTTCTCATCGTCATGCCGGGATTGGTGGGAGTTGCTGCCAAATTGGGGACGACTGCTTTGGGCAGCCACTACTGCCATGCAATTCCATGAGTAGGCTAAAGTAAGGCAGTGGAACTGCTCAGAGTTCTTTTTTTTAATATTCTACCTAGAAATCATTGGGAATCAAGAATGTATATATATGACCATACAGGAAAGTGGGGATTTCATTACAATACAAATGACAGAGATTGGCCACGAGAGGGTAGTCATTAACCCATGTATCATTGTTCTGGATCAAGACAGCCCGCAAGCGAGGCCTTTAGCTGCCTTATTTACACTATGGACACAGTTAAAGGAAATGGGAGGAAGGGATAATGCTGGCAGCCGGAAGCAAGGAAGTTCCTTTGCCTCAGATTCTTTTCACTTCCAGTCTTGCAGTTTGAGGTGCTTATAAAGGACCCTTGAACTGGTTTCCTGAAAGATGTTGCCTGATTGATGGTTTGGAGCTTGCTGCATCACCTAGTTTTCGCCAGACAACCTAAGAACAAGAAAAAAGACAAAGTACAATTTGTAAACAGGAATCAAGTTTTCCAAAAACAGAACTGCCGGAAAACCTGCAGCTATTGAGGTCTGGTAATACCTGGTTGTTACACCAGGAGGCATCCAGGTCCTAACATAATTTTAGTCTTCAGGTTTTTTTTTAAATACTGCTAGTAATTTTATTGAACATTACTATTAAAAAAGAATTAATACAAACTAAAAAAATAAAGTAAAAAGTAAAAATAGTGCAGAAAAGGAAAAAAGAATATAGTAGAGAACAAAATATACAAAGAAATGACCTCTCTTCATAACAAGTATAAACAATTTTCAGTGTAATTTAACCTTTGTTAAAAACAAGAAATTATTTTCCCATATTTCATCCCTTATCTATATAGAAATCTTTAAAACCTTGTTTTTCAATCCTAGTCAGCAAAATTCACCAAAGGTTACCAGAGATAGCATATCTATTTTAAACTTGATCAAATGAAACAACTTCATATTCATGTATTTTACTTTAACAATCTTGACTTTTGTATCGTCTTTCCCTTTAGTTTAATAACAGCATTTTCCCATGGGAATGATATAATTAGTTTCAAATTCATCCCTGATCTAATTCTTTAGTTTTGAGTGCTCATCTCGGTAAAGTGTCCTAGCATTACATGTGTATCAGTAAATCAGGGACTAAATTAGGCAAATTTGATCTGGCACTACATCAGGAAATTAATCTAAGTTGAATTTAGTGTTAGGACAGCTGCTAGCAAAATTGCAAAGATAATGTTCTACATCAATTATTAATACCAAAAATTGGTGGCAAAACATTACATGTATCTCTGATATTTAGTTCTCTTATGTTATAAATCCCTTAATGGTTAAAAGACAGAAGAGAAGCTTTAGGGTGAATTCCAGGGCTTTGTGGTGGTGTTTTGAAAAACCTGTGTAGCAATTCCTCCCCAGGAAAAAGTTTTGATTCTGGCTATGAAAAAGTTGATCATTTGGGAGGCTGCATTATTATTAAGTGTCCTGACCAGGCAGCAGCTTCCAACTACTTTTTTTTTTATTATGCAGAGTACTATTGTCAAGGTGTCCTTCAAGTTGGAAAACTCAGGATCACAAATGCCTGTATAAATGCCATTGTTGGGAACTGGGAAGCAATCAAGCACTGAGGCTGACTCCTCCAGCAACCATCCAAAATAGGTGCAGGACAAATCTGACATTCTGAGCAATCATCCAGCCCAACAATGTGTTGCAAATCCTGATTCCTCAAGAGGTTAACACCCCCCCCTTAACTTTTGTTGGTTCCTTGAAAAGCAAAAGTGGTAAAGGCCTTAACTGAGCCTCATCTGCAACAGGGTATGCCATTGCAACAACCAGCAACTGCCTGCTCCATTAGGAAGCATTCCACTCTCAGCACCATGCTTTCATGCCTCTGGATCCCATTGCTATCTGAAACTCCCAACCAGACTGGCTGACTACCTTTCTGTGATGCATAAGCTTTGGGACTGCTCTTGGGCTACATTTGCCATGCTCTGCCACAGACAAGATTTCCCTATTTAGCACTACTAGTGTGTGCAAGCAATTGCACATTCCAGGGCTTTGCCTGCCAAAGCCTGTAAACATTTGCAAACTTGAAAGTAAAATAGTTCACAACTCTGAGTATGAGTTCAACCTGAAACAGGGCAAGTACAGCATCATCAAAAGCTTGGGAGGTCCTCACAGAAGCTAGTAGTTAGGAAAGCATTTCCATGGTATGCATGCATAATCTTTTTGTGCTCCTCCCTGAAATCTAGCATTTGGATTATCTTATTTGGGTGTTTGTACAGGTATCCTTATAAACCAGCAGTTGTCCCTGAAACATAGGTTGGGAACCATGTGGTTCAAGGCTCACATATGGGGATTTTAAACAACCCCAGGTTCCAATAGCATCTGGCTAGACAATGTTCCTATGCTCAGTAAATCCATTCCAAAAGACAACAATAAACAAGGAAATGTCAGCAGCATTCCTGCCAAATAGTTTGTCGTCACAACTTTCAAATAACATACTTGTTTTAAAGAAGTTGCGCAAAGGGAACTTGTTAAGGTGTGGCACATTCCATCCATTTGAAATTATAGTTTTGGTGGTGGTGTAAGTAAAGTATTCTGCAGTTCTTCATATCCTTAAGGGGATTAAATACAGTACCTGCAAGAGCTAAGTACTGTACTTGTGCACTGCTCTTGAAAAGTCATTTGGTTTAACGGAGGGCTCTCAAAGAGCTTTTTGGGGACTGTCTTGGAATATATTTTGCTCTGTGAAGCAGGGAATAAGCAGCATTTATTTTTACACAGCATGTGTGAAGAAAAGCAGAGTTTTGTGTGCATTGTTTTTGCTCCTGGTTCTGTGCCATGACACTGACATTCCACAAAGTTACAGTACACACATCCTACAAGTGTTAGTCATTTCCCTATCAACAATGTCTTGTTTTCTTTAATTCCAGTAGGACAGGATGGGTCTCAAGTATAATGGTTTCTATGGGTGATCACCAGCATTGTGTGCTTATGGCATTTGAATTTTCTGAAAAGCAAACCCACGATATAGTAGTTGATGGGAATGGGTACAATCTAAATAACTTACATTAAATCTTACCCAGACTTCCTCAGGGTTGGACACCATGAGATTTATTTCCAAATCAAGAGGCACAGAACTGAGCAGATTGCTACAATCGTATGCACTTCAGCTAGGAACAAGTTGCAGATATTTATTTATTTATTTATTTATTTATTTATTTATTTATTTATTTATTTATTTATTTATTTATTTATTTATTTATTTATTTATTCATTCATTCATTCATTGATTGATTGATTGATTTATTTATTTATTTGTTTGTTTGTTTGTTTGTTTGTTTGTTTGTTTATTTATTTATTTATTTATTTATTTATTTATTTTTGCAACTAGGCCTGAAATTGTACCCATCACTTAAAAAAGGCATGTTTGTCTTTTAAAGCACACCCCTTTGCCCTTTTCTTAATAGAAAAATGACCACTTTTACATTTCACAAGCAATTTGATACATTTGATTTTGGAGCATTAAGGATTTCTTTGGATTACAGTGCAAAATTTTAGCCCATACAAGTACTGCTTGGTGTACAAACACAATAAGGACCAGAAAATTTATTGTTAAGTGGCACAGTCATTAGGCTGCCATGGTTGTAAGTGTGAAGACTGGTTATAAGTTGCTTTTTTCAGCGCTATTGTAACTTTGGATGGTCGCTAAACAAAAAGCCTCCAGGGATGAAGCTCCCACAACTTCCGAAGGCAAGCTGTTCCATTGGTTGATTGTTCTCACTGTCAGAAAATTTCTCCTTATTTCTAGGTTGAATCTCTCCTTGATCAGTTTCCATCCATTATTCCTTGTCTGGCCTTCGGGTGCTTTGGAAAACAGCTTGACCCCGTCCTCTCTGTGGCAGCCCCTCAAATACTGGAACACTGCTATCATGTCTCCCCTGGTCCTTCTCTTCACTAGACTAGCCATGCCCAGGTACATTGCAGGAATGTGGGGAAAGTCCAAAGAGACAAGGAACGGGCCCGTTGCCTCTTCTCTTCATCCCCTGTTTTACACAGTGAGATGTCTGATGTAGGCTCGCCTAAACACTAATTACAACAGCCATGTGAAGTATCTATCCATGCCCACATTCACACCAGCATCACAATGTCTATTGATGCTACCTATTTGGATGCTAGGAAACAAAGCACAGGAAAACTAACAAAACAAAGCACAGGCAAAACACTGGATGAATCATGGTAAAAGTGCATTTTGAAACCTGTCAGCCAATCTGCTTGGGTGTAAGCCATTTCTTTTACAGAAAGTAACAAAAAGTGGAGAATGTGGCACTCTACTCTCTCAGAGATCATTTGTTATACTACACATTTACTTGGTACTTTGTGTGATTAGTGTCATGGTCCTGTTTCATAGTTTTTGTTTAGTACCTTAATATGTTTTTTGGGAGATTGAGACAGATGGTTTGGACAGAATAATACACAAGCAGGGCAAAATAACATTGATGTTTCTTCCTCCATGTCTTTAAATTCTCCTGTCTTTTCTTATGCTACTGATTTTTATTCTCTTTCTACTGTACTCTCATCTTTTACCTTTACCTTTTTCTAGTTATTTGTTTATGCTTCCTTACTCTGAGGCTGTTTTCAGTCAGTTTTGATTGGGAGGGAGAGGTCCGATTCTCAGCCCCTAGTTTTCCACAGGGATAGCTGCTCTCTCAGCTCCGTTTAACATCTACATGAAACTGCTGGGTGAGATCATCCGTCACCATTGGAGTGAGATATCATCCGTATACTAATGATACTCAGTTGTACATTGTTGTTAAGGGATGCTACAACTGCCTTTTTGCAGTGCCCGAAAACTCTTGAGATTTGGATGGGGAGCAACAGACTAAAACTGAACCCTGGCAAGATGGAGTGGCCTTTGGGTTCAGAGCTCCTTGGTTCTTGAAGGACTATTGTTGGTCATGGATAGGGTTGCATTGTCCTAGATAGACCCAGTGTGTAATCTGGGATTATTCTGGACCCATAACTCTTGCTTGAGGAACAGATGGCAGTCATGGCCAGGAGAGCCTTGCACAATTTCAAGTTGTGTGACAGTTAACTCATTCCTGGATCTCCTCACAGTCATGTCCTAACAACCTCCTGTTTGGACTACTGCAATGCACTCTACATGGGGCTGCTCTTGAAAATTATCTGGAAGCTTCAGTTGATTCAAAATGCAGCATAGTTCTACACAAATCAAGATTTTAACATGTATCATCTCTTTTGCAGGAGCTGCCTTGGTTACTTATCTTCTTCCAAGTGCAATTCACAATACTGGGTTATCACCTTTAAAGCCCTACATGGCTTGGGGTCCAGTTATTGAAAGACTGTCTCCCCCCAGTTACCCAGCCCACCAGAGCAGCAAGGCAAGGTATGCTGAGGGTCTCGTCTTGTAGGATCAGTAAAGGGGCCTTCTCTGTGATGGCTCCCTCCTTTTGGAATATCATTCCCTCATAGATAAGATTGCCCCTACCTTGTTACTTTTTCTGGAAGGCCCTAAAGATGTGGTTTTGGCAGAGTGCCTAGGGATTCCGTGGTACATACAGAGCCAATCAAGTGGCTGGGGTGACTGTGTGGTCACCACCATTGGGACAGGTGAGGGTTTATGGGTTTTTACACTGTGATATTTTAATGTTGTAAGCTGCCCAGTGTGTAAGACATATAAATTTGTCTTAACAAATAAATAAAATGGTGACAAAGGTCTTAGAAACTGTATCATTTAGTACCCTTTTTAACAGATAAAAACAATTCAGACTTCAGTCCTATGCAATTGAGTTCCTTGTAAGTGTGTTGACCAGGAAGTTTAGACGTTTTTGTCCAACACAACTAAAAGGCACATATTTGGAGAAGGCTGGTGTACAACCTTACTTGAAAATTAGTACCACTGAACTGAATAGGATTGCCTTGATTAGATATATCTAGGACTGCGTTGTCACTTGCTTTGTAACCTGTTTTTCTTCAGATTGTGAAGACAACAATTAAATAAGTCTGCACAGACAGAACAGATCCTACAAGATATTGAACAACATCAACACCACAACTAGAAGTGAACATCTAACACATGAAAGACTGTGAAAATGGATTCATTACATTGCACATTTCACGAACAATTGCTTTCTCCTTTTCACTCAGGTCTTCTTCATAGTTTTCTTGTATCTGCCTGTCCAAATTCTCATGGACTTCAAGGACCTATAGACAAGCACAATGGAGATGAAATTATAAAATATGCCACATCGTGATTTATTACAGCCAAAACAGAACAAAATCTCACAACACAGAGAGAGAGAGAAAGAGAGAGAGAGAAAGGAAGAGAAGGGAGAAAGACTGAAAAGATTAGAATTATCTAATCTAAGAAAAGATTTATCTAATATTTTTATCTAAAAGATTAGATAAAATATGATCAAAGTCTTTCATCCACATGCCATGTAAACTTAAGTTGTGCTCGGCAAGGTAGGAGATCTAGGAAAGTATGTAATTGATATTTAACGTTAGATAAACATGTACACATCAAGCACATTTTACTGGGTTCTACTGATATAGCTAAGACACTATGTACATCCCAACACTGAAAAAAACAATACAACACACAAGATTTCAAGATGTGCTAATAATGAATTATGTAGACCAGTGATTTAACTCAGTTCCTATATTTCTCCTGCTGAAAATTATTTCAATGAATACAGTTCTTTATCAGTGTATAAAGATTTGGAAACTACTAAGTGTGTGGCTCACTCATGGCAAACCCAGGAGAGCTGCCGTCAGTCAGTACAGCATAGCCTTCTTCAGCCTGTCAACTCATTTATATTGGGATCAGAACATCTACAATTTTCAGCTAGCTTCAAGACATCTGGAAAGAAGGTTGGAAAAGGCCAATGTAAATAGTTCTAAGATTGGGAGAAAAAAGAAGTTTTCTATGTTTTCCACGCTCAAATCATTTTCTCAGGATTTTAATCACTTCTGAATGGAAACTTTTACTAGTTTGATGATAACCTCATACTCTTTGACTGGCTTAGATACTAACTATACTTCCTCGAAGGAAAGGAGAGAGATAATATTCATCAATTTCCCCTGAAGTCTGATTATTCCTTAAGTTCCCATAGGAATAGATGCAAAGGGGATTGCATGAGAAGGATGCTGATGAAAGAGAACCTGCCAAGTGCTTGTTCTTGCCAGCAGAAACAAAGCTGGGTGCTACATTAAAGGAATAAACATGTTTCTACAATCTTTGTTATACCAATCGTATTACTGTATTATAAACCCATTCACTAGATTCTTTAAAATTAATTGTTACTGAAGAATTTTACAAAATAGGAAAAAATTATACAAATTTGAGAAAAAGAGAAAAGAGTGAAGAAAAATACGTGTAAAGAAGAGGAAAAGGAAAAAGAAGTGTCTTCTGATCTTTATAGCAGTTACAAATACATTTATCATCTATTTTCCATCTTTAGGGTTACATCATCATTCCCTTTTTGTCATATTTACTCTTTCTAATCATCAAATTCATAAACCACCAGTTCATTTTTTCCATTTTCAGTAAAAAAAATTCATAAAGGGTTCCCATTCAAACATATTTAGGATTACAAGGAACAATTTCTGCAAATTCTGTCATTTTCACTAACCATTTCCCTCTTGTAGGTATTTCCAAATCTTTCCGTCTTTGTGCAAATTTCTGCATATTGTCCATAACTCACAACCAAAAAAACCCTGTTTCAGCTGAATGTTAATCGTTACAATCCTTTATATCACTAAATGCATTTGGACCTAGAATTTTTTAGCTTTTTTTTACAAACCTACCATGTGTAATAAAATCACCCTTCGTGTCTTTCACATTTCCAACATAGATTTGAAGTATCTTTATACAGTACATACTTGATAATTTTTCTCATGTAGTGTACCAACAATACATCATTTTGTAAAAGTTCTCTTTTAAGTTATAACATAAAGTAAAATTCAGTCCTTTCTACCACATCTTCCATTGGGGGGGGTGTACACACACAAAATATATAACTGAAATTCTTGGCCCATTTTATCGTGTACTTTTTAAATTGTTCTTCCATTTTAAATTTCAATAAAACTTATACATTTTAGCAACCACATGTTCATCGTTTGTATATATTGCAATCTCATATTCCATCTTATATAATTCTATTCCAGTTGTCTTTTTGTCTAAGTTAAAACCTTTCTATTAAAAACAGATTTACTAAATGTTGAAGACAAATAGTAAGATATAGTTTTTCCTTGTGTTCTGGTTATGAATGTAATGTTTAATCAATCATTGTTAGAAAAAGCATGATAGGCTAGGTCAGAGGTTCTCAACCTGGGGGTCATGACCCCTTTGGGGGTCGAACGACCCTTTCACAGGGGCTGGGAGACTTCGGCCGGACGCTGCCATTTGGGTTCTTTTACCCTCTGCGCATGCGCAGAACGCTTTGCGCATGCGCAGAGGGTAAAAGAACCCAAATGACGGCAGCGGGACTGGGGTCGCGGCGGCGGGCGTGGCGGCGGGGTGGGTAGCGGGGGTGTGGCGCGGAGTGCGGCATTAGGAAGATTGAGAACCACCAGGCTAGGTGGACATTTAGTATGATTTTGTAAATGATAGTAGCGGTAACATTTGTACTCAAGAAAAAGCTATTTTACTAATCTTCATATGTCCTCAGGTATACTATTCCAGGATCTACTGAAAATATGAATTCCTACTTCTTAACACTTCTACTTTAATATTTGTGCTCTTCTCTCTCTCTCTCTCTCTCTCTCTCTCTCTCTCTCTCTCTCTCTCTCTCTCTCTCTCTCTCTCTCTCTCTCTCTCTCTCTCTCTCTCTCTCTCTCTCTCTCTCTTGTGGGTTTAATTTTAGGTGGCACCCACCTGAGAGAGTGGCTATATAAATAAAACAAATAAATGCCCACACAAATAATAAATATATGGAAAAGAAATGTATTACAGTAAAACAGAGGTCTTCAAACTTGGCAACTTTAAGACTTGTGGACTTCAACTCTCAGAATTCTCCAGCCAGCATAGCTGGCTGGAGAATTCTGGAAGTTGAAATCTACAAGTCTTAAAAGTTGCCAAGTTTGGGGACCCCTGCAGTAAAATGATACAAAGGAGGAGAAGAAAACGTCCCCTTGGACTTCTCTTGCTCAGAGAATGATGGAAGATAAAACCCATATCTCCAGCAGGTTCACAGCCCTGGCCTAAAACCCAGGCTCTGCTGAAAGTCCACTTCTGACAAAGTGCCCATTTTGTGATTCTAACTTGTCATTGAAAACATACTGTTTATATTTATTTATCAATGCTCAGAAACATTTCTCTAGAAAGCATCAGTTCACAGAATCACCCCTCTTTCCTCCAGGTGACTGGCCTTGAAATATGTCTTCAAGATGAATACTGTAACATATATGGGAAGTAGAAAGTAGAGAACCTCCTACAAGACAATGCAAAAACATGCTGTTGCTTTTGAAAAAGTCAAAGACCGAAAATGTTATCTACAGAGGCAAACTAGACCTTCTTGCCCTGACAAGTACCTTCCACAATAGCGCTACATCATTTTGTGTCATCAGGCAAGGAAAGGACACTGCAGATTTCTTTTCTTTGGATATTAGAAGGGCAGGAAATTGGAGCCAGGAATTTTTGTTGGTAGCACCTACTAGTTACCATCTGACATTTGGATAGTTCCCCGTTCACAGGTTTGACTGAAGATTGTGCTCCTCTGGTGAACAGAGGAGAGCCGAGAAGAGCTGAGGTGGCACAGCGGTTAGAGGCAGTACTGCAGGCCACTTTAGCTGACTGTGATCGCAGGTCAGCGGTTCAAATCTCACCGGCTCAAGGTTGACTCAGCCTTCCATCCTTCCGAGGTAGGTAAAATGAGGACCCAGATTGTTGGGGGCAATATAAATATAAATATACATTGCTTACTGGTGTAAACCGCTTAGAGAGTGCTTGCACTGTGAGGCGGTATATAAATCTCACAAAATAAATAAATAAATAAATAAACATTTGGAGTTTAAAGAGCTTTTTTTAAAAAAAGAAAACATTTTTAGTTTTGTCATTGAATTGATCATAGGATACTTTGTTTTTATGATTCTATGTGAGTACCCCAGAATTTATTGGATTTGGGGCAAGATATAAATTCTATAACAAATGAATACATTCCGGTTGCAAAATCCAGTATGATTTTCCTTGGATTTCAAAATGGGGATAATATTGCAATCAATTTTGATTCAAATCCACGTAACGATGTGTGTAAAATATACTTTCCAAAATTGCATGCCATTTTCCCAGGATATAACCGCACGTTGATTGCTTAGAATTAGACTAGTACTGTATTTCCCTTTTCCTGCTTATTTTTAAATCCTCAATTACAAAACTGGGTCATTTGCTTACTTAGCTTAACCTACTTTAGAAACCGTATAACTCACTAGCTTAACTGGCATTACGATCATTGTCTGCATGTCTTAAACTAATTCAATCTGTTGCTTTCCTTTTTTTGATGGGGAAGGATACAAGGAAAACAAGAGGGATTTGCTGACAAATAAAACTAGATCTTAAATGAAAAGGAAATAATTAATTATTGATCCAAGTGGGTGCAGACTGTGCTGCTAACTCATTGGGCCCCCATATGTCTGCCATATACTCAATTGTGTGGACAATCAAAGCTCAGTCAGAAATGCCAGACTGGCAACCAACTACTGACTGCTCTTGGAGAATAAATGAACCAAGCAAATTGAGATGGTTTGATTAATAGTTGCTGGTTATCCAATCTGAGAAAGTCTGCCATGTTTTATTACCAGCTCAAAAGTCTTTCTTTATATCTCATTTATTAGAAATACAAGGCTCTGCGATAGCACTTTTGCTTCTTTTGCTGTCATACCCTATTGCACAGTATTGCCATTATTTATAATATGAATGACAGCACATTTTGGGGCAAAATTTTAAAGAGATGGAATACTGTTAAGATTTCCCCACTCTACATTTCAGTAGTTTCTTCCACTCTGATGTCCTTCAGGTTCCAACAATCTAGAGCAGTGGTTCCCAACCTTTTTGTGATCGAGTACCACTTGGAGGTCCCGTACAGTCGCCGCGTACCACCTGGTTCCAGAGAAACTAAATTCGATCAGATATCACTTTATTTCCATAATTGTACCGTTCCTTTTTTGGCCCCGCGCATCCAGCAACTGGATTCTCGGGCCGCTGGGACCAGGTGGGTGGCGTGTGGCAACAGTTGCAAATCGTTGCCAGATTATCTTGTGTTAGGCAGTAAACATTTTTGTGAAGTAAAAAATAACTAACTAAAAATCGTTCATGACCCCGAAAGTGTTCGCGTACCACCTGGAAGGCCCTCGCTTACCACTAGTGGTACACGTACCACAGGTTGGGAACCACTGATCTAGAGGACATTAAGTGGCAAAAGCTGGCAAAGGATATCAGTGGCTTTTGAAGAAACGATCCTTTGTGCCAGAATGGAAAATATGACTTATTGCGCTATTACATATATATATATACGTACCTTCATAGCATGTACCACTGCTTCAGGTTTCTGGCTTAGAGGAATATACCCAACTTGAGGAGTAGCAGCAGCAAAATCAGGAGTCATGCGAAAGGGACCCTGTCAAAATATCCAAAAAAGGTAAATCTTTATAATATATAGCTTTGTGATCCCTACTTTAAATTATTCTGTAGTCACATATCCTTAACAAATCAAGAAAATCAGTGTGGTTTGTTGCTGTTTTGGATAAAACTCCTGAAAATACAGTGAACAGCCAAGAAAATAAACAAGTGGATCATCAAACAAGTCAACACAAAGTTCTGACTCAAGGCACAAATGATCAGGTTCAATTGTGTCAAATATTATATACTTCAATCACATTGTATGAAGACCCAGCTCTGACCATCACCATTAGCCACCATTTCACATTTCCTGCTGCTTTGGCCTAAGGTGATATTTCCACTGTAATTGATTCCCATGATTGCTAATGCTATGGTTTCAAATGCTGGCTTGTTCTGGAATGTGAAAGTACTCTTCCCCAAGTTCTTGTGTAATGAACTGCAGCTTCTTGAAATCAAAAGATTCGAGTCTTTTCATAAGCACAAACAAGAGATGAATGGTGTTTCTGAATTACTCCAAAATGTGATGTGATGCTAAGCCCAGGGCTATATTAGTTTACATGTCCAAGGGTCTGACTACTATTGGTTTCCCTAAAGCCAGCAAATTGAGTGTCTGCTTTGAGGTTATCACTAACTTAAATCTAAAAATCTATGAAAAAGACAACAGAGAAAATAGCAAAAGCTTTTAAAACTAAAAAATAGTGATTTACTTCTTGTGGAACCCAAAGGCAGGGCAATGTTTTAACAAAGTTATTTACCAATTAAGGCTTTGCAAAGTTTCAGATTTGATTACAAAAATATTCTTTGACATGTATGGGAACACAAATGAAAACATCCATTGGCAACTCATTAAAGAGCAGCTGCACAACCCTAGAAACAGTCACAGCCATCTTAATATATAGTACTGATGCAGTAGTGGGTTTCAATTATCTTCGCTACTGGGAGTGCACGCGTGCACGCAGAGACATGCGGGTGGGTGGGCAGAGCCTTCCGCCGCCGCCGCCACCAGTTCACTCGATCCAGGGTGAACCGGTAGCAACCCACCACTTTATTGATGATGCATCAAGTACAACTGCACTGGTTTTAATTTAGAGAAGTGTTTCTTAACCTTGGCAACTTTAAGATGTCTGGACTTCCCCAGCATGGGGAATCCTAAAGTTGACAACTGATTTAGAGAATCCCTTCATAAACATCTCAATTTGGAACAAAATATGCAGAATTCCTTGTAATAGTGAGCTTTTTTCCAATTTATGAAAGCCACTGTTTTTCTTTGGCCCCATCTGTTATGTATTGTATGTAGTATATAATTGTCAGTTGAAGTTCTCATTCTGGTCCTCTGTTGGAGCGGGAAAATACTCTCTCCTGATTGGTTGTTTGGTTGATCAGTTTCATATAAAAGGAGCTGTGTTAGCCAGGGAGTTCGGTTGCCTCACAGGCAGTATTGAATAAAGAGCTGTTAGAAATCACTCTGGCCTCGCCTCCATTCTTCGCCCAGAACATAACACCATCTTAACATGTTTGTGACATTAACAGAAGCTTGTGGATGACTTAAACCATTTTTCCTCACCACCTTCCCATGTATGCACACACGTACATGCACATGTGTACATACATACACACAACAAAATCCTTGACTGTTATGCTGTGATAGAAGGATGTGTTTGTGCAAAATGTAACCTAAGGTTAAGTTAAAGGCTGAAATTAGATCTAAAATATGTTAAAGGCTAATTAACGTTATTTTTAGGTCAGGGCAGATGGGTAGAGACCATGAAATTTCTGAATACTTTCTTTAACCATTCCCACTACATGAGAGGAAAAGATAGTCACTAAACAAGAACCACTTGTGAGGTCATCCTGGTAAGATGTGTTCTTGACAAAAGCTATGTTAGTTCCATGTAATGGCAGCATTCTTTTCTAAATGCTTGCTGACATATTGCTTGACAATCTATTGCCCAATGTAGTCATTAAATATATTGATCTGAAGTCTCTCTTCTTTTGTCCATTGAACTTTTGGAATGTTTTGCACTTTTCCAGACTTCTAGTTTTTTTGGGGGGGGGGGGGTGTTGAAGATTATACTCTGTGGTTCCAAAATATACCAGCTTATACCAGCTGCTTCGGGCATCTAGAATTTGACAGTACTCTGGCCTTGAATTGGATTATGGTATTACTATATTTTGATCACTCCTGAGCTGCATTCTGACATGCTTTCATCCATCAAGTTAGGAATAATGTTTCTAACAATCAAGAACCATCCTGATATATCACTTATTATTGTGAAATCTAAGCAGGCAGAGGAACAAATACTTTCACAATGGATTAAAAATATGTGCAGATGAGGGCAATCTTCTCCACAATGTGAATAACATACTGATAACTAACTCATCCAGTTGTTGGTTCTCACTTGGTTAACTATCTGAATTCATCTAGTACACAATCATCTACCGTGTTTCCCTGAAAATAAGACCCTGTCTTATATTTTTTTTGAACCCTGAAATAAGCGCTTGGCCTTATTGCCATACACTCAAAAAGCCCGATTGGGCTTATTATCAGGAGAGGTCTTATTTTGCGGGAAACAGGGTATTTTGAAGGTCACACAGGAATCCTCGGATGAAACTCTAGGTATATTTCAAATAACAAATTGTTCCTTCCTTCCTTCCTTTTTTCTTTTAGAAGTCAATCTATAATTCTGTGTAAGACTATCAGGAAATGTCTAATCATTTAGGGTCTACATTTATTGTACAACTTTAATTGATATTTCCCCTTTGTCCTTCCTGCTACCCTTTTCCCCCTTCTGCATCAGTTTCTATGGAAACAAACAGAAGGATAATGCATAAATGCATCTACTGATATCATATGAAAAATCAGTCTGAATGGTGGCATGGGAAATGCACACTATGTGATAGAAATTTGACAGGATCAGTCACCTGTTAAAATCAGCACATACACTTTAGTTTTTGAAGCACTCTATTTTCCAAAAATACTCTGTTGGCCATTGTCCTGCCATGCCTTCTACAATATTAAACATTCATGAAAAGAAAAATGCAGAATGAGACTACTGGATCAAATGTTAAAATGTAAACTTCTGAAAATGTCTCGAACAGTTCTCCCTGAGTCCCTAGGCAGTAGGGTGGCATATAAGAACAGCAAAATAAATAAATAAATAAATAAATAAATTTAATGATAATATTTCAAATGTATATGCATATTTATATTTTTCTTGGCAATGCTATATAAATAGTTTCTGAATACTGACTATTGAAGTTTGCAGATGATATAACAGTGATGGTCTCATTCAAGACAACGATGAATCTGCATACAGACGGGAGGTTGAACAACTAGCCTTGTGGTGCAACCAGAACAATCTTGAACTAAATACACTCAAAACCGTAGAAATGGTGGTAGACTTTAGGACAGTGGTTCCCAACCTGTGGTACGTGTACCACTAGTGGTACGCGAGGGCCTTCCAGGTGGTACGCGAACACTTTCGGGGTCATGAACGATTTTTAGTTAGTTATTTTTTACTTCACAAAAATGTTTACTGCCTAACACAAGATAATCTGGCAACGATTTGCAACTGTTGCCACACGCCACCCACCTGGTCCCAGCGGCCCGAGAATCCAGTTGCTGGATGCGCGGGGCCAAAAAAGGAACGGTACAATTATGGAAATAAAGTGATATCTGATCGAATTTAGTTTCTCTGGAACCAGGTGGTACGCGGCGACTGTACGGGACCTCCAAGTGGTACTCGATCACAAAAACGTTGGGAACCACTGCTTTAGGAGAAACCCTCCTATCCTACCACCTCTTACAATACTAGACAACACAGTATCAACAGAAACTTCAAGTTTCTAGATTCTATCATATCTCAAGACTTAAAATAGACAACTAACATCAAAAACATCATCAAAAGCTCAACAAAGAATGCTCTTTCTGTGCAAACTCAGAAAGCTCAAACTGCCCAAAGAGTTGCTGATTCAGTTCTACAGAGGAATTATTAAGTCTGTCATCTGCACCTTCATAACTGTCTTGTTTGGCTCTGTAACCAAACAAGACAAACACAGACTTCAATGGATAATTAGAACTGCAGAAAAAACAATTGCTACCAACCTGCCTTCCATTGAGGACCTGTATACTGCACGAGTCAAAAAGAAGGCTGTGAAAATATCTACAGACTCGACATAAATTGTTTCAACTTTTACCCTCAAAAAGACGTTATAGGGCACTGCACACCAGTACACTGCACACCAGTACAACTAGTCACAAGGACAGTTTTTCCCTGAACGCCATCACTCTGCTTAACAACTAATTCCCACAACACTGTCAAATAATTTACTAAGACTGTACAACACTGTCAAAATAATTTACTAAGACTCTATTACTATTATTCTTCTCTTCCTTACTAGTATCTATCTCTTCCCACTTATTACTATAACCATGTTGCTTGTATCTTTCAATTATATATTTCCTAGTACGATTTGTTAGCTTATTAATAACCTTGACTAGCACTAAGTGTTGTATCTTTTTATTCTTGATGAATGTATTTTATTCTCCTTATGTACATTGAGAGCATATACACCTAAGACAAATTCCTTGTGTGTCCAATCACAATTGGCCAATAAAGAATTCTATTCTATTCTATTCTATTCTATTCTATTCTATTCTATTCTATTCTATTCAGGGGTGGGTTCCACTTAACTTTGCCACCGGTTCACATTGCGATGTTTCGTGCACGCGCGCGTTCCCCTTGTGCAATTTCACTTTCGTGCATGCTCAGTAGCAGGATTCAGCCCAAAACACAGCTGAGGAGCTGATCAGCTGTGCTTCGGGCGAAGAAATAAAGGTGAGTATTAATCCGGCGGCCGGCGGGCGGGCAGGCTCTTTTTCAAGCCGCGGAAGAGGAGAAGCCATCCAAACACGGAAAAATTCCCCCCAAAATTCCCAAAAAAAGATGGCGGCATCAAACCGGATCCGTGACACCATCGTCACGTCACCAGTGGGTCGCCAACGGTTTGGGCGATCTGGTCCGAACCGGGAGGAACCCACCCCTGATTCTATTCCATTCCATTCCATTCCATTCCATTCCATTCCATTCTCATTACCTTCTCCCAGTAGATTTTTTAAACTTTGCAATCTAGCCACTAACATTTAAATTCCTAGGTAATTCCACTATTCAGACACTAACTACAGTTGACCATGCTTAGATTTTGAGTTAATCAAAGCTGACTAAAGACTACATAACCATCTGCTAAAACCTCTTCTATTTATATATTGTATTTTCAATAATAGTTTTACTGTATTTTTTGTTGTTTAATTAATCAGTATTTAATGTGTTGTTATCTTGGGGAAATTTTCCAGTTCTGAAAGGTAGAATACAATTTAACAAATAAAACAGGTAAACAACCGAAATGATTTCTCCATGCTTTAAAATTTAGGGCCCCAGATTTGAGATAATTTGAATTCTAAGAGTTCAGTACAATAGATGAACTCCAGTTAACATCACTTATCTAGTTTTAATCATGGATTCTGGATACCAAATTTGGATTTCTAGAACCAAAAACATTGGAAAGTAATGGTCTTTTTACACTGGAACTTCTTGCCACAAAGTTCTCATCAAAACTGGGTTTGCTTTGGTTATATTGGAAGTTAGTAGAATCCATTTTGTGCTCTAGCAGGATTTACCTGCTAGAAACTCACTTTTTAGTTCTGCAGCAATTGTGTGGGCTTTGAAGGGGTTTTTTCCCCCTGCTGCAGATGATTATGCAGTAAATAAAATTATACAAAAATAATTACATTGTTGCAGACTATTTTCAGGCCCATTTAAATACAGAAAATGTTCCAGTCCTTCAAGGATAAAAAGAAAAAACATTCAAGAGGCCAGCAACTAAATAACAGAAAAAGAAAAATCAGCATTTAAGGTGATAATTCAAATTTTTCACATTCATGCCTGACTCACATTGCACATCAGGGGAGACAGCCCAGGCCCTATCATAAAGTAGATTGTGGCAGCAGCTCTTCCAAGCAAGCATCTATTTAACTTAAATTGCAGAATGATTCATTCAGAAATGTGCCGAGAAATCACACCATTCAATTTTAACATGCTGTCATCATCACTTGCTGAGAAGTACAGTTGGTGAGAACATGTTAAAAGGGAGGAAAAAAAGAAAGAAAAAGAAAAGCTACCCCCTCCTCCTCCTCCTCCTCCTCTTGCTTTCAAATCTGAACCCTTCCGTATTTTTGCAGAAGAAAATATTGCTCATTATGGAGGGAGGGCACTGAACTGTGAATGACAACATATACACAAAATCCAAACAATAAAAAAAGAGGAGATTCTTCTTTCTTTTCCTGCATGGATTTAGCTTTGTGCTGAACTGTAACAATTCCTTGGTTATTTGGAAATATGAAGGAGTTTTCGACAGAGGAATCTTCCTTATATTTCTAAGAAATTTACTTACAATTAATTAATCACAAATGACAGGAAAATTAAGAAATTACAGGAAAACCATGTTTATGATAAAACCAACCAACTTAGGCATGGCTGAGTACACACATTTCTGTTCCGTTAATTTTCTATAAGATCTGAGATGGGGAAAGATTAATACAAGAGTTCGTGTAGCTGTAACTCAGGGTCCCACAATGCAATAGTCTCTTCCTACTCATCCAGATCTACTGTTTTGTTCAAGAGAAAGATTTTCTCAAGGCAGGTGTAAAGTAAGGTGAGAAATATTGAAAAGTCCTAAACCAAAATGAGTCTACCATCTTCCGGTTTCAGAGTTTGGGACCTTTGTTGTTGTTTTTTTAAAAAAAAAACACTGATCACAAGTGGGCTTTTTCCAAACCAGCTTAAAAAATGAAAATATAGAGCATGAAATATTAGGGCTTGAGGAGTTACATACAGAATTAGAGAACTTGTGTGTGTTTTGTACTGTATGTGTAAGAATTTACGGTATAGTTTATATATGGAAGGACTGAGCTCAAATCTCTACTTGATTTGAATTTTAGTCTCTGCTATCTAGAGATAATCCAAGAATAGGGAGAAAATGCACTGTAATGGAGATGAGCAACTTACCACTGTCTTAACTATTCACTATGGCTGCATTACTATTACTATTAGTCTTCTCATTGTTCCTATCACCCATCTCCTCCCACTTATAACTTGTTGCTTTTATCCTTATGATTTATATCAATATTGATTGTTTCCTGATTGCTTATTTATACCCTATGACAATCATTAAGTGTTGTATCTCATGATTCTTGACAAATGTATCTTTTCTTTTATGTACACTGAGAGCATATGCACCAAAGACAAATTCCTTGTATGTCCAATCACACTTGGCCAATAAAGAATTCTATTCTATTCTTCTATTCTATTCTGGTTATGTTAGTTTGACTGTCTTGGTCCCAAATTCTTTGGCCAAAATTTTATTAAGGCCATGTATAGCCTTGATATTGCCACAATAGAAAAGCCGCAGTATATCCAATCATGATTGATTTATCTTGTTAGGAAGAAGATAAACCTCCCTAACAAGAACAGGTAGATCAAGGAAGTATTGCAGATAATTTGTTTCAACCAGAACCTATCAGGACAAGCCCCAAAGAAATGCAACTAAATAAGGGCATTAAGACTTAAGTAAAAGTAACATTCAGCGGCCCTTGTTTAATGACCACTCATTCAGCAACCTTTCAAACTTACAGCAGGTGTTGAATCAGGGGTAGTTACAACTAGTCCCGGGAATCCCAGGTATTGCAGCATCCCCCCTCCCAATGATTTTTATCTGCTTATTGGCATCTGGCTCATGATTATTATGCTATAGTGAGCCATAATCCCATGATAACAATTTCTGACATTCCCAGCTGGCTTTCCACAAGCAAAGTCAATGGGAAATACGGCAGGAAGTTGGAAGTCATGATCATATGAGGTCCTTGCTTAACAACCCATGCAGTTCTTGCTTAAGAATGACAATCAGGACTGCCAATCATTGCACTCAGTGGTGGGTTCCTACCGGTGCGGTCTTGCCTGTTCGTCGCCGCAGAGCTGAAGAAGCTGTTGGCGTTCACGGCGCGGGGCTTCCCCCACCCGCTTTCCCCGGCCGCCGGGATGCCACCATTTGCGTTCTTTTGCCCTCTATAGAACTGGTAGTAAACCGGTGGTGATGTCACGGAGCCGGTTCTGTTGGTGCCGGTCCGTGGCTGCCACTATCTTGTTTTTGGCTTCTGCGCATGCGCAGAAGCTGGTTTTTGCTGTATTTTTGCTTCTGCGCATGCACAGAAGCTGGGTTTTTGGCACTGCGCATGCATGCACATGCCCACATGGAGCACCCACATGGCGCGCTATGCGCGCACAGCCACACAACGCAGGAGGAAGCGAACCGGTGGCGAGGTAAGTTAGAACCCAACCCTGGGTTGTAACCCACTCAAAAAGTCTCCCACTGATCTTCCAAATAACTGGCAACTTAAGCACTTTCTTGGGAATACTAAAACCTTTATTTTAGTATTCCCTAGATCCAGTTTAGAGGGCCAGTTTGGTGTGCTGCTTATTGTGCTCAGCTAGAAAGCAGGAAACTGTAAATTCATACCCTTAGACATAAAAGCAAACTGGTTGACCTTGGACCAGTCACTCTCTCCCAGCCCTAGGAAGGAGGCAAAACCAAACCATTTTCAAAATCTTGCCAAGAAAACTGCAGAGACTTGTTTATGCAGTTGCCAGGATCAACACTGATTCAAAGGCACCCGTGTGCACACACAAAATCTCTAGAGAAGTAAGATGATAGTTTTTTAAATAATCCATGTGTATTGAGATGAGTTATAGATAGAATACCTAAATCATCCACATATAAAAATGGAGACAGGACAGTGGATGAGAGATGCAGGAAAGAATTCTGGTTTAGCAAAAATATCAGTGTTATCACTGATGTAAACATTGAAAAGTTCCGTGTCTTTTTGGTGGATATGTGTTCAGTTGAATTTCTTTTGTGATTATTCTTCTGTTGTGTAGTAACATCTGGTGCAATGCTGTTATAATTAAAAGAGACAGCGTTCAATCAATGTAACAGCTAATTTCTTCCAGAGTCTGTCACATGGAATTGAATCAAACTCTGCCCTTTAATTTAAAAAAGCAACATACAGTTTTTGATTAACTGGAGCATGTCTTGGCTAGGTGATGTTAAATTATGCTTAGGTCCATTGTTGAATGTTGAAATCCGAATGCCGTCTGTTGAGGGATCAAAATGTTCTCTGATAGTACCCAATTCAATAGCGTCTATTATAAAATGTAGCATATAATTTGCTGATTAGGAATAAGAGACTATTTGGTCAATAATCAGTTGGGTCACACTTGGTTAAGTGTGGGAAAGAAAGAAAAAGAATAAATGGATTAAAATTCTTAAATTTCTTAATCTACCACAAAGATAATTGTGGATTATATACAAGAGAATAACTTGGATAAGAAGGAAAGAAACTTAAACAATTTCCCAAAACGAATGAGGGTGGGAACCGCTGTTCAATTGCAATCAAGAAGGAAAGTCTTGTGCTTTGACTTGCACACAGTTATTCTGGGATCCTAAATAGTTTTGATTTTTTTTTCCTTTATGATCACAATGTTTGGGAAACCTGTTCTGGGTTTGGAATGAAAATTTAGACTCTTTAAGAAGATAACATTACTCGATTAATTCTAGGTTCATATAATAGGGTTGGCATAATATTCACAGGTAATTCTTTTCTTTCTTCACCCTCCCCCAATCTCTCTCTCCCACACAGAGACACACACACACATACAGAGAGAGCATGAATTTCACTTTCTGGTGAAGGATAATGGGACAGTAATCATAACCCAGTAATTTCTTGTTTTAAACTAATGAATACCGTCAGTGTAACAAGTGCTATTTTTACTACTTTTGGTCCAGTGAAGCTTTACATCTAGTCTAATCTTATTCTGTTAAGAGTGTACCAAATTATCAGTTTGTTAGTATTCCAGCCAGCCAGCAAGCTGCCTATTTACTAAGAGGACATTTGATTCAAAGTAACTGTGACATTTCATTATTGGACATCCACTATTCACTTGGGCTGCAGGCATCCAATTTAAAGCAAAATTGGCCTGGCTGTTTCAGTCTCTCTCTTTCATATTTAAAGAACTGTGTTGTCCTAGATCACATGGAGGTGGATTTACAAAAGTTAAAAAGCAGAATACTTTGCCATAGGGCATAAACTAGGGAACACACATCCTTGCAGAGAAGGAAGAGAATAACAATATTCTCTGAATAAGAGATTTTTATCTGAATAAAAAAAATTCTCTGTATTGTTCCTCTGAAATATTCAGTCGTGTGTGTGTGTGTGTGTGTGTGCGTGTGTGCGTGTGTGTGTGTGTGTGTGTGTAGCATGATAAATGAAAATAAAGGGAGACTATTATAGATCTATTTCGAGCTATTTAGCTCTCGTCAGATAGCCATACCCTTACTGGGATTTGAACCTGGGCCGCCTGCCTTGTAAGGAAGCAGCTTAGCCATATATATAGTGTGAAGGTATATATGTATATATATATGTGTGTGTGTGTGTGTGTGTGTGTGTGTGTGTGTGTATATATATATATGTATGTGTGTATGTATGTGTGTATATGTATGTATGTATGTATGTATGTATGTATGTATGTATGTATGTATGTATATATATATATATATATATATATATATATATATATATATATATATATATATATATATATATATATATATATATATATATATATATATATATATATATATATTTGTGTTCTGAGGTTTTCGCGGGTGTTTGTATGTAGGTCTTTGGGTATTCGGGTTTTCTCCCGCGTGAAATTGGAAGTGTCTTTGCAACGTTTCGACGAAGTCTCATTCGTCATCATCAGGCTGGAGTTTTCAGCTTGCTGCTTCTAGGAGCAATGTAAGATTGCAGCTGTTTCTTCCTTTTAACTGCCACTGGGGGTTTGAACTGATAGGGTGGGAGCTTGGCTGTGTTCTGATTGGGTGGAGGTGTGTTCTGATTTGTTGGGGGCTTGGCTGTGCTCTGATTGGATGGGGGGTTGGCTGTGCTATGATTGGCTGGGGTGTCAGTTTGCTTCATGTATGGAATGGAGGGGTTTAGAGTGGCTAAAGATGCAGCTATGGTCTGGCTTCTGGTTTGTGGCCGTGCCTCATTGGTGTGGGTTTGGGTTTGCTTTTTGCATGGGTGTGTGGTGGTGACATCCTGTGTGGTTTTCGTGAGTGTGGGTCTAGTGTCATTCTTAGTGTTAGGGACTCGTTTGTCAACAAGTGCGGGTTTCCAAATGGCTGGTAGGCGGGAGGTGTCATCTCGTTTATTCATGCTGTGTGGGCGTTTCTCTATCTCAATGGCTTCTCTGATTATTCTATTGTTAAAATGTTCAGTTTTGGCGATAGTTCTGGTCTTTTTAAAGTTAATTTCATGTCCTGTGGCTTTAAGATGTTGGACCAAGGAAGAAGTTGGTTCCTCTTTTTTGACTGAGTTCTTGTGTTCTTCAATGTGTGCACTTATTCTTCTGTTGGTTTGTCCAATGTATGTGGTGGGGCAGGCGGTGCATGGGATTTCATATACTCCTTGATTTTCTAACTCAATTTTGTCTTTGGGGTTTCTTAGGATGGTGGATATTTTTCGGTTTGTGCAGAATGCTGTCTTGATGTTGTGTTTGTGGAGGATCTTGCTGATTCTGTCTGTGGTTCCTTTTATGTATGGTAGGAGGGCTTTGCCGTTTTCTTGTTCTCTGTCTTGGATTTTAGTGGGGGTTTCTTTTTGGGTTTCTTTCTTTTGACAGCTATCCAAAACAAATACAACCCCCCCAAGCACATCCTAGATCTGACCAACCACTGCCTATCCAACACATACTTCATCTATAACGGACAAAAATACAAACAAATGGAAGGAGCACCCATGGGATCACCCCTCTCACCTGTCATTGCTAACCTCTATATGGAACACTTTGAAACCCAAGCTCTAGAAAAATCTGATCACCAACCCAAACTCTGGCTCAGATATGTAGATGACACCTTCATAATCTGGCCACATGGGAAAGAAAAACTGGACAACTTCCTCATACACCTCAACAGCCTACACCCCAAAATACAGTTCACCATGGAAACAGAAGCTAACAACCAACTTCCTTTCCTGGATGTCTTAGTCTACAAGAAATCCAATCTACCAGAAGAAAACCCACACTAACCGCTATCTGCACGCACTCTCACACCACCACCCAGCACAGATCAACTCCGTAGCCAAGACACTCATCTCCAGAACAAAACGCCTAGCTGACGAACAACACCTAAAAACCGAACTAAATACTCTCACTAACGTACTAGTATCCAATGGATTCCAAAGAAATAAGATCACCAACCTAATCCAAAAAGAAACCCCCACTAAAATCCAAGACAGAGAACAAGAAAACAGCAAAGCCCTCCTACCATACATAAAAGGAACCACAGACAGAATCAGCAAGATCCTCCACAAACACAACATCAAGACAGCATTCTGCACAAACCGAAAAATATCCACCATCCTAAGAAACCCCAAAGACAAAATTGAGTTAGAAAATCAAGGAGTATATGAAATCCCATGCACCGCCTGCCCCACCACATACATTGGACAAACCAACAGAAGAATAAGTGCACGCATTGAAGAACACAAGAACTCAGTCAAAAAAGAGGAACCAACTTCTTCCTTGGTCCAACATCTTAAAGCCACAGGACATGAAATTAACTTTAAAAAGACCAGAACTATCGCCAAAACTGAACATTTTAACAATAGAATAATCAGAGAAGCCATTGAGATAGAGAAACGCCCACACAGCATGAATAAACGAGATGACACCTCCCGCCTACCAGCCATTTGGAAACCCGCACTTGTTGACAAACGAGTCCCTAACACTAAGAATGACACTAGACCCACACTCACGAAAACCACACAGGATGTCACCACCACACACCCATGCAAAAAGCAAACCCAAACCCACACCAATGAGGCACGGCCACAAACCAGAAGCCAGACCATAGCTGCATCTTTAGCCACTCTAAACCCCTCCATTCCATACATGAAGCAAACTGACACCCCAGCCAATCATAGCACAGCCAACCCCCCATCCAATCAGAGCACAGCCAAGCCCCCAACAAATCAGAACACACCTCCACCCAATCAGAACACAGCCAAGCTCCCACCCTATCAGTTCAAACCCCCAGTGGCAGTTAAAAGGAAGAAACAGCTGCAATCTTACATTGCTCCTAGAAGCAGCAAGCTGAAGACTCCAGCCTGATGATGACGAATGAGACTTCGTCGAAACGTTGCAAAGACACTTCCAATTTCACGCGGGAGAAAACCCGAATACCCAAAGACATATATATATCACACTGTTATTAGTTGCGAAGTCATGTCCGACCCATCGTGACCCCATGGACAACGTTCCTCCGGGCCTTCCTGTCCTCTACCATCCTCTGGAGTCCATTTAAGCTCACACCTACTGCTTCAATGACTCCATCCAGCCACCTCATTTTCTGTCGTCCCCTTCTTCTTTTGCCCTCAATTGTTCCCAGCATTAGGCTATTCTCTAGTGAGAAAGGTTTTATTCACACTGAGAAAGGCTTTATTCCAGATGCTATTCTCTCATTGAATATTTAATTTGTGTCAGATACATTTACTAAACAGGTGCTCGTGAATTAACATTTGGGGTTGTTCAGAAGCCAAACCAATCTACCTATCTGCCTAGCCCAGCCACTATCTTGTCTCGTCAGACACAATATATCATTAGCATCGTGGCAGTGTTCCATAAAATCTACTCAACCCAACCAAAAGAACTTACACACCCTTTTCATGGAGTAAGGAACAAATCAAAAGGTTTGTTTAAAAATGGGCATGTACACACACACACACACACACACACACACACACACACACACACACACGTTCCTTTTGTCCTATGAATCTGGCTCCATATAAGCTTCTATGAAACTGCCCCTTTGGGCAGTTCTGGGACTTCTGCCCAGTTAGAAGCCACATTCTGTGACTCAGGGAAGGCATTCTGCCCTAGGAATTTGCTAGGATCAAAACCATAGGATATCCAATGCTGTGGGTGTGAAAGCAGGCAAATAATTAACTGCAAAACAAACTTGCCTCTCCAGGGAAACAGCATCCCACTGTATTTGAAGTAAAATTAAAACCTTGGTATTATTACTTATTATTAAGTCTGCCTAGTGTAACCAAAAGGTAAAATTTGCTTGTTTTAGGATGATCTTTTCAAATCTGGTATTTTGTAATCCATCGAACATTTCAGTTACTTCATGCATTACAATATACTTCTCCTGGTACTAAATATTTCTTTCTGCATATAACCTCAACTTTTACAAGTAATTGTTTGGCATATTTTAAAAAGCTTTTCTTTACCATTAGTATAAGCATCTGGCTCAAATGAACAAATAAGGATTCTTTTATCCTTGACACAAATGTGTAGAATCAGTAAGCTAGACAGTTAGGTATTAAAAATCTGAAAACTACAGTTGGCTTTCCCTCATATTTAGGAAGACATTCAATAGATTAAAAAGCAAACTGGACCTTAATATTTGATTGGTAACAGATGCATGTAATAGATATCCCTTTGCAGAGAAATCACAACAAAGTTATTTTAATTTTCCAATGTTGGACCTAGTTGAGTGAATAGAGGATAGACTTTGCAACTCTCATATACATGTAAGACTAAGTAAAGACCCAGTTACTGTGTTATACCATGATATGGTTAATATAGGAAGATACTGTGTGGATACCAGTACTACAATCTATAATCCATCGTTTAGGGTTAGATGTGTTATGTAAACTTCACCAGTTACAATTTATTCAAGTAACTATAGATGATGTGTCATATTTTAACACAATCATATACATGTGCTGTATATAGCCCTCTATGGTATTTTGTGATGTATGAACCCATACACATTATGGCTTATAATTATGTGTCAAACAGACACTATGGTTTGTTCAATGAACCATAGTTAACATTTGGTTTAACATAATGTGTAAACCAGGTTACATGGGTATCCTTTTAGGCTATCAAGCCAGACTATATGTAAAGTGCATATATTTACTCTGTTTCCCTTACTACATTTCTTTTAATTCCATCAAAATGATCTAGTACTGATAATAAGCAGTGCAACATAATATTTATTACTTCTTATATTGTATAAAAGTATTCTAGTACAGTTAACCCTTTAAAGAAATTTGACAATTAGTTTCTACTGTGTAATCTCTTATCAGCAATTAAATTCTAATAATACAAGATTCCAGAGTCCTAGATAAATATTTAGGAGATTAAAACATGAAGACATGTAATTACTGACTTATGGAGATAACAAAAAAAAATTCTCTTAAGTTTCTCTGTAAAACACTGAAAACAGAATTAAATGGTTTATGAACTAAGAAAAAAATGTCAGTCTAAATAGAAAACAAGAATGTAAGTAGAATATGGTTTTACAAAATATTGTATACTATACACAATATGTACAAAATACAATGGATGAAGCCAATACAATACAAACAATACTATTGCTTAGCACCACATATATCCAGTTATTATATCAAAGGCTTTTGCTTCATTCGTATGTTCTTAAACTGTTGGTTTAAGAATGGAAAATTTGGGGAAATGATGCTAAATTCTAATCAATCTGCTTCCTACAGGGGACAAAGTACTTTCTTAATTTCCCATATATACTATTTAGCACATGACAATAGATGTACAAATCTCTATCTCCCGCTTTATTTGACAATCTTCCAGAAATGGAACATTCTTCAGTTGGGTTCTGGCTCCTTTTCTATACAAATCTAAGACTCCCATCAGCATTATGACGACGAGTGGACTTCTGTGTGTATCTTACATTTTGCATGGCATCCTGATACTGCGACAATGAAGACAGCTGAGACTCAGAATGGTATGGGGATAACCCTTTCCTAAGGGTCCTGAGATCCCCAGTGCTTGATTGCTGAAAAAAGAGAGACAAAGACAAAGCAGGACATCTGTTTAGTCCCAAGTAAAACATGAAATTTAATGCCATTATATTTCCTTCTTTGGCTCTTACTCCATCATCTAATACATCTTCTTCAAGGCACATTTTATCTTTGGGCTGTATGTAGGGCTGGACTCTACAGCTATGACATCAGCTATGTAATTGGAAGGGAGACCATTCCATCTCTCTCTGTAGCCCTCAGTATCAAACATCTCTGAAGGTTTAAAGAAGGATTTGTTTTCAGCAATCAGAAGGACCGCACAGTGGAGAAAGAATTATGGTAGCCTGTTGCAACAGTTTTCTGCTGGTGATAGTGAGAATAGGTACTGAGAATAATTAAATTCCACAAAGTCAGAAAAATTATATTTAAATCAAGAATTTTGGGGGAACAAACTATTTTATTGACTACAAGTAAAGTATTTTCGAAAGCTTAGGAAATAGTTTTCAAATTGTTATAAAATTTTGTGCCTTGATGTTATTCTGTTGATCTTCCATGTAAAATAATATTTTTGGAAGTAATTTGAGACAAAATACATAATGATACACAAGCTATATATTTTTTCATGTCTGTGTGCTTTAAGGGTGGGCCTTATGATTTGAAAATTCTGAAAACATAACATTAGTTACATATCTTTAGCAATTTCTATTACTTTGTTTAGAAAATTAATAATGATAAACAAGTGGGCTATTTAGAAATAAGTTTTGGAATACATCCATTATCTATTCCAAGACTATTACTTTTTCTCAATCAAGAGCAACTGCATCTAAACAAAGACTTCACAATATCTGAATCTCACATAAATTCCCTTGCAACATGGTCACTTATTCAGATGAGGAAATTACAAACATACACATAAACACATAGCCATTAAACAAATATGTGACATATCAAACAAATAGTTTTCACTGCAATGTTACAGACCATGGCTTATATATTGCAAAACAGATTTGGGTATACTTTGCTTAAACCTTTGACACTGTTTTGGATGGTAGTGTTGGGGACCCATTTGTCATTTTGAGACTGTGGTGGAATACTCAAAAAGTAACTGCCCTGGGACATGTCTGTTTTTTAAAAATGGCAGGTAAAAGAGTAAGGCCAGTCACAACCTATCAGGATTTTCTTAACCATTTCATAATGATCTTTATTATACTAGAAGCTAGTACTTGCTTTTCAACACACCAGCTCCTATCTGTCTAAAATGTCAGATGCATCAGGAGGCTGTAGGCACTACGGTAGGTTTTTGTTGACATGTGTGTGTTCATGAGCACCGTACTATCTACTTTTGACGTATGATACTTTTTGTTTTTTCATCTAAGGATTTCTATTTTCCCAGTACAATAACAGTAAATAACAGAATTGGAAGGGACCTTGGATGTCTTCTAGTCCAACTCCCTGCCCAAGCAGGAGTACCTATACCATTTCAGATAAGTGGCTGTCCTGTCTCTTTTTAAAAGCCTCCAGTGATGAAGCACCCACAACTTCTGAAGGCAAGCCTTTCCACTGATTAATTGTTCTATCAGGAAATTTGTGCCTTAGTTCCAATCATCTCTCTTTGATAATTTTCATTCATTACTTCTTGTTGCCCTCAGGTGCTCTGGAGAATAGGTTGTCGTTCCCCCTCTTCTCTGTGACAGCCCCTCAAATATTGGAAGACTGCTATCAAGTCACCCCTAGTCTTTCTTACTATGATGTGTAAATCCATCTGACTGTGGGCTTATTCAACAAGCTACTTTTAAAGCAAACTGTGGATCAGTGCAATCAGTAAAGTCACCAAAGGCATGCTGCCCTCTAATATGTGGAGGGGGTCTCATTTGCAATCTCATAGGGCCAATCTGCAGTTATTAAGAGGAGAAATGCTCTGCCTTCCACTGGTTTATTATTCTCCCTGTCAGGAAATTTCTCCTCAGTTCTAGTTTGCTTCTCACTTTGATTAGTTTCCATCCATTGCTTCTAGTCCTATCTTCAGGTGCTTTGGAGAACAGACTGATCATATCTCTTCTTTGTGGCAGTCCTTTAGATACTGGTATCATATCACCACTTTATGAATTTCATTATTGTATCATATCAGTTGCTAATGTTAATTACTGTCATAACTATATTATCCACTTAAATAATGCAAATGTTTAATTAATTAAATGTGTGTGTTTCTTTTCTTTATATAATTCCTTTCATATTCCTTATGTGCTATCAAGTTGGTGTCAACCTTTAACAACCACATATATTTTATATTAATACAACACAGAAAATAAATACTGTGCTACAATTACTTGTATAATCCCAAAAATATATTACTACCATCCCCAACCAGTAGGTATTGTTATAATACCAATTAAGCAAATTATTTTTTTATTTCAATAAAGCTATATCTCTGTGGTATATTTCAATAATACTACAAAATAAGGCATTTGTTATTATTTATTTGCAATATTACTATATTAAATCTTTAATATTGCATCATACAATGAAACCCACATAATAATGCTACTGTATGTCAGCAACAATGCATTCAATGTGAACCAACTTAGGCTCACATACAACAGCCTTACTACTTTATTACGTAGGAAAAATTAAAGCCACTGCCTTGGAGAGTTTTATGGGGGTGGGGGGAAAGCCTGCACATTTTTCAGACCATTGAAGTCTCCTGTGTATCAGCATTCAGATCAGTAGGAATCCAAGAGCATGTAAAAAAAATTGGTGGGTGATCTTTCATAGCCTGAGAAACTACTACTTCTTCATGAACAGAAGTTCCTCTACCTCAGCATTGAAATAAGCAGCAATTTGGACGCATCTTCAAACTGTCACTCAAGGAATGTTTCATGTAGTAGCATGGTATGAAGCCCTATGTTAAGTATTGATGTACAGCCAGTAGACATTTTAACTATGATTCATCTATATTGGCAAAAAAAAAAGGAATGCTGTTGAAAGAGATGCTGTATTTTTCTCAGAACAAAGGTAATTAAATTCTTGAGTATCACTCAATGATACAAAACAGAGCTGTTATAAAGTATGATGATTGATTAAAGTATAAACAGGTTGAAAAATTATGAGGTTGTAAAGCAGGGGTGTCAAACTCAAGGCCCAGGAGCCAGATTCGGCCCGCAGAGTGCTTAGTTCTGGCCTGCGAGGCTGCTCAGGAAACAGCAAACGACTAGCCCATGGTGCCTCTGCCAGTGAAAACGGAGCTCGGGAGGGCCACATGCAGCCCTCCCGATCTGCGTTTTCACTGCAGAGGGTTGCAGGAGACTGTCGCAGCCGAAAACGGAGCTCAGGAGCCCGTTTTTTCTGGCAGAGTGCTCAGACCACCACAGGTGCCCCTGACATGAGTGACATAGAGCTGGTCATGCCCACCCTGGCAACACCCACTCCAGCCCCCCGAGGTCAAACACCACCCTGATGCAGCCCTCAATGAAATCGAGTTTGACACCACTGTTGTAAATCATGCCAAGTAGGACACAGTTGGCTAGTTTAATTCTGCTAAGCTTGCTAGGAAATTACTTCTACTTTCCTTCTTATGGTCAGAAGAGCTTCCAAAGGCTGAAATGGCTTGTTGAACATCATACGGTGGAATTGCTTAAACATCATTGTAGGAAAATATGGAGAGCATGTCCAATTAATATAAACAATACTCAGGTAAACTTTATATTTATTTGTTTAAATTTATATGACCACCCGTCTCACTTGTATGTGACTGTGGGTAGTGTACGCAGTTAAAACACAAATAAAACCAGAATCTTCCACTATTAAAAACAATTAAAAATGAAAAGGTACATTTAAAAACACAATAATAAAAAGAGAAAAGTGCACTCCAACAAGATATCTAGATACAACTGGATAACAGGCTCCATATTTCCTTGGGATCCCCAGTCTGATGGCACATCCAGGTTTTGAGAGCCATCAAGGCAGGCAATGTTGGGACCAGTTTCACCTCGGGGAGAATATGTTCCAGAAGATGAGTGTCACAGCATATGAATTATTTTGTTGCACTGATACAAAAATTTTCTGAAGGGCATCTTGTTCCTAACAAATGTCATCCCTTGATTATAACGCAGAACTATAATTCTAAACAGCTTGACTGGTTTTGATTATTTCAGAAACTGCAAATGTACAGTAGTTTGGGACAAGCTAAAACAAGATTTGTAGACACATCGTGTCATGTCTTTGATATTGCTACTGTGCATATTTTGTGAACAATGTGTTCCAGCTTTCACTCAAACATTGTAAGTTTTATAGCAGCCATAAGATGGATAAATCATTTTAATTACCTTTAGGAAACCTTACATACTTCTGAGATTCTTCTAAAGTCTTACCTATTAAAGCAAGCTTTGTAATCTAGTTTTAAAAGATTGTTGGGGGAATAGAAAATCCCAAGCATCCATTAAAAAGACAAGAACTAATAACACATCAATGGAAGACAATATAATTCTATTAAAACCTGTACTTTAAAGTCACTCAGTTGGCTTGGTTGCTATGTTCATTCACAAAGAAGTGATCCAGTATTGTTATTATCTTTCCTATTTTTGATTAGCAGAGAGATTATGCTTGACTTTAGTCTTGCAAATAATTATTTAAAGATGGGAGAGAATGTCATCTATGTTGCTGCCGCTGTCGCCCATCTCTTTCAATAACACTATTTTGGAAGAAAAAATCCAAGAATACAGCTTGGAATTAGCATTTAGAAATCTAATATCAACATGTACTTTGTAAAAGATCAGGATACATGTCATTTTTTTTCTCCATATAATCTCTTCCAATATGCTATCGCTTTGCCTAATTTCTTTAACTGAATAAACATCATTTTTAAGACAAGATTATCATGAAAACATACTATGGGCTGTTTTCTTTGAAATAATCATTTCCTGGCATTAATTAATAGCTGGGGTCATACATTGGCTAACCATAATGCGATTTGTGTGGCTTTGCCCTAAGACTACAATTGAGCTCAGGCAATATGGTTTATGAATACAGTTTAACAGAGTTGGAAGGGACCTTGGAGATCACCTAGTCCCACTCCTTGCTCAAGCAGAAAACCCTACACCAGGGGTGTCAAACTCATGTCGTCATGGCAGCATCACGTGATGTATCAGGATTCCCCCCCCTTCGCTAAACCGGGCATGGGTGTGCCCAGCACGTGATGCATCCGGCCTGTGGGCCAGGAGTTCTTGTTGCCCTCAGGTGCTCTGGAGAATAGGTTGTCGTCCCCCTCTTCTCTGTGACAGCCCCTCAAATATTGGAAGACTGTATCAAGTCACCCCTAGTCTTTCTTACTACGATGTGTAAATCCATCTGACTGTGGGCTTATTCAACAAGCTGCTTTTAAAGCAAACTGTGGATCAGTGCAATCAGTAAAGTCTGAGGTCGGTAAAATGAGGACCCAGATTGTTGGGGGCAATATGCTGAACTCTGTAAACCGCTTAGAGAGGGCTGTAAAGCACTATGAAGTGGTATATAAGTAAAGTGAAAAAAAGAAAGAAAAAAAAGTCACCTAAGACATGCTGCCCTCTAATATGTGGAGGGGGTCTCATTTACAACCTTATAGGGACAATCTGCAATTATTAAGTTATTAAGAGGAGAAATGCTCTGCCTTCCAGCTCAGGGACCCGTTTAACTTAATTAAAAAAAACTTTTCATGTAGTAGAGTCTGCCTTGATGCAGAAAGAAACTTAAGACCTGGTTCTTGCTTTGGGTTGAAACAAATCAAGCTTTTGTTTAGGTATCGTATTCAAAAATGCATACATGAACTGGATTTCATGCAGCTTTAGCTCACAGCAATCGGCTGCCATTTCTATCATCACAGCATGCAATGTTTAAGAAAAAAACAAATAATAGTTATATCTTCTTGATTTCAAAAAAAATAATATAGTAATAATATAGTATGAATTGCTGTTGCAACTGTTATCCTTGGCCATGGTTCCTCTAGTAGCAAAACTCTTTTGTAGGATGTACTTTTCCTAGTACAGTAATTACCAGCATGTAAAATTGTCATGAAATAAAATGAGCATCCCTGGATGTTCTCCTCTCTCCTTTGAAACTACTTTCAAACTGAAAGCACCAAACATGCCTAACTCTCAATCTCTTTTAGTTTTGTCCCTCTTGGTTAACATCATTGTCCCAGGCTGGTGGTTTCTCCATCCCCAACTGCAGAATGCTCAGGTTCTTGGTCATTTTGTTAGTTTTCCCAAGCTGGAAGAGTCAAAGATGGAAATAGTAACAATGGTGGTGCTGTATTATTTATTATTTTATTTTATTTTATTTTATTTTATTATTTATTTTATTTATTTTATTATTATTATTATTTATTTATTTTATTTTTTATTTTATTTTATTTATTTTATTATTATTATTATTTTTATTTATTTTATTATTTATTTTATTTTATTTTATTTTATTTTATTTTATTTTATTTTATTTTATTTTATTTTATTATTTTTTTATTTTATTTTATTTTATTTTATTTTATTTTATTATTTTATTATTTTATTATTTTATTTTATTTTATTTTATTTTATTTATTATTTTATTTTATTTTATTTATTTTATTATTTTATTTTATTTTATTTTTATTTTTTTATTTTATTTTTTATTTTATTTTTTTTATTTTATTTTATTTTATTTTTTTATTTTTTATTTTTTATTTATTTATATTCACCTTTATTATTTTTACAAATAACCCAAGGCAATGAACAAGTCCAACCAAGGGTGAAATCCAGCAGGTTCTGGAGAACCGGTAGTGGAAATTTTGAGTAGTTCAGAGAACTGGTAGCGGAAATTTTGAGTAGTTCGGAGAACCGGCAAATACCACCTCTGGCTGGCCCCAGAGTGGGGTGAGAATAGAGATTTTGCAATATCCTTCCCCTGCCATGCCCACCAAGCCATGCCCACAGAACCGGTAGAAAAAAAAATTGGATTTCACCACTGTATCCAACATACCTTCCTTCTCCTAATTTCCCCACAACAACAACCCTGTGAGGTAGGTTGGGCTGAGAGAGAGTAACTGACCCAAAGTCACTCTGCTGGCATTCAAGGCTAAGGTGGGACTTGAACTCACAGTCTCCTACTTTCTCCTACTAAAGCACAGCCTAGTGCTTTAACCATTAGACCAAACTGGCTCTCAAAATTTTACAATTTTAACATAAGCTGTTATTTTGGAGTCTTTCTGAGAGGTGAAGGTTGGCATACATTTTAGAAACGAATTAGTGAGTGAGTGAATGTGTATGGGTAATTATTTATATAGATTTAAAGAATACCTGATTTCCAATGACTCTGCATACTTTACATTATTTAACAGAGTAACAGAGTGCACTTGTCATAATCATATCTCAACGCAAGTGATGATAGAACTTTTAATCCAATGCATCTGAAAGCCATCAAGCTTTACAATCTCATTAAAAATGTAGTGAGGCGATTGTTCTCCCAAAGATAAGCTTTGTCACGGTAATACCATTTTTTACCTCTCCCAAGTAATTTATCACCCAGAAAACCTTCTACTTTGAACTGTCAAGGCTGCCAAATGCTAGCCTAACTTGCAAAGGGATAGGGAACAAAACATCAATCTTGTCGAGTGCCGTGCCATTAGAAAGCTTCCTTGATGATAATGCAGGTGTCTGGAGTTTTTAGTTACTGTCAGACAAATCTTAAATTCAAGAGCAACCTAGCCAGTAGATATAACAGTAGCAGGCTATTTGAGAGAACTTTGCAGATTGCTAACTTTCCAGTGAGTTATCATTGCCAGAGTGCAACATTTAAGGCCGTTTTTGCTGGTTTTAAGATGCTGATGTGAATGAAAAAAGAGCAGACGGGGTACTTATTGTCATATGTGGTGGACCTGTCCAAAATCAAAGAAGTATTGGTGTAAAATAAGGAATTGGATGGAGGAGATCACAGGGCAAAAATTAGAAACTAAACCGGAACTATTCCTTTTTGGTATCCTGAAGGCGAAAATGGACAAGAAAATTCAATATATAATAATGCACATACTGACAGCCGCTAGAATTATTCTAGCACAAAACTGGAAGCAGGCCGATTGCCCGCCAGATGTAAAAATTATTAGCAAAATATTGGAATCTGCCGAAATGGACAAATTGACAACGGAACTAAATGAAAGAGATGAATCAGAATATTACAAAGTCTGGAGTAGATGGTACACCTGGTTAGAAAATAGAAAGAAAGAAGAATTAGATAATAATATATGAATACCTATATGTATGTGTGTAAGAGAATGTACTAAAAATATGTGTGTGTAAATAGTGTAAATAGTAATGTAATAATAGAATAGAATATATTAAGAAATTAGATTTGTGATAGAACTTAATGGGCATTAGTGTTACCGGTACGAAGCCGCTGTAATGAGGAAAATTGTTTGTTTGTTTTATGTGTTTCTGTGTTGTGTTCTGTGTGTTTGTTTTGTTTTTAATGTTGAAAATACTCAATAAAAACTATTTTAAAAAAAGAAAAAGAAAAAAGAGCAGATTTTACAGGTAGTCCTCAACTTATAACAGTTTGTTTAGTGACCGTTGAAAGTTATGGCACTGAAAAAAGTGACTTATGACTGTTTTTTCACATGACTGTTGCAACATCCTCATGGTCATGTGATCAAAATTCTGATGCTTGGCAACCGATTCATATTTATGACTTTTGCAGTGCCCTGCAAAGTTATGTGATCACTTTTTACGACCTTCTGACAAACAAAGTCAATGGGGTAGAGTCATTTAACAATCGTATTTCTAACTTAACAACAGCAGTGATTCACTTAAGAACTGTGGCAAGAAAAAGTGTTAAAATGGGACAGAACTTGCTTAACAAATGTCTCAGCAGCAGAAATTTTGGGCTCAATTGTGGTCATCAATCGAGGACTATCTGTATTTCATCCTCTGACTAAAACTGAGCAAAGGGTAAGAAAACATCACTGCAAATGCAAAAAAAAAAAAATAGCAAATATCCAAAAAATCAAAAGTGCATGTAATTGCACGGGGCTACATAGTATATGTTTTGCATGGAGAAGATCTTCTCTGGGAGATCTTCTCTGGGGAGAAGGAGAAGATCTTCTCTGGGGATCGGGAGGACTTCCACGAGAAAAAGAAGGAGAAAAAAGACAAAAGCTCCCTTGAGAGTCACGAAAAAGAAAAAGCAAAGAAAGAAAAAGCGGAGAAAAAAGACAAAACGGATGAACTGAAAGACTCAAGCAGCAGAAAGAGAAAAACAAGGTGAAGAAGAAACGCAAGGAGGAGGCCAAAGGCAAAGAAGTTCGGTTTGGCAAAAAAAATGACAAGTTTTGTTCCTCCGAATCTGAGAGTGAAAACCTGGAGAGTGAGGAAGATGACCGAGATTCTGTACAAAGCCCCCCCACCTGTGTAAAGGACTCCAGGCTGGGGATGAAGGAGTCCCCCCTCTTCAATTCCCTCCATTCTTCCTCTGCCTCCGCTGTCAACCACTGTTTCCTCTAAGGTGCGCGGCCGTGCAGCCGCGCATGTGATGGGAGAACGCCGCACGGAGGTTTCTAACTTCCGCCCGGCGTTTTCTAATTGCAGAGGCTGCACGCCTGCACGGCCACGTACATGAAAGGGGGACGCCGCGCAGCAGTTTTTAACTGCCGCACACCGTTTTCTAACTTTATAGGGAACATTGCTGTCAACCCTTCAAATTTCAATTAGAGAATTTCACAGAGGAGAAAAAACTGTACCTGAGAAAAATTGGCAATCTGTTATATCTACCAACTAAAATGAGAAAGGAGTTTCACTTGTTGAAAATTGCTTCTAATGTTTGCATAGCGTTTATGATTTCGATGACAGCACTGTCTGAAATTAATGTGATTTATATCATAAAGCAATTTTTATGGAAAGGGGGATATAAATGTTTTAATTAAAAATAAAATCTTTTATAAAAATAAAAAATTATGTCATTTAGCCAACACAATTTATCATCATAAAAGTGGGTATGCAAAATTTAGAACTATAAACCAGCAAAAACAAGTAAAGATTGTTGTATGAAAACATGAAATATTGGATTTCTTCCCCCCCCCCCACATCCACTACCCAACCACTATAATGTTTATTCCCCCCCCAAATATGTTTATTATTCCATCCCAAGACTCTTAACAGAAGTTTCTGGATTTCTTTTAGCCATGTCAAACTTCAAAATGAAGAAGGTAAATAGAGTAATGCTATAAATATCATATATTTATATATTATACCACATACCATCATATGTTGGTATATTTGCTGTTTCATTTATAAACTCTAAAGTTCAAATAGATTTTTCAATATCACTATAATTAAAGTTAATGAGATTAGCTCTCTTCTCTCTCTGATCATGTCCATTTACATTGAATTAGTCACTGCAGGAAGATGGCTCTAGAGTCGTGATGGGAAAACGGCCTCCCCCGGGCTCCGGAGGCCCTCCGGAGGGGGAGGAGGAGCGCGGGAGGTCACACGTGCATGCGTGGGGGGCAGGGGAAACACAGGGGATTGCACGCACATGCACGGGGGAACGCAGGGGGTCGCATATGCATGCATGGGGGTGGGGGGCGCGGGGGGGTGTCACGCGTGCATTGCAATAAGGGTGCCGGCACGCACGCACGCACGCACGCTTTCGGCATGCGGTGAGAAAAAGGTTAGCCATCACTGCTCTGGAGTATACAGATCTCTGATGTAAACTAGCTGAACTCTTGTGGCACTCTTAGAATCTAAGAAAAACGAATAGTACCTTAGCATGTAATAGCAGTATACAATTAATAAAAAATGAGTCACCATCTAAAATACTTTTGAACTCAGTATGACTTAGGTAAAAAGCAGAAGATTAAAACAAGTTTGGAGTACCCAAGGGACGTCATACTTGGTTCATTATGTGTCTGCCTCATTCATTTATAAAATCTTTTGGACCAGGGCTCTCAGATACACGAACACAAGGGCTTAGATATAAAACATGAATTGGCTGTTCATGCTTGAGGTGCTTCCTGTAGGAACCAGAGAATGGTTCAGTTTTGCACATACCGGTACTGTGTAAACTCCTTTTCCAGTATTTGTGCACAATATCTTCTCTAACTCTCCCTCTAAATTGTATGAAATTAGCTAAAATAAAGTCTGAAATGAAAACAAGCTCAAAAAAGATATTAAGATAGGACAAAGCAACTGAAAATAAAAACCATATGACCTTTCACATGAGGAAAAAGGAAAATCAGGATCTCTGAACTGATGAAAAGAAATTTAACATTTGACTTGTTCTGGAAGCAGAGCAATGACATTATATCTATTAGTGAATTTTGAATGAAATAATGTTACAAAAAGAACATTATGCTTTCATTTTTTTTCAAAAGAAAATTAAACAACCTCTAGAAGACAGTTGAAATTTTCCAGAAAATAAATTATGAATCTGTCATTAATACTACTATTAGACTGAGTTATAGTGACCATTTTTCTAGCCATAATCTCTCTGGGTTTTATTAATAAATATCTCCTTTCCCTGAGGAAAAAATGACACAAAGGAAATGTGAATGCCAGGGTTACTGAGCAGAGGTGGGTCAGGGAAGACACACACATCATTATTCATTATCGGGTCATTACAAATATAGTAATTATTCACATAGAATTGGACATATCAAAGGCACTGTCAGGCAGATATAGCATGTCAAGAATGAGTGCCAACATAAAGCCATTCTGAAAAATAATCCGAAGACTAAATTGCATCGCACTGGAGGGAGTCATGAGAATGTTTATAAGTATCACTATCTGGTGATTTAGATATGTAAGTGAAGGGTTACAGGTAGTCCTTGACTTACAACCATGATTGGGACCAGAATTTCCACTACTAAGTGAGGCAGTTGTGATGTGAATTGTACCTAATTTTATGACATCTTTTTTCATGGTTGTTAAGGGAATCACTGGTTAAACAATTCTAGTTTTCTGATTGACTTCGCCTGTTGGAAGCCAATTGGAAAGGTTGCCATGGAGATCACGTGGCCCCAGGATACTGCAATCGTTGTAAATAATTGCTGTTCTCCAAGGGCCTAAATTTTGATTGCGTAATTGTGGGGATGCTACAATGGTCGTAAGTCACTTTTTTCAATGCTATTCTAATTCTGAATGGTCACTAAACAAATCATTGTAAGTAGACAATACCTGTATTGCCGTCCTGCAACTCTTGTCTTTGGGATTCATGTCTCTTAGATCAGTGTTTCCCAACCTTGGCAAGTTGAAGATGTCTGGACTTCAACTCCCAGAATTCCCCAGCCAGCATTTGCTGGCTGGGGAATTCTGGGAGTTGAAGTCCAGACATCTTCAACTTGCCAAGGTTGGGAAACACTGTCTTAGATAATTCTTAACAGCTTCAAATAATTGGGCGGTATGTTATTGAAAGCATTGCAGAAAAAGTTCTTTTGCCAGGGTCTCAGAAAAACAGGAACACACAATAAAAGCAAAATGTATAAACAGGAAACTATTTGTAATTATTATGAATTGTAGGGATGTATTGAGCAGGACGAATGAAGTGAAGCATGCAATCCAATGACCCTATTGGATTTTTCTATGCATATAGAAAATATGAATGATATCTAAGAGGAATAATTTGACAATACAATTTTAATCCTTAAAACCAGAATGAGAAAATTTGTTGCTTCAACCAGAGTACCATCATTGGCCAAACTGGCTGGAGCTGTTGAGAGTTTCAGTACACTCTTATCTATACAGTACACTGCAGTATTATTGGTGCAAAGTACCTCAGAAATTGTCTGGGAAATAATTAGTTCAGTTATTAAAGAGAAGAGCCTGTTCTCTTCTGGAGAGAAGCAACCTAGAACCTAGAACTGTCAGTTAGAACAATTAATCAGTGGAATGACTTGCCTCCAAAAATTGTGGGTACTCCAACTCTGGAGGTTTTTAAGAAGAGATTGAACAACAATTTGTCCAAAATGGTATAGTGTTTCCTGCCTGAGCAAGGGGTTGGACTAGAAGACCTCAAAGGTCCCTTCCAACTCTGTTATTCTGCAGTTCTATTACAGCAGTGGTGGCCAACCTTAAGCATACCATGCGCCAATTTTTTCACAGACGAGTTCAGATGCGCCATACAACTCAAGCACATTTTTTTACCTTCTTTCATCTTTGGGGTTATAAAATAGGGATAGGGGTAGGATCTGCTTTGCTTAAGGGAGGAAAAGGAATAACTCAATCACACAATTCAATTAATTAATTTATGCCATTTCAAAATTTGACAAATGTAATATATATTTAATCTTGAATCTGTCTTTCAATCACTCTCAATATAAAAACCATGCTAGTACACTCAATAAAACACTGCTTCAAACTCCATGCCACGGTGGCTCACTCAGAACTGACTGACCATATCGAACGCTCACTGCTCATTCGCACGTGACTTCAAATACAAGATGTGTTGCTAGTGCGCGGTGTTTGTGATTGTTTGAGCAGGAATGTGCAATAGCAACACCGATAAAAATATTAGTACGTTTGTAAACCCGCCTAAAGTAACATCTCACAAGTTCCATTCTAAGTTTCAGACACCGAGAAGTTGAACATTACCGAAGGCTGTACGAATTGAACTGAGATCACTTTGGTGTTGAAAATATTAAGATGGATTCAGTTATGACACCTATTTAAAAAAAATAAGTAGGTGCAAGGATGCAATGCGCCACTTGTAATCATCCAATGCGCCACATTTGGCGCATGCACCACGGTTTGGCCACCCCTGCATTACAGTATATAACTGATTCACTTAAAGTGACTTCTACTCTTACCATCAACAAATGGTGCCAAATTGTCAAATAACTGAACATCGTGTTTAAAAATATGGGCTCACTAAATAGAAATTGCAAACATTTGTATCTGCAAGCTAGACCCCAAACAGCAGCAAAAACCAACCATTTATAGTACAATCTAGATTTTCCTACATTCAGGAAGCAAAAAACTGAAATGTCGTAGATTACCTTTCTGAAATTTCCTGGTAAGCTGTTTGAACTAGCCAGCTGGGACAGAATATTATTTATTGCAAATTATAATGTAAAGCAAAACAATATTTATAAATAGTTCCCTAAGCTCTACAAATTTTTCCTTTCCTTATATGCACATTTATCTTTCATGCACCTAAATAATGTGTTATTGTGAGTGTAATGCCCAGCAAAAAACAACAGAAAAATGTGAGCACTTAAATAGAAAATCTTATAAGACGTATTTTTAAGACAGGGATTGCAAAAATGCATAGATAATACTGCTTTTCATCACAGTTAAAAAAAGAGATCAGTTAGTATAGAACTGATTAAATTAAGAGAAAAATATCAAGTGCTCCAAATTTCAATGTTCAACAGGCCAGCTTTTAAGTATGCAACAAGAAATGATTATGAGTTACAATGGAAAAGGTGCTGTAACAGGCATTTCAATGAAGTAGTGCAAAGTAGAATTCATAATTGACAGCCAGGAGATAATTCTATGAAGAAAGATGATGAACAGCAAGAGACTGTTAATAAAGGGTTTTGCTGTGTGATACATCAGAATGTAAAATTAACTCTAAAAATATTTAATGTCAGCATCTCTACGGGGTATAAACATCAAAGCTACATGTGGCATCATGTGCTGTGCATTCTACAGAGGCAAGTTGAAATGAATAATGGGATTGATAGACCATCTCACACATGGAACTGACAATTGTATACAAGTAACCCTTGACTTACAACTGGATGCTTAATGACCAATTGAAGTTGCGAGGAAACACAGAGAACTACTTACAATCTTGATTCAAAGTTCCAATGGCCATCCTCTCACCTTGGATTTGCATTATGCCATTTGGGGCACCCAGCAACCAGTTTGCATTTATGGCCATTTGCAGCATCCAGAGGTCACATCATTTTTTTGCCATAAACCAACATTTGCCTCTAGCTTCCAGCAAAAAACACCCACTGCAGACCATGGATTTATTTAACAATAAATAAATCTCTATACTGTATTCTCTATACTGAATGACAATGGAGTCATATCAGTATCCGTAAACAAATACAGAGGGATAGAATAGAAAGATATGAAAATACAGCAAAATTGGACTAGGAAGAATATAGTATAGAAAAAGAGCTTATAGAATATAGATAGCTAAAAAGAATATAGTTATATTATTAAGATTAATTTCTGAACTACTTGAAGGCATTTCTAATTTAAAACTCCTTTTTCGGTAAATTTTCCTTTTTTGCAATAATCCTGCCAAGCCACTGAAGGAAGATACAAAAATTGAATGTCGAAATCTCTAATGCTTTGTGCCTATTGAATCTGGGTGAATCTAATTGTGGATAGTACAAAAAAGAACCAATAGAAGATAACATTTGTAGCTCTGGGTCAAACTGTTGGGTCCTTGGTGCTCTCTGAACTTGGTGGTTTTTTGGTTTTTTTTTTTTTTTTTTTTTTTTTTTTGCGCAGACATTTCATTACCAACCTAGGTAACATCATCACTGCTATGGAGGATAAAGAAATTCCAATCCCCAGGTTAGCTCTGCCCCAACAAAATGCCTACTGCCCATATAAATACTTCCAGGCTAGATTCACACTTTGTCTGGAAACCAGCATTTTTTTCAAATTCCTGGGTTGTTTCTAATCTTTGGATATCTATCACTGGGTTGATAACCACTAAATATTTCTTTGCCCAGGAAAGATATAATTGAAGCCTAAGGCTTTTTTAAAAAACGTAATTATGTCAAAACAAAGGAATTTAAAGAATGCTTAATTCCCAACCTTTTTAAGTCATCTGAGAGCCCTTTGGGCTGAAGACTGGGTCTAAGAACTCTAAACAAGCAAGTAAGCAGCTCATAAAACATAGCTTGTACAATTCATGAACATTTGGATGCTGAATGCCTGTATGCTTTTGCATGTCTATGTTTGTGCATGGTTGTGTGAGAGAGATACACACAAACACACACAAAACACCCCAACATTTTATAACAAAATAACTCAAATTATAGCTTATTCATTATTTTGAGTCTAAGAAGTTGAATGTAGAGAACTGTACTCTTAATGCGACTTTTCATTCACTCTCAAGTTCAGAAACAGACTTGTGATGTTGTACATTGAAATAATAGCAATTTCCACCCCCACAAACAGGAGGAGACTTGGGGAAATAAAGAGAGGTTTGCACTGTTATGTTACTTGTGGGAGATGCACGCACAGTCCCTTAAGGAAATAATTGGCACATTTGCAAAGCTAACAAGCACCAACTAGAAAAGGGTACATGGGGGAGGAAGGGAGGGGATTAATATTTATTGCTAATGAGAGGTCTGTGTTAAGGAACATAGAAGTGGGAACCACAAGTGGCAGGACAAAAAAATGATGTCCTTATTGCAAAGACAGAAGGAAGTACTTTCCTCCTTTTTAAAGCTGGCAAATATAAGTATTAACAAAGCTACAAAGCTCTCAACATTTTTTCTTACAGATTCACAGACAGCCCAGGTGACTAAATATTTAAAATCACATATTAAAGTATGAAAGGAAACTATCCCTGCTTCTCATCATAATGCACGATTTATCTTCAGCTTGCCATTTTATGAAGATAATCCTTCTTCATGCATCTGGTGAAATGAACCGAGCCCATAAAAGGCTAGCCAGCCTTTAAACTCTTATATGATTTGGGGCTGTATAAGACATGAATGACTGCAATACTCATCCTGAAAACATGTCCTTGCTCGCATGAGTACCACCATGGGAGAGTTAACAACATGTGATGGATAGCAGATGTAAATCTAAATCCAAGTACCAGCAAACAGATCTGTTGAAAGCACCTCAGGACATGGCATGAGAAGTAATGTGTAGCTTTTATGGAAATCATGCCATGAACTCCGTGAAAAACATCCCTTCAGTTTTCTGTCTTGCTGACTTGCTCCTGAAATGCATGCCCAATTGAAATCAGATCTTTTTTTTAATGCACCTGGGTCTGGAGCAACCAATGAATAGCATGGGTCCAGTATGTCGGTTTTGCTCTGGTATCTTATAGCTGATTCCATGCAAAAAAATAAGAACAAAGTCAGCCCCCCTGAACCTCATCTAAAGATCTTAACTAATTCCAGTGGTAAACTAGAGACTGTGCAGGGCAGACATTTCTGTTTCACAACTGAAACAAAATGGATATGGAGAAATCCTTTTTTAACAGTGCTAGAAGAACAGATGGTTATTCAAAATGCTAGGTTTTCAGTGGGGGAGGGGAAAGGGGGAGGGGCACTAGCTGCTTTAATTTAATCTGCATAATTTATACCCAATCTGCCGGAAGGTTTAACCTGGGACTTTCTGCATGCAAGTTGCGTGCTTGCTTTTTCATACAGCTCTGTCCCTTTCCCTGTTAAGACTTCCAGAGTGACGAAGAGGCTGGGCCTAAGTAACAGCCTGTAAGGTGGGAGCTAAAGGTAATAAGAGGGAAAAGTCACACAGAATGACATACATTTTAAAATTCTACAGAGTTTGCTATGACTCATTTCTTTTCAGAACGGAACATGACAAACCACTGAGGCAAATGATTAGCACAAGGCTATTTTTAGAAGTTCTCCTGTTCAGAACTGAATGGCACAGATCAAACTACGCCAGCAGTTGTTTTTTGGTAATGAGCGTACAGCCAGTTTTCATGGACACATGTGGAATATTTGTTGCAGCGAAGCACCATTGTGCAAAAGCTCTACCTTTGGCTTTCATTTCCATAAATTACCTCAGTGCCAGAATTTTTAGTCTTGTGTGGTTAAACAATCTGACATTTCTCTTCCTACAACGTGCATATACACAACAGACAATCCTGATCCTAAGAAGCCCTATCCTAAAAGTTAGCTATATGGAGTCAAGTTGCTTTCCACCCTTCTGAGCACTGCCTTTTAAAAGCCGCCTTTGGGAGTTTCCATTTAGTTTTGTTTGGTTCAAGGAAACAAGTCGATACAAATATGTATTGTGAACTCTCCTTCAAAGCTTGGAATGCTAACAGAGCCAAGAGTTGAAAAGAAGTCTGATCCCTGTATCTTTTATCCTTCCGTGATGACATTTTATGTGTATTTGGAAAGTTGATTGCTTCCTGGTGGAGAACTGTGTTGACAAGACTCTGAAAGTGATGAAATCAGAGGTACTAAGCATCCGACAATGCCTTGCATTAAGAGATTAGCAAATCGCTAGTGATTATGGAAGTCTACCTGGCATCTTTCCAAGGGCTAAACTGCAGAAGAAAACCGAATACTCTATACTAGTCAAGTAATTCCAAGTAATTTTATCTTTTGGCTGCAAACTACATTGCAAGCTCTTTGTTTTAAAGATCTCTGTTGTATAGAATCCTCAGGACACAGAGATTCTCTACTAGTGGATGTCTCTCTCAGGAAACCTATTATTTGACCTGCTCATAGACTGCTCCATAATGTATCAAACCCTCCTTTGTATCTCCTTCTTCTCACCATCCCCACCTGAAGAAGAGTAATATTTCTAAATGAGCTTCCATGCCTCCAGACGTCTCTGTAATCTTTCAACACATAGAGACAGAATGTTGGTAATGTGAGTAAAAGGACATTTGCCAGAACCTCCTCTGATTTCCTTTTGTGTTGTTACAGATACTCTTGATATTTATTTTTTTAAGCTCTCCCCCTACACATGCAGAGATATCCTTGACTAACAATTAAACTCTTTCATTTTTAGATTTGACTTATTCCTTTTTTTCATTATTCAATTATTACTTTTTTTGGTTTAAAAAATGTCAATAATTACATGATTCTAAATGCTACAAAATGAAAAACTATGCAGGTGTAGCACCAGCAGTGGTATTATAATACTGTTTAGATGTCCAGCAATATAACTATATGCAAGAAATAATCTGGATCTCTGTAGTTAGCACAGAAAGTTGCCTCAGAGCAAGTCAGGTCAGTTGACCTTTGTTTCCTAGAGTCTCTTCTAGAGGAACTTCCCATAATTTACTAATTGATTTTAATTAATAGACATGTCAGAGGCTGAGTTAATTTGTATCCCGCCTTTATTATTTTTAAAATAACTCAAGGCGGCAAACATATCCAACACACCTTCCTCCTCCTCCTCCTCCTCCTATTCCCCCCGAACAACAACAAACTTCTGAGGTGGGTTGAATTAAGTGGTCTTGTGGGTCATTAAGTGGACAGAGTCCCAAGTAAGGAGCATGGAGTGTCTCCAGGAGATGGAAGACACCCTGGGTGGTCCATAGAGACCACGCATCATTGTCTCTCCACTCAGGAGTTGAAAATCCTACTGTCAAAATCTAAGCAGGATATTCAGCCCCTAAACTGAGAGACACATGAATGGTCTGCACCAGGCCTCCCAGCCCCTCCTTCTTTGAGGCACCCCTGCACTGTTTATCTTACCACACAGATAAGGAGAACTGCTCCTTATCAGGGCAGAATATACCAGGGTCACCTATTCTTCGGGTTTCTGGAGGACAACCAAGACTTAGATTACCACAACTATGCAGCAAAAATCCAGATAACCATTAAAGAGAAACAATGAGTTGCAGAAAGTTCTAATTTGCAGCTGCTGACTTGCTGCCATCCCTACTACTGTAATTCTAAGGGTAGGAGCTGGTAGCTTCTACCCTATGGGAGGCACCCCTCATTTGGCCAACATCAATTCTTGCTTTTCCCCCTAGTCATAGAATTAGTTCTCATTAAGCAACTATAGCACAAAAGCCCTGATTTACCTTAGTAACTGTCATGGTTCTAACAACAGAGGGGACAACATTCCATAAATTTGTTTTAAGAATGGTTTTTTTCTTTTCTTCTCCCAAAATTTCCTGCTAATTTTTCAAAGGGATGCCAAAATCCCAGTACTAAAGCAATGCATACAAACGAAAGCAAATTATTTTCATTGTTACTGCTCTTATTTATTTCGATTTATATTCATTCAATTTATATAGCCACCCATCTCGCTTTTACGTGATTCTAGGTGGCTTACAATAAAAAAAAAATGCACAATATAGTACAAAAAATGAAGATAAAACACGTGGCTGCCAGGTATTATTCAACTAATCATCCACACAGCCAAGAGATGGGCTTTATCCCACATGCAGGGCCCCGGGTTATTCTTCTGCATCTGATGCTCAGAGTCAGTCAAAATGGCATCACTATGCACAAAAGAGAAATATTAGTTGCTTGAGGGGAAACCTCAAGCTTTGCAGAAGTACAAGAAGAGTAAACAGCAGCAAACTAAAAGGGAGAGAGTACAGAAATAGATCAGAGACATCTGAGCAAGCTTAGGGGCCACATAATTTTCACTGAGAATTGTGGAGAGGAATCACAAAACTGGGGAGCAAAAAGGCTGCAATCTTCAATAGAACATTTTGTACTACAACATTTTGATATAGGTTCATTCTTGTTCTTTGTACATTGCTATCTACTCTTTTCTTTCACAATGCCCTGTAAAATGCAGGTTTAAATGGACCTAGGGCCAAACAGCTCCCAGTCTAAGCACTAGAGAATTCCTCAGTCAGAGATAGAGCAAGTACTGAGGAATTCAGGAAAACCTACAAGATCAAAGAATTTTTCATTCAAACTCTTGTTAAATCTGAGGTCCAGTTGCTAAGCAAAAATCTTAGCCTACTAAAAAATACACATTCCTATGTGGTTGGGTATTTTTGTTGCCCACGTGCTTTTCACCTATTACTTATTGTTCCTTCTTGTACTCTTCCTTTTGTAACTCATGTAAGTTAGGAAAACATAGGCCCAAGAGTACATTGAACTGGAAGCCAGATACAACAACCCATTCCATGCTTCCAGACAAACTATTTATTCAACGCTATTTTTAAAAGCACTTTCCTTGCTCAAAAAGAAAAAAGCAGTTTGAAAAAATTACTAATACAGCACAAAACATTAAAATGTAACGTTGCTCCTTAAAAATCATATGCATTTCAACAGAAATTATGAAATGCTTACATATGTATCTTCCCCAGATTGGCGCTTAAGGTGCTGGACTAGGAGTAGAGACTGAAGTTCAAGTCTACCCTCAGTATGGAAACTCACTTGGAACCAATCATTCTCTTTCAGCCAAACATACCTCACAGGGTTGTTATTGTGGAATATAAATAGGAAGATACTGTATGTACACTGCCTTGAGATTCTGAATGAAAAGAAGGCTGAAAATCAAATATATAGATGTAAACTACCATGTTTATCTTTACTTCAGTAAGTTCCATTCAACTGAGAGGGACTGGATTAAAACAATGCACTAAGACAGTGATGGCGAACCTTTTTTCCCTCGGGTGCCGAAAGCGTGTGTGTGCACCCTATCACTCACATGCGAGTGCCCATACCCATAATTCAATGCCCGGGGAGGGCAAAAATGGCCTCCCTCGCCCCTGCAGAGGTCCTCTGGAGGCCGGAAATGGCCCGTTTCCTGACTTCCGGTAGGCCCAGTAGGCCCATTTTTCGTCCTCCCCAGGCTCCAGAGGCTTCCCTGGAGCCTGGGGAGGGCAAAAATGCCCTCCTGCCCCCCAGAGGCCCTATGGAAGCCTAAAATGTCCTCCCAGAGCCTCCACGTGAGCCAAAAATCAGCTGGTTGGCACGCACATGCACGCTGGAGCTGAGCTAGGGTAACAGCTCGCGTGCCGGCAGATATGGCTCCGCGTGCCACCTGTAGCACGTGTGCCATAGGTTCGCCATCACTGCACTAAGACAAACCTAAACAAGCCATGTTATGACTTAGCCTGTTATGTGAATCTAGGTTCTGAGAAATTATGCATAAAAAATAAACAGAACATGTAAGTTCCAATAACTTTTGCATGTTGACCTTCATTTAAAACCAAAAGGTTCTTCTCCTTAAATTTTATATTAGATCTTGAACTTATGATATTTATATCTGGTTTATAACCTCATTATATCAAGATTTTTCTGAACAAAGTTTATTTAATAAACCATAATTAGCTGAATGTGCAAAACATATTACACTGAAACCAATAAATATTATGACTTAGCATGATTTGGGAACTCAGTCTTCATCGCTAAGTGTCAATTCTATACTTACTAAAAAGCTAGTGGTGTTTACAGTAAGTGGAAAGGAAGCATCCATATGAAATATTTCAAATTTAAACTTGTGTCCTATTGCATATTGACTATATCCTGTTGGATATTTAGTAAACAACATTTTCTTTAATCCAAAGACCTGCTCTTCAGAGTAGGTGATACAGGACTGTTATGTTCCAATGGCCTAATATATGGCAGAATCATTAATTTTTGGGATCACAATCTAGGTTTAAAAAAAAGTCAGTAATTTTCATAAGCTTCATAATTTTCTATACTGCTACTGACAATGAGTTTAGTAGCTGAAAGGAAAAATTACTTGGGAGGATGAGGGAACTGGTAAATTTAAATTGGAAGAGACATTTAGAGTGGTAGCTGCAAAAGGAAGTAAACTTTTGATACTGCAGCTATATGAAAATACCATGGGAGTGAAATTAGGCCAGGTTGGTCACCAAAAAGGAAAGTAATGCCCCCTTCCAGATCTTTAACAGCATGTTCGGTAACCTTTAAACATCTCCAAAGCAATTTATCTTTAAATAAAGTTATTAAATCTGGCATAATATAAAAATCAGCAGGAGTAAGCAACATGTAAGCTTCAATTATAGAAAATACTCTTAGAACTCTTAGAAAAAAATTTCTTAGAATTTGTTCAATGTGGAACACAAACAGCCCCTTTGATGACAAATATGCATGGGTAAGTCTGCAATCTCAAATCTGAGGGAGTCAGTCGCCCAAAATTCAACACTCCCCACAATCTTGATATGCACAATTAGAAGGGGGAAAAAACCAGAAAGCAACTTTTAATCTTTGGAAACGTTCCCTTTAACAAAATTTAACAGGAATATTTTGAAATAGATACCACCTTCCTAGAAATTTGCTCAGCGCATTTTTCCACCAAAGCAGAAAGCATATTCTTTTATTCTTCCAAATTACCTTTCTTGTTTATTTATGTCACTATTTATTTATTAAATGTGTACAATATACTGCCCAAATGCTTAATAAACTTAAATTAAAAAATTGGTCCTGTTTCAGTCCCACCATTACTGGTAGAAGATTAGTGTTCTTCTTAATTCTCAGGGTCAGTTTGATCCATTGCTAAGGACAAAAACATGGTTATTTATTAAACAACTAGTACTGGGGAACATGAAGAGCCACCTACCTGAGAGAGAAGTTTGTTATCATCCTCTAGCAGTTTGACTTTTGTTTCAAGTTGTCTGATGTAGTTGGAAGATGAATCTTTAAAGAAGAAAGGGAGGGGGGGGGAGAGATTAATCTTCAGAAGAGATGATACTTTAAAGTCAGGCAAGATAGCTTCACTGTTAGATTTAGGATTTTCTCATGAAAAGAACACCTGCAAGATCAGTGAAGGGGTTTCTCGGATTGAATTTAAAGACTTAAAGAAAAGATAGGGGGACACAAAAAGACAGAACTGCATTTGCCACAACAGAGTTTTGAGAAATAGTGAGGTTTAGTTCAGTAATTTGAAAACAACAGCTGAAGACACAACACATATACTTTGTGCAAAACAATCTATCCAGAAAAGAGCAGAAAATGTTGGGGTATCAAAATTAAAGCTATTTATTTATTAGATTTGTGTGCCACCTATCTCATCTAGATCTGTAGGAGATAAAAAAAAGACTGCATAGAGCCAAAAGGGCCGGCTTATGGCTATATTAACATTGGAAGTGAGACTTTATTCAAGAAATTATTAGTTTGAAATGCTGACCAATTGCATTATTAGCCTTAGCAATTTTCATCACAATATAAGATGTAGCCATAGGTCCTAATCTGACTGCCAAATATACCATAATCAAAAATCTTTCATCCTCATGAACATGCTATTATGTGTCCTGACATCTTCTATACTTTTTAAACATCTATCATCAAACCATAAGAGTCTGTGATATCTCAACTGCTAGAACGTTGCTTTGTTATGAAGTCAGAATTACCCAACTAGCCTAGGTCAGGGGTCGGCAACCTTAAATGCTCAAAGAGCCATTTGGACCCGTTTCCCACAGAAAAGAAAACACCGGGAGCCACAAAACCCTTCCCGTGCCTGACTATTTCCTGAGGGGGGGCACAGAACTAGCATATGTAATTGAATTAAACGTTCTGTTTTCTTGTGAAACTTTTCTTTTCTTGGATTTATCCATGGTTGGCCTACCGGGGGTCGAAAAGCTCAATAAACCGTGTGCCGGTGTATATCACACATTGGTGGTTGTGACACATATTTTGAGCGACAGGGAGCCACAGCAGAGGGATGAAAGAGCCACATGCGGCTCCAGAGCCGCGGGTTGCTGACCCCTGGTCTAGGTGACTTCCAAATGTGTTGGAGTTTGACTTCAAGTTTCATTGTTCTGACACCCAATTTGTGTGTTTTTTCCTATTTCTTCCTTTTTCTTAAGTTCTTTTTAAACTTCCCCTTAACAATTTATTTGATTCATTCCACATTCTTTGGTTCCCAAACAATATGGTAGAGGATTTTAAAGTGTTTCCTGATGTTCTCCTTGAAAATGGTAGGTATATGCTTAAGATCATATCATGGCTTTCTTCTTCCACTTTAGCTTAATTAGAAATCATTGGACTGGCTGAAATTGGTAAGGCATTTTGCTTTGTGCATTCAGCAAATTTTGCATAATTTGAAAGATTGCTTTTAGCACTACGTAACAGTATTGGTTTTATTCAGTTCTGTCCTTATTTATTCTGAATGACTCTTGCTATGCTCAGTAAATATCTATTTTATCAGATATTTTAACCAACTATCTATAAATTTAAAAAATAATAGCCATATTCACCATGAAAAAATATACATCCCAAATCATCTTTTATACACACACTTTTAGGAAGAAAACAGAACATTTCCTATTTTTTAAATACTAAAATCATTGCTAACTGATAACTACAAGAACATTTTCCATCTGCATTTACAGATGTACCAAAATATTTCTAGCTGCCAATTAGGCAAAGAACAGCTCAGCAGCTCCAATAACGGGAATTACAAGTGTTATACTCAATCAAACCACTGCAGTGAGACCTTAATCTTCATTTAAATGAAAGAACTATTTAGATCTTTGCATTCTCTCCCATAAGGGAAAGCAAAACACTCATTGTGACATTCAATTTCACTTAGGCGTGTTATGTCAGTATAGGATGGCAGGAAAGGAAAACTGAATGAATTATGCTACTGCCAATGCAAATTGCCTGAAAAAAAGTGTGACCTGGTGCCCTTTATCTGCTTCTCTTCAAGATTAATCTCCAACATCTTGTCAGCATTGTTCATCTGCTACAAATGGTGAATGTATAAAACGATTGGGAGGGAGGGAGGAAATTCTACAATAAAAAATATCTATCATCACAGTGACCTCATTCACACACTGGACAGAGCCATAGTTAATTTCATCACTGTTTCATAAGTAAACCATAATTGGCTTCATTCACAGAACACTGCCAACTCTTTGTTACAGATTTCAAACAATTAAGCAGAGTTCCTACACATTTAAATTAAAATTAAGCCAAGTTAGTTCTAGATCCAGCCAATACATATGTTGTAATATAGAAATTGGCACACAAGCAGTCCTCACCTAATGGCCATTCATTCAATGAGTGTTTGAAATTATGAAAGCAATGAAAAAATAGTTAGTTATGACTGCTCCTCAAAGCTGCATTGCAGCACTCCCACGGTCACATTATCAAAATTTGGGTAGTTGGCAGCTAGCGCTGATGGTGTTATCTAGTCAGGTAATTAAATGTCAGAAAGAAGCATTTGGAATTATAATTATGAGGCTATGATTAAAAAATAAATAAAAACAATTGTGCCTTATTATTGTGAATTTACTCTGAATTATTATAATGTAAAAGTCTATAAAAGGCTATGTTTTGCATTTATTTATCCCATTCATTTTTCCTAGGCAAAAGAGGTTGAAACAAGTCCAGAACAATGAGATAATATTTGGAAGCAGCTCGGCAGACATCTGATTAATTTACTGGAGTATAAGATGGAGTAGGTGCAGCAGTGGGTTGCTATCGGTACGGTACGGTTCTATGAACCAGTAGCGGTGGCGGCGGGAAGCTCCGCCCACCCACCCCGGACACTTCTGCGCATGCGCAGAAGTGTCGTGCGCACGCATGAACCGGTAGCAACGGGATTTAGAACTTCATCACTGAGTAGGTGGTTTTAAGCTTCCTGTAGAGTTTATTTCCTGGTCTTGTCTTCTTAGTGAAGCTGATAGTATGAGTCAATTCACATGTAACTGGACTGGACTAGAAACAAGCCAAGAACATTGCCCCCACAAAGGGTTTATATTCAAGCAGTGGCTTGGTAACCATAGAGTTTACAAGAACAATAGTGGTATGTATATATGAAATGGCACCCAGGAAATTGAGCTGGCTGTCAGGAGAAATGGAATACTTGTCCCTAACTCAGCTTAGAAAGCAACACATTTCACAGAAATGCAGAGCACGGAACACTCCATCCTTTTTCAACCCCTAGGAGGCCACTAAATAGTTTGCAGGCTAATAGCTTTTGTGAGTTTATTTACACGCTTAGAGGAAACTAAAGTCCCAAATACAATGTCAATTCTAATGAAAGAAATACATAGTAGAAATAATGAGGAAATAGGTAGAAAGCAGAGTGTACACCATAATTTACTCCCGTGTCTTGCCACACAGCAATCATTTTTGGGAAGCCAAATTGAAAAATCATTGTAACTTTTATCCGAGTAACTTTTATTTCTGGCAGAAAATTTTTGGTGATAAGTCCAAACCTGGTTTCCTTTCACATTTCTCTGATCCTATTAATTACATGTTTTTACAATTATTTGTACAGGGGTGTTTGGGGTTTTTTTGGGGGGGTATTTTTGCACCTTCAGATCAATATTGACTCCTGGCAACTGCCTGGACAAGTCCCTGCAATTTTCTTGGCAAGATTTCAGAAGTGATTTGCGCTGTCTTCTTCCTAGGGTTGAGAGAAAATGCGATGGTCCAAAGTCACCCAGCTGGCTTTGTGCCTAAGGCAAGACTAAATGCCCAGTCTTCCGATTTCTAGCCTAGTGCCTTAACCAGTACATCAAACTGGCTCTTATTTACATAGCTTACAAAGATCAAAATCATTCAGGCAATGGTATCCCCTGTGGCATTCTATGGAAATGAAAGTTGGAAAGCAGCAGGACAGAAACTGTATTGATATTTTTGAACTTTGGTCTTGGAGAAGATGTCTGGGCACAGTCAAGAAAACAAATAAATGAATCACAGAGCAAATCAACTCAGAGTTTTCACTTGAGGCACAAATAACGAGGCTCAGACCATCATACTTTTGCACATTTTATTTGATATCTTTAGTGCTGGGAAAGGTGGAAGAAAAGAGAAGAGGATGATCAACAGCAAAATTAATGGATTCAATGACAGCAGTGATGGCTGCATTTCTAGACGAGCCAGATTGGAGATAAATCAAAAATAAATGAATGTTTATCAGTAATATATAGAATGCCCACAGCCAATATTACAGGATGTTTTCAAAGCCTCAAAGAACTGCCATGACCTATGACACTAATTCTGTGCTTAATTACTGTCATAAGTAGACCATCTGTATTTGCTTGTATATACAGGTAGCCTTTGACTTACAATCATTCTGTCAGTGACAGTGCTAAAAAGAGTAACTTACAACCGGTCCTCACACTTATGATGACTGCAGCATCCCCAAAGTCATGAGAACATGACTCAGGTGCTTGGCAACCAGCATCCATTTATGACGGTTGCAGCTTCTGAGGACATGCAAAGTCTATGGGGGTAAGGGTTATTTGTTAAATACTAGTGGTGATTTACTTAATGACCATGACAAATAAGGTTGTAAAATTGGATATGGTCACATGATGATTTATTAAATGATCACATCATTTATTGGTGAAAACTCCTGTCACAATTGTGTTTATAATTGGAGGACAATCCCTGTACATGCTTTTTTTTTTGGTCCTCTCATTATTTTGTCAACATTTTTGTCATTATTAATGTATTCCGTAAAAAACAGCCAGCAGCTGCCTTTATGGTTAGAGTCCTTTTTCTCATTTCTGTTTTTTACAGAATTGGTAGATTTCAAGAATGGATAAGTCCCATCATCCCCTAGCATTGCTCACTGTGGCTGAAACCGCTGAGAATCAGGGTCCTATTGCGGGCTTATTGGCTAGATCAGGGGTCAGCAACCTTAAACATTCAAAGAGCCATTTGGACCCCTTTTCCACAGAAAAGAAAACACAGGAGCCACAAAACTCTTCCCGTGCCTGACTATTTTCTGAGCGGCCACAATATTAGCATATATAATTGAATTAAAGGTTCTGTTTTCTTCTGAAACTTTTCTTTTCTTGGATTTATCCATGGCTGGCCTACCGGGGGTCGAAAAGCTTAATAAATTGCACGTCGGTGGGTATCACACATTGGCAGTTGTGACACATATTTTGAGCAACAGGGAGCCACAGCAGAGAGATGAAAGAGCCACATGCGGCTCCAGAGCCGCAGGTTGCTGACCCCTGGGCTAGATGGTAGCAGAGGAATCATTTTCACTGCTATAAGGTATTTTGTGTGATCACGTAGAGTTTAGGAACTTGGAAGTTATATTCACACACTGAAAAGCAAAATATAATAACTACTTCAGTTTCTAGCTGCTGGCTTAGAAAATCCTTGGCTATTGTTTTTATTTCCCTATCCTGAGCATCTGGAAAGCTAATTTCTGCTTGCGGGATTGGAATTAAACTCATTAAAGATGCTTTGTAATTATCATAAATGTATGCAGATTTTAAAATATTCCATCTGCTGTGATGTATAATTTGACCTCATATTACTCTATTTTTTTTTCTTTTTCAGCTAACAAGTTATTTCATCATCATTATTATTATTATTATTATTATTATTATTATTATTATTATTATTATTATTATTATTATTATTATTATTATTATTATTATTATTATTATTTATTCACAAAAAATGTAATACACAGCAAACGAGATTTATATGCTGGATTTCGTATCACTATATCACAAGTCGAACACTTCCCAAGCGTCTAGGACTGTGTGATGTATTTTCGTATGATGCGCGCAGATCCAAGTACGGTGGCCTTTTGCAACTGACAGATTGTGATTTTGTCAATATTTATTGTTTTCAAATGCCAGTTAAGGTCTTTTGGCACAGCACCCAGTGTGCCGATTTCCACTGGGACCACCTGTACTGGTTTATGCCAGAGTCGTTGTAATTCGATTTTCAGGTCCTGATATCGGTTAAGTTTTTCTTGTTGTTTTTCATCAATTCGACTGTCACCTGATATGGCGACATCAATGATCCACACTTTTTTATTTTCCACAATCGTGAGGTCTGGCGTATTATGTTCCAAAACCTTGTCAGTCTGAATTCGAAAGTCCCAAAGTATTTTGGCATGTTTGTTTTCAACTACTTTCTCAGGTTTATGATCCCACCAGTTCTTTACCACTGGTAGGTGGTAGTTGTGGCATAGGTTCCAATGAAGCATCTGGGCCACGTAGTTGTGCCTCTGTTTGTAGTCCGTCCATCTTCTTCTTCTTCTTCTTCTTCTTCTTCTTCTTCTTCTTCTTCTTCTTCTTCTTCTTCTTCTTCTTCTTCTTCTTCTTCTTCTTATTATTATTATTATTATTATTATTATTATTATTATTATTATTATTATTGGTAAAGCAAAGAGTTATAAATTGTAGTAAATCTGTTGGAGAAATCTAAGGCACTAAAAAGGCTCAGGCAGTATTCAGTTCATGAGATTGAACAAACATCATCCATTCTTGAAAACAAACAAACCTTTCCTTCTCATCCCTGCCAGCCCTGGTATTCAGAGAACACTTGCCAAACCAGCTCTGAGCAATCTTCCCAAGCATAGTCCCTTCCCTCTTCTTTACTGCTGCTGCCTCTCTCTTTTTGCCCTTATTGACAACAAAAACACAAAGGTAGAAAGTGGTAGGCCGTGGTACAATAAAATGCCCTTCCACTTTGCTTCATGGAATAGAGATCAGCTATTACCAATATGTCTACCTCTTCAGGCCAGGCAGGTGAGGGGTTCGATGAGCTACTAATGTTCCCTTGGAATTGAGTTTATGATAGAGTGTTTCTGGAAATATTACAAGAGGCATATTTTTATTTTATTTTATTTTATTTATTTTACTTATTTTTGTCAAGCATATATAAGATTACAGTAAAAGCATAAACATGTATACATGGGACAGTTTTGAGTACATGGGAACATTAGGACAGAGACGGTAGGCACATTGGTGCGCTTACGCACGTCCCTTTTTTTTTCTCAAAAAAGTTTTATTAGTACAAACTTACATAAGTGGTAACAAAATATTAAATCCAAAGTACAAACATTTTTGTTTCCCCCCCCCAGACCCACCCCCTTCCCTCCCCACCTCCCCCCCCCGGACTTCCCAGAGATAATACAGGGCATAATAATAAGTTTAAATTGTTAATAAAAAGAAAAAGGAAAAAGGAAAAAAAGAACACTATTTTTAAAAAAGCTTCAACTCCAAACTATACAGTACTAATATATCGCATTTGTATACAATAGTAAAGATACAAAAAAGAGAGAGAAAAAAAAGAAAGAGAATAAAAAAAAAGAAAGAAAGAAAGAGAAAACTCTTTAACATTACAAACAAACAAACCTCCTACCTCCTCCCTTCAGTCCTCTATCTTATACAAGGTAAATGTTACATAAGTAATAACTAAATATAAAATACACAAATCTTAAACTGATATTATTGACATTAGAAATAACCTCTAAGATAAAACTTAACTAAATGTTACATAAGTAATCATCAAATATTAAATTTCATCATTAACTTCAATAAACAAAAAAAAGAAAATAAAAGAAGAATAAACCATAAACAAATCTTCAACAAACTATATATATCTAATATTATCAACATTAAAAATAACCTCAAAATTATATAAAACTTAACTAAATATTGCATAAGTAATCATTAGATAGGGAAAAGATAAAATACAATCATATTAGTCTCTATCCATCCAATATATTTCAACATCACATCGTTTTGTATCTTGATAGTTCATCTTTTAATAGTTCAATAAATTCAAATTTGTCAAGTCGTCTCCCGTCTGCTCCCAAACCTCCATCTCCTTTTCCCCAGCTATCTGATTCAGGCACTCCTTTTGGATTTTTGAGTCTATTTCTTTTTGATCCATCGAAGGTGGCTTCCCCTCCTCCTCCTCTTTTATTTTCATACACCCTTCTTCTGGAATCTTGGATATATCAGCCTTTAGAACATTGACATAAAATTCAGTAGCTTTTTTTATCGTGTTGAGCCGGTATCTTTTTCCAGAAAATTTCACTGCTACTCCAACTGGTGCTTCCCATTTATATTGTAAATTTAATCTCTTAAATTCATCAATCAAAAAAATATAGCTTTTCCTGGCTTTAAGCATTTTAGAGGGGATTTCTTTCCAAATCTTTAGTTCCTGACCATTCACCATAAGATTATTGTTAAACGTTGCTTGTATAATTCTGTTCCGTAAAGCTCTTGTGGTAAAATATATGACAATATCCCTTGGTAGATGCTTTTGTTTGGCGTACCACGAGTTGATTCTGTATGTTTTGTCGATTTGTGTAGCCAATTCCGCTTTAGAAATTCCAGACACCTGATCCAATATGTCAACCATCCTGCCTTTTAAATTTTCATATAATCCTTCTTTCAAACCTCTAATCCTTATAGCAACTTCCATAGATCTGAACTGAGTCATTAAGACCTCTTTTTCAAAATTTGCAATGTCGTTTTGGATTTTATCTATGTAATTCACCGAAGTTGCCAAAGCTTGTTTATTTGTTTCAATACGTTCTGCCAAAACTTCAATATTTGTTGCTAAGCCTTTGCAAACCTCTAACACATCAAATCTTAGTTGTTGATTCATATTCTTCAAAGCAGCCTGCATCTTATGGTCTATCTCACTTATTTTCTGGTTAAATTCCAAAGTAAGTTCATGTTTCATAATCTTTAAATTATTTAATAAATTTTCAGGTGTCAAAAGCTGTGGAGGTGTTAGCTCAGTGTTAAGTTGCATTTTAGAAATATATCCAGATGAATAGTCATTTCTTTTAGTCAAAACAGTCTTTCCAAACTTTGAAGCCATTGGTGTTTCAAAAGAGTACAAAAAAGAAAGAAAGCCAGTTGCCTGATTAAAGTTCTTTCCAGTTTAAAAATCAGATAGTCTTTTATTATTGAAAATATTTCTATTATAACTTTAATCCAGAGTTAGGAGACAGAGAAAGAAAAAACCATTTTTCCAAGTTAAAAGTTTCCATAAGAGAGAGAGAAAGAAAAAAAAAAAAAAGCCTCTGGGGAAACGAAAGTCACTTTCACTTCTCAATCGCCATATTGTTACTCTGTTTCCTTTGTTCCCTTGCCGAAGTGAAAGCTTACCCAGGAGTTGAAAAAAAAAGGAAAAAAAGAGGTTTCAGTACTTGCCCATCTCACGCCTGTTTCTCTCTGTCTGCTTCTATAGTTTAAATGTAGTTATAAATCCCATTTTTGAAGCAGCGGCTGGTCACTCCATCTAGCTCTGCAGAGGCAGAGGTTTCCGGATCTTCGGAGCTGGAGACAGGCTGCATGGGGAGCTCTCCCTTCGCGCCCTGCCAGATGGCTCCTAAGGCGCTGGGGGGGCTCTACCCCTCCTGTCAGGCTCTCATCTCTCCCCTTTGCCCGGGGAAGAGATTTTAAAGCCGCCAGACAGCTGTTCTGGCGGCTTTTAACAAAGATCGGAAAGGCATCCAACGAGGGATGTCTGCGATGAAGCGCTCCAAAACCGGAAGTCCACGCACGTCCCTTACAGACCTCTTAAGAATGGGATGAGGTCAACAGTAGATTTACTCCTAGTCTTCCTTAATACTTGCTCTTCACAAACATTCTACCCAGTCAAGTTAATGAGCTAAACCTAATACAGAGCATGTCTCATGCATGTGTATATGCACAACCCTACCAATCAGACTACTGTATTCTGGTAAACTCTGCTCTAGGGAGCTGGTTGCTTCAAAAAACACAAATAAACTTCTAATCCATAAATTCTGTACAGGTAGTCCTCGATGTACGACCACAATTGAGCCCAAACTTTCAGTTGTTAAGTGAGATATTTGTTAAGTGAGTTTTGCCTCATTTTACGACTTTTCTTGCCACAGTTGTTAAGTGAATCACTGCAGTTCATAAGTTAGTACCCTGGTTGTTAAGTGAATCTGGCTTTCCCGTTGACTCTGCTTGTCAGAAGGTCACAAAAAGTGATCACATGACCTTGGGATACACAGCACAGTCATAAATATGAACCACTTGCCACGCCTCTAAAATCTGGAATACATTTCTGAAATGTAACAATATCAAAAATATTCCTCTGAGTTTTACGGTCAGGTGAATTATAAATAATTCTAGCTGATAAAAAAAGCAAGCAAGTAAAAGTGACTCTCCACACTAATTAGAAAGTGTCTGGTAGCAATTTTAATGCATTGCAGCTCATGAACGCTTGTGACTTATAATAAAAATTTGTTAGTCTTAAAAAGTGCTACCAGATTCTAATTTGTGCACACTAAGAACTTTGCTACTCTACTAAAACCAGAATTACAAACATAAACCAAAGCCTTGGTTCATAATCTGGATTATTAAGAAGTAAACCTGAAGACGTTAGAGACAGTATCATATTTTTAAATCAATTGTGATGCTTTTGAGGATTTCAGCAGCTCTTGTCTTCGGATGTGGTATCACTGTTCTTATCAAAGAGGGGTGGATGGATCAGTGTGTCACATGATTTTTGCATATTGTCGGGCAATAAGTGATGGTGGATATTTCATTCGTCTCACTTCCAATCCCCTTTCCCTTTCAAACACATAGCACCAGTGGTGGGTTCCTACCAGTGCGGTCCACTCTATAGCACCGGTAGTGGCCCGCTGGTGACGTCACAGTACTGGTGCAGTCGGTTGCCAGTGCCTGCGCACCACCATTTTTTTTAAAAAAAAAATTTAATTTTAAAAAAAGTTCTTTTGCACATCCCCAGAAGCCGAGCTTCCGGCACTGCACATGAGCTGCCTTTCTACCCCACAGTGAGTCCAAGCAGGGGAGGATGGCTGAGGGAACACATGAGACGCTGAAAGAACGGGCGGCAGGAGCTATCTCCATTCCCCTCCCTTCAGCAGTCCGAGAAGCCACGAATGTGCAGTGATGATCCTAGGCATTTTCGCACGTTTGAGGCTTCTCGAGCTGCTGAGGGGAGGGGGAACAGGCGGCAGGAGCCTAGGATCATCGAATGGGGAGAAGCATTCAGGCCGGACGGAGCCTCCTAGAAGAACTGCTGCCACAGTCTTGCTGCTCCCGCTGCGGGGGGGCTGCATTGCGGGTGGGAAATGCCTCCCCCGCTTCACCGGTCGCTGCCAAGCTCCCGAGGCCCACGCCCACCCGGTCACATGGCTGGCAAGCCACACCCACAAAATAAGCCACGCCCGCAGAGTGGTAGTAAAAAAATTAGGAACCCGCCTCTGCATAGCACCCTATTAGAAGCAAAGGAGACATGGTAGATGCTTTATTAAGGGCAACTCTCAGCATCTGTTTCTGAACTTCTACAGAAGGTAGTCCACTAGTCCCATCTGAAAGCTCAGCAGTCTCAACTCAGTCTGTAAATGATTGATAAAACCTCTCCTGTATGTTCTTCTGTATCTGTTTCACAGTCACAACTTTAGAAATGACATCTCCTTCGAGCATTGCAACAGGAATTTTATCAGGCTTCAACTAGAAAGGATTTGTCGTGTATATAGTATTACACCAGCTCATGTCAGACAATCACATTTCAGAAAGCCCAAGCTCTGCCTGCGAAGTGTATCTTAGTGGCTTACACTACAGAAACTACCTACTCAGTGGATAAAGGAAAAACAACACAGCAGGGTGGGGGAACCTGCATCTCTTCAAATACTGCTGAACTGCAATTCTCAGCATGCTTCAATGTTCACCATGCTGAAAGCAAACAAGTGAATGGAATTCTTCAAGAAAAATGAGCTTGCAAGGTATTAGTAAGAATATAATATATACCCGTGATGGCGAACCTATGGCACGCGTGCCGGAAGTGGCACACAGAGCCATCTCTCCAGGCATGCAAGCCATTGCCCGTTGCTCTTCTGGGTTCCAGCATGCTGGCCAGCTGGTCTTTACATGCGTGGGAGCGCTGGAAACCAGAAGAGCAGCCGCCTGGTGCGCATGCGCGCACCAGGAAGATGATATTCTGGTTTTCTGCACGCTTATGCGCACTGGCCAGTTGGTCTTTGTGAGTGCAACCGGAAGACCAGGTGGCCGGTGCACATGCGCGCACTGAAAACCAGAAGATCATCTTCCTAGCATGCGCAAGCGCACAGGGCAGCTGGTCTTCTGGTTTCCGGCACACACGCATGCACGCATGCGTCGTCCCGTCCCCCCCCCCCCGTTTCAGCACTCGGTGTGAAAAAGTTTCGCCAACACTGCTATATACGGTACTATTAGAAAGCCACACTGCTGGTTGTAGCAGTGGTGTGTTGCATTATTTAGAAGTAGAAGCAAAAGACAGAGACGGAGACTTGGAACTGTTCCTAAGGAAACAGAAGATGAGGAAACCCAATCTGGGGTTTGGTGGAGTACTTCAATAGTTAAATGTGAAACACCTAATGTATCTTGCAGATAGAAAGAGATAGAAGGCAACTTTTTTTACAATATACAAATAAAGAAGGCAACTGTGTACAATCATTGTGAGAAGTGGCAAATTATATTTAAAAAATTATTAAAACTGCTGCCTTTTAAGAGTACTAGGTAAGAAAAATGAAGAATGGTTATACTTCAAAAATAGTAAAACAGTATGGAAAATAGATATATCATTTCTTTCTGATTCAAATCTTCTAAGAAATGACAAAGACATCAATAATTAAATTATACCCCTGTTACTATATGGATCCCTAAGGAACAGTTGAACAGTGAATTAGAATATGGTTATAACAGGAGAACAATTTAAAAATCAATCAGGAGGAAGAGGGAGAAATCAGTTATACCAAAATCAGTTTTCTTATTTCTGGTAGACACCTAGGAAGAGGCAAACAAAGAATTAAAAAGGTATCTCCTTGGAACCAAGTCTCACAAATTTCTGCAGTACTCATTCAAAAATGTGCAGAGGATTGTTTCTCAAGTTACCAGTCCAGCAAGTAGAATACTAAAATTGAAAGATAAGTTTTAAATAATGGATAAAAATATTGAACTTCGCCGACCCATACACTATTACAGACACTCAAATGACAATGAAAATACTGCTACATGTTTGGGATGCCACAGTACATATTTTTGAGAAAAGTAATGTTTTACCACCTAAATAAGAATGTAAAGAATACAATAGTATAACTGGTTTGCAGAACTCTCATATTGCTCTGAGGAAAAGACATTGGAGGAAAGCTCATTCATAAACATAGTAATACTCAAATGCACAAGCTCAACTCTGTTGCCTCAGGCTTTTTTTAAAAAATGCAATACACTTTCTAAATAAGTTGTGACTCCCAAGAGATTGTGACCTACAATTTAAGCTACTGTGCCAAGCTATACTGCAGTATATTTGATTTTGGCTTAACCAAAATCCTACAGTTTATGGCTTGGTGCAATTCATGAACTATTCTATTATGGTTTATTGGACAAGTCATGATTATAACAAAACATGACTTTGAATGTGGATATTTAAAATCTTTATATCTTTCCCAAGTTCTTTTTACTTACTTTCATTGTTATTTCCATTTTTTTCTAAAACTTTCCTCCTTATTGTTATTGTTTCAATAAAAGAGGAGAAAGCTCTTGGTTTAGCATGTTATGGGGCAGATATATATTAAGAAATGGCTAGGAGGGAAGTGAGTGAGAGTGAGAGTGAGAGAGTGAGTGTGAGTGTGAGTGTGAGTGTGTGTGTGTGTGTGTGTGTGTGTGTGTGTGTGTGTGTGTGAGAGAGAGAGAGAGAGAGAGAGAGAGAGAGAGAGAGAGAGAGAGAGGATTTATACATCACATGGAGTGCAGTAAGCCTTGCTTGTTTGTGGCTCAACGTATTGTGAGCATCCAAACAATTTAGGTCCCAATAGCCCCAATAAATCAGCAAATTCAACAAGCGTTGGTAGAACAAATCATAGTTTAGCATAGGTTTAGCACACCTATCCTAAGATATAGGATAGAACAGTAAGTCACCTGTAGACTTATGAAATTCCATAGCTTTAATGAACAGGAAAAGGTTAAAATGACCAGATGGGCAGTCTCAAGTCATTTAAGCTTCTTTTCTTTCCTCTGCAGTTAATCTTGATAACATTAGTCACATGACCAAGAAGAAAAAAGAAGCCGATTAGTGGCTTTCCACTAGTGAGAAAAATTGAAACAGTTTGCTCCTGTATTCATGTTTTGTATAAAGTTGACAGTGCTAATTGCTTCATACTCCCTTGTCAAATAAGATTATCTGGACATAAGTCTTGTAATTAATTCCTACAATGGACCCAAAATGAGGTCATCTTCATTTTCTCTTTTTCAGTTACTTCTTTACTGTAGCATTAGCATTACCTCTAATCTCCTCATTCTAAGAAATATATGGATGGTAACATTAGACATAAAAATGATAGTTTGTTGCTTGCTATATTAAGGTAAAAATAAAGTTTAGACTTAAACATGCAAAGCTATCTTATATAAATCAAACCATTGTTCCCCCCATTGCTATTAGTCTGTATGGTGCTATAGATTCAATCCCAAAAAAGTGTTTCAGTGTGCACAAACACAACTCCTGACTCCACATCTTAAAATAACTGCAGCCATGCAATACCAAGAGCTTATGCAATATTTGTCCTATAACACTGAGCAATGAGTCTTCCCACCATCTTCCATAGTAGTCCGCTATATTGCTCAAGACAACCAACCCATGGTGTTTCTCATATGTGTATTTTTATCAAAACGTTGCAGTTTGGGGTTTTGCTCATCAATATTCCAGTCTATTGTATGGTCTGTGAAATTTCAAGCATTCCATTTTTTTCTTCCTACTGATAGCAGTTGATCAAAAGTTTCCTTCCTTCCTTCCTTCCTTCCTTCCTTCCTACCTACCTACCTACCTACATTTTTAACTCAGTTGATTCCTTCCTTTTTTTGTACGGATAAAGCTAGTTTAGATTCATAAGCAATGGCACTTACACTAAAAACAGAAGGAAGGATATTGTTTGTTAATTGTTTTTATTTAATTACAACTGCTTTGATATAATGCAATCAATGTAAAAAATGGAATTGTCCTGATTAAGTATCCTGATCTTGTTTCCCATTCATCTTACACTTAGTTTTGCTCAAGCCCATTCTATAGATCTCAACTGCACTCTTGAGATAAAGAATTAGTTGTAAGGCTTCTGTCTAACTTAATACTTTTGCCAGGCAACAAGAATGTATTCATGAGAACAGTCCTTTTGCCCTTTTGTTCAAGGCGGCTTCTCTACAGACAATAGTATCTGCAGGTCTGCAGGGACACTGCATAAATCACCGGAAATCATAATGAATCCTCTTTTCCTTTAGCTGAATCTTAGCTATCACCAATCTGAGTTGCAGTATAAATTATTTGTCTAACCTTCTCCGTTGACAATTCAAGATTATTTTTTTACAATGCTTTGCATAACACTTTCATCTTTTCTAATTTTTGCAGACAAAACACAGAAGCACACATCCTTTCCACAACCCACAAGTAGTAGTATTCAATTTTTTTATTTAAAAAAAAGAGGCTACATTGAATCAGGTAACTTGACCATCCTGCTAAGATAACCAGCCTCATTGCTTTTCATTTGCTTGTCCTCCTTTTCATTTCACCTTTATTTCAAAGGCCTAAAATTCATTCACAACAGCAATAAATCAGTTGCTAGAAGCTGATGAAAAGCTCTCTGGCTGAGCTTTTTTCTCCTGAGAGAAATCTGTTTCAAGCTCACACTGTTCTGAATTTGGTATCCCACAGACCCAACAATGATATTTGCCTGAACAAATCTCCATTTACTTCTTCAGCCCTTTACCTTTTAGTCATCTATCTTCCTTGCTTACATGTCTACTCTTTATGGCTTATAGTTACAAATGCCGAAAAATGCCTATTTGATTATAATCCAGATCAGGACCATACTGGGGCCCTTCAGATATACTAAGTTGCAACCACTACCATCTACTGCCAGGTGCACTGATGGTCATTTGAGACTGATGTTTCTGGGGTGCAGCTACTGAGCTAGCCTAGGGAATGACTGCTGCAGTCATTTGTTTAATATCCCCATTTTGTTCTACGAAATGTTTATTAAAGAAAATAACATGGTAGGGAATGGAAGTGTTGTCTTTTATTTATTGGCTTTGAAAGAAATGCAAATTGAGTGGATTCACACAATTCCCACAATTCCCACACACAATTCCCACACACTGTGTGACGATCAGGAATGAATCCAACAGGTTAATCTTTTGAACTTTCTCCCAAAGCTAAACACTCAGGGTTAAAAGGTGAGGATACCTACAAGACTGCTAATCTTGCAAAATCCTATAAGAATATGTAGAGATTATTTACCTCCATACCAGGAAAATTATTACTTCACTATCTCTTGGGCTGTTCCTGTTGCACCAGTGAGGCCAGTAGAGTAAGGAGACTAACCAAGAAAAATATTTTTTTTTCCTTCTGTGGCATTTGTCAGATTTCCAAACAATACTGCAGTGAGCTAACACAGCACCTGATTAGTGGATATTAACAAGAAATTCTTTTGATAATATCAAACTTTAGACTTCTGCATTAAATTGTTCCTTTATCAGCAATTTCAGGTAATATTAAATGTTTATCCTTTAGGATATCAGCACCTGCAGTTTCTGCACATCAAGCTGTGGTAGATCCACAATAATAGGTTAGACCGAGTTTTTCCAGGCCAGTTGGCACTCTCAGATTAGATTCAGTATGTGAGCTATTATAAACCTGCCACCCATAGTTAAGGCTCATGAGATTTCATTGACAGAAGCTAAATTGCAAGGCACCATATACATTTTATTTAAAAAAAACTTGCTGAGCAAGCTTACTATAAGTACATTGTTAAACCCAAGTATGACAATCATAGTGAAACTTACAATGAATTTAAGTTATGAGTTATTTATTAACAGGTTTATTACAGTAGCGTTAGTACTTTGGACTAAAGGGAACCTCCTATGCAGAGTTCCCGGGAAAAAAACAACTCTAATTATTTTTTTAAAAAGCATGACAGCAGCTTAAGAATGAGAGGTAAAAGCACAATAACTATTATTAATATTAATTACATAAAATTAATGCTAATTGATTTAAAATTTAGTGGCAACAGTTATTGTCCAGTCAGTCTGACAAATAAACGCTTGATCTCAAACTGGTTTAGAGAACAACCCTCAAATAAAAAGGAAGTTAGGTGTAACCTGCCACTGACATAAACCTCCTACCTCCATACACCTCCAGTTAGGTTTGTTTGATTTTCAGAGCTGGAAAAAAAGGTCCAGTCAACAATTATTATCTGGAAACAACGGTGATTTAGAGCCAAAGAGAAAGGTATATTTATACTGTGCTCTGGTTTAGTCTCTATTATTGCAGGAAACGATTGTTAATTTTTCCAGACTCACAAATAGAGGACTCTATATGTTAAGTCTGAAGCAAGAAACACAATGTTTACTCATATTTACTCCCAAGTCCCAGTTCAGGGATGTCTTCCAAAATCATTAGCATCATCACTATCATTCCTGGTATACAATAAATTAGTAGCTTTAAAGCATGCAAGAAGTTTTTATTTACAAAGATAGAGAATCAAATATGGATGCTTCACTTGAAGCCTGAAATAGTACAGTCTGGAAATCCAGCAATCTTTATTGTATAATATGCAACCTGATGACTTCTAAGTTATACAACAGCTTGGGTGTCAACACTGCAGTGCCAGCTACATCCTACATGTGCAGAACAGAAAGTTATTCTTAAGAACTAATCCTAATCAAAGCAATGTTGTCCATATTCATGACGGACATATAAATACATTTGGGGAACTGCTAGGTTTGCAGAAACCTAGGACAAAACAAAGAAATAAAAATGAAGAATAAAGAGGACTAAGTTTGCTCCATGACTATTCAATGTTGATTATTCTGTAGGGATAAAATGAAGTATTTTGCTAAATGTCAGTGCTAAATGGCAGGTACCCTGAATCAGAAAGTTCCACATTGCAATTTTCAGTTGCCTTTTTAAAAATATATAATAGGCTAGAGTTTGGAGACCCCTGGGCTAGAGGATAGGGATCAGCATCCATTATAGGCACCTTTGAAATCTGAGAAAATTTAATGGATGGACATGGATTCAATCAGCCATGTAATACCCATTTATCAGAAAGTAAACTGGTTGACCATGCTCTCCAATAACTTATATTATGGTCTCCCAAGAGTTTTTATTGAAATTGTTTATTTTTGTTGTTTTTGTTGTTTGCGGGCCATCAGTATTGTGGTTTACAATATGGTGGCTATAAAAGTCTTTCAAAAATATTTATTTATAAAATTTCAACGCCACACTTCTCCAACTGAACTCTGTCTTTTTTTGAAGTGGGACAAGTGGGAGCATTTCTAAAGTACTTGGCTCCACCCACCTGCCATTATTATTTTACAAAGTTCAAAGGAACCCAGTGTACTTATTGTCTAAGAATAAATGTACCGGTAGGTCCTCAATGGAACCCAGAAGCCTTTGTATGACAAAAAGGATTATACGAGAGACTAGTAGTTTAATTTGCAGCATTGTTTTCCCCATCCTTCTTTTAAAAAAATTAAAAGAACGTTTTAAAAAATGGTCCAGAATAGCAATTCACATGTATCAAAGGATCCTTGTTTTGCCCGCAACTTAGAAGAGATCAATTGCCAGTTAGAGCAGAAAATACTAGATTAACCCGATTAATCACAGGGTGGCCCTTTTACACTTTATCCCAAATAAAGCAATAACAGAAAATATATCACTAGGATAAGTTAAAAATGCAAACGTGACAGATTTGCATATACACTGCTTCTGCTAATGTATATGTATACCTTCATATTTAGAGATTGTATATATTTTGGTAATTTTTAAAATAGCAATAGCACTTTACTTATATACCGCTTCATAGTGCTTTACAGCCCTCTCTAAGCGGTTTACAGAGTTCAGCATATTGCCCCCAACAATCTGGGTCCTCATTTTACCCACCTCGGAAGGATGGAAGGCTGAGTCAACCTTGAGCCTAGTGAGATTTGAACAGCTGAACTGCTGAACTAGCAATCAGCTGAAGGTCGCAATGCTGCTTTTAACCACTGCGCTATCTCAGCTCCTATAATCCATATATTGATTTCTAATTTTAAAATAATAACTGTAATGCTTTCTCTGAGTTCCCTTTTTTTAAAAAACTCCACCTCAGTTCTTTCCAGTACTCAAACATTGTTTTCATAGTACACTACGCCCTCATTTGTATAATCAACAAAAGATCAATTTTGTCAACTCCCATTCTTCTGTAGGATCAAACACTGGGAAAAGGGTATAAAGTAGAACTGTGGAAAATTGGATCTCATTCCATAAGTATATTTTTCCGCTGAAAGCCTTGTCATGCGAGAATAATGAGGCTAAAAACAATGCTATTTGTGTTGACCAACAGAAATCTAATCACTGAATAATAATAAACCGGGTAATACTCAATTATAGCTCTTCTTATTCAGATGAAGGGATTTAAATTTTAAAAGCCCTGGAAGCTTTCCCACGGGTAAGAGACAAAACTGAGAAACAAGAGATTAGGTGAAAATCAGATTCCTTCTCCATCAGTGGAACACAAAGGACTCAGCTCCTGTGCTGTTAACATAAATCTTTGTTCTGAATAGAAACACCCCCTCTTATTTTTTTTTCCAGCCAACAACCTTTCTCTCTCGTCTGCCTCCTCCCTCCCCCAAATGACAGGAACTCCTTCCCAGGAAAGCTACCCCAAGATCTATTAATATCAGTGGCAGAGAACCTACTTTGCAAGTAGCAAAGGGAAAAAAATTCTGCCTGAGTTGACTGGGCACACACAACACTCAACAATAAACCACACCTGACCAACGTCCACCCCTGAAAAAAACCCACAATGGCTGAATGCACATAACACATAAATCCAAAACTACAGAGAAGAATTATTGCTCAGCATGTCTTCTGAGCCCAGGCTCAATCAATAAAGCTGGACTGAATGGAGCAGTGGCCTTGACACCCTCTAGGTTTCTCTGTATTGAAGAGCAAGTGCTGGTGAAAAAGCTATCATGAAATCAGGGTAGCCCACGATTAGGTGTCCCAAATGCAGCAGCACAAGAGAAAGATGGGTGGGAATGGAAAGAGGCCAGACTGGGCAGCTTGACAGATGTTTGAAGTGGACAATAATAGGAACATGGCCCTGTTTTTAGGTAGAAAATAAGAAAGTCGTTTTCTCCTAGCAAGAAGAAACTTTTCAAATCCATTTTTCGGATAACATCTGAGATCCTATCCTAAACAGCAGCTAAGCCTAATTACATGTGAACTAAAATTCAGAGGGCTCAGATTAAAGTCCCTCCTTGACCACATTGCTTACTAAGTAACTTCAGGTCAGTCTATTGTTTCAGCGTAATATACTTGCGTATTATTGTGGGATTAAATTCAAGTGAGATTTCCTAACAGTAAGAGCTTCTCAAGAGAAAAGATAGAGAATAAATGTATTAAGAATTACATTTATGTACCGTTAATTAAGTGAAGTTAGGGAGATGAGCTACCTGTCTGTTGACCACAAGATGGATTACAAATGGATTTACTCAGGGAAGGAATAAGAGGGAGGAAGAGGAAGTAGAGAAGAGGAGGGGAGAAGGAAGAGTGTAGATAGGAGAAGAGGAGGAGGCTGGAAGGAGGGAAGGGGAGGGAGGAGAAGAGGGAAGTAGGAAGGAGGGAGAGAAGGAGAAAGAAGGTAGAGGAAAGAGAGGGAGGTAGAGGGTGGGGAGTGACATGAAGTATTAAGGGAAAACAGACAGGCAACAAGAATATAAAAGGTGCAAGATTAGGATGTTTGTTAATTGTTTACTGGATAGTAATGTATAACTGTGTAAAGTCTGATATGATTTACAGTATATGTGTTGATGTATATGTGGAAAGTGTTTAAAAATAAAAAAAAATTTAAAAAAAGAATTAAATTTATAGAATTTAATACTTATACTGATCACAAAAAAAAATTAGAACCTGATAAATTGTAAGCTATAAATTGATCTTGCTCTCAATTGACTTTTGAGATAGGAAAATAATGTGCTTAATTAATATCATTATATATTGCTTATATTAGCTATCTATTCAATTTAACGGCTAGTCTTGCGGCTTTAGACCCATTGGGATGCAGTGGTTTGCCTCTATAAGCAATGTTAGAGCTCTAAGATCTCTATCAGAGGCTCTTCCATTAGCTGCATAAGAAGAATTTGTTAAGTTTGCAAGCACCAGGAATGGAAATTTTTTGTTGATGGCCTCACATCTTTGGAATCCCTTCCATGTAGACATTCATTTTCCCTTTAAATTTAAATAATAAATAGCAATAACAATATTTTCGGAGTTTGTTTTTTAATTTTCTGTGCTGAAACAGATTTCCCCAATCTTGACCCTTGCCAGATGTGAGTTCCAAGAGTTGCAGTTAGAATATTCATTGCTGAGAATTCTGGAAATTGAAGTTCACATATCATACAGTACCCAGATAGGAGAGCACAAAGCTACCTTGGAAGATATTAATTTGTATGGGACCATGGCTATCATGCTGTGTTGTAATTTAAATTACTGCAGTTTTTAACAGTGTGTATTGGATGATTGCCATGCATAAAAAAAGACAAGTACAAACGTGCCTTAATAAATTGATCAATGTGTCAGTCTACTGTTAAAGGAATATTCACAGATTTCTTTATTTAACTTACCCATGTTTCCCCGAAAATAAGACCCTGCCTTATATTTTTTGAACCCTGAAATAAGCGCTTGGCCTTATTTTCGGGAAGGTATTATTATTTTGGTGCGCGTGGAGCAAGACAGGGCTCCTCTTGCTGTCTTACCTGATTTCCAGCTCTGTCTCCCTAACCCTAACCAGAGGAAATGGCAGGACCGGCTGCGCATGCGGTTAAATATTTTAGGGGAGGGTTTATTTTCGGGAGAGGTCTTCTTTTCAGGGAAACACGGTATATGCTGTCCATCTCCTGAATAAGGCAACTCTGGTTGGCTTACAGATCATAAAAAGATAACAGAAAAATAAATTGAAATTAAGCAAATTCATTTTTTTAAAAAAAAATATGCAAAAAATTAGGAACCAAGTTACAGATATTTACAGGGATGAGGCCTTGCTACCTTGTCAACCACCTCCAGCGGTGAGCACCCCCTCGGGGCTCCAAGCAAACTGGCAAACCCAAGTTTTAATGCCTTTCCTGAAGACCAAAAGGGTGGGTAAATTCTCGCCTCTACAGGTAAAGTATTCCACAAGGTCGGGGTCACAGCAGAAAAGGCTCCCCCTTGAACCCACCCACTGGAATTCCTTGGCAGATATAGTCCACAACAGGCCTCTTCTGCTAACACAAGTGGGCCGGGCTACTCCCATTGGAGTGAGACAGCTCCTCAGATGTCTGGGACCCAAGTCATATAGGGCTTTAAAGGTAATAACTGAGACCTGGAATTGGAACCAGAAGCAAACTAGTAACCAAGGCAGTTCATACAACAGCAGTGTTATTTAAATGTGCCACCCTGGAGGCCCCCAGAACTGTGCGCGCACCTTAGATTTGGTTTAAAAGTGGTGTAAATATAAGCTAAACAGGATTAGATCTACCGTAGTTAATATTTGGATGAGACACCATTAAGAAACACCACCAGGAATGTAACTAGACTGGATAATTGAACATCCTATGAGAAGAAGGCAGTGGGAAACTGGGATATTGTTGCCAAGAAAATTACAAGGAGGTAATTTTCTAGTCATCAAGACTGAAGCTGAAAAAAGGCTTGATCTTTTTACTGTAACTGAGATTGTTACATCAGATAGCGACATCAGAAGCAGAAATAAGAATGTGACCTGGGAGACATTAAAGTTGTAGCAGTTTGTAGCTCAAAGGTCTTGTCACAGAACAATAATAGCCACTCTTGTAGCAACTTTCTTTCTTTCTTTCTTTCTTTCTTTCTTTCTCTCTCTTTCTTTCTTTCTTTCTTTCTTTCTTTCTTTCTTTCTTTCTTTCTTTCTTTCTTTCTTTCTTTCTTTCTTTCTTTCTTTCTTTCTTTCTTTCTTTCTCTCTCTCTCTCTCTCTCTCTCTCTCTCTCTCTCTCTCTCTCTCTCTCTCTCTCTCTCTCTCTCTCTCTCTCTCTTATAGGATTGGAAAAATTAATTTCACCTTGTTCATTTAATGCAACTTTACTGAAAGATATTTTGGTTGAAGTTCTTCAGAACTTAGCTGCTACAGTGTGTGCATGTGTATAAGTGTGAGCACACATTTACATGCTTTACAAATTCTTGTAATTTAACTCCTTAGGTGGCTATATGGTGTAATGTCCAAGTTGTTTAACTTGCTCCTCATTGTGTTCCAACATTGACAACACTGGCTAATATATAGTATATTTATAATCTCAACTGACTTTGAACTGAAGACTTAATTGGTAAACATTTGACCTCATTTTTGGACTTTATTGCTTTTTGTCGCCAATTCTGCCTTGGTATCTATATAGGGAAACCATAATTTTGTTCCATGGCTCACTAGCATGCCTTTCTAATCCCCAATAATTTCTACAATCAAGCTTCAATCTGGGAGATCATCTGAAGGCAGAGTTTATTCCCTTGATTCCCTAAATTTCACAGCAATTAAACACCCACTATTCTCTGGGGTTTCCTGTAGCCTTAAGCTCCATCACAAATTCAAACATAATGATTTACAAAGGTAATAATCACCATGCTTGCCTCATTAGATGCTAACCATCTTCAAATTACATGATAAATATTATTCATTAACTCTCCCACATTAATTTGTTACAACTATATTATCATTTTTTGGTTAGCAATTCCAATAACAAGACAAAAATCCGAAGTGTTTTGTTACTGGAATCATTAACCAAATAAACTCTAAAAATCCATTTAAGAAATATTAAACAGATTTCTGATTCTGGGCTGCTTGTACTATGGCTTGTTGTTCAGTTTTCATTATTCATTTACAAGTATTATATGCCTATTTTTAAAAGGTCATAATGCCACGAAGCTAGAAAGATGAACACAAGAGAAACAGAAGAATTAAGAAAGTTGACTCTTTTTGAATTAATCATTTTTCATTCTGCAAGTCATATTCTGGCTGTAAATGTCAGTGCTTCTATAGGCAGGATGGCATCATACATGGATTAATCAAACAGGAAAAATCAAGAAAAAATTTACCTTCAAGGAAGTAATTGCATACTCCTATTGTCACAACAATCATATGAAGTAAATTAGGATGAGACATAGCAACCAACACAGGTTCACTCAAGAGTGCATAGTGACCTGACTCTCCCACATAATTTTAATCATTTTCTAAATATGTCAATTATTTTTATTAAAAGAAAAAGTGGATTTATCTTCCCCTACATAGTATCTGTGCTTGGTTTCAGCTCCAAGCCAAAGTTTAGGAATTTTAAACACTGAATTCAACAGATCTAAAGGATAACAACTGCTAAGGGCTGACTGGATGATAATGGTAAGTTTATCATGATAATAAGCAGTGAAAACCTGGCTTTTCCCTCAGGCACTGGGGCCAGGATGTTAATAGAGCTGGTGTAAGGTGGCTGGTGGATGAATGTACGTTTTATTAGGTTGTTCTTTGTTTTAAACCATCTTTTTATTGTACTGTACTCGTATTTTGTTCACTACCCAAAATTGCTTCTGGTAGATGGTCGGCTACATATGTATGTTTAAGCAAATAAGTTGCTTAATAATCAAAAGCATCAGGATATTTTTTTTAAGAAAAGATGTGTGGTTTTACTTTCTACACAATATATTTTACAGGTAGTCCTCGACTTACAATCAGAATTGAGTCCAAAATTTCTGCTATTAAATGAGACACTCGTTAAGTGATTTTTGACCCATTTTATGACCTTGCTTGCCACAATTGTTGATAAGTTAGTAACCTAGTTGTTAAGTGAATCTGGCCCCCTGTTGACTTTGCTTGTCAGAAAGTTGCAGAAGGGGATCATATGACCTTGGGTCACAGCAACGGTCATAAGTATAAACCAATTGCTAAGCATCTAAATTTTGATCACATGACCATGGGGACGCTTCAAATGTTGTAACTGAAAAACGGTCATTAAGTCGCTTTTTTCAGTGCCATTGTAACTTTGAATGGTCACGAATAGAATAGAATAGAATAGAATAGAATAGAATAGAATAGAATAGAATAGAATAGAATAGAATAGAATAGAATAGAATTCTTTATTGGCCAAGCGTGATTGGACACACAAGGAATTTGTCTTTGGTGCATATGCTCTCAGTGTACATAAAAAGACAAGATACATTTGTCAAGAATCATGAGGTACAACACTTAATGATTGTCATAGGGTACAAATAAGCAATCAGGAAACAATCAATATTAATATAAATTGTAAGGATACAAGCAACAAGTTACAGTCATACAGTCATAAGTGGGAGGAGATGGGTGGTAGGAACGATGAGAAGACTAATAGTAATAGTAATGCAGCCTTGGTGAATAGTTTGACAGTGGTGAGGGAATTATTTGTTTAGCAGAGTGATGGCGTTCGCGAAAAAACTGTTCTTGTGTCTAGTTGTCTTGGTGTGCAGTGCTCTATAGTGTCGTTTTGAGGGTAGGACTGTTGTAAGTTGAGGACTACCCGTATAAGCAAAGTAGGCGACCTTTTTAGGTCAGTAGACAAATTTATGGTTTAAGAGCACACACCATGGGCACTCCCACAAAATGATTATGAAAGGATCTTCCCCATTTACAGCATGGCTGCTACAGTGGACATGGCCAGTTACAAATATCAAAATATAAACTGATGCTGTTGCTCCCAGCCACCTCCTCAGGATTATATCACTCTCTTGAATTTGATTATTTTTCTGGAGAGTGGGCACATTTCAAGCAAAACACTGAGATACAGTCAGTCATAATTTTTATTTTTTTAAGATTGTCTATGTGGGGACTAAGTTGTATCCAGGGGCACTCTTGCAAATAACAATGAAGACAGTAGTTGATGCTTGCTGTGAATAGCTTCTCTCTATTTTTTTTTTCATTTAAAAGAATATAAAATAAAAATAAGCACACATTTTCTACAACATCAAACCCACCCCCCAGTAGTTTAACTAGGATGGGGAGGAGGGGATTGTCCTGTGTCTTAGATTTTTTTTAATGGTTGTTTCCCACCCACTCCAGCATGAGCGTTTGTTAATTGTATTTTACAATTACTTGTGTTGCATTCTGCCTAGAGTCATTGTGCAGTTGGGCAGCAGAATAAATTTCTAAAATAAGATAACATAAATATCAAGAGCCTTGCCACCTCAGGCCATGAACTGATTTAATCTGTTGTGTCACACAATAGAGTAGCCAACTGGATGCCGTTAGGAAGCTCCCAACTTGGATTCCAAGGCAGCAACCCAGCAACCAGTATTTAAAGGCATGCTGTCTCCGATTCAGGCTGTAATCAGCAGGCATCACTAACAGTAACACACACTGATCTCCTAAGCCTCCATAAACCTTGTCCTGGGCCCTTTAAAAACCATCCAGTTTGGCTGTCATTACCCCATTGCTGCTGGCAGTTAATTCCACAGCTGAATTGTACACTTGGGGAGGGGGGGAGCAATTCCCTAGGTCAGTCCTGAAACTCCTTACAGTTCAGTTTAAATAGATAACCACAAGTTTTAACACTGGGAGGGAGAGAAATAACCCTTTTCTCTAGCTACACTATTTATGCCTTGAACGATTTAATATTTATCTCTGTCATATCTCTGTGTACTCTTCTTGCTTCCAAACTAAAATTTTCCAACGCCTGTAGTCTAATCATGGACAAGTGTGGCGTGAGCAGAACTAATGCAAGTACATACACTGGTAGTAGGTACTATCATTTTATATTCCTGATCTATCGCCATCAGCCTGACATAAAATTAAAGGAGGCAACTTTATATATGTCTGTGTGTGAGTGTGTGTGTGTGTGTGTAACATTTTTTGCTGATAAATGAAAATGATGGGAGACTATTATAGATCTATTTCAAGCTATTTAGTTCTCATCAGATAGCCATACCCTTACTGGGATTTGAACCTGGACAGTCTGCCTGTAAAGCAGCAGCTTAACCTTTAGGCCACAGGCTCTCTTCCCTTCCTTATTTACAATTAAATTTACAATTCCTTCATTATATCACAAAAGAAATAGAAAAAAAATCATTTTCCAGCATAAAGTTATAAAGGAATATTTAAAAATTCCTGCTTCATGTTCCTGTTTGAAGACATATGAGGTCTGCCAGAAAAAGTGATGGCACCCATACTGAGAGACTGAAGCAATAAACACCCATCAAAAATGCACATCAAATCACGGCATAAGCCATTTAACTGCCAGCTAAGATTGCTGCCTTTCCCGGAAGAAGCACAAAGGCCTGTTAAAATGCTAATCACTTTAAAGTCATACATTCAAAATGAATTGAAAATCCCATCTGTGGTGCTTGATGTCTGCTAGTTAATTTTCATATGTGAGTCATCTGCACATGTGAATGGACTCTTGATGACTGGCAGATGAATGTGTGAACCGACTCCACTGAAAAGCATTATATGAGTCATTGTGCATGTTCTGTATTGACCCAAGCTAATGTTGCAATCTGCTACTGATGAATATGCATGCATAAAATAACCCAAATACAGAAGCAGAAACACTACCTACAAACACTGATGATATCCTGTTATCCACTCATAAATGCAAAGCTAGATCTACTCAAAAACTCAAGGCCATTATAACTCTTATTCAATTCTTTCCTGAAGAGGCACCTCCTTTGACTGTCAACAGTCAGTGCCACTAAGAACCTAAGAAGAATGTAGATAACTCCATCTAATCTAGCATTTTGTGTTACACCATAGTCCCAAAGGTGCTTTTAAAAGAGGCAACTGCACCTTTGGGACAACCATGACCTGGAAAACTGAGAATCTCCATAGACTGTTACACCATAGTCCATGGGTGTCAAACTCGCCGTGTCACATTGCCATCACGTGACATATCACAACATTTTTTCCCTTTGCGGAACTGGGGTGGGCATGGCCTGTGCATGACGCATCCGGCCCACAGGCCACCAGTTTGACATCCCTGCGTTGAATAGAGCTGGGACGCTCACAAGACTAGGTTAGAGGGCAACAGTTCTCTTCTATTCCCTTTCTGCTCAACCAGTATTTAAGGCATGCTGCCCCTAATTCAGAAGGTAGGGAGGGAAAACCCATCAATATTAGTAGCCTTTGTTGAAGTTTTCTTTTAGAATCATCCAAGCTACAGCTGCTGGCAAGCCAGTACCACAATTCAACTGTGCTCTTTGTAAAAAAAAAAAAAAAAGCAGTGGAACAAACTATGTAGCTAAACCAAGTGGAAGTGCGGCTTTAGTGTAGGTTTCCTTAGCATGTTACAGTGCATTTTCATCCTCCCCCCCCCCCCCATGTATCTGTAAAAGCTTAAACCAGCAAATATTGTTAAGGGACAGATGGAGCAGAACTGCATCTCTTGTAGGAGGCTTTGTTTGGAGGCAATACAGCATCTGTTGCCTCAGATGTCAGTTTTTTTTTTAAAGAAAATTATTTATTTGATTTATACTCAGTCTTAATGCTCAAACAAGCACTTGAGGTATCTATCATTTAGAAATATTATACTAAAGATGAAAAATGAGATGTTAAGGTAATCAATAAAAACTGGCAAAAGCAATGCATTTTATGGCTTTTCTTAATGCAAATGCCATCCCCAAGGGATTGCATGCCTTAGACTGGGCACACATGCAGGAAAAGGTACCTTCTACCACCAGAAAGACAGCTGGGCATCTAGCAAATCTTAATGGCTGGATAAATTCACAATAGAATAAACATATTTCAGATAGTCGGGACTTAAGGTATTTAGGAGTTCAAAACTCTCTCAAATGCAGATCAACTCCTGGTAGCTATATGGGCATATTCATTATTATGCAATGCTAACCATTCAGAAATGATTTGCCCAGAGGAGGGCTTCACATAATTTAACAACCAGTTCGCCTAGTGCAGAACCGAAAATGTGAGCGCGCCTTCGGCACTTGCACGTGGCTTCAAATACACAGCAGTTTCATGCGCGTGGCTTCCAGCACACCTTCTCGGGCAGCTGCGGTGAGTAGACCGGGTAAGGCGCAGAAATCAGCTGGGCTGCGTGGACGGTTGAGCCAGCCAGAGAGTGAGTTATATAGGACGGGATAGCGCCGGGGCAGGGGGGCCCAGCCGGTGGTCAGAAATACCGGTTCACCTGAACCAGTCCGAACTGGTGGCAGCCCACCTCTGGATTTGCCTTTTTCTAACATTTTTCTTTTAAATTTTAGTTTAGCCTACTACTAGGAGGTCCCCCATCCAGGTGGTAACTAGGTGCAAACCTACCCGGCTTTTCAAGATTACTGTATTTTTCGGAGTATAAGACGCACCTTTTTACCCTCAAAAAGAGGGTGAAAACTTGGGTGCGTCTTATACACCGAATGTAGCCCCACCCAGCCACCCCCACCCTTTGGCCTCTGCCTGCCAGCAATTTACCTCTTTGTAACAAACAGGATAAAGCACAAGAAGAGCACAAGAAGAGCTGATCTGCCTCCCGACCTAGAGCTGACTGAGGCTTACAAGCAACGTGGTAAAATGAAACTGAAACTATGGTGGCTGTGATGAGACATATTGCTGGGAGATAAACTGCTGGCAGTATTAGACTGCTGAAATTGCAAGAAGGCAAGCTAGAGCTGCTGTGGCTCAAAGATAGAGCTCTTGCCTCACAATCAGGAAGTTGTGAGTTCTATCCTAGGTAGAGGCAGATTCTGTTAATATGTTATTTTGTTAAATGTTTGTAGAGTGTTCAAATTATTAGACTTATTTTTTAAAGACTGCTTTATTATTGTTCTAGACAACTTAACAAAATGAAGAAGCTTTTTAAAATAAATGCTTGCTCTGAAGAGGCCCAGTGCTATTGTATCTTCTTTTAAATAGCAGAGAATACTTCCAGAAAGCCACATCAATTTTAAAGATCTGTAAAAGTATAATCTGAAATGTCCTGTTTTAGTATTAAGTATTAGTATTAAGTATTAGTATTAAAAGAAGGCAGCTGAGAAACCCTGACTTAGTCATGTTTGGAGTAGATCTATTTAAATAATTGGGAGGAGTTAGTGTGATTACATTTAAGAAAACTTTCTGGGATTAATATACTGCCATAATGTACATTTCTCCAATTCTTTGCCATTTCTATGGGTCAGGCACACATGCACAGAAATACACAGCAAACACTGTATATCAGTGATGGCGAACCTTTTTTGGTTCGTGTGCCAAAAGGGGGGGGATGTGGGGGCTCACGTTTGTGCGTGCCCACACTCATAATTCCATGCACCCCTGCACATGCACGCATGACCCCCCTACTCCCAGCATGCAATGGCACGCCCATTTTTCGCTCTCCCCAAGCTCCAGAGCCTTTCTAGGAGCCTGGGGAGGGCGAAAACGGCCTTCCCCACCCCCTCTGGAGGCCTGTTTCCCGACTCCCAGTGGGCCCAGAAGGCCCGAAAATCAGCCGGCTAGTGCACACATGCACGCTGGACCTGAGCTCGCGTGCCCACCGATATGGCTCCGCGTGCCACTTGTGGCACCCGTGCCATAGGTTCGCCATCACGAGTGTATATCATCTATGCTGTTTGCTGTTTGGCAAATTGCTGGGAGGCAGAGGCCTTTTTTCCTTGTTTTCCTCCCCCAAAACTAAGGTGTGTCTTATACTGCGGTGCGTCTTATACTCCGAAAAATACAGTAGCTGGTCAACTAAGTGCTACTACTTGTTTTAAAGGTCAATACCAACAACTTTAACTGGGCTCACTAAACAAGTGACTGTCTTGGCAAGTGGCAGCACCTGATCAAATGGGCTTGACTCAGAATTTAATAAGAGTCAGACCAGCAGGGACTGTAGCTGATACACAGGATACATATTGTTCTTCCTCATCCTACCTTTGTATTATGAAATTATGTGCCCTATGGATGAAGTATTTGAAGGTTACCACTTGAAACAAATTAAATGCTCTCCTGCTTAAGGGTGTTCAAGACTGTCACGATGTGAATATATTGCCAGTTGAGCTTCTGTGCTATATTTCTTAGTTTTCTACTATATTTCTAGATCTACTGTATTTTCTAAACAAGCAGACATGTGACATGTATTACTGTGCATGTGTGCATTCCAGGATTTTGTCTCCTCCTTCCTTCTTCTCCTGCAAGCCTCGCCCAAGGCAGATGTGAATTCTTGACTGGGACAATGTAGCTTATTAAGGTTTATGTTTTGTTAATTTTTGTCAGATAGGAATTTTCCTATCAAGAGGCGATTTAGAATCTTGCTTCCCTGAAGTCATTCGTACTTAGAAAATAAAACCGAGATTCAATTCTAATTAACAAGATGTTTATTTCAGTACAAAAATAACAAAAGAATAAACCTTTAATAAGCTACATCTTCTCAGCTAATGGATTCACGTCTGCCTCGGGCAAGGCATCAAAGAAGAAGGAGGTAGGAGGAGACAAACTCCTGGAATGCACGCATGCGTAGTAAAATATATCACATGTCTGCTTGATTAGAAATACAATAAATCTAGAAAACAGTAGAGATGCACAACTGGCAATTATTCACATCGTGACACTTTTATACTGAAATAAATATTTTGTTAATTAGAATTAAATCTCGGTTTTATTTTCTAAGTAAGAATGACATCAAGGGAACAAGATCTATATCGCCTCAATAGGAGTAAATTCCTATCCCGTCAAAGACAAATGTTGACCAGCTCATATTAGGTCTGCTGGCAATGATAACTTACTATGGGCCAGAAAAGACTAGTATTGTGGCAAGGTACAACAAGATGATCAATACTTTGCTTCCTTAGTTGTTTATCAGACCCTGAATTAAAGAAGCAAGAACAATCTAGTTCTCTAAACCAGAGGTCTTCAAACTTGGCAACTTTAAGACTTGTGGACTTCAACTCCCAGAATTCTCCAGCCAGCATAGAATTCTGGGAGTTGAAGTCCACAAGTCTTAAAGTTGCCAAGTTTGGGGACCCCTGCTCTAAACATTGCTAGATTACATACAATTCTCAGAATTCTTTCTCTATTGATTAGGCATGTTGAGGTTGTTGGCTGCGATGCAGAAGACGCAATGCAACATTTGGAGGGCCACAGGTTTCCCATTTCTCTAAAGCAGACATTCAGAAAAAAGATCTTGCAGATTTTTTTTAAATTTAGGCCTCTGCTTCATAAAACAAACCCAGAATTCAGTCATTCCCATGAGCCAGAATATCTACTTCAACTTTAGATAAAAAAAATACTACAAACTTTTTACTAGGAAAAGATTCTCCTAAGGGCCTCTCTCTCCTCCTCATAATGTATGCTTATTAGATCTGCTTTGTCATTTTTGGTCAGCAGAAAACAAATTCTCTATGTAGCAGTCCTATAGATGTTTAAATAGTTCTACCATAATACCAATTTTCTTCTCTTTCAGCTAAATATACACATTTATTTCTTTGTATGACTTATTTACTCTGTCTAGTTTATTATAGATCTTGTGTATAATCTTAATTAAGAGCTATAAATCTAATCTGCTGAGTTTTCTGCTTCTAGAGAACTCTAATTGATGAACTAACTCCACATGTTTTTAACAGAAAACTTGAAGTTAATTCATGATTAGTGGCCATCTAAAAATTCGATGGAAGTAGTATTTTGAATTAGTCCTAGAAACATTTCAGTCTTATGAATTCTTCTTTTGAGTTATTTTTAATAGCATTGCTAATTGAAGCTCGGTGCTAAGCACTAATTTGTGGACTCAACTGCCGACTGCACCATTGGACTCCCTGGGACAATTCTTCTCAACCTGGAGTTCTCCAAGTGTGCTGCACTTCAATTTGCATAAAGACAGCATACGGAAATATAAAAGTTGCAGTTCAATGTATCTGGGAAGGCTGCACTAAAATGACTTACATATATTAATTACGGCCTGCACCTGAGTTACTAATGATCAGAGAATTTAATTTAATTTACTACTGAGGATACACGTTTGTGATTTTATTTTATTACTAATAGGATACCAGAAGCTCATGCCTCTCTCTTCAGACTCATCAAAGCAAGCTATCAGCAGATCCCCCTCTGTCTAGAGACCCACATCTGCTAGAAATTGTTTATTACAGGGGTGAAATCCAGCACGTTCTGGAGAACCGGTAGTGGAAATTTGGAGTAGTTCGGAGAACCGGCAAATACCACCTCTGGCTGGCCCCAGAGTGGGGTGGGAATGGAGATTTTGCAATATCCTTCCCCCAGGAGTGGGGAGGGAATGGGGATTCTGCAGTATCCTTCCCCTGGAATGGGGTGGGAATGAAGATTTTGCAGTATCCTTCCCCTGCCACACCCACCAAGCCATGCCCACCAAGCCACACCACGCCCAAGCCACGCTCACAGAACCAGTAGTAAAAAAAAATTGGATTTCACCACTGGTTTATTATCATTGGGAGGAAGACAACAGAACAAGAACTCTCATATGTAGTTTTAATCAAATGACTTTCATGTACTAAACATAGAGAGATGACTAGTAGAACAGCCAACAAGTTATCTGGTCTTTCTCTAACCTTTAATTGTCTTAGGCAAATCTTTCTTTAACTCCATCCTTTAGCTATTTCTTGCCATTAGTGGTTGTTCAGAGTTTTACAGCCCAGGTCTGGCAGCCTAATATTTTAATTTGGTTTTGTCTTTCCTGTACCTATAGTATGTAGGTGTCCTTGGGGAAAATATTTAGAAGCCGATACAAAAAAATAATAATACTCGGAAGCATCCCTTGAACCCTGAGAATGGATAAAGTAATAAGAAAAAGCCGGCTTTTCCCTGATTCTCTGGTGTATAAGGAGGAGTGAAAAGAAAATCGTATCAGACTTGCAAGACTCTGTTAATAAAGCATTGTCCTAGTCTTCTTATGCTTGCATGTACACTGAGAGCTTATGCACCAGAGATAGTTTCCTTGTGTGTCCAATCACACTTGGCCAATAAAGAATTCTAAAATTATGCAGTCTGTTTCCTAATCTGAGCAAGCTTGAAGGGCTGACACTTACCAAAATATTTTCTTGATATTTCAAACTGCAGTAAGATTAAGAGGAAAAAACTCTGTCTGGTATAGGCATGAAGGGACTGAAACAGTGGTGGGATTCAAAATTTTTTTTACTGCCGGTTCTGTGGGTGTGGCTTGGTGGGCGTGCCATGGTGGGCGTGGCAGGGGAAGGATACTGCAAAATCCCCATTTCCTCCAGATTAGCTGGGACTCCGGAGGCAGAAAATAGATTGGGGCGGGGCCAGTCAGAGGTGGTATTTACCGGTTCTCCGAACTACTCAAAATTTCCACTACCGGTTCTCCGGAACTGGTCAGAACCTGCTGAAACCCACCTCTGGACTGAAACCACAGACCAGGAATTAAAAACCTTTACAGAAGCTTTCTTTCTTTCTTCTATGAATGCAACTGCCATCCTAACACTGGGAAAGAAAGGCAGCCTCTTTGCTTGCTCCCTTGGCTATTTCATAGAGATCCTATTTCTGTGCTTCAGTTTAGTGAATACAGCCGCTTTATTTCTTTCACTCTGCAGCAGCCACATTGCTTCATAGCCTGAGGCTCCACTCAAAAGCAATCTGGAAGAAAACTGCACTCACTCACTAGATTGATGTAAATGGCAGTATATACCAGGTAGCAAAATGCACACTTGCACCACCTGCTCCCAAGGATAAATCCTGCTTGCAAAAGTCATAAAATCCTTTGAATATGGATCGTGTTTGATTGCTTCCAGGTCTTAACTTCCATCTCTGACCAGTAAGCATTGTACTTATATTTACAACTGCAGTCACGCAACAACAGCCCATCATACAATCATGGGGTTGGAGGAGATGTAGAGGTCATCTAGTCCAACTATGTTCAGGTATGCATTTCAGTTGATGACCAGTAGTGTACAATGAAAGAAGAGTCAATGTGCGATGTCTGTGGATATTCTCAATCATCCAGGTCATTGCTGTCTCAAAGGTGCTTTTTCAAAGGGCAACTGGACTTACGGGGAGGGGGGGAGTATTTGATCCCCTGCTGATTTTGTATGTTTGCCCACTGACAAAGAAATGATCAGTCTGTAATTCTAATGGTAGGTTTATTTTAACATTGAGAGACAGATTAACAACAAAAAATTCCAGAAAAATGCATTTAAAAAAAATTATAAATTGATTTGCATTTTAATGAGTGAAATAAGTATTTGCAAAACATGACTTAGTACTTGGTGGCAAAACCCTTGTTGGCAATCACATTTCTTGTAGTTGGCCACCAGATTGCACACATCTCAGGAGGGATTTTGTCCCATTCCTCTTTGCAGATCCTCTCCAAGTCATTAAGGTTTCGCGGCTGATGTTTGGCAGCTCGAACCTGCAGCTCCCTCCACAGATTTTCTGTGAGATTAAGGTCTGGAGTGCTTCTTCTTGAGCCACTCCTTTGTTGCCTTGGCCATGTGTTGTGGGTCATTGTCATGCTGGAATACCCATCCATGATCCATTTTCAATGCCCTGGCTGAGGGAAGGAGGTTCTCACCCAAGATATGACGGTACATGGCCCCATCTATCGTCCCTTTGATGCAGTGAAGTTGTCCTGTCCTCTCAGCAGAAAAACACCCCCAAAGCATAATGTTTCCACCTCCATGTTTGATGGTGGGGATGGTGTTCTTGGGGTCATAGGCAGCATTCCTCTTCCTCCAAATACGGCGAGTTGAGTTGATGCCAAAGAGCTGGATTTTGGTTGCATCTGATCACTAAACTTTCACCCAGTTCTCCTCTGAATCATTCACATGTTCATTGGCAAACTTCAGACGGACCTGTACATATGCTTTCTTGAGAAGGGGACCTTGCGGGCGTTGCAGGATTTGAGTCCTTCACGGCATAGTGTGTTACCAATTGTTTTCTTGATAACTATGGTCCCAGCTGCCTTGAGAGCATTGACAAGACCCTCCCGTGTAATTCTGGGCTGATTCCTCACCGTTCTCATGACCATTGAACCTCCACGAGGTGAGATCTTGCATGGAGCCCCAGACCGAGGGAGATTGACAGTTATTTTGTGTTTCTTCCATTTGCGAATAATTGCAGCAGCTGTTGTCACCTTCTCACAAGGCTGCTTGGCGATACGTTTTGTAGCCAATTCCAGCCTTGTGTAGGTCTACAATCTTGTCCCTGACATCCTTGGACAGCTCTTTGGTCTTCGCCATGGTGGAGAGTTTGGAATCTGATTGCTTGCATGCTTGCTTGCTTCTGTGGACAGGTGTCTTTATACAGGTAACAAGATGAGATTAGGACAGGGGTGGGTTCCACTTACCTTCGGCACCAGTTCGCATCGCGATGTTTCTCACGCGCGCTTTCCCCGTGTAATTTCACTTCTGCGCATGCTCAGTAGCAGGAGTCAGCCTGAAACACAGCTGAGGAGCTCATCAGCTGTGCTTCGGGCAAAGAAATAAAGGTCAGTATTAACCCGCAGGCGGGCAGGGGGACTCTTTTTCAAGCCGCGGAAGAGGAGAAGCCATCCAAACATGGAAAAATTCACCAAAAAAGATGGCGGCGCCCACAGACCGGCACTGACCGAACTGGATCCGTGACGCCATCGTCGCATCACCAGCAGGTCGCTAACTGTTCGGGCGATCTGGTCCGAACCGGGAGAAACCCACCTCTGGATTAGGAGCACTCCCTTTAAGAGTGTGCTCCTAATCTCAGCTCATTATCTGTATAAAAGACACCTGGGAACCAGAAATCTTGCCGATTGATAGGGGATCAAATACTTATTTCACTCATTAAAATGCAAATCAATTTATAACTTTTTTGAAATGCGTTTTTCTGGATTTTTGTTGTTGTTATTCTGTCTCTCACTGTTAAAATAAAGCTACCATTGAAATTACAGACTGATCATTTCTTTGTCAGTGGGCAAACATACAAAATCAGCAGGGGATCAAATACTTCCCCCCCTCCACTGTACTTGGTTTTTTCCTAAGATAACTATTGTATATTTTGAAGATATCTAATACACAAAATAAAACATGAGAGCTACATTTAAGGATGCTACAATGAATTTTTGTGACCTTCCTTAGTTCTAAAATATGCTACTGCTAAATACTAGTCCTGTCTGCAATAAAGCCTATCTCATCCATAATTTAATTGGAAATGAGAAATCATACTTGATGTGTATAAATGAAACTTGCTGGGTAAAGTCAAGGAGTACAAATCCAAAGCCCAGCTGGAGGGAGGGGGGGAAAGTGTGTGTGACTATCTGTATATTAAGTTGTGTTTTAGTAACAAATCGAGGGAACTGCTTCTGTATAATTTACCTTGCAGCACCTTTCCTTAGCTTTACTGTGGCTGGTTTCTGAGCTAGAAGATTTCAGCCTACGTTCTCTGGTAAATGATTTGGGAGTGAATCCGGATTTCAAGGTTCCCAGAACAATCTAGGTAATCGCCAACCTGAACTATGTAATCTCAGTTTGAAGTAGATGTTGTGGCATCTGTAAATAGGTGGCATTTCTGTGGGTTTTCATCACTGATCAATCACCTTCTGGTCTACCTAAGGTTTGATAAGATGACTGCGGTGGATAATCTGCCCCACATGCCAATTGGTGTTCCAGTGATCAAGCAAGCAGTTCTCCCACGACCTTCAGTAAGCTCTGAAATAGGGATTTAGCAAAGGCATTGGATCTAATGACTCCTAGACTGCCTTTCCCTCTATCCAGGGTGCCCTATGATTAATGGAAAAGCTCTAGGAAATGAAGCAGCAAAGGATCACCTAGAACAGGGATAGGCAAAGTTGGCTCTTCTATGACTCGTGGACTTCAACTCCCAGAATTCCTAAGCTAGTATGATTAGCTCAGAAATTCTGGGAGTTGAAGTCCATGAGTCATAGAAGAGCCAACTTTGCCTACCCCTGACCTAGAACAGCAATGGCAGGAATCAGAGACCAAACCCAACCAGACATAGGCATCAGCAAAAATTTGGGTCTACATGCTGACAATAAGGATAGCAAAGTATAATTACTTTTCTGCCTTCGCTGCATCTTGGAGAGTGAACCCTTATGGCATCTGCAGAATGCAGACCTAACAGTTAAGGAGAGTCTCTGTAAGGCAGTTCGAGACATGTAGCATGATGCTTCCACTATTTTCTGAGCATGCATATCCAGTTAGTGGTAGTGGGGAAAGGAAACATTAATTAAGGCTTTGGTCATCTCAGCCTTCTTCCACCTCTTATTAAGCTTTCTCCTTTCATGTTTGCTACAGTATTTTGTTTTGCACTAGATGCAGAATTTATAAATTTTGGACTTGCTTTGCAAGCGGGAAATTATTGTTGCAATAGATTTGTCAGTGTTCAATTAGAGGGGGATAATATGTGTTTTTGTTTTTTATTCTTTTTAATTCAAGTTTAAAAAAATGTTCTTGTCTAGTTTTGTCTCTGTTAAATTTTGGGGGGATTTTATATTTTAATCTTCTGAATAAAATAAAAAATGATTTAAAAAAAAGAATAACCTTCTGCAAGGTGGAGATTCCAATACCTTGATCCCCATCTTTTTTCTTTTTCACCCAGCTAGCATCAATAACTTCAGACCCATTAAAATAACTAGGAAGTGATTAAACCTCCCACAGATCTGGGTCTTGGTACAGCTATAATCACTGGTTCCCTGCTGTTATTAGCAACGAGGAACAGTGATTGAGAAAAAAGACAGAGCACACACTGGGAAGGGCAGGTTTTATCCCTTCCAACACAATAATCTTGATACAGTCAAACTTGATGTAGTCATTACAGTAAAGCCAGAACTATAATTGTCACAGTAATTTCTTGCACAATCCTCAGAGTGTCAACAGTTGGATTAAAGCCCATATGTTTTGATAGGGAACAGGAACAAACCCTTTGTCTGATATGTTGGAAAGAAATCATTCAGCAGTGTATATAAAAGTATCAGCAACATGTCTTGCAGTTGTAATCTGTGAAAGCTCCATTTTCCCAGATAGTGAAAAAATCAGGAAACTATTACCATCCTGACAGAGATCCTGGAAGCATGAAAAAATAAAAACAGTAAATGTGCGGTAAAAAGATGTACTTATCAAAAAATGTTTCAATGTAATATGCAATGCTACATGCTAAATGCAGTAATATTACGTGCCATACTGCAAGACTTTTCAATTCAATGCTTAATTTTGGGCATTCTTACTCACCATTGTATCTCATTATTCTCTTTTTAATAATTTTGGTAATTGTAAACTTATCATCTCCGATGCTGTTGGGAATTTCTGCCAAGATATAGGTGTCAATTTATATTTATGACTTTTAGATAATTTTCAGAATTTCTAATGAAGTTGGCTGTGAAATCTGTATATACGGTATATTGCAATATTTTGTTGATGTTTAATATAATTTTAAAATTGTAAAAATCCCACAAAATAGAAACAAACAAACAAAATCAGAATTCCTTACCTAGAATTCCTTAAGGAAAAATGTAAACAATAAATAAAAACAATAAAGATCATATCCATATCCTGTCGATCTAAGTATGTATATTAAGATTTAAAAAGTTGTATGGAACTACAAATCCTAATATGTCTTACCATTGGCTATGCTGCCTTGGGACTGATAGGAGATGAGGTTCAGAAATATTCTATACACTATATATACATATGCACTATACATACTATACACTATACATACATATGCACGATATGTGTTTCTAAAGCACACAAAATACAATATTTCCTTTTCTCCAAAATATATCAAATAAATCAAATCGGTGCACTTAATAACAAGAATGAGCATTGCCAGGCTAAGCTGAATGTATGGCAGAATTCTATTTCTACATTGTAGTAAATTATGTTAGACAAAAACTGATTCAAAGTTACTAACTGAACTTTTATGTAATGATCCGTAATAAAAAGCAGTTGACATTTTACCCTATTCTCACTATTCTTGAATGAAAATTAAACTTTTTCTTCACTATTCTCAGCACTCTGGACAGAGACTTTTTTGCATTTTGTAGAGCAACTTTTGGCACCATCATGCTATATATATACTGCTTTGTTGTACTTGTAGCAATAGCAGTGTTAGATTGTTCAAACTATTTTACTTGATTTCTATCATTTTAGTAATATCCAGAAAGATAGGCAACACTGTAATACTACTATAGATAGTCCTTGGTTAACAACTTGTTCAGTGACTCTTCGAAGTTATGAGGGAACAGAACAAATAGTACTTATAGCTGGGCCTTGAAGACCTCACTGTCCCAGTACAGTTGTTGCATCCCATGGTTCTGTGATTGTCCTTTGCGATCTTCCCTCTGGCTTCCCACAAGCAAAGTCAATGGGGAAGCCAGCAGGGGAAGTTGCAAGTCACTCCCACTCATGCTGTGCACTCCACACCCTGCAACGTGTGCCTGGCCACAGTATTCCCCTTCCCGCACTTCATAGCTGTCAGGACCAAGCCCAGAGTTGAGACAGCAAGATCTAATCGAGTTTATTTGTTATTTATTATTTTTTTATTTGCTTATACCCAATGGACAGACTCTTGCCAAACTAAATAACTTGCTTACCTAGTAAATATACAGTGGTACCTCGAGATACGAGTGCCCTAACATACGAGATATTTGAGATACGAGCTGTCGAGCAAGCGAAGTTTTGCTTTGAAATACGAGCAACATTTGAGATACGAGGAACAGCCGGCTGCACATGACCCACTCATTTCCGCAACATTCTGAAAGGGAGGAAACCTTCAGCCAGATTTGAATATCAAAGAGAATTTTCCCCCTTTAGCTTAGCCATCCTGGCGTCCGTAGGGCTCTTGGGGGGGGAGGAGGCAGAGAGAAAGGAAAGGACTGCCGATCTGCCTTCCCTCCCCCCAGCCTAGGCGAGAGCACGCTTGGACTTGCCTGGGTTTCCTAGAGTGAGTGGGAGGAAACACTCTCTCTCTCTCTCTCTCTCTCTCTCTCTCTCTCTCTCTCTCTCTCTCTCACACACACACACACACACACACACACACACACACACACACACACACAGAGAGAGAGAGAGAGAGAGAGAGAGAGAGAGAGAGAGAGAGAGAGAGAGAGAGAGAGAGAGAGAGAGAGAGAGAGAGAGACCCCTAGCAGCCAGCCCAGCCAGCGCAGCCAGCCAGCCTGGGGGCTGGAACGGATTAATGGCATTTCAATTAATTTCAATGGGGAAAATTGCTTTGAGATACAAGCAAATTGACATACGAGCAAGTTTACAGAACGAATTAAACTCGTATCTCGAGGTACCACTGTATCTGGAGAAATTCTAGGGTATGTCTATCCTTAATCTCTTCCTTCCCTCCCCCATCCAGTTTGGGACTGCACAGTTTCTTAATCCAGACCTCTTTCAGGGAAAGCTCTGTGTTGCTCCTTCAGATGCACATTTCATCACATAGTGCCAGGCTACAGCAGTATCCCGCCAAACCTGTATGTCCTCTGCAACAATCATCTCCACCCAGCTATGCTCATGCCATGGCAGTCACCTGTGCACCTTCCTGAACTCCACAGCACTATTTCAACTGGCCACACTCACACCACAGCAGCCACATCATCACGTTCAGCCATATTCCACAGTGCTTACTTGCTCACTGGCCTGCTTGCCAGATACCTGGGACTTGTGATTTCCTGGTGGTTTCCACAGTGATTTTGTTGGTTGGAAGCCAACAGGAAGTCACGATCACATGAGGCCCTCATTTAATGACTCAGGGTCCTTGCTTAATGATACCAATAGAGATTGTCAGGATTGCTATTAAGTAATATAGTCACCATGATTGCACACTTTACAACCACATCACTTAGTGACAGAAATTCCAGTATCAACTGCTATAGTAAAGTGACGACTACCTGTATTACCTATATACTATATATGATTCTACGGCGATGGGCTGAGCACTTCCAATCTGTATTGAACCGCCCATCTTCCATCAACAACGAGGCAATCGACAGAATGCCCCCGGTGGATATCAAGCACAGCTTGGACTCCCCACCATCAAAGACTGAAACCCTACAGGCCATCAGCCAGCTGTCCAGTGGCAAGGCCCCAGGATCTGATGCGATCGTGGAGGTCTATAAGGATGGTGGTGCAGTGCTTGTCGACAAACTCACTCAGCTGTTCCAATCTTTCTGGAATCAAGGATCCATTTCTCAGGAACTGAAAGATGTGTCAATCGTACACCTCTACAAGAGGAAAGGGAATCGACAAGTCTGTGATAATCATAGAGGAATATCACTGCTTTCCATAGCAGGCAAGATCCTTGCACGAGTGTTGCTGAACCACCTGACTGACCACCTGGAAGAGGGTTTATTACCTGAGGCACAGTGCGGTTTCCGCAAAGTGCGTGGCACTGTGGACATGTTCTTCACAGCCCGACAGCTCCAAGAGAAGTGTCAGAATCATGAATTGTACACCACCTTCGTGGATCTCACTAAGGCTTTTGACACTGTCAGTCTTGAAGGTCTGTGGCACATCATGTCAACATTTGGGTGCCCTGATAAATTCATCCTGATGGTACGTCAGTTTCACGATGGTATGATGGCCCGTGTTCTGGACAATGGAGAAGCTTCAGAGGCCTTTTCTGTTACAAACGGCGTCAAGCAAGGGTGCGTGTTGGCACCGACCTTGTTCAGCATAATGTTCTCAGCCATGCTATCAGATGCCTTCCAGAACAGTTCCTTGGGAGTTAGCCTGAGATACAGGACCAATGGGAAACTGTTCAACCTGCGAAGACTCCAGGCTGCACCAAGATAAAAGAGACTGTGCTACGTGACCTTCTCTTTGCTGACAACTGTGCCCTGATTGCTGGATCAGAGCAGGAAATGCAAGCCAGTGTAGACAAATTTGCAGCAGCATGCGACAACTTTGGTCTCCTTATCAACATAAAGAAGACTGAAGTGATGCATCAGCCAGCTCCGAAAGCCAAATACCAAGAGCCCACCGTCACAGTGAAGGGATAAAAGCTGCAAGCAGTGGACCAATTTACATACCTTGGCAGCACCCTCTCCCGTGCAGTGACAATTGACATTGAGGTCAACTGCAGAATCGCCAAGGCAAGTTCTGCATTTGGCAGATTATTGACCAATGTGTGGGACCACCGTGGAATAAGCCTTGCTACAAAGATCAAAGTCTACTGAACAGTAGTGCTAACTACCCTCATGTATGCCAGTGAGACTTGGATTGTATACAGGAGGCATACTAGGCAATTGAACCACTTCCACATGACCTGCCTCCATAGAATTCTGAGGATCCGGTGGCTGGATAAGGTGCCAGACACAGAAGTCTTCTCCAGAGCAGGCCTGCCATCAATTCCCACCCTGCTGATGAAAGTCCAGACACGCTGGGCAGGCCATGTTGCAAGGATGCCAGACCATCGCATCCCTAAACAGCTCCTCTATGGTGAGTTGTCTAAAGGAAAGCGATCGCACGGGGGACAAAGGAAGCGATACAAAGACTCGTTGAAAGCCTCCTTCAAATCCCTCGATATCGACACCACCTCTGGGAAACCCTGGCACAAGATCGATCAACATGGCACATGCTGATCCACTAAGGCTGCCAAATATCTGAGGACAGAAGAACAGCCATAGCAGAAGAGAAGCGAGCACTCGGCAAAGCCAGAGCTGCAAATGCTGCGACAATGGTGCCACACGTCTGCCCAATATGTGGCAGAACATTTTGTGCCCATATAGGCCTTACCAGCCACCTGCGGACACATCGCAAACAGCCCACAACCTGATAGATGACAAGGTCCTCTTCGAACACGATGGATGAACATCATCATCATATGCTATATAATATAGTATATATGCTAGCTTGGTTAAAGCAACTTACATAATTGATTATATGAGCAATGTAAGAATCAGAAAGATTTACTTGCCATTGCTGAATTATTTCTTTCCTTTGATGCCCAATTACCTGGGCCCCATTTTCAAATTTACAATTTGACCAATCATAAAATCAGCTTTCTTTTAAAACTGATTTTCTATATTTGGCAACTGGCATTTTAAAAGTAAATTAATTACTTTTGCAAATAAATGTATAGAATATACATTTTACAAGAGTTAAACTTCAAAACAGTATTTAGTATCTAGGTAGTTACTTATACCTGATTCAACAGGAGCACTAATTAATCAAAGACTGCAATCATACTTATGCTAGGGTAAGTCCTGCTGAATTCAGTGGGATCCAAAGAAGTACTGCAATTAAAAATATACTTTGACTGAGGCCAGCAATTTCCTTCAGCTTTTTAGGGTTTTTTAATTATTATTATTAAACTTGTATTTTTTTCTAGCAGCACTACCTCCATTATCAGCTTGATAACTTTTAATTTAACTGGCACAGATAACTTAGAGAGGAAATTAGGCTTGTATGATCTTCCTTTTCCCCACTTTTCTAATCTCTCAGGGCTATGAGAATTCTAAAAAGGTTCTCAGGCAGCAACTTTCTGATACTGAATAGCAATTAGATTTGAATTTGTCACATATAAAACTTTCCAAAAAGGCTCCTTTTGTTTCTTCCTGCCCACCAATTACCTCAATAGCCTTGTAACCTTGAAACAATGTACAACATACACATTGGCTCTGTCAGAACTGCACCATCAAAGATATTGCAACATTTCTCTCAGGAAAGATTTTTCCACTGTATTTATTTATTTATTTATTTATTTATTTGGTTTTCTTATATGCCGCCGAACTCCCGAGGGACCACGAAAAACCAAAATAGTAATTCATATTCTCTGCATGCTTCATTCTATCAGGATATTTGCTTTTGTTGCCCTTGTTTAAAACAAAGACTAGACAAACCTGCTGAAATGTGTATAATATACACTTATTTTGATAGATCTGGGCTTTTATTTTTATTTTATTTTTTATTTGTGAGATTTATATACCGCCTCACAGTGCAAGCACTCTCTAAGCGGTTTACACCAGTAAGCAATGTATATTTATATTGCCCCCAACAATCTGGGTCCTCATTTTACCTACCTCGGAAGGATGGAAGGCTGAGTCAACCTTGAGCTGCTGAGATTTGAACAGCTGACCTGCGGATCAGTGTCAGCTAAAGTGGCCTGCAGTACCTGCCTCTAACCGCTGCGCCACCTCGGCTCTTGTTTATCGATTACTGGAGTGTCTGCAAGGGGACTTGGTCTGCTCAGTGTTCTGTAACTGGTCAGAATGAACCAGCCAGGTTGGAGTTGTTACATAGCTGGACTGGTTACTAATAGGATTCTGGGTCCTACTCAAAGGCAACTATAAAAACCTGTATGGTATAATACCAGGATATATTAGGGACTACCATATTTTCCGGAGTATAAGATACACCGGAGTATAAGACGCGCCTTAGTTTTTGGGGAGGAAAATAGTGGGGGGGGGAATTCTGCCTACCAGGTATTTATCTGGATAGTCCTTAGCCTGGTCAGCTTCAGCACATTAGTTCGCTCACTGGTTTTGAGGTTGGGAATGGTGGGGGATAAGCTTCAGCACATTTGTTCACTCACTGGTTTTGAGGTTGGGGATGGTTGGGGCTATGCTTCTATTTTTTTTAAAAAAAATTTATTGACCTTTTTTTACATTGAAAACAAACAACATTGAAAACAAACATGGAAATTTATACAATTTCCCTCTTTACAACACTTTTTGCGTCGGTAACAGATTTAAATTTTACAGTATTTTCCTGTTTCATTTATCAGTTCTATTATATACATATATTTCACACTTCTATTTTTACACCATATACTTCATATATTAATGTACTTTATTTCTACCATATTTTATATTCTCCTTTTATTTGCTTATATCTAATACATTCTAATAACAGCTGATTGTCGGAGGGAGCAGCAATTAGAAAAGCAGGCAAAGCACGGAAGATGCTTAGCTCGTGTTCGGGCTGAAAAACAGCTTCAAAAGCACAGCTGATCCTCGGAGGGAGCTCCAGTGACTAAAGCAGGCAAAGCACGGAAGGGGTAAGAGAAGGCAGCAGCTGTTCCGGGTAGCCATTTTGGGCACCGCACGAGCATTTGGAGGCTGAAAATGCAACCCGCGGAGCCCAAAAACACAAGCCATTGTCAGTGGCAATCTCTGCAGCCAGGAAGAGGATGCGCGGAGGCCGAATGGTAGGAGCTGGTGAGTGGGCGGGGCTACATTCAGAGTATAAGACGCACCCAAATTTTCAGCCTCTTTTAGGAGGGAAAAAGGTGCGTCTTATACTCCGAAAAATACGGTACCTTACCAAATCATGATTTTATCCATCCAGTCTAGTCATTAAGATGTCCATCAATAATCCCACCATGCTCACAAATCCATTGGACCAAAACAAAGGCTTTTTAGTAATACCCCTACTCCCCCCCCATGAAGAGCTGAAGTGGTGCAGTGGTTAAATGCTGCGACTGCAGGCTGACTGCTAGTTCAGCAGTTCAGCTGTTCAAATCTCACCAGGCTCAAGGTTGATTCAGCCTTCCATCCTTCCGAGGTCGGTAAAATGAGGACCCAGATTGTTGGGGGCAATATGCTGAACTCTGTAAACCGCTTAGAGAGGGCTGTATATAAGTCTAAGTGCTATTGCTATTGCTATTGCTATGTGAATATATAATGTTCCCAGAAATTATTTCATTAATTACAGCAACTTATTTAAATAGCTGCCCATCTACCAACGGGCTCTTGTGAACAAATAAAAGCAATCATAATCCATAATGTTAGAAATTGGCATAAAAAAGAAATAGCAATTGAGGCTTCTAAAAAAAAATAATCTCACAACAGATAGCCCTGCATCTATATCACAACTCCATTAACATCTTGGCCCAGTGCCTGGGGGAATAGCTAGATTTTTATGGCATTTCAGAAAGCTGGCAGTCAGGACAGTCTGTATTTCAGGAGGGAAGCTGTTCCATAAAACAACTGCCATGACAGAGAAGGCATGCTTCCGAGGACACTCCAAGTGACATTGCTTTACCAATGGGAGTTGGAACGTGCTCACTCTGGCATAGCCCCAAATCTCCTTTCAATTAGAACTGCAATTCCAACTGGCCTTCAGCCCATAGTACAATAGTTGGGCAACCACTATTCATTATACTAAAGATCTTTGGGTTATTTCTTTTTTGGTTATTGCGAACTTCTCTTAGTCTGAGTGATTGGGAAGGTGTATAAACACTATTATTTATTTAGGCACACACACAAAATACCTACATTATTCTCAATGTAGCAAAAGTCTGTTGTACTTGCTGCAGAGTTAAACAAATGTTAATTCAGAAGTCTGGTGATAAATGTGTTATTTGAGACATGAAATCTGAAAGGACACTATTTCTTACTTTCACGCTAGTTAACCCAATTTCATGTAATTGTGAACTATAAAGTACATCACAGGGAACATGGTGGTTATTTCTGTTGTGATGTATGATGGTATTCTTGCTTGCTTGAATAAGGGCTGTAATAAAAATTCATTCATTCTGCTGATTTCCAATTTGGAGAAAGACTCATTCTCTCAGATTTCTTTAGAAAGAGGCCAACTGACAGAAATTAATGAATCTTCTCATATCGGCGAGGCTTAATCTCTTGCTGAATTAATCTTATATATCTTTAATACCCAGTCTAATGTTTAACAATAAACCTGTGCTAAATATATTCTTGGAAAAAAATCTGAAAAATAACCCACTGCTATAGATATAATTTCCAACTTAGGAAGAATTGACACTGCTACTGGATAGGAATCATTAACAGTGAAACAGAGTTGTTTCGATACAAGATGGGCAGCAAATAAATTTAATAAATAAATAAACAGATGAGTTATAAACTCTGCTTTGATCCCACCCTGACCAATTTTGGCAAACAATAGGGATCATTCATAGTTGTTCCCTGTTTTCATTTTTTGTAGCTTGGAAATAGCTAAACCCAAATTTCTGTTGTCCTGTGAAGCTTCCACAAGGAAACATGCAAGAGTTCTAAACTACAAGCATTTCTTCTTCCATATAAAAATCTTTGAAGCAAGATTATTTTTAATAACTCCCATATAACTCCCATATCTGAGATTTACTTGATAAAACAATTCATGTCAGGAATGTCAACATGTTAGAAAAGCCAATGGACATAATTCTTGCTGCAAACAGATAAATTCTAACATGTCAACATTTCATTTATAAGCACTGCAGTTGCAAGACCAAACACAGTTTGATTCCATTTCCTTTCATTTTGACATTTAAATCATGTTTTTCAGAACACTCTATTACATTAAACTAATTTGTGAGGCTATATAAAGAGACTGTTTTCAGTATGTGGGTAAATTAGGAATAATAGCTTACCTAGAAAGCATTCAAGCTAGGTCATTTAAAATATATTTTTGTCAATTATCTGTTGGTAGTTGTTTTTCCTTGCCTTCATTGCAAATGTAATATTCTGGGGTTGTATGATACTCCTATCTATGGCATCTTTTCATGCAGACGTCATGAATTATAACCCTTCAGATGCAGTCAGGACTGACTCTCATAACACTCAGTTGGTTTATTCAATGGTTGTGTGAATTATTTATTTATTTTATTTATTTATTTATTTTAATCACTCTTATAAGCCGCCCAACTCCCGTGGGACTCAGGGCGGCATACAACATGGAAATAAGAACAATTAGTTAAAAAGCAGTAATAACAATTTAAAAACATTATAAAGTTAAAAAGAAACACATACCCACATTCATACATGGTGTGACCACAGGTGTTCTTGTTGGTCTTTATTCACCCCGCCTGCAGGAAGAGCCATGTTTTGACAGCTTTACGGAAGGCCAATAGGGTGGGGATGGTCCAGATCTCCGGGGGTAGTTGGTTCCATAGAGACGGGGCACCCACAGAGAAGGCCCTCCCCTGCGGTCCTGCCAACCGGCATTGCTTGGTTGACGGGACCTGGAGGAGACCAATTCTGTGGGACCTAACCGGTCGTAGGGAGGTATGCGGTAGGATGCGATCCCGTTCTAGTTCTCATTAGAACTAATGAGAAATGTAACTCAGCACCAAGTTGGGGAAAACTAGATCAATGGAAACCGAGGAATTGCAGGGGGGGGAATGACAATTCTACGATGACAAACTACTTTATCTGGGGAAACATGGCCCCATCTAGAATTAAAGAAAGAATATTTCTGATATGTGAAGGTTTCCACTCATTATATCTTGCTGGAATTGAGCCCAAGTCCATTCATCCTCTTCCAGATTCTAACTGCTTCCAGGAACCAGGAAAGAAACTGGACTGCATTTCCTGTTCAGCGTGAAGGCAAGATGCACTATTAAATATGATGCAAGACTCTGTAACTGCAGGCCCAGCATCTTCTCAAAAAGAAGTTTCCCGAAAACCAAGAATCTTTTATCCAAACTAGGCTAGTAAAATAGCAGCTTTAATTCATTAATTGATTAATTAAGTTTATATTCCACAATAATCACAGAACTTTCATTAGCTCACAAAATATACAATTAAATAGAGGCCCATAAACAAAAGGCAGTTAATACCCAGGTACAAACATGGCTGAATAATGTTGGAGGCGGGTGAATATCCAATGGACGACATTCTGGAAAGCTGGCTCCATCACCAAAAATCAATACTTTTGGACTTCAGCACTCCCCCTCCCCCAACTTGCCAAAAATGTGGGACAACTAGTTATTTTCCCCAACAAGATTGAAGTGCTCAGACTGACTCTACTGCGGAATTGGAGCCCTTGGTGCCATAAAGGACTTTAAGTGTTAAATCCAGAACTTTAAATTTATTTATTTATTTATTTTTGTCAAGTACGTGTTAGTAATATACATAGATATAACATTGTTTATATACATAAGATGGGTACTGATAAGAGGGAACATTAGAACAGGGACGGTAGGCACACTGGTGCACTTATGCACACCCTATTTTTTCCATCTAGGAGGTAATAAGAAGTCTGTGCAGGAGCCATAGTACAGGCATAGTATGTGCCCAGAAATCTATTCTTGTGAGTCACTTCATTTTGTGCAAACTGAAGCTATAAGACAGCCCCATATACTGGTATGTTGCAGTAGTCTCATTGGGAAGTTGACTAATCATTATTGGCAGACTTGGCAATCAACAGCAACAGTTTGATGCAAGGCCTTCAAAGACATGGGCAATGTACCTTTGTGGCCAAGGGCAGGGATCCAAAATTGGACTCTGGTCTCAATTGTTCAATTGCCCTTTGTGACTATTGATTCATTTCCTCCTACTTTTATCTCCCTCTGTCCTTCTGTATCCTGATCTTCCTATTCTCTCATTCATCCCCAACTAACCAAATCATTCTGGCTAGCTAATAAAGATAAAATATAAGATTAAAAATTGAAATAAAAGACACCAAGTTAAAATACCTAACTCCTCAATTAACACAGGACAAACACACCAATGGGAGGTCCACTAGCATCATGGGTTGCAATGAATTACTTCTAGTCTCTCATTCCAGGAACTCCTCCCTGAGACCCTCTCCACTACTCACTCAAGTAAAAGTACCTTTCTTCTCATTCTTTTTTTTAAATCAATCTAAGTGTAACACTTCCTTTGCTTTAGTTTTCCATTTTAACATTCCTATTTTTTCTCTCCCATTCCCCTGCTTTCTGACTTCATTGGGACCATTTTCTTTCCCATGTTCCCAGGGCCTGTTCATAAACAGTGGTTGATTCCTTTTGTAGAGCCCCTCACACAGAGTAGGGCTGTCTGTCAGATGTCTCTTCCAGGAAGCAGTGGCAACCAAATAGCATCTACTGCCATGGCAGCTACTAAGCAAAGGCAGACCAGCTTTTGGAAGGACCATGAGGTCTATAGGTGACCCTAGAATTTTAGGTTGTGTAACTATGCTCTAAAAACTCCCTGATTTCATATCTGGCATATGTTTATAAAGATTTCTAGATAGTTAGTGAAAAATGATTTCTTGAGATGTTCAGAATGATTGCTGGTAGAGTGATATAATGGGCTAAAAGTCCAAGTTGTGTATTCACCTTGCCTTTAAAAAAAATGCAAGCAAGGAATTCCACATTCTTATTAAACAGCCTGTTCCAGTTCTATATGCCATTTAAAGAAAGTAGGCCAGGAGCTCTTTATCTATCCCTCCCCTTTGAGATCAAATGGGACTTTTAAGAAAAGTTTCAGATTCTACAATTCAATGCCCTTTTGCACCAGTTACATATACTAGGCACACATTTTTTTTTTGCTTAAAAAGGAAATCTTGTATTTTTTTTTACTTGTGCTGATTACATTGTTATGATTAATACACAGTTGCAAAATCTAACTATAACAAATGCTTTTCAAATATGCTGTTTGTGTTTTGGTAGCAAATATATCCAAGGGCAAGGATTTAAGCTGACAATCTGTTCCCTCAGACAAAAAAAATGTTGCTAATCTTTATTGGAATGTTTCCTCAATGTGAAGAATAATTTATCTTCTTGGTAGCATAGCTTCTTGAAACTATTAGAACTTATTCTAATAAAGCCAGTTTTTTAAAAATACACTTTTCCACACAACTAAATTCAATTATGGTCAGTGTGACTTAATCCCCATGCCAATGAAAATAAGACTGCATTATGAGCAACCTTGATCCCTGCAATAATCACAGATAAGCACCAAGTACATTGTTTCCCCAAAGCAGAAAAGGTGGTGTACATATTCTAAACTTACAACTTTCATTATACATTCCAGAGATAAGGGACCTATTTGATTGAAGCATATACACAGGCAATTACACGGTTTAAACAAGCCTATCTACATTTTAGCTGAAATGAAAAAAGTAACCTCTAATTGCTAACCAAGAAATTGCCATATAAAAATGGCAAGCATATAACCTGACAACACTGCCCTAATTAGTTTCTTAAGTGGGTTAATTCTTACTATGTAAGAGGGTGTATTTTCATGGAACCAAAAACAACATACCAATAGTGTTCAGCAAAAGACTGGCTGTTGTGTTTTTCTAGTACAGTAAGCAGTCACATGGAAATTCATATACAAAAATGCCTATTACATTTCACAAAAACTGCTCATTAAGGAAGCATGTCTCATTTTAAAAGTTTAGTAAGTTTCAAAGGATCACTCACTGACATAGAGAAGGGAGATACTCTATAATACTTTGTAGCCCATGGGCAAAATATAGCCTAAAGGCCTCACATAGCTACAACCCTTTACATATTCCATGGACAGAAATCATTGGCCGTGATATCTGCCAATTTGAAGAATTTCATGCATACTGCATTTTGGGAATTTCCTTGAAGGCATGGACTAGAGAAGTTATAAAATGCATTGGTATACTAGTGTTTAGACGAGGCAACTTCTTAGCAATGGTCTTCAAAAAAGAGATGAATTGCTGTTCTTTTTGCCTGAAAGGCTACAGTTAGTCCTTCGCAAATGGGCTGGCAAAAGTATCAAGAAATAGGGGATGAATGTTACAGGAGTTAGTTTTTAGCCAATCTTAAAGCAAGAGGCAGAGTGCCAAAAAGTTCTCAAGAAAGTGCTGTAAGCAGCATTGCTTGAAACTAGATAAACATAACCACATATGCTTGTTTTTCAGACAACGTTCTAGTTTTTCTTGTAAGCTTTTACATCTGTCAGGAATGTGAGGGGGAAAAACATAAAGTGTCATGTCAGCAACTGCATTCTGAAATTTGGGCATTACTAGAAGTACCTGTAGCCAACACTTGGGCAAAAACATAATCATATTCCCTTCTTTCATATTACAAATTACAATTTAATCAGAACTTTTGTAGAAGTTACATCCAACCCCTGCACGGGTTTTCACATGACCTTGAGCCTTAAGCTATACATACTTCTGCTCTACTAAATCTGAGAAATTCAATGATGGATTAACTCATTAAAAGAGTATACTTTATAAGTAGAATAAGTCAGGAAAGCTACTGATTAGCAGCACTTCAGATTCAAGGACTTACAACTCTACAATATGAGTTTAATATTATATTTCTGCCACTAAAATGTTAAATAATGTAAAAGACTGAAAGGAGAAATCTAGATTCAGTCAAGGATTGTATATTGTGGGAGTAAGCAAGGCCACAGCTATGTTGAAGCCTATAATCAAAGAGAAATTGGAACACACTGACTCATAATATTTATGGCCTTTGTTATCTATCTAGTAACTTCTAGATACACAAACTTCTAGTAAGACAAAGTGGGTAAATAGATGAGCTTAAAATGTGACTGTGATGGATGACCTCTAAAATTGATATATAAAAATTGTTATTACAGAAAAGCACATTTAATTAGTATAACAGATTGGTGAAAGTTACATGATTGGACTAAAAAATTGAAGAATACAAGAATACAATTTGTTCAAATGGAACAGAAGAAATAGAAATGTATTTGATGGAATGGAATATCTGGATTAAAGTAAGTGGAACAAGAAATACAAAAACAGTACCATTGTATGTATCTAGTGTCTAGTGTTTTGTAAACCATAGGAAAAAAATGAAGAATATACCGTATTTTTCGGAGTATAAGACGCACCTTAGTTTTTGGGGAGGAAAATAGGGGGGGGGAATCTGCCTACCAGGTATTCATTTGGCTAGCGTCCTTAGTCTGGTCAGCTTCAGCACATTATTTTATCCCCTGGTTAGGACTTAAAAAACCCTTGTTCGGAGAGAGTAACAATGAAAGAGCATGCAAGCCAGCAAGAGCTGGGAAGATAGATAGCACCTGGTTAGGGCTAGAAAAAAACTTGTTCGGAGCAAGTAGAGCAATGAAAAAAACCCTGCAAAGACTTAGGGCTGGAAAAACATTCTTTGGAGAGAGTAGCAATGAAAAAGCCTGCAAGGTAAGAGCTGGGAAGATCTGTTAGCACCTAGTTAGGGCTGGAAAAAAAAGCTACATTCGAAGTATAAGACGCACCCAAATTTTCAGCCACTTTTAGGGAGGAAAAAGGTGCGTCTTATATTCCGAAAAATACAGTACTTTTTAAAAATACTTTGTAGATCTTGCAATAAGACAAAGAGAAGTACAAGAAATGGGGGATTTAATTACCTTGACATCTTTTAGGAGACAAATTCTGCTTGGTCCTTCCATTAAATTCTTAGCTTATGCTGATGGCAAATTTCTCCTTCTAAGGATGTTTGGTTTTGGGTTTTTTCCTTCCCTTTCAAAGTAATTAATTTATAAAAGACCCAGATGTTGTTCATTTTCTTCATTTTTAACAGTTAGCTTTTCATATTATGGCTTCATGCTAAGCCATAATGTGTCTTGTTTGGTTTTTGACTTAGTGTGTTGTGTGGTCCATGAACCTTGGTTTACGTATTAGGAATACTGTGCAAAAGCAGCCAATTGTGTGATGTGTGAACCCAGTTAAGTTCTCCCACGTAAACTCCTCCAAGTTTATTTTTAAAAACTGTCATAAAAACTAATAAACTAAACATTAGAATTAAATGTTTTGTACACATTTTTAAAGCATTTTAGTTCTATTTTAAGAAACAATGCTTTGGCTTATAAAAATGCCTTCTACTACGTACCCCTACATGGCCTCATGGGAGTCTGACAACCAATCAAAATACAAGCTCAAATTCAAAGCCCAACAGAGGGTATAAATCTCTCTCTCTCTCTCTCTCTCTCTCTCTCTCTCTCTCTCTCTCTCTCTCTCTCTCTCTCTCTCTCTCTCCCTCCCTCCCTCCCTCCCTCCCTCCCTCCCTCTCTCTCTCCCATGTGCCTTTTTGCCCAGGATCTCAAACCATGTGGTCCTGTCCACCATTAAAAACCATCTTTCCAAACAGTCTCCATGTTTCCAGTGTCTTTCTCCCCACTTGGAACCCAGATGGACATTTCTTCCAACAGGACCAAACTTGTGAAGACTGAATGTCAATTTCTAAATCACCTGTACGCCAAAATAATTCACTGTACCTCTCCATACCTTTCTCTCCTTGAAAAACATTTGTGCTTGCACCACTTCTATAGAAAACTTCTTATTTTGCCCTTTGTCTTTAATTGTGTCACCTCTTTTTTTTTCAAAATATCATTAACTCCATTCAACCATGACTTTAGGTTTCCCATTCCTTCTCAGTACACTCATTCTTTCTTCATGCTTTATTTTGTAATTTGAACTTCATTTATTTTTTTCATATGACCAAATCACTACAAAGTAATTTATTATTTCACTTTTTCTTCAATCCACATTTATTCAAGATTCCTTCATTTGTTATGTTAACTCTTCTCATTTCCCCACACATATATTTTAAAACTGACAATTCCCAGCCAGTTTTACTTACTTTTATATATTCCCAGACATGTGTAACTCTTCATTTCATATAACATATAATGAAGCATGTTGTTACACACAGAATTTTTACTTCTTTGTTAAACATCCATTATTTGCAACCAGATTTCTTACTATCTGCAATATTTATACCGGCATTTTCACATCTTAAAGCGTGTCCATTTATGTTCCCATCTTTAATAAATATTCTATCAATGGAAATAAATTAATCTTCTTGCTCCAGTACTTTGCTATTTACATATAACTTGCAATTGTTATTTTTCAGATCCATACTTTTCACTGTATTATATAACTTGTTTGTTATATATTTATTGCTAATCATCTGAGTTTTTAACTCGGCATCATTCATACAGGTAGTCCTTGACTTACAGCCATTCATTTAACAATGGTTCAAAGTTACAACAGAGCTAAAAAAAAAAGAAAAAGTAACTTACAACCAGCATTCCTTATATATTTATCCACAAATTCATGGAGCAACCGTATTGCGTTTTATTCACCACAATTGCTAACTGTAATTTGCATTATTTTAACTAGAACATAGGCTAAGAAGAAATAAGCAAGAAGCTTTAACCTATGTTGAATCCTGGAGTACATTCCATCTTATCCAGCAGAATTACTTTTATGTCATTACTTGCTCTAGATTTACCTTAACTCTACTCAATTCTAGAAGCTGTTTTGGTGCATGAAATTGTTCCATATACCGTATTTTTCGGAGTATAAGATGTACCTTTTTACCCTCAAAAAGAGGGTGAAAATTTGGGTGCGTCTTATACACCGAATGTCACCCCACCCAGCCACCCCCACCCTTTGGCCTCTGCCTGCCAGCAATTTACCTCTTTGCAGCAAACAGGGCAAAGCCTTATTAGCACACCAAGAGATTACTTGCCTCCCGACCTACAGCTGACAGGCTTGCAAGCCACGTGGTAAAATGAAACTAACTACAATGGCTGTAATGAGACAAAATGCTGGGAGATAAACTGCTGGCAATGTTACACTGCTGAAATTGCAAGAAGGTAAGCTGCAGCTACTGTAGCCTAGCGGTAGAGCTCTTGCCTCACAGTCAGGAGGTTGTGAGTTCTATCCTAGGTAGAGGCAGATTCTGTTAACATGTTATTTTGTTAAATGTTTGTAGAGTGTTCAAATTATTAGACTTGTTTTTTAAAGACTGCTTTATTATTGTCCTAGACAACTTAACAAAATGAAGAAGCTTTTTAAAATAAATTCTTGCTCTGAAGAGGCCCAGTGCTATTGTATCTTCTTTTAAATAGCAGAAAGGCTTCCAGAAAGCCACACCAATTTTAAAGATCTGTAAAAGTATAATCTGAAATGTCCTGTTTTAGTATTAAGTATTAGTATTAAAAGAAGGCAGCTGAATTAAACCCTGACTTAGTCATATTTGGAGTAGATCTATTTAAATAATTGGGAGGAGTTAGTGTGATTACATTTAAGAAAACTTTCTGGGATTAATATACTGCCATAATGTACATTTCTCCAATTCTTTGCTATTTCTATGGGTCAAGCACACATGCACAGAAATACACAGCAAACAGTGTATATCATCTGTGCTGTTTTCTGTTTGCTGTTTGGCAAATTGCTTGGAGGCAGAGGCCTTTTTTCCTTGTTTTCCTCCCCCAAAACTAAGGTGCGTCTTATACTTCAGTGTGTCTTATACTCCGAAAAATAGAGTAATAAAAGGAGGTCTGAAGAATTTTTAGAACAGCCTTCCCCACATCTATGTCCTCTGGCTAAGAAAGATTGTGCAATCTCCTATTCTTGCCACAAATTTCCAGGTCTTAACAGAAACACATAGCTGCTTTCATTCTCACCCAAGCTACCAATCAAAGAACTAAATAGTTCTACTACACAGTACAATCAGGACTAAGCAGCTAAATTTTACAATTTGGTAAAATCAAAGCTTTATTTCTAATTTCCACTTTAGCAGTTCTGTATAACTAACGATACACAGAAGAAAAGATAGGTTGGGAAAATAAACCATGGTAGGCTGTGAATTGAATACAGCTTACTAAATGCAGAGCTATACAATAACTATACAAATAATAAATTGTTAATTTTAATAGAAGATGCTTTTGCACCTTCTGCCTGTCTGTCTGCCTGGGTTGGGAAACTGGAGCATGAGAGCTGCATGGAATGCCTGATCTCAGTTTGCACTTCCCAAGCTCTCTCTTTCTCTCTCAATCTTATCCACACCACGGTTGCTAAAAACTAAGTACAGTTTTCTAGCATTCTGAAGTAGTAAACGCAAAATAAATATATTATTCAATAAATCTATATGAATTTAATATAATTTTAAAAATGATGGGCAAAGGATCAATCCTTGCTCTCAACTTAGAAAATTCTAGTGTCACTACATGAACCATTGTCCTCTCACGTAACAATGGGCCTTTGAAAAAATAATGTCAAATTCTCAGATGCTAAAAAAGTTGCTCAATCTAGTTTTTTAGATAGATACCATGTTTTCCCGAAAATAAGACTCTGTCTTATATTTTTTTTGAACCCTGAAATAAGCCCTTGGCGTTATTGCCATGCATTCAAAAGCCCGATTGGGCTTATTATCAGGGGATGTCTTATTTGTGGGGAAACAGGATACATAGAATTCTTTATTGGCCAAGTGTGATTGGACACAAGGAATTTGTCTTTGGTGCATATGCTCTTAGTGTACATAAAAGAAAAGATACATTCGTGTCAAGAATCATGAGGTACAACACTTAATAATTGTAACAGGGTACAAATAAGCAATCAGGAAACAATCAATAATATAAATCGTAAGGATACAAGCAAAAAGTTACAGTCATACAGTCATAAGTGGGAGGAGATGGGTGATAGGAACGATGAGAAGACTAATGGTAATAGTAATGCAGCCTTACGGAATAGTTTGACAGTGGTGAGGGAATTATTTGTTTAGCAGAGTGATGGCGTTCGGGGAAAAACTGTTAGTGTCTAGTTGTCTTGGTATGCAGTACTCTATAGCATCGTTTTGAGGGTAGGAGTTGAAATAATTTATGTCCAGGATGCGAGGGGTCTGTAAATATTTTCACGGCCCTCTTTTTGACTCCTGCAGGTCCTCAATGGAAGGCAGGTTGGCAGTAATTGTTTTTTCTGCATTAGACTTACACTACAGATTGCTTGCTGAATTGAGATTATGATGTAAACGCATAAACATTTCTAAGACCACTACATGTATTAAAATAGCATAGCCTCACAAACTTAGTAGACATGGCACAATAGGAAAAAGGAGGAGAAAGAAAGAAAGAGGAAAGGTGTTTGGGGCGCAAACCTGTCTCTCTCTTGCCATAATGCCTTTTCTAAGAGGCATGTGATATGGCATCCCACCTGTCTCCACTGGCAGAAAATTACTACAGGTAGTCCTCAGCTTACATTTTAATTTGGCTTTACTTTCTAGATTCAAACTCCAGTCAAATAATTTTTATCACCTCTGCTCAGTGCTAATAAACCATGTCACTTATAGCTGCCAGCTCTGAAAGGCAAAGAAAATGATCCATAGCAGATTATCACTTGAATGAAGGCCCCAATTATATTGCTGCATAAGTGCAAAGTCGCTTCAATGATGGCTGTAAAGGTAATGAATGGGAGAAGGCTGATTCTTCTCATCCTTCTTCAATTTCTGAGGAAAGAGGAGGCACTGACAAAAAGAAACGGCACTGTCACACTTTATTAGCTGCCATATTACGGATACACGACAAGCTTCATTCTGCCCATTTATTTAGGTGCTTCTCCAATACATTAGGTTTAATTAAGAATAAATAAATGGCTCTGATTCCCTCAGAAAAGAAAGGGCACATAAGGAAAATTCCCCGTATGTGGGAACAGCTTTTGGCATAACAAAGCAAATCATTTATTTTCTTTGTGTAGCTCCTGATTTCTTTCTACTTCAGGTTCCTGCTCTCTTCAAAAATAGAAAATTTTCATATGAAACGTATCCTGCTTATGTATCTGACCCAGCAACTTTAACTAATTTTGGAAAGTGTCTTAACTTAAAAAACATGAAGAATAATAATAAAGATAAGCTACAAGGCCTCTAGTTTATAGAAATCTATCAATGTCAAAGCTTTTTTAACACAGAGAAAATGAAGCAATTATTACCATTTGACTGTTTTCTCATACTAAAGGCGTTCAGAAAAAATATAATTGGGAATTTGTACTGTGTGCAAGCTATATGCACTGTCTATTCCCTGCAGATTTTTTTCCTATTCATCTATTAGTCTTCCCCTCTGAGCTGAGGTCATATAGTATAATTTCTGTGTTTTCTTATCCTGTATGCCTGTTCCAATTTTCTCTTATGGTTGATTCTAAGATTAAAGACTGAGCAGTGATATGTTAAGACCTGTATTTTAAGTGTAATATGTGTTTATCATTTTGCATCTCCTCCACTCTCTCTCTCAAAAAAAATCACTCTCTCGCTCAAAAGAGTCAGGTAGTGAATATTCTTAGAAATAGATTGCTAACTGTTAATAGCTGGGACTGTTTGGCTATAAAATTTCCTTTTTTGATTTGCATCTTTCAGATATCTAATTGAAGGGTCCTTGGTTGTTTCCTTGCAGACGTTTCATTACCCAATCTAGGTAACATCATCACAGGGATGCGTTCCTCCCGGTTTGGACCAGATCGCCCGAACCATTAGCGACCCGCTGGTGACGGATCCGTGGGCGCCATCTTTTGGGGGGAATTTTTGATGAATTTTTCCGTGTTTGGATGGCTTCTCCTCTTCCGCAGCTTGAAAATAACAGAATTGTGCTAACTCATGCATGACAATACAACCCACTACATTCAATGGGTTTCTTTGGGGATACATATGTATAGCCTCATATTATTAAATACTCAGATTTATGTCCTACTCTGACTAAAAGGGTTTATTCTTAGGGAAGAAAGTTTAAGATCGAAGCCTTAAAAACAACAAAAATAAGATTATTCACTCATTACTGTGTAAAGAATACAAAATTAATTTGTCTTACAAAGGAAACTATAATAAAAACAAGCATTAAAGTACTTTTAATTAAGTAACAACTACCGTATATTAGTAATTGGAACAACACTGAAAGAATCTCCTCTCCAAAGGTGTGTGTATAGACATTTCACTAGCATGACCTCTTGACTTTTGACTTCTCAAGTCAGATTCTCTGCATACTCTTCCAATAAGATCTGGATCATGTTTAAATAAGTAAATTACTCTTAAACTAGGACTGTCAGTCTACAAATTTCTTACCACACACTTGGATTAATTTATTTCTGTTGGTCCTTAAGGCGTGTTTCAAAAATATATATTTAAAACAAAAACTAAGTATACTCATATTGCATTTTTAGTAATTAAATACCGTATTTTTCGGAGTATAAGACACACCGCAGTATAAGATGCCCCTTAGTTTTGGGGGAGGAAAACAAGGAAAAAAGGCCTCTGCCTCCCAGCAATTTGCCAAACAGCAAACAGTACAGATGATATACATTGTTTGCTGTGTATTTCTGTGCATGTGTGCCTGACCCATAGAAATAGCAAAGAATTGGAGAAATGTACATTATGGCAGTATATTAATCCCAGAAAGTTTTCTTAAATGTAATCACACTAACTCCTCCCAATTATTTAAATAGATCTACTCCAAACATGACTAAGTCAGGGTTTAATTCAGCTGCCTTATTTTAATACTAATACTTAATACTAAAACAGGACATTTCAGATTATACTTTTACAGATCTTTAAAATTGATGTGGCTTTCTGGAAATATTCTCTGCTATTTAAAAGAAGATACAATAGCACTGGGCTTCTTCAGAGCAAGCATTTATTTTAAAAAGCTTCTTTATTTTGTTAAGTTGTCTAGAACAATAATAAAGCAGTCTTTAAAAAATAAGTCTAATTATTTGAACACTCTACAAACATTTAACAAAATAACATATTAACAGAATCTGCCTCTACCTAGGATAGAACTCACAACCTCCTGATTGTGAGGCAAGAGCTCTACCTCTAGGCTATAGCAATTACAGCTTACCTCCTTGCAATTTCAGCAGTCTAACATTGCCAGCAGTTTATCTCCCAGCAATTTGTCTCATTACAGCCACCGTAGTTAGTTTCATTTTACCACTTGGCTTGCAAGCCTCAGTCAGCTGTAGGTCGGGAGGCTGCTAATTAGTTTCTTGTGCAAATCAGGCTCTGCTGCTGTTTGCTGCAAAGAGGTAAATTGCTGGCAGGCAGAGGCTAAAGGGTGGGGGTGGCTGGGTGGGGCTACATTCGGTGTATAAGACGCACCCAAATTTTCACCCTCTTTTTGAGAGTAAAACGGTGCGTCTTATACTCCGAAAAATACGGTACATCTATGTCAGAGAGAATTAAAACTGAATTGAATGGAATTGATCCAGTTCAAATTTTGTTTGTTTGTAAATAATCACAACTGATGGTGAATATGACCATTTGTAGTACAGTCCATCATCTCATTATCTGAGTGATTCATCATCTCTTTAGAAGATATATGTATTGTGTAGTGGCAGAATTACGTTTGTCCACCATTCCATTTATCCACAATGCTTCAAATTTCTGGGTAGTGGAGAAATTGAGTGGTTAATAGAAGCTTCAATCACTAAACGAATTATAGTGGCAAATAATTATTAAGGATAAGATACTCAAAAATATACTATTGGTATTTTATTTATGTAATATTGCCTCATAGAGGATCTTTTTAAAAGGCATTACAAAATGAAATACATATTTTACCAAAAAATGAAAAAATAATGCATCAGAAAATAATATTTTGGTAATTATCTTTAGCCACATATACGTCTATACCAGTCATTGTACCGTGCATTCAGTCTGCTGCATCTGTAGGTTAAAATATAATAATTCATCCACACCTGCATGTATTTGATGCTATTGTAAGGTGACCAGATGTCCCGATTTTGGCGGGACACACCCGCTTTTTCACCATTTGTCCCGCGTCCCGCCCGCCTTCTAAAAAGTCCCGATTTTTTCAAAGTTTGCCCGACTAGGGCATTCTTTCAAAAAATCGGCCTGAAAGGCAGCAGGCCTCTCAGCTCGGGCCGGCCGTGGGCAGCGTTGGTGGCGGGCGGGCGTCCCGCGTTGTTGACTCCTCCGGTGGCAGCTGGAAGCTGGGGGGAGGGGGAAGGGAGGCTGCTCCTCCTCTCCTTCCCCCGCCCCATCCCTAGCCCCGCCCTCGGAGGCGCCGCTGCGGTTGGGAGGGGTGAGGGACGAGGAGCCGTCACCGCTTTGAGTTTACGAGCGGCGCAAACAGCCCTTCCTCGTCCCCCTCCCCTTTCTTCCCCCCGTCGCCTCGCTGCCGCCGTTGTCCTGGGGCCGGGCGGGCGACCGGGAGACCGCGGCGCTTGGATGCTTGGAGCAGGTAAGCTGCCGGCTGCCTCCTTTCCCCGTCTCCCGCCTCCCGTTCGTTGCTTGCCAGCCCGGCCGAAGGGAAGGCGGGAGGCGAGGAAAGGCCTCCCGAAAGGAGGGGAGGCTTCGGGAGCCCGCCTCCCTTTCGGGAGGCCTTTCCTCGCCTCCCGCCTTCCCTTCGGCCGGGCTGGCAAGCAACGAACGGGAGGCGGGAGACGGGGAAAGGAGGCAGCTTACCTGTCGCGAGCTGCAGGCATCCAAGCGCCCTCCCGCTTCCCCCCCTCCCCCCCACCTCACCTGGACGCCGACATTTGCTGTTTTGCCCTCTGCGCATGCGCAGCGTTCTGCGCATGCGCAGAGGGCAAAACAAATGGCGGCGCCCAGGAGCCCCCCCCCCGTCCCGCTTTTAAAAAAAATATCTGGTCACTTTATGCTATTGTTATAGACATATGAACTAGCCTTTAAATCATTGAAATACTGTTTTTTTTTCTGTTCAAAAGAAACGTGCTTTCTATTCTCACCATAGAATTCTAAAACCAGAATCTTTTATATACTCTAATGAATCAATCTCTTTTTTTCTTTTTTCAGTCTCTCTCATTTACTGTCATAAAAACTTATAAATTGTGGCTCTATGGCAGGAGCTGATCCAGACACCATTAATTTGGCTATCCATGCTTGTCACTAAGAGCTTTATCGAAAACATAATTCTGACATTAAATTATAGGCTGGCACTGTCTACGTCTTTTGATGTGGCATAGCTAGGATTTATACATTTGTTTTCAAGCAAGAGAGTTTATGAAATATCAGGGTCTTCATTTGCCAATCCCTGTAACACTTAGATATGTATTGCCACTTAAATCCAAGCCCGACTGCTTTAGAATGGCAGTAATGCTCCTAAGAGGATTCATTTAACATTGTAAAGATTTTTTTAAAAAGATATATAGCATAATTTTCATTTTGTTATTAAGCCAATAGTGTAGTTAAAGACATCCATTCCCTCGGTAACAATAACAGCTAGTGGAACATGAGGTTCTTTAGAAGCTCCACGGTAACAGCTTTTCTGTTCAATTTTAGAGAAAAGCTGTTCAAAACCTTAGCTGCAAAATGGAATTTCATTCCATATTCATAAGAGTTTGAAATTGAAGCTTTTGAAATTGAAATTATTTATTTTGATGAAAACTGAAAACAAAGAGTCTTAATATTATTTGCAAATTAATCTTGCTCTGATAGTAAGATGAGCAACATATAAATTAAATAAATAACCTTGGTTAGTTTGCACTTATTTGTACAAAGTACAAAATTTTCAACATGGTGGTGTGGATTCTTCTTATTTTATGTGATTATCACGTTCCCCAAATATTAAAACAACCCAAATCATCTTAGAGTCATCCCAACAGTAAAAGAAAGGACATATTCTTCTCTGCTGACATATTCTGAAATGTTCTTAGATAAGAACATTTTTTTAAAAAGAATAAAGTCACTGCAAGGGAATACGGACTCCATTTCTCCAATGTTTTGAAAACAAACCGTCTCTAATTTCTTCTCTTACTGACCTCTGCCCTGTATCAGTCATGTCACTTCTTTAAATTAAACACATATTATAGTATACATATTTTTTTTTTTTAGAATCGAATACTCCTGCACACTGACATACATTCTCATGCCTGAGAAACAGAACCTGGGAGGAGGCTGTGCAGACAAGAAACCCATGCTTCACATGGTTCAAAATTCAGCAAAGGCAAAAAGAAGGAATAATTCCTATTCACCTCAGGTGTGTTTCCAAGACCTTCATCTGTGGAAGTATTTTTAAATGAATGCAATATTTTATTTCATTTTTTTATAAAGCCTCATTTCCTCTCATGTTTTTTTTTCTTTTTGTGCCTGAATGTGGCTTGATTTTTTCCTGGCTACAATAATAGTTGGGGTGTTTTATACCTTTGGACTTATTAGCATCTATACTGTTGAAGGAGAACACATTCTAATCCTCCCATAGTCATTTTGTTTTCTGTATGGCTCACCCCTTTTGTGACTATGATTAAATTATATCGGTCCAAAAATGTCCATAAATCACCTTGTTATTTTAAGTAAGAAAGCAAATAAAAAACTCTATTCTTACTTCCTTACAATTAAATTATCTACCTTCATTCACAGATGCATGATCAGTATTTCAAACCCCCTTTTTCCCTTAATACTTTCCATTAAAAGTTTGGAGGTGAGACTCCTCTCCAACCAATGTTACTCCCATTCTTCCCATGATTGTAAAGAAGAGGGAAGAGGATTTATTTTTAATTGCTTCTAAATATTAATTGTCATAGGTTTCAGAAGGATTTCACTTTTCTTTTTCAAATATAGCAGGTATTCATCCATCCTTTATGGGAGAAAAGAAAGAACAGGGGCGTTGGTCTTACCTGACACGCTCACCTGATACGTTTTCCCCCCTATTATGGTGGCATTTTAATAACAACAATTTTCCATCATCCCAAGGACCTTTTTACTTTTGTGATCATTATGCTTCTTCTAATAAACCTAAATTGCAGAAATTACTAACATATTCCTTAATTACTGAGGCCCCTAATTTTCTGCTTTTATGCCAGCTTGCTTCAATTTTCCTATTTCTTCCCAAGTCTTATTTCTGGCTTTCCACTTATTCTCCAATGACTGTCCTCTTTTCTCTTTAACTCTCCTAACCAATTCTACTGATAACTTATTCAAAATGATAATTACTTTGATTCTAAGTAGAAGACCAAATTATTCCTCAGACTCTCCAAATGAAATTTATTCTTCTTTCTTGTATGCTGAGTATAATAGGGTTTGAAAAGTACATAAAACATGTCCAATGTTAAACTGATAATGCTGAGCTGGAATTTGAGATATGACAAACAATATAAAATCAAAGATTTAATAGGAGTGTTAGCAACTGAAGGTTTTCATCAAAATAAAGCCTCCTAACAAGTATCCTTAGTTGCTAAAACTAGAGCAGAAAGAAATGAGGAAAGAAGGTTTCTATGGCAACAAGACTTGCCAGCAAGCCATTTAAAGGGTGGAGGTTGAGATGCTGGCATACCGATCATTGCTTATATTTCAAAAAGCCCTCCAGGAAAACAAGATTTAAGATGTATCCAATTCAGCTAAACAGAAGTTTAAAAGATAACAAGAGCTTTCCACAGCTGTGATAAACCATAATCATCATATCATACCTAAGACAACAGAAACCTTCCCCACCCCCATCCCCAGGGGACATATACAGACCTGAAACCAAAAAAGTGATTTAAAAAACTTGATTTTCAATTTTGACATGCAAAGCCAAACTGAGATCAATCAAAGGGATAAAACAATAATAACCTATCTGCATGAGCCATCCTTTTCATAATCATAAATTCACAGGCCAACCAACCCAAGTCAAACTAAGAGAACCAAAGAACTAAAAGAAATAGAATTTACATGCAGTTGTATAAACAGAATGGTTTTCATGACACATCATTTGCAATTTGCAACCTGCTATGGCCTAACTCAAAACTCCAAAAATTGCAGCAATAGGATATCACTATACCCGTGATGGTGAACCTATGGCACGCGTGCCAGAGGTGGCACGCAGAGCCCTCTCTATGGGCACGTGTGCCATCTCCAGCTGCTCCAGCTGGTTTCCGGCACGCACATGCACGCCGGTCAGCTGGTCTTTTTCAGACTGTTTTATGGGACATTTTTCAGGCCGCTTTTCGGGCCGTTTTTGACCTGAAAACAGCCTGAAAATGGCCTGAAAACGGCCCGGAAAACAGGCATGCACGCACCAGCCAGCTGGTTTTCGGGTTTCCGGTGCTGTGGCACGCGCACATGCACACATACACACACGTTTCAGTTTGGGCACTCGGTGCCGAAAAGGTTCGCTGCACTATACTAACCTCTAACTGGAAATTACAGCAATCATTTCAGGAAAATGTTGATAATGATGATCTATCATAATTCCGATCTATTTTCCCACCACTCTCTTTTGAGTTATTTTTTCAGCCTTGTTGGGAAGAAACTTTTTAACAAACCTAACTCCAAATAAAAAACAGTGTGGGATAAGTCTTGGCAGCCATTCAGAAAGTATATTTACCATACCCACCTGTGCAATAGGAAAGACAAAAAAAAAATACCAGGGGGAGGGAAAAGAAGTGAAAGGAAAGAAGAATTCTCTCTGTTCTGCTGACTCTTACAAATTATTCAAAAAGCAACAGTGCAGAGACCTAGTTTTGTGATGTTTCTTAAACGGTAAAACATGTTGCATTTCCCCAAAACATTAAGATATTTGAAAAGATAATGCCCAAATCCAAGAAAAGTTTCTATAGATTTGGGATCCATTCAGTTTCATTAATCAAACAAGAGTCGCATTCTATCCATCAATAAAACAGATACCAATAACCCTCTCCTTAGATATCTCATTCAAGTAATTTTTAAAAATCACTATGAGATTTAACATTACAATTCACAGAAAATGTGGCTTTTGAAATAAAATGTTCCCACTGCCTTTCTGTATAAATAAATACATTTTTAAAGAAAGCTGTAATTTTTCACATTTACTACAACTAAAGACCAATTAAAACAGCCTTGGTATTACATCAGTTCTGTCTTCTTTAACAGATCTCATTGATGACATAGATATTTATCATCAATGTAATGTCTGGGAAGATAAGGAGAATTATTAAAATATTTTTATTTTATTTTTTATTTTTTAAAAGAGAAATATTGAAAGAATAGTCATACACATTCATGAGCTGAAGTGATGCAGTGGTTAAATGCTGTGACTGCAGGCTGACTGCTAGTTCAGCAGTTCAGCTGTTCAAATCTCACTAGGCTCAAGGTTGACTCAGCCTTCCATCCTTCTGAGGTGGGTAAAATGAGGACCCAGATTGTTGGGGGCAATATGCTGAACTCTGTAAACCGCTTAGAGAGGGCTGTAAAGCACTATGAAGCGGTATATAAGTAAAGTGCTATTGCTATTAAAATGTTTGGTAATCTTGAAATGTTTAAGAAAAATTAATCTAGGCACTCAAACACTTGATTTTCCCTGGTGCTGAACTTGCCCAATTACTTATATTTATTAGTTTAACAAACGTATCATATGACTCTAAAGCAAATTGCCCTGGGACATATTACAACGATGTAATCAATGTATCACAAGCAATAACATACATTAAATAACATGAAACACTAAAAGCATCATAAAGTATGCATTCACCAATTGGTAAGCTGGCAAGTACATTTGTGGATCTTTAAAGGGAATATATTACTGATAGTTAACAAGCCTCTCAAGGACAAAGCTTCTTAAATATAAAATGCACAACCTGAAAACACCACAAAATGTACCCCCTGCTTGTATCTAGGAATGCCAAAAATATTTCCTCTTTTAAAGCAGAGCACAACTAAGCCAGCTGACTGTTGATTTGATCTGCTTCAACCTTGCTGGAAACACTTTCAAGGAGAGTTTCTACTTCAATGCTCTCAACATGCTTCCGTGAACATTTCTTATAAAATGCATAAAACCATAAATTTACGTTTCAAGTTTATGACATATGTCAAGGGCCAAAATGGTTGAATTAATAAATGAGAAAATATAAACAGATATCCAACTTTCCGGGAGTTTACACCACATGGCTCATTGGATATAAGTTCATCTAAGTAGATTAGTGAAAATCCTAGAATTTGTTTTGAAAATAAAGCCCTTTTTTTAAACTTCAAGATGACTATGAGAAAATAAACTCAAGGGCCTTTATTCAATCATTTTTTTACAGTAAGACCTAAATATAAGTACATCATGTAAAATGATTTCAAGACCAAATAGTTTATGTTTACACATTTATTTGACCCAATAAGTTCTACTCTAGCATTACTTGCTACAAAGACAGTGCAGTTTTGCAAAGGCTTAGAAGTGAGCCTTGTAATATTTAGAAAAGTTTATCTTCATATAGTTAGCAGGTTAGCAAGGTTAGCAAGAAGTTAGCAAGAAGGTTAAGATTCTTTATTTACAATAGATGTTTCTTAGGTTTACAAATCTCAGTTACTTATGTAACTTAGAATAAGACAGAAGTGAGAGCATGGGAAGTCATATATAAGCTGCACATAGAGACCATATTAGTGTTCTAAAAAGGGACTAATAAGATTTTGGGCTGGAGGGGAGGGAAATAAATACCAACTTTGCTGCTTTTGTCATCTCAAAATTACTGGAACATGAGAGTAATCAAAAAGTCTGAGTTTAATCTGTGCAAAGGCATCTCACCAGCCCAAGCATATACCAAGATTCACTGATACGGTTTGCACTGCACCTACCTCAAAATCTTAACAGTTTTGAGGGAGAGCCCAGAAATATCAGAAAGTAAATCTTATGAGTGGGCAAAGCAAAATAAAAGACGCAACTGCACTGTTTTGCAATAATAAAAAGATGCCTGAATATATTGTTAAGAAAATGTATACTTTGAAGATTTTGCAGAAAAGAAATCCTGAAATAAAATCTGTTAAATGGTTCCAAAAAAAAGAAAGCTAAATGTATACCATTTGAAAAACTAATTATTTTCTTCTACATGATCTGGATAATGGATTCAGATAGGATTTGCCTGTACATGCACCGTATATTATATTAAAGCAACCTTCCCTTACCCTGTCAAGATTGTCAAGATGTCATGGTCTATCCAAGTTTTCTAGAAGATATATAATTCAAACAAGAAATACACATAAACACAATGGCACTCAAAGAATATGTTGTCTATACAGTATTTAGATTTGCAGTTACTGGGCAACTAATTAGGCCATGAAAGAAAAAACTTGAGAAGATGAATGTCACAAATAGCTTTTGTTGAGGCATCACAACCAAAGGAATGAAATGTGATCTCTGCCAATGTTAGCTTTTAGGAAGCAAAAATGAGTCAAAAATGGAGTCACATGGCTGGAAGCAACATACAAGGCATGTGTGACTATTACTTTAAGGCTGTTACAAATTAACTGTTAGGCAAGATGGTATTTTTATTAGAAATTCATCTCATATTATCAGATTGATTTATGGTTTTTAGGTGGCTATGATCTAAGCAGGTCTTCTCTAAGAAGTTGGGATAATGAAATTATTATGAGGTATCTCTTCAAAATCCTATTTCCAGAGGAAAAAATAATAATTTAACCTGTTTGGGCAAAAATAGAATTTTAGATCTTTTCACATATACATTAAAATATACAGGCAAATAAACAAAAAATACTCCTAGCAAGAACATGGATTATCTCTTGGACAGATGGCATTTGTGGCTGAACAAAAAACAGTGGAATCATATAAGAGTTCATAATAATGCTGGTTCCTGAGAGGCCATTACATGAGAATTCTGAAAAGAGAGGGGGGGAGGGAGAGAGAGGGAGGGAGGGAGGGAGGGAGAAAGTGTGTGTGTGAGAGAGAGGAGAGAGAGAGGGGAGAGAGAGGGAGGGAGAGAGAGAGAACCTGCACCTGCACCTGCACCTGAACCTTGACTTGACCTGTGATGGGCAGAGTTTATGCACAATTGTAGTCAGCTAAATTTCACTCCTAAGCCTCTTCTAATGGACAATTCAGGCATGCAGAAATAAAATGTTTTCCTTCCTGGATTGCTCCATTTCAGCCAGCAAATCCAGAGAAGTCAAATATAACACCTTAATATGGAATACTCTTGCCTGAAGTATGAATAGCTACAGTTCAATATATATATATATATACCATATACAGTTTCTGCATCCAGACATTGGCTTTCAGTTTATCTGGAAAACATACACTGACAAAACATGTAACAAGAGTTTATAATGTTTCCTCTTCTAAAGCATCTTTTATTATATTCCATAACACACACCAACGGAAAAATATATAGCCGATAATAAAGACATGTCTAATCTCTCCAGTGCATACACAGAAGAGCAGCCTTGGAAAGCTAATAGGAAAGAACATTGACATAACAAACTGGCCCACTCATTGGGAGCCAAGGAATCCAAGTCTAAAAACTTAGTAGCCTGCACTAGCATAACTGGTTTGCAGGCTTGTGGTCCATATGCCTACAGTGGATGTAAAAACATGGGCCACTTTGCAACTTCATAGCATCCTGTATCCAGCTTTTTAGCCTTCAGTTCCAATATACATGATCAGAACATTTCAGATTCCTAGTTACCAGCAAAAAAAACAACCCCTAACACTCCTTTTGGCAATGAGAGCTACAATCTGTTGCCCTTCTGCCTTAATAAAAACCTCACTGATGCTGGTGTTTCCAGCATGTGGCCCTCAGCAAAAATGCCCTCCACTCCTAAATCAGTTCACTTGGCCAAGCATAACTCTGTTTATCATGCTTGGCAAGTGCTCCTTCGCCCTCCACAAATCAGGTCAGCTTTCTTACTTGCAGACCCAATGACTGGACATCATCAGCACAAATCCAATTAGGGAGACAATAGGGACTGAGTCTGCAACAGGCCAGGCTGGCCAGCTGACCTCCTGCCTTGCAAGTCCCTGAACAATAGCAACTTTTGTTTCAAACCTTCTCATTGTTTGCAATTCTCTTGCTTCCGTGCACACGGGATAAAAGGGAGATGTTCAGAAGCTTGTTTATGAATGGGCCTTCGGTCATGCCAGCAGGGAGATAGACCCTGACTTTGCACAAAAGGATTGCCTGTTCATGAATGCCTCACAGTGATTAAATGATTAGAGATTCACTATTCAGCCTGGCCGGCAAAGGGAGATTAAAGAATCTGTTTGTACACTGTTTGTAGCAACCGGAGTACAGTACCTGCTCCTCCTCCTCCTTTCTCTACACAGTTCTGTCTCTAAGCCTGGTTCCAAGCAAAAACACAAGATCATATATTTGGGTAAGAATAGAACATCTCATTAATCCTAATCTCTGGTCAGTTGTGAATCCACACGTACACAACTTCCTTTTTACAAACACATTACCATGAATGGATACAACACCAATTCTGCAAAAAGCATTTTAAAATCAGCTTCAAAAAGCACATTTAAACACGAAACTTCTAGGCAAACCAGTTGTTAAGAATTTTGGCTCGAGGCTGGTACTTTGCTTTGTCCTTACCCCATGACAAAAATTCTTGCAAAAAAATTATATAATTACCATTATAAAATGAATTACTCCACAGCTACCCTACGGGAAAATGAGCATAGAAATTCCCTTCTAAATAACGGAGAAATTTGACTAAGCATCCAATTACATAAATGTACACTACAGTAAAAGCCAAAGTCTGTGAATGTACAGGGAAGAAAAAAGGCAAAATACCAGCTAGGCAATCATATTAGAAAGCTTGAATTAAAAAAGGAAGGTTGGGATGGGGTGAGGTACTGTAAATGTAAATGCAATTTTTTTTAAATCTAAGCCCTTAAACGAGGTCAAGAAGATACAAAGTTTCATTAATGGACTATCATATGATAAATAATTTGTAACGGGGAAGAGGCCAAGGATAAGTTTCCAATTCATTGGAAAGCCACATGCGTCAACTCTATTGACTGAGAATTACTTTGTAACTTCTGCCACACTAAATCATTCAAAACGCGGCTTCTGTTTCAATACCAAACAAACATTTCAAAGAAAGATAGCATTCATAATTGTAGGAGAGAGCAAATCAAGAAAATGCTGCTTCAGACAACAGTGAACTAAAAGAGAAGTAGACAGACAGATGATACTGTTTTTAATTGATAAACGTAGGGAGGGGGGAGGCTGTTGGATTGATTATATTATTTTGAAACTGGGATCTATGTGTTCCATACAAAAGATTCCAAGCCTCTTCTTCAACATCACTAAGTAGATCTGGGAAAGATTCTCATCAAAAACCTAGAAGACGCCAGTCAATATAGATAATTCCGAAGTATATAAAAGAAGGGCATGACATGAAATAAGGTCGTCAGTTTCCAATTCTATGGTTTTAGATCTTTTTTAAAAAAAAATCTGGATAAAATGGGCTAGTTTACACACTTCAACACACCATGTTGCTCCCCTAAAACTATGGTTTAATGAAAAATGTAAACTAGGTGAGCTTACAAATGTTAAACCAAAGGCAAACTAACCACAATATAGCTTAATGAAACATGTAAATCCAGTCAGTGTGTTAACTTGGAGGATCTAGATTGCACCAACAAAAAGTCCAGCTTTGGTTTTGAAATTTCCTATAAACATTTAAGAATGCTATTTTGGAAAAGAAAATCGGGGCACAGGGGATTGACTACCTACTAATCTACATCTTTTGCAGAAGATGTATTTTTCCAAAGGGCTGAAACTGCACTTTCATTAATTGCAACTAGAGAAGTATGTATGATTCAGCAACTCTCTCAATAGAAAATTAGCAGATGATTGTATTCAATTATATTATATTAACCTCAGTAAGTTTCATGTGTATCCTGATTTTTTTTAAAAAAAGGGAAACAACCACTCATTTTGCAAATATCCCTTTTCTTATGGTGTCTCACTTATATAAAGAAAATATGAATTGTTTCTCCAAAAATAAATCAGATCAGAATTACTCTTTTTTGACAATTTGCTGAGAAGAGAAAAACAACACAGACTTGTAATGAATGGCTGGTGAAATGTTATTTTGTCAAGAGAACAAATCAACACTAGAGCAGTTACAATACTGTAGAATCAGAATGATGACATTTAAATAAGAAGAGACAGCAACTTTGATACAAGCTGTATTCAAGACTGGTCACAAACAGTTCCACAGACATAAAAGAGAAAAATACAAAATACATAGAAGCTGGACACAACTTGCTAAGTTTATTGGTATCACCAGTATGTTGTGTTTTACATTTTACATTTTAAACTGTGGGCATATCATACTATGGTGTATGAATCCATTCAGCTGTGGGTTCATCATATGTATAAACATAAACACAAAAAGGTACACTGGAAGAAAAATGCATCTGAGAAAATAGCTTGCTTAATTATTATTATTATTATTTTCAAAAAATGCAACAACACAAACTTTGTTCATTTAGGGCAGGTTGTAGATTTCTGCTTACTGCATATATTGTGAAGAATGTTTAGAGTTATAGTACTGTATCCTTTCCCATGTTTCCTCAGAACGTTGAATGGTATTTACTCCCTGGGAAGGAACTGTAACATTAATTTCTTTGTTTTAGCAATGAATACACATTGACTTGGTTGTGTTCCACTAAAATTAAACAGTATAGATTGGGAAAACAAACATTGTAAGAGTGAAGTTCCAACCCACAATTGTGTACATATTAATCCACAAAAATTCCCCCGCTGTCAGCTTGTCTCTTCTTATACTTCCTCATCAGATTATCTAAGCTTTTAGTATGCTTACGGAACTCCATTGGCATTTGATAAGCTCGGGACTGAGAAGTAGGATGTTCTTTACTGTATTTGTGCTATGTGCTTAATTTCTCTTAGCTCATTCTCAGCGCATTTTGAAAAAGAGCATATATCAAATGTTAAAAGATTTGAACCTTCTTTGAGACTTGGAGGAAGGATCATATTCAAAATTCCTTTTTAGGTTGAATCTCTGGAATTTCTGGATAGGGATGTTAAAGTCCCATCTGAAAAACTGGTGACCTTGAATATTGAAAACCAGAGAAAGGAAACCATCAGTCTAATACATAATTCACTCCAACAAACAAATTATCTGGTCCATAAGGAATGGGCACTTTTCCCCAAGATATGCTCCTCCTCTTCAAATACAGATTTGTGTCAAGTTTAAGGGGAGAGATCCTGCAAATTTAAAAAAGGAGAACAGTGACACGAATGTCTATGGGGATTCTCAGTCATCCAATTCATGGTTGTCCCAAAGGTGCTTTTTCAAAAGACAACTGGACTTTCTTGGTTATTTTTTTGAAAATGTTTTGCTTCTCAGCCAAGAAGCTTCTTTAGTTCTGGGTGAATAGTGGGGAATGGAAGTTATCTGGTTGTTAGCATTCTGAAGGTCGGTAGTTAGCTCTGTGAGATCATTGAGGCCACTTGGGGACATATCTGTACTCTCAGGGTCATCTGAATCAGAGTGCAAAATTTATACCTGAAAGTATATAAATAATCGAGCTTCATTCACTAAAACTTTGCTCCCTACGATAGGGAAAGTGGAAGACTGAATCTAATATCATGTAATCTATGGCCATTTAAGATGTTTGAACATCAACTCCCACAATTCTACTTTTTTGAAAAACAGGGATTTTGAAGTAAATCAGTCCAAATTCAACACTTTCTCCACAGAAGCTCTCTGGAGCTAAACCAGGAGCGTCCACAGAGCTGAGACTGAGTTGAAGAACTGGGGACCGTTAACAGGGAGGCGGTCCTCAGAATTTCAACTCAGTCATAGAGCTAAGAGGCTAGAGCTACCCATTCTGGACTCTCCCGTCGATACTATGGAGAAAATCAGAAAACACTCTCTCTCTCTCTCTCTCTCTCTCTCTCTCCCCCCCCTCTTCACTCTCTCTCTCTCCCTCCCTTCCTCCCTCTTCTCTCTCTCTCTCTCTCTCTCTCTCTCTCTCTCTCTCTCTCGTGTGAGATTATATATATATATATATATATATATATATATATATATATATGTGTGTGTGTGTGTGTGTGTGTGTGTGTGTATATATATATAATATATATATATATATATATATTATATATATATATATATATATATATATATATATATATATATATATATATATATATATATATATATATATATATATATGTCTTTGGGTATTCGGTTTTTCTCCCGCGTGAAATTGGAAGTGTCTTGGCGACGTTTCGATGAAGTCTCATTCATCATCTTCAGGCTGGTGTCTTCTGCTTCCTGCTTCTAGGAGCAGGAAGCAGAAGACACCAGCCTGAAGATGATGAATGAGACTTCATCGAAACGTCGCCAAGACACTTCCAATTTCACGCGGGAGAAAACCCGAATACCCAAAGACCTACATACAAACACCCGCGAAAACCTCAGAATATATATGTATGTATGTATGTATGTATGTATGTATGTATGTATGTATGTATATATATATGATGGAATGTAGTGAGGAGGTGGATTCCCAGGAATGAGGAAGTGCATTCCAGAGGAATTAAGAGGCAATTCAACCCATATATTATTTGTGACAGAAAGAGAGTGAAAACAGTCCATCCCTAATACTTTATAGAGTATATTGTAGATGCAGATAGTAGAGTCTTCAGTGTGGCAAGATTTTATCTGTAGTTGTGAAACAATTAAAAAAAACTCAGCTTGGCAGGATTACCACGTATTATTCTTGGTTTTAGGCATATACATTATATAAAAAACAAATATAATTATAAAAATAAATAAATTACTATTATTAATTATTCCATACAAGAAGTAATCCAGATGGATTTAGCCCATCAGAGGAATTAAGACTCTGAACTAGATACCCCAATGGTTCAATTTGGTATCAGATAACTTTTTAACTTTTTGATAGACAGCTGCAGTTGTCAAGTATGATCAAAATAAAAGATTCAAATATAGAATATGTGACTATTCTTCTACCTTAATTAGCAACATCCCCATGTTTGTTAGTTCATTGTATGTACATGTATAAATTGGTGTAATCTAAATTGTTTCAGAAGCAGGAATCCATAGATTGGTAATAGTATACATGTAGTCCTAGGCTTACAACCATTCAGTGCCATTTCAAAGTAACAATGGCACTGAAAATAGTGACTTATGACCATTTTTCATACTTATGATCATTGCAGCATCCCCATGGTCATGTGATCACCTTTTGCGATCTTTTGACAAGCAAAGTCAATGGGGATTTACTTAACCATGATATTAACAACTGCAACAATTCACTTAACAACTGCAGCAAGAAAGGTCATAAGATGGGGCAAAATTCAATTAACAGCTGTCTTGATTAGCAGCAAAAATTTTGGGTTCAAGTGTGGTTGGAAGTCAAGGACTACATGTATTATGTGCCAATGGAAAAAAAATGCAACATTTTCAATTAATGTGATTAAGGGGACAAAACAGTTCAGCCAGCTGACATAAATGTATGGGTAGAAATAAGAGAGAGAACCAAATAAGTGACTTAGTCAATTGGAGACTCAAAAATGTATAATGTAACTTTGCTGAGTATCTCCTTAAACAAAGGTGTCTTTGTTTTGAATACATGGGCTAAGCACATGGCAATGAAAATGACTTCAATGTTTATAATGAAAGATTATGAAGAATGCAAAAATGATGAGGGGTTCTAAATCTGGGATTGACCATTATTTTGTAGGATCAAGAGTGGATTTTAGGAGGAAAATGGGGATGGAAGAAAAGGGTGGTGGAAATGACTGCAAGAAGAAGATAAATGAGTTCTGCATAAAAAGTATAAGACGACAAATTAATCTTCTAGCAAAATTAATGCAGGGACGATTAATAGAGAGAGGATGTAAAGATCCGTGGAGTACTGTGAAAAATATTATATAGAATTACATGAATGGGATGTACAAAAAGGGATAATTTATTTATTTATTTAAACACTTTTGTGTAGCTACCCATCTTATATACTGTATTTGATAGAATGATGAAAAGAGGCTGTGGATGAGGAAGCTTGCATATAAAATAATATCTAGAGTAAAAAAAATAAGATAGAATATTGTACAATGTGTATAATGATAAAATGATAGTTACAAAGAATATGGTCAATTACAGCAAATAATGGATTAAAAGGTACATACATACAGTGGTATTTTGATAAAAAATAAATATTGTTTTGGAAGTGACTGAAAAGAGGCTAGACAAGTAGCTTCTAGCAGAATGAATAGAATTAAAATCAGAAGGAATGAAGTGATTTGTGATGAAGTCAAATGGAGTAAATTCTGGAAGAAGAGTATTTTAGACATTTCTATAGGAACTATGACAGTGATGGCGAACCTATGGCACGGGTGCCACAGGTGGCACGCGGAGCCATATCTGCCGGCACGCGAGCCGTTGCCCTAACTCAGCTCCAGTGCACATGTGCGTTCCTGCCAGTTGATTTTTGGCTCGCGTGGAGGCTCTGGGAGGGCGATTTCGGCCTCCAGATGGCCTCCAGGGTGGCAGGGGGGAGCGTTTTTGCCCTCCCCAAGCTCCAAGAAAGCCTCTGGAGCCTGGGGAGGGTGAAAAATGGGCCCACCAGGCCCACTGGAAGTCAGGAAATGGGGGAGTGGGGGGGTCACGCACGCATGTGCAGGAGGGTGGAGCAAGTGAGGGGCTTTGAATTATGGGTGTGGGCACGCACGCGCGTGCAATAGCACGCACACGCCCTATTTCGGCACCCGAGGAAAAAAAGGTTCGCCATCACTGAACTATGATGATTGATCAAATTGTGGAACTAAAACGACTTGTATAATTGTTGCTGTCCAAGAAAGGACTGATGACAAGGAAATAATAAATATGAACATTTATCAACAAAAAGATAGGGCTGTAGGTGTATAGGGAATGATGTAACATGGCTGTGATTAGATTATGGAGTAGCTGTGGCTTGTTTAACCTGTGTGTGAAGATTACATCTATGAAAGAGGTAACAAAGAAAAATATTTGCCAAGTGCCGTGTGACTTTATACTGACGAAAAGTGCACAGACCAGGTTTTTGCTCTTCAATAGGTTCCCTGAGACAAATATGAAGGAGACATACTTCACTGCATGTTTGTTGACGAAGTGGATAGGCTTGAAATACAAATATAGTGCATGAATACTGGTTGGAAAGTTGATTAATAAAAACGGTATATGACGGAAAAGCATTCATGAAAATAATTCAGATGCTTAGCAAACCATTCAAGCAGGAAGTAAGACAAAGATCTGTGATACCCTATTGGTTATTGTATTTATAGGTAAATATAAAACAAATGCTTGTGGCATATCAATTATTAAACTAATTTTATTTGACAAAAACAGGAGTGAGTAGTTGCAAATTATACTACCATATTTTTCGGAGTATAAGATGCACCGGAGTATAAGACGCACCTTAGTTTTTGGGGAGGAAAATAGGGGGGGAAATCTACCTACCAGGTATTCATCTGGCTAGTGTCCTTAGTCTGGTCAGCTTCAGCACATTATTTTATCCCCTGGTTAGGGCTGGGAAAAAACTTTTTCGGAGGGAATAGCAATGAAAACAAGCCTGCAAAGACTTAGGGCTGGAAAAAAACTTATTCGGAGTAGCAATGAAAAACTCCTGCAAGCTGGGAAGATCGTTAGCACCTCATTAGAGCTGGAAAAAAAAGCTTTGAAAAAGCTACATTCGGAGTATAAGACGCACCCAAATTTTCAGCCTCTTTTAGGGGGGGGAGGAGCTGAAGTGGTGCAGTGGTTAAATGCAGCCATTGCAGGCTGACTGCTAGTTCAACAGTTCAGCTGTTCAAATCTCACTAGGCTCAAGGTTGACTCAGCCTTCCATCCTTCCGAGGTCGGTAAAATGAGGACCCAGATTGTTGGGGGCAATATGCTGAACTCTGTAAACCGCTTAGAGAGTGCTGTAAAGCACTATGAAGCGGTATATAAGAAAAGTGCTATTGCTATTGCTATCTTATACTCCGAAAAATACGGTAATATGGTGAAAAATTGTTGCTGAATGCATGTATCCTACACAGGTAGCCCTCGACTTAACTGTTTAGTGACTGTTCAAAGTTACAACGTCATTGAAAAAAGTGATCGATGATCGTTTTTCACACTTTTTCACACACACACAAACCATTGCAGCATCTCCATTGTCACATGATGAAAATTCAGATACTTGGCAATTGACTCATAATGACAGTTGCAGTTTCCCTGTGATCAACTTTTGTGATCTTCTGACAAGCAAAGTCAATGAGGAAGGCAGATTCATTTAATAACCATGTGACTAAACTTAACAAATGCAGTGATTCACTTAACAGCTGTGGAAAGAAAGGTCACAAAAAGGGGCAAAATTCGCTTAACAAATGTCTTGCTTAGCAATAGAAATATCAGACTCGATTGTGGTTGTAAGTCCAGGACTACCTGTATACAAAAATAAGTGGCTAGTATAACAGAAGTACATTGAAGGTGGCTCCGTGATATAGGAAGGGTTGATGAGGATCAAATTATCACCAATCATACAAAGGAAGTATAAATGTGTGGAGAGAAAGAGAAATATTAAGAAAATAATGGATGATGGAATTAATGATTCCAAGAGAAGAGATGTGAGAAGAGAAATTTAGAGGACAAAAGGCAATATATAAAGCAGTGTATGGACATGGGAGAAGCAATGTTGGTTTTCAAGGAAAGAAAGTGAATTTAAACCAAACTTATTTATATATTTTTTCTTATGCAAAGTATTAATTTTATACTTTTTTCAGTGGTTTGGATAATGTGAGATACACTGAAAGGTAATAGCACAATATATATTTAATAGGTAGGTAACAACATGCTGCTTTATGTGTTCCACAGTCTCTTCAATGTTCCTCCAATGCTTTCATCCCAACCTAAATTCTATCCAAATGAAATTTCTCTATTTCCTCCTTAGTAATTCATGGTGATACAATATGGAATGTAAACTGTACTGGGAGCAGCTTCCTCTGTACCACACCTAGCAGCCTGGCTACCCTAAATAATCATTACATTTTTTGGTACTAGAACCTATAATCAGGGGGGTGTATACCAACAGTGTTCTAAACAACCCCTTCCCACTCTATGATTCTATCTACACAAAACACAGAGTAGTATTACTATTATTCTTAAAAGTCAACTAAATGTATATGCCACAAACAGCTGACAAAACAATCATAACAATAATTGATTAATACAAGAAACAAATGTTCCAGAATCATAGCCAAAAAGTATATTCAAACAATTCCTACTGTCACTGTGTTACTGTGCTGATGATTAAAAACATGCTATCTCTCTTCCTTTTACGCACAACTAAAAACCAACTATATAAAATGATACTACAATTCAAGCTGGCTTGAATTGTAGTGCCCCACATTTTCAGTACTACTAGATAAAGGAAAATGAAAAGCGGCATTGGTCTTACCTGATATGCCTCTTCTCGTAGGGTGGAGTAGCATCCAGGCAAGGGTTGACCTCATCTGTTCAGCCTATAGGACTGAGTCTGTGAAAGTTGAAAGGCTCCACCTCTGTGGCCAGAATCCCCAGCTTTGGCGAAGACGAAAATCAGACTCGACGTGTCACCATCCATGAGTGCTCCTGAAACACTCAAGGACCAGTTAGTCTAAGGGAGGGGCTGGATGCTAGCTCTACTCTATGAGAAGAGGCGTATTAGGTAAGACCAAAGACCCTTCTCCATAGTAGGTGGAGCTAGCATTCAGGCATGGGATATACCAAAGTCTAGCAGTCCTATGGGCGGGACCAAGACTGGTCCGAAGAGTCCTCCCCAGTATATACTCTTTGCAGCACCCTGTGACCGAATGCCGCCTCTGCTGATGTAAAGACATCGAGCTTGTAGTGTCGGATGAAGGGGGACGGAGTAGTCCAGTTGGCTGCCCTGCACACCTCTTTGATCGAAGCTTCAAAGCCCGGGATGGAAAAGCCTTGTGAAAGATGGTTGGTCAGGAGATAATCCCTCATCTTCGGGGTTATGTCCTCCAGGTCACCTGACCAGGAAAAAGGCGATTAACTTCTGACAGAATGTGCTGGAGAATACACTTCCTGATATTCAGATCGTTCCCCCTGAAGAGGAAGCTGAGGAGGTCTGTCACCCTGAGAGAGCCTGCTAGAAGACACGGAGGAAGCGCCAAGGCGCTGATGAAGAGCCGCTTCCACGCCTTGCTTAATGGCGTTCACCATAAAGGCTTCCATGTGATCAGAGAAGAAAAAAATATGGTGGGGCCTCAGGCCTCAGGCCAGCAGCAGTAGGCGTGAAGGTGGCCTCTGGTTGGGCCTCTGCTAGGCTCCTGGGTACAACAGTCGATGTGGCCACAGCAGAATCCTCCCAAAGAGCCTCTGAATATACAGAGAGATTGAACTCATCCAAGGTGAGAAGCTCAATGGATTCCCTGGGAACCTCCGAACTAGGCCCTGGAAGGAAGGACTGAATCTCAGCCTGAGGCTCCTTATCTGCTGCCTTATGTTGGGATTGGGTGCATAACTTCTCCAATACCCTATCACTTCTGAGCTTCTGCCTCTCTCTGGCTTTGGAGCCCCTGGTTCTGTGGCTTGTTTCCCTGCTGCTTGAGGGGTCCTGGCTCTTAGACCTGGACTGGGAATGACCCCTTGACTTGGAGGCCCCTTCCCCTTATCGGAGCTGGAACGCCCACCAGCCATAGTGCTGCAAGCACTATCAACTAAAGGATAAAAATGACCCTTTATTCGCCTCTGTATCAATCGATCCAATGCACCACCCCGGGGTGAGTAAGATTGGCCAAATACCCTCAGGGATGATCTTGATCGGAGACAAGTGAACTAGAATAAACCGCTGTGCAGAAGGGCACTCCACGTTACAGGCTCTCGGGTGACTAAGCAGCAACGTGTCACCAAAATGGCCATCGGGAGGAAACCGGAACTGCAGCTATTGCTTCCATTCTAAAATGGCCGTCGCCCACGTGGCCGTTTACTCCCTGGTAAACTCAGCACGAACGAGGCTGTAACCGCTCAGTAAGAGACCTGCGGTTCCCTTGCTGCCGCTCTTCCAGGCTTCTCCTTCAGCCGATTGCATTATTTAAAAGGAAAAACGGAGGCGATCTTCTGCCGCATTCCCTCGCAAGAGCGGGAATCCTCCCCACGACTATCAGCTGTTCGGCAGCATAGCGCAGCTTCCAAAATTGCAGCCGGAATGGCTCACCTGCAGCTCCTCTCTCCAAATAAAAAGCACGAAAGCTCTTCTGCTGCAAGGCAGATATGCAGTAAGGAAACTTCTATCCCAGCCACTTCTCCACAAATCAATTAGACGGAGCGCAATAGCTCCTGTGGCAAACTAAGGGGACCCCCTGTACAAGTATATGCCACGATCTGGCCAGGTGCGATTGGAGCCGAGGCTCGGGTCACCTCCACCCAGCGATACAGCCAAAGGGCAGGGATCAGCTGGGGATCACTTATAGTGGTGAAGATCAGGTCAGATAATGCAATGATGATTAATTCCAGGATGGGAGAAAATCTTGACACATCTGTCCAGACTGAGGACTGAGCCAAAGCTGGGGATTCTGGCCACAGAGGCGGAACCTTTCAACTTTCACAGACTCAGTCCTATAGGCTGAACAGACGAGGTCAAACCATGCCTGGATGCTAGCTCCACCCACCATGGAGAATGTATTTGCAGCAAGGCAGGATTGCTAGTTAATACATATGAAATTCTTATAAAAATAGAACTTCATTTCACAAAAAGATGACTAAAAGAAAATATTCTGTGGGTATACAACTGCATTCTTGTGCAGATCCATCACAATTATTAAGGGACTATAAATTGCACTTTTACCGTGAGCATTGAAATGTTCACAGATTCCAAAAGAGAACATCCAAGCAAATAAAGTGTACATTCTCATGTTTCATAAAAATCAAAGAGGAATGAAAGCTTCAGAGCCTTAAAAACCAAATCCCCATGTTTTAAAGTAGCAGAATAGGTTATTAAGAGGATATAAAAAAGTATATCCTTGGCGAACATGACACCTCAATAATAATTTAGCTGCAAGAGGTACAGTAGAGAGCACAAAACCAATGTGGAAACCTCTTTTAACTTCTCTCCCTTATTCTGCCACATTCACTTCTTAAATTGAAGTTCAGCTTGTACAGGTGCATTCCTTTTCTGGAACCAAATAAATACATTTTAACTACAATTTTCAGAATCCTAAGTCAGTGTGGCCAATTTGATGTGCTGGTTTAGAATTCTGGGAGTTGCAACATGTTTACAGGTGGAACAGAGTTATCTTAGATATTTCCACTTGTGATTAGATATGGCTAATGATCATGGATGCTCACCTAGAATAAACAAATATCAGCACACCATAGATAACCTCCAGAAGCAACTGGAATAAACCATGACCCTAGAATACACAAAAATGTTGACAACTACCATCAAGATTACATCCCTAAGGCCAGTTGGAAAAAGGAAAACAAAAGTACAAATCCAATTGTTCAAGCTAAACTCCAGAAGCAAAGAGATACCCAAATCTGAATGGACTGTCAACTTGTCCAGCCACCCACTATCCACCGCAGAAACATGATATCCTACAAAAAGACCTCAAGACCTCATAAATGATTTTAATCTGTTAGAATTCTTTGCAGCCTTAGAAGCAGCATTATAACCACAGGACTTGCCACAGAGATCTTAAAAAAAAAACCATAAGGCAGACAATCATACCAAAACACTGAATAAAAAACAATTCAAAACAGAGGACAAAGCAGCTGTCAAAAACCTAAAAAGGACAAAACCATCATCATCCTCCCAGAAGACAAAGGCCGTACCATAGTTAGCATGGACAGATCAGAATACATTTTAAAAAGACAAAGAATTACTGAAAGACAAAGAAACTTATCTCCCAGTAAACATCAATCTAATACAGGTATCCCTCAATTTAGAACCATTCATTTAGTGACCGAAATTACGACGACACTAAAAAAAGTTACTTAAGTCCAGTTCTCACATAACCATCCAGTTCTCTCACAACCAACCAGCATCCCCATGGCTACATAATCAAAATTTAGCAACAGGCATGTATTTATGACAGTTACAGTGTTTTGGGGGTCATTTGATCACTATTTCCGACTTTCCCAGTTAGCTTCCTACAAGCAAAGTAAGTGGGGGAAGCCATATCCGCTTAACAAACACACTAACAGAATTAGTGTGATTCACTTAGCAATTGCAGTGATTTGCTTAACAACTATGGCAAAAAAAAAAGTCATAAAATCAGGCACAACTTGTTTGACAACTGCCTTGTTTAGCAATGGAAATTCTGTTTCAGTTGTGGTTTTAAGTTGAGGACTACCTGTACAGAAACTACACAACCTGGTCAAGAGAACTTTAATGGTTTTACCAAGAAAGGTCAAATCACAAAAGAACAACATGACCAATGAAAAGCAGTGGACCCATTCTCCCACACTTCTATGGATGTTCAAAAATACACAAGCCCAATGTATCTCTTCATCCAATTGTATCATTACCAGCAGGGGTGGGTTCTAACTTACCTCACTGCCGGTTCGCTTCCCCCTGCGCTGCATGGGTGCGCCTTGTGGGCATGCGTTCACTTTGCACGCGCGCATGCGCAGTACCAAAAAATCCAGAATTTTTTTTTAAAGCTGAAAACAAAATGGCTGCGCATGCTCAGAAGAAAATTTTTTTTTGATTTTTTTTAAAAATAAAAAATAAAAAAGATGGTGGCGCCCACGGACCGGCACTGACCAAACTGTGACGTCACTAGCAGGTCGCTACTGGTTCGGGCGAACCGGTCTGAACCGGGAGGAACCCACCCCTGATTACCAGGGACCTTGATATACAACAAAGCTAAAAAACTTACAAAAACCTTGGATATCTCATAGAGGGGAGAGAATATTCTGTCAGCTCCCTTCTACAGTGTCTCTACTATAGAAAATAAAAAATATGAGATTGTTTTCTCATCAAACTTATCTTAATGTAAACAAAATAAAAGAAAGCCAAAATTTAATATAACAAAAAGAGATTTTTCTCCTTTACATAAAAAAGCTCCAATAACATTTTCTCATTCCAAATGCCAACAATTCAAAAAAAAAAAAACCCAGACAAAATAGCAATTTAGCCCTCAAGATGTTATTGAAATACAAGTCTCCCACCATAGTTCATTCACACTGAGGTTGGTGGTTATTGAAGTTCATCAATATCTAGAGGGCTACAGCTATTTATATCCTTGTTCTAGAATAATCATTTCCAAATTGTGGTCTTAGGCACTGTGGCTTTTTTGTGTACTTCTTAAAAATCAAAGCATACCGCTAGTTCCCATAAGAAAGCTGCTAAGCTAGGCAATAGTTCACATAATCACATAAAGCATCTACCATAGAAACATAATTGTTTAGAATATACCATAGATTAGCAACATACAAACATCCTTTTGAACACAAATCTATGTTAGAAACAAATAGATTAAATCTACTGGGAATCAGCAAAACATTAATCAGCTGACTTTTCCCTCATCTGTGGCTCTCCAAGTTGTGATAGATAGGAAGAACAAAGCTATATTGTTAGTCTTTCTGCCCTGGCTATTTCTTTAAATAATGTGACTTAATATAATAAACAACATTATCAAAGGTTCAAGTATACAGTCATCAGTCAAACTTCAAGGTTGATCAAATAGTGTTGTAAAAACTTTTCTGCAGTGCCTAACTTGCCATAACACAATTAGCCCCCTTTTTTCCTTTGCTGTATTCATGAATAGAAGATGAATTAAAATTTCACATGAAGAAGTTAAGCATCTTTTATTCTGCCTCTGTTTTGAACCATTGCATTGAGACACTTAGTTCCCAGTCTTACTCTGATATTGAAAACAAAAATGTTTCAAGAAAGACAGAACAATGGAAAGCAAGCCAAAGGAAAACAGGAGTTCAGTAGTACATGTTTGTTTACTTCTTTGATTTTTATCCCACCTTTATTATTATTTATAAATAAGTCAAGGCAGCGAACATATCTAATACTTTTCCGATTTCTCATCTTCATTTTAAAAAAGACATTCCTTACCTACTCATGATAGGAATGTATGTGTTTTAATTGTTCTAGCAAATCCTAACATGAATGGAAACATATATATCCTCCGTGTCTAAGCATGGCCAATAAAAGCTTAATTTTCTACCAGTACCATATGATGAGGTTTACGCAATGTGGTTTCCAAAGCTATTTGCCCAGGGTAGGTCTTCCAACTTTCAGGTGAATAATTTGTTAGTACAGTACATCATTCACATCATTAGTATATCATTCTCTTTTGCTATCTACCTCTATAATTGCTTTGGAGCTGGAGCAGCTGAAATATTATCTCTACTCCAGCAACTTTTCTGTAAATTTTCTGGCATATTAACAGGCAAAAGGATAAGGGAAATTGGACAGATGAAAGGAGAGAAAATTAACTCTTTACCCATCCAATGTTTTCGCCATGCATTACCTTTTTAGATACCACATTTTATTCCATCTTGCTTCGAAGACCTCAAGTAATTATGCACTATTCTCACTTTACCTTCATTAGAATTAAAAGGTATGCTAGGCTTCAAAACTGAGAATGACCAAGTAAGTTTTGACTAACTGATTTCTGAACCTGACATTCAAGGTCAAAAATATAGTGTTCTAACCACTGCATCATTTTGATCAGAGGACTTCTTTAACCTTTTTCTAGAAAACAGCAAAATGAAATAAAACATATTGAACATCCTATATAAATAATGACAGTGTTGCATTGCATAAAAATTCCACTGCAACAGTTAGCAGTGTGTGGTGTGTGAAATTTAAAAAACTAGGTTGATTCCCCCCCCCCCGCCAGTCACCATTTCTCATGCAAGTTCTAGTGATCCCTCATGAAACTCTAGAGTTCCATGGAACCTCAGTTGAGAAAGGCTAGCTGAGAGATTTCTGGCTCTAAAGAATAAGCAGTTAGGATGTCATTGGAAATGCAAGATAAAGATGATTCTGAATTCTATAAAACTTGGGACAGGTGGTATAATTGGCTTAATCAAAATAAATATCAAAAACTGCTATAATTATATGTCATAAACTAAGACAGTATAAACAATAACAAATGTCTACTTTTTCACATAGACCGAAACAAATTATGGGAATATATACAATTTTACAAGGTTTTAAAATATTAATCAAGTTGAATTTTAAAAACCATTGTTGAAAAAGGAAAAATTGTTTTATTGTAATGATAATAGACTGAATATAATAGAATAGAATAGAAAAAAATAAGGAAAATATTGGAAGATATAAGGAAGATAATTATGTGAACAATAACTTTATAGAATAAACATGTTTTTGTACCTCTAGGCCAGCGGTGGCGAACCTTTTTCTCTCGGCGTGCCAAAAATAGGCGCGCGCACACCCACCAGCGCTCCCGCGTGCCACTACCCAAAATGCAATGCGCACCCCCCCTGCGCATGTGCACCCACACCTACATGCACGCGCCTGCACCACGCACGCGCCCGCACCGTGCATGCGCACATCTACTGCGCACGTGTAACCGCCCCCTCCTCCTCCTGCTCCAAGCCTCGCACTCCGGACACCAGCCGGAACGTGAGGCTGACAGGAGAAGGAGGAGGGAGCGGTTACGCGAGCTGCCCAGCCTGCGCAACCGCCCCTCCTCCTTCTCCTGCCAGCCTCACGTTCCGGCTGGTGCCCGGAGTGCGAGGCTTGGAGCAGGAGAAGGGGGCGGTTGCGCAGGCTGGGCGGCTCGCGTAACCGCTCCCTCCTCCTTCTCCTGTCAGCCTCACGTTCCGGCTTGTGCCCGGAGTGCGAGGCTTGGAGCAGGAGAAGGGGGCGGTTGCGCAAGCTGGGCGGCTCGCGTAACCTCTCCCTCCTCCTTCTCCTGTCAGCCTCACGTTCCGGCTTGTGCCCGGAGTGCGAGGCTTGGAGCAGGAGAAGGGGGCGGTTGCGCAGGCTGGGCGGCTCGCGTAACCGCTCCCTCCTCCTTCTCCTGTCAGCCTCACGTTCCGGCTTGTGCCCGGAGTGCGAGGCTTGGAGCAGGAGAAGGGGGCGGTTGCGCAAGCTGGGCGGCTCGCGTAACCACTCCCTCCTCCTTCTCCTGTCAGCCTCACGTTCCGGCTTGTGCCCGGAGTGCGAGGCTTGGAGCAGGAGAAGGGGGCGGTTGCGCAGGCTGGGCGGCTCGCGTAACCGCTCCCTCCTCCTTCTCCTGTCAGCCTCACGTTCCGGCTTGTGCCCGGAATGCGAGGCTTGGAGCAGGAGAAGGGGGCGGTTGCGCAAGCTGGGCGGCTCGCGTAACCGCTCCCTCCTCCTTCTCCTGTCAGCCTCACGTTCCGGCTTGTGCCCGGAGTGCGAGGCTTGGAGCAGGAGAAGGGGGCGGTTGCGCAGGCTGGGCGGCTCGCGTAACCGCTCCCTCCTCCTTCTCCTGTCAGCCTCACGTTCCGGCTTGTGCCCGGAGTGCGAGGCTTGGAGCAGGAGAAGGGGGCGGTTGCGCAGGCTGGGCGGCTCGCGCAACTGCCCCCTCCTCCTTCTGCTCCAAGCCTGGCACTCCGGGCAGAAGCAGGAACATGAGGCTGGCAGCAGAAAAAGGAGGGAGCGGTTACGCGAGCCGCCCAGCCTGCGCAACCGCCCCTCCTCCTTCTGCTTCGGGTAGCTCTAGCAGCTCTGTGCATGCGCGCCAGAAACCCGGAAGTAGAATGTGCCGGACCCGTGGCGTGCCAGCCGAAATGGCTCCGCGTGCCACCTGTGGCACGCGTGCCATAGGTTCGCCACCACGGCTCTAGGCTGTAAAAGGATAGTGTCAACAGGACAGTTGACATGTATGTTCAATGTTTTCTATTTTCAAAGATATTTGATACCTTATTTGTATATACATATGTTTACACATGTTTTTATGTTTGTTTGTTTGCATGTTTGTTAGTTTTTTTAATATAATTAATAAAGTTTATTTAATTAAAAAAAGAATAAGCAGTTAGGAAATATGTGCATAATATTAATGATAATAATAGCAAGAACTACTACAATAACAACCACAAGCCAAGAACTGAAAGGTAGATGCAGTTTATTCTAATGAATGTTTAATACTCAATAATAATTTCACAAGTATGGTAAGTTGTATCCATTTGTAGTGTACAATTTTTGCACAGATGCAGGCAAATAAATGGTGATGTGATGACTATGAACATCTTTAAACTGAGCAAGAGCTGTATCTGATGATACCATCACTGATAGCAAACCATTCCCTTTCGATACAAGTGGTTTCCATAGAAATGTTAAGGGATGCAAAAATGCCACAGGAATTAACTAGTTTTCAGCAAGAGATGTTTATGTTTAGCGATCTGAAATCTCTGACTTCATTTTTATCAGGATTTTCATTTCTGAATATGTGTGTAGGTGTATAGGTACACACACACACACACACACACAAACACACACAGCAGTGGTGGGATTCAAGTTTTTTTATTAGCGGTTCTGTGGGTGGCTTGGTGGGCATGGTGTGGCTTGGTGGGCATGGCAGGGGAAGGATACTGTTAAATCTCCATTCCCACCCCACTCCAGGGCAGGGGTGGGTTCTAACTTACCTCGCTGCCGGTTCGCTTCCTCCCACGCCACGTGGGCGCGCCGCATAGGCGCATGTGCTTTGCACATGTGCATGTGCAGTACCCCAAAATAAAAAAAATAAAAAAGAAGCCAAAAACAAGATGGTGATGCATGCACAGTGCCGGAAACTTGGTTTCTGTGCATGCTCAAAAGAAAATTTAAAAAAAAAAAAAATCAAAAAATTTTAAAAAAAGATGGCGGCACCCACAGACCGGCACCGACCAAACCGGTTCTGTGACATCATCATGACATCACCAACAGGTCACTACCAATTCGGGCGAACCGGTCGGAACCGGTCGGAACCCACCTCTGCTCCAGGGGAATGATACTATAAAATCTCCATTCCCTCCCCACTCCAGGGGAAGGTTACTGAAAAATCCCCATTTCCTCCTGATCAGCTGGGACTCGGCAGGCAGAGAATAGATGGGGGCGGGGCCAGTCAGAGGTGGCATTTATTGGTTCTCCGAACTACTCAAAATTTCTGCTACCGGTTCTCTAGAACTGGTCAGAACCTGCTGAAACCCACCTCTGACACACATACCTACTATTACTGAATTGCCAAGAAACATAAGGATAGTCAAGATAACCCTTCTTGCATTAAAGGCAAGAAGACATATGAGGGTACTTGAAGCAGTCTCAAGGTAAATCCTCAAATACTAGTATATTCTTCCATTTCATCCAAAAATAAAAATGCTAATTCAAAAACAAGTTTAGAGAAAACAGAACAGTAAAAAATTGCAAGCAAGAGTTGTTTCTCCTCATTAGTCGACACCTTGATGCAGGACAATCTGCGGTAAATAAAACAGTGAGAATTGCACTTGTATGTTGCTACTTTCTTAAACTGGTTCTTCCACATGCAAAAGGACTGGTGGTCTCAGCAAATCCCGAATCAGCTAAGATGCATGGTTGAAATGGAGCCGTTTGGCTTTTGATGCACAAAAAACTACATCTGGGGTTTTTTATCTAATAAAAAGACAATGAAAACACAGACTTGGCAACACAGTGGCTGATGAACAGAAACAAAACCAAAATATGCTAAGCCAAGTGAACAGTTTGCAAGGCCACTAACTGTTGATTCAGATTTTCTAGAGGAAAACATGCAGTGAGTGGAAAAGGTTACTCTCCCTCCTAAACAATAATACCATGATTCAAAAAGCTCAGGAAACATGAACTATTATGCGCAAAAGTTAAATTTGGAATCTGTACCCCTAAGGGGAAAGAAGTCTGCTGAATTTGCATAAATGGACTGAAGAACAAAGGCCTTTTTTTGTCATGCCTTTCCACCAATCCTATTACTTGTTCACAACAAAATTAAAAACGTAATAGTGAGATGCAATTAAGGAGGGTTATCTGTAATCTCAAAGCAATTTGTTGTTCAGGGCCATTTCAAGAATTGATGAGATAATGTAAAGCAAGACAATATTATCCCCCTCACTGCAAATGAAATGAAGAGATTGATACATCAGCAAGGGATTTTGTAAGTAACCTCCTGATTCATAGCCTATCTCATATGTCCAGTGTCACATGTATTCAACAATATTACACAAGTCAAAACACAGGATCTGATGCCTGGCACACATTCCAGTCTCCAGAGAAACAAGCTTGTACCTCTTAAGATCACTGCTGAGTCTCTTCCTGCTTTTTTTGCAGTCACGTCACACTGTCTGCAACCAATTCTTCCAAGATCTTTGTCAAAAATTTCATTACCATGATAGGTATTCCCATGTATTTGTCCTTGTAAAATTCTGTTAAGCATATTTTGCTAACCTATAAAGATTGTTTTGCTTTTTATTTATGTATTCCATGACATCAGCTATTCCATCACATTTTGCATAATCTACAACTCTGATAAGTATTCTCTCTGCCTCTTCATCCGAGTCATTAATAATATGCAGCAGTTATTTATTTGTTAAATTTATATCATACTTTTCTTCCAGAAAGTCTAGGCAGCATATACTGCACTCTCTCTATGCTAATTTACCCTAAGAATAGCAATATGGTAAGTTCAATTGAGAGAGAGAGAGGTCCAAAGCACCAGTGAGCTTCCCAGGCTGATCATGGGCTTGAACCTGGGATCTCTGCAATCCTAGTCCAAAATGTAAACACTATATCACACTGGTATAGTGACTCCAGTCAGTGTAATCTGAAACCCTGATTCATAGTTAATAACAATCTGTGAAGTTCATCTATATCAGGGCTGTCAAACTCAAGGCCCGTGGGCCGGATCCGGTCCTCGGGGTGCTTGGATCTGGCCCACAGGGCAGCCCTGGAAACAGTGAAGGACCAGCATGTGGTGCCTCTGCCAGTGAAAATGGAGTTTGGGAGGGCCACGCGCAGCCCTCCCGAGCTCCATTTTCACTGGCAGAGGGTTGCAGGAGGCCGTCACAGCCAAAAACAGAGCTTGGGAGCCTGTTTTCCCTGGCAGAGTGCTTGGGCCACCACAAGCGCCCCCGACACAAGTGACGTTGAACTGGCCGTGCCCACCCTGACCACACCCACCCCAGCCCCCTGAGGTCAAGCACAACCCTGATGCAGCCCTCAATGAAATTGAGTTTGAGACCACTGATCTATATAAAGGGAGGTGGGCAAACAAAAATGATTGGATTCAGCTGCTTTTCTCTGAGGAGCTTCCAGCTTCAGCCCATGCTATCACAATAAAACAAGCGTAGTTATGAGTCATTGTCTGAAAAAAGTATTTCAAGATTAAGCTTGTCTTCCATATTAACCGAATAAGATTCTTAGAGGAACTGTATTTACCCCAAAGCTTGCACTAGGCACAGGGTAATGTGCATGAATGGCAATGTCATTTTGATTATATACTAGCCAGCTTACGGATATATTAATTATAACGGTATTTTAACCAATCAGGAGAACATGGGAAACGTAATATATTCCTGGTTATGTCCTTTTGTCTTTTGAAAAATCCAACTCATGCCTGAAACTTGGAATTCAGCCTATCCTGTCTCAAAATGTCATCTTCTCCTTGTGGTTAACTTGCTTCAATTCATGAAACACTGGGCTGCCACAAATAGTTATGCGGAGAAGTTCTAATGCATGTGTAACAAACAGAAAAATCGTAAAGCAAGTGCTCCTAGGCACTAGAGCACTAATGTGTCCAGCAAAAGGAAGTTGACCCATTTCCAAAAATAGATATCTACAGGCAGGAAAAGTAGCATTGTCTCTAAGAATCTGTCTTCCTACTGCTTACTGAATTGTGAAGCACAGGAAAAGGTTAGCTCCCTCTTCCGCATTAACTGCAGGAACAGATTTCTCTTCACTGAAATGGAAGCATCATATCTCTAGAGAACTCATTCTGGGGTTAAAACTAAGAGAAATACTACTTCATCCTTATGTCCAACTTGCAATGAATATTCTAATTTGTGAATGGAATGTATCAATTACATGCACAATTACTGAAATCAAGTCATATTAAGCTTTGATTGGCTTAATGATAATTTACTGAATAAACCAAAATTGTCAGGGTCCACACAAGAAATTAAGCAAGCCCAAACTATTAAATTATTAAATGTATAATTGAATATTAAATATTATTAAATATTTAAAGATTCAATTATTTATACTGTGTTAAATATTATACTAACATTAATATTATAGCATTAAGATGCAATGCAAAGATTCTCAACTTTTTCAGTCCGATTGGTGCATCTGGAATTTGAAAAGTACATTGCAGGTAGTCCTCGCTTACCGACCACAATTGGGATTGGCAACTATGTTGCTAAGTGACACGGTTGTAAAGTGAAAAGTCACATGACTTCACCTGACTTATTATAACAGTTTGTCAAATCTGTCAAATCGTTAAGTTAATCACTGCAGGTCATTAAATGCAATGTTATGTGACTGTGACTCGCCACTTCCTGCTAAGTCTCCACTAATTTTGCTTGCTGGACACCAACTGTGAAGGTTACAAATTGTAACCATGTGATCCAGGGTGGGTTTCACTTACCTTCACCACCGGTTCGCATCGCAATGTTTCGGAGCTGATCAGCTGTGCTGTGCTGAGGAGCTGATCAGCTGTGCTTCGGGCGAAGAAATAAAGGTGAGTATTAACCCGGGGGCGGGCAGAAGGGCTCTTTTTCAAGCCGCAGAAGAGGAGAAACCATCCAAACACGGAAAAATTCACCAAAAACTCCCCAAAAAAGATGTTGGCGCCCACGGACCGGCACCAACGGAACCGGATCCATGATGTCTTCATCACATCACCAGAGGGTCGCTAACGGTTCGGGCGATCTGGTCCGAACCAGGAGGAACCCACCCCTGATGTGATCAGAGGACACTCTGATCAATGTAAATGTTGTGCCCAAATTATGATCACATGACTGTAGGGACGCTGTGACAACCACAACTTTGAGGAGCAATTATAAGTCTCATTATTCAGTGCTTTGAACAAGTGATTGTTAAGATAATGAGTTGTAATAAGACTTCAAACATAAAGTACATATGTATTCAGTCAACATGAAGTTGTTATTCTAAGACCAGCAGAAGATGTGTTTGTGAAGTCATTAAGAGACAAGTTCAATGTGAAGGAACCTTAATAACTGTACTTAAACCAGGATGGTTTTATCTAGAATCTTCAGCAGCTCCACACAGCATGACCAATGTTAAGACACAACATGTGTATGTTACCATTCTGTGTACCTTAGCATATGTACCTTACCATTATGTGGGGCATCAAATTGTGGGAAATCTAAATTAATTTTCTTTTTCTTGTATTGGAAGATAAAAGCCCCTGGGGCTCCCCCTCCTCTTTTAGCCAGGTCACGTGGTAGTCCTGGCCTCCACTGATCGGCAGGCAAAGCAAAACCACTTAAACTTTCGCTGTCGGCATTGACCCTTGGGCTGAAAATGATTAAGCACAACTCTCTAGAAAGTCAGCTGACCCTGACAAACAAACATAAAACAGAAACCTCTCAAGAGAAATCTCTTATCACAAGACTGCCAAATGCCAGATCCCTCATAAAATTCCACAACACTTAAGAGGCTTATCCATCTATGATCACACCCCACAGGATAAGGAATGAACCTTCCTCTCCTGGACTTCACACTTTCCCAGGGCAGGAACACCTCAATTTGCACATCTAACATACTTCACATCAATGTCCATTACTTCACAATGAAAGCTCAATGTTACTATAAGTACTATCATCCTCGGGTTTTCTAACTTCCATTGCTATGTTCCATGTTAAACTGTCAGATTAAAAACTACCTTCCTCTTCAAGCAGTCACCTAGCATGTTTATTTGTAACCCGACTTGGATTCAAACCCAGAACCTTTTTCTTCTAACATTTGCAAGAACCATATGAGCATCTACCGTATTTTTCGGAGTATAAGACTCACCTTTTTCCTCCCTAAAAGTGGCTGAAAATTTGGGTGCGTCTTATACTTCGAATGTAGCTTTTTTTTTCCAGCCCTAACTAGGTGCTATCAGATCTTCCCAGCTCTTACCTTGCAGGCTTTTTCATTGTTACTCTCTCCAAAGAATGTTTTTCCAGCCCTAAGTCTTTGCAAAAAAAATTTTCATTGCTCTATTTGCTCTGAATAAGTTTTTTCTAGCCCTAACCAGGTGCTAACGATCTTCCCAGCTCTTACTGGCTTTTATTTATTTATTTTATTATTTTATTTTATTATTTGTTCTTCTATGCCGCCCTACTCCCGAGGGACTCAGGGTGGCTTGCAGGCTCTTTCATTGTTACTCTCTCTGAAGACTGTTTTTCCAGCCCTAAGTCTTTGCAGGGTTTTTTTCATTGCTCTACTTGCTCTGAATAAGTTTTTTTCTAGCCCTAACCAGGTGCTAACGATCTTCCCAGCTCTTACTGGCTTGCAGGCTCTTTCATTGTTACTCTCTCAGAAGAAGGTTTTTTAAGTCCTAACCAGGGGATAAAATAACGTGCTGAAGCTGACCAGACTAAGGACGCTAGCCAGATGAATACCTGGTAGGCAGATTGTTTTCCCCTATTTTCCTCCCCAAAAACTAAGGTGCATCTTATACTCCGGTGCGTCTTATACTCCGAAAAATACGGTATATATTAACTTGATTTACAATAAATACAAAGCAAAATGTAACATTTACACAAAATATGTATAAAGCACAGCTCATGTACCTTTTCCTCTTAAGAATTATCTGTATTACATAAAAAAGTAGGTTGCCAAAAAGCAATTGAATAAAGTTGCTCCAAAACTGGTGCTGACTCTCACCCTGCCATTTGGCCATACTAATTGCAAAATATCACAAGTGATCATCAGGATTACAACTCTCCACATCCTGAGTCTTGCCACACATCAGAGGAATTCCAGGAAATAATAAGCTGTAAGCCTCACCCTCTTTTCACTCTCATACCTAGCCATTAATACCTATGTAGCTCCATAATTTCAGTTATCCACCTGTATCCACCCTATAGGTACACAAACAATATCTGGACATTCAGGTTCCAAATGTTCAAAAGCAACAGATAGACTGACCCAAATTACAAGTCACTCGTGCTTAGTATTACATAAGTTTTCCATAAGAATTCATCACCTCTTGCATCAAATTATGGAATCTGATCATACTTGTATATTATAAGAGGAAAGGATTCTTACATGTTTAAACACTGTAAGGAACAGCCCTAACAATGTCATTTTTATCACTTATGTCATTTATCCAAATTCCTTCTTTGATAGAACTTTAACAAGTACATGTGATCAATTGGAACACTGTATTAGAAATAATTCTTTATCTAAACAGAGAAACAGAATGACCAAGGGCAAAAAAGCAATGGGAATAGGAGCAATTTCTGACTTCCTGCTGCTTGACTGTAGCTGACTGTCCTCCAGCAGTTGATAGTGGGACAAGCTTTCCCCGCCTCTGAAGGATTAGGGCAGGATGGATTGCTCTACCTGGCCTGTAGTTAAAGGAGAGGCTGATTTACCCAACCTCCGAAGGGCTGGGGCAGGACAAGTTTATTGAACCTCTGGGCAGTAGTATGGCAGCAATTCCAAATCTGTCAAATTTCAAACCCATAGAAGTCATGGTCCCAGATTTTGGACATGTTCTGTAATATAGTCCATTTGAAGTACCTTGTTTCAAAAATTGCTGTCCTATGACAGACTGTTTCACTCAGTTAAAGGTTACAGACACAAGAGTTTTTAGTAGTATATAGAACAATTTTTGCACATAATGACTTTATTGACAAAGAGGAAGAGGATGGCATGAACGGGGCAAACATGCATTGATTCTTTTTCCTGCAGGGTTTGGTCACAACTCACTTTAATTACCTCCAATTTCCCAGCACATTTAATTAGTCACACCACACTCCCATTTTTCAATCTGCCTTTGGCACGCTATATACATCAAAGTTTCAATCCACAATAATTTTTGTCAATCTATTAAGAACATTTTGATATGAAGGAATTTGGCTTCATTGCTGCAATTTGGCCTAAATGACTAATGTTCTAGTAACTTCCAACTGCTCCGCAACTAGGTCACTAATCAACTTGAAGTGAATCGGGCTGATCCATTACTGCTCTTTTCTTTAAAGAGAAAAAAATGGGGACACAATCAAGACAACTGATCTTGAGCTTAATGGTCAAAAAGAGACATTATCTGTGTAACTCAGTCACTTCCAGAATGAGAAAGTCATTATAAACTTAATATTATGTATGAAGATAGCTTATTATTATTAAGTAATGATATAAAATTAGTAATGTATCATATTATTATATCAATATATCATACAATATGTCATACTTGTGGGTATATGCATAATTTTGTATATATTTATTTTGTCATGTTTATGTAGTGTATATTGGAGGCGGTGACCCTTTGAGAGCTGTATGCAATGAAATTTCATTTTAAAGTAAGCCGATTAGTGTACATTCAAAGTGACAATAAAGTTATTCTAAGTTCTGAGTTTTTAGGTAGGTAGGGAGAGAGAGAGAGAAAGAGAAAGAGAGAGGGAGGGAGAGAGGGAGAGAGAGATTGTCACTGAGATGAGTTTACATTTGGATTTAATTCAGTCAACCAATTTCATCCATGGAGCGGGGAAAGCACTGCATTTGGGATGGGGGGCGGGTGTTTCAGCATCAAATTTTCAAAATCTTTCTCTGATCAGAAGATACCCAACCACAATAGTTTGGAGCCATTGTTTACCCTTGATTTTGAACAGAATATCCAGAAACAATATGTATTGTCAGGACAAAACCATCAACACATGAAGGTTTAATTTAACTGATTTATTGCTAAAAGCCCAGAACTCTTCTCAACTAACAGTCAGCACCTGGTCATAGATAAGGATTAGATAAGGATAACAGAAATCAAGGGGGACTGGACTTACTATGTTTGTGGCTTCTAATGACTCTAAACTGATCCCACTCTTTATCCCTCCCCTGGCTTTGCCAGTCCTTCTCCTACAATACTCCTGCATTGGAGCAAATCCAAGATCTACATTATTATATCAACTATAACATCCAGAGGTGGGTTCCTGCCGGAGCTGCCCGGTGCACAACTCTGGTAGGGGGCAGCCGATTGCACAGCCGAAGCGTGGAGATGCGTGCACATGGCTCCGGCAGCGAGGTAAGTGAGCAACCCGCCCCTGATAACATCTCTTAAGAGACATTCAGGTTTTAATTTTAAGAGGCCTCTTTCCAGATCTCTTAAGAGGTACCGTAGATGACTACTTAGAAAATCACACCATTTCTTTCAAATTAAACCACTGTCAGAAGAATGAGGAAGTAAAGCAGTCAAACACTGGATATCCTCGTCCCATAAGAGAGAAGTTATTTACTCACATTTGGGGATTTCTTTTAAAATTTTATGAAGCTTTTAAAATGAGAGGAAGTAAATATGCAATATTGGTGCCTGGAGAATATTGAACTATAATTGTTATCATTCCCAGGTATCATAGCCCGTGTTTACCACCAAGTTGGGAAAAGTTGGCTTGTACTGCTCTATGCTTCTTTCACTGCTTCACAAATCTATGCTTACATTTGTAAATAAGCTTCTCCCCCCCCCAACCCGGCCCCATTTTTGCTACAAGAAAGAGCTGATTAGTTATGTATCTAATAAAAAGTATGGATAACTGCAAAGAGTCGCTAGGTGTTGGGCAGCATATGAAATTATAGTTCATCGTATAGTAAGCCAAAGGTTTAGATTGATTTGGCATTTCTTTCCACCTATCCAGTCTTTCCCAAGGGCCTGGGCTAAGCAGATGTTATTCTTTTGATGATGTTAAAGATATTGTCAAAGGATGTAAGCTGTTGCAAGTAAAGCTGCCTTTTGCAATTGACTGATGGTGATTTTGTCCCTGCCAGTGGTGTTTTGAGATTGCATCCAAGGTGCCTAACACTATTGCTACTGTCTTTGCTTTCTTTTGCCAGTAGTCATTCTACTTCTATTTGCAGGCGTTCTATTTTGTATTTTTCTCCAGTACTTTCTCTTCTATCCTGGTGTCTCCAGGTACAGCCACATCCGCTCTCCAGACTTTTTCATCTTTCTTATTGACAATTGTGAAGTCTGTAGTGTTATGTGGCAAGTGTTTGTGTGTTTGAATTCTCAAGTCCCAGAGCACCTTAGCTTCTTCATTTTCTATTGCTTTGTCTATTTTGTGTTCCCACCAGTTCGTGCTTGCAGGCAGGTGGTATTTCTTGTAGATATTTCAATGCACCATTGTTGCTACTTTGTCATGCTATTGTTTGTAGTCAGCCTGTACAATCTTCTTGCAGTAGCTAATTAGGTTGTTCACTGTTTCTTCAGCTTCTTTGAAGGGGAACTATTTGCTGTCTCTTGCTGTCTTCTTAATTCTGGCTTTGTATGCATTTATTCTTAAGCCTGGTCTTGGGAAGCCAGAATTAGCTTCTCTATCTCTTTCTTCAACTTTTTTGCCCTTAACCATTGTCAGGTCTTGTTATCTGCTTTGCCTGCTTTTTTTATGTACTGACCATGTAATACTTTGCCTTGCCAGGTCTCTTTTTTTCCTTCATTTAGTGTTTTTTGTAGGCCAAGTTGGTTTCTCCAGTACTCAGTAAGCCTTCATGGTATACTGTCTTTAGTACATCTTCTTCACTATCCTTCTTCCAATGCCCTTTTAACTCCTTCATATGTCTGGTGTACTTACAACATTCCACACCCACTTATGTTCCTTGATAAGTAGTCTGTCAACATTGCCGCATGGATGAAGGGCATGATTCATTGTCATGATTTTTCTGATCTTCCTAACATCAACATTATTATGCTCATTAATATATTTAGATAAATCCTCACAATAACCTTATAAGGTATCTGTATTGTATGACCTGGAGAGGCCAGTGCTCATATTCCACTAACTGATATATGATTTGTTTGTAGTTTAGCACAATATAGAATGCAGCCTTATAGTGTAACTTAGTAATATACTGAAGAGCAGCCTTATCCATATAGAATAGGAGTGTGATGTGACAACAATTCAACTGTGCTTGTGCAAGCCAGACTTGTGCACACAGTGCTAAGTCAATGTCAGAATTCAATTTTGGGGCCCTGGGCTCTCTGTGAGCTGCTGTGCTCACCACACAACAGCTCCACCCTGCATCTGAATTGTGACCACTTTTCCTACAAGATCAAATATTATGAGTTTCTACGTACTGAGCTATACATTGGATCAAGATGGTAATGAAATGTTTCCAAACAAGATGACTTAAATAGAAAAATACCTGTTCTCTATTCTAGTTATGTCTCTCCTGATATATCTGCTATATTTTTAAAAAAACATTTCCTCAACCTGATGTACAAAATATGTATTTAAAATATATTTGAAACCAAAAATGGAATTTAATTGTATGCTTCCGTTAACAGAAACATTTTGTACTTTTTGGATGTGAAAGGATTCTCACCCTTCTGCAGCTCCCTGTACTTTCTTAAACTCTGCTGTTTTGAATCCTATAATCCCTTTAAAAGACGGGGAGGGGAGGGGGGGCTCTAAAGCAGAGGAGAGATCATTCTAAGTATAAAAAGATATATACTAACCAATATATCCAAATAAGTCCTCATCTTACAAACACAATTGGGACTGGAACTTCAACTGGTAAACAATGTAATAATTAAATGAGTAGCACCCAATTTTATGACCTTTGGGTGGTAGTTGTTAACTGAATCATACAATGGTTAAGCAAATCTGGCTTTGCCCATTGACTTTGCTTGTTGTAAGCTCCCTGGGAAGGTTGCAAATAGTGGTCATGTCATCCAGGATGGTGTAACTGTCGTAAATACATGCCAATTGCCAAAGACCCAAATTTTGATCACATGACCATGGGGAAACTGTAAGGGCTGTAAGTGACATGATCCTTGGCAAGTCCCTTTTTTCAGCACAGTCGTAACTTTGAATGGGCCTAAGTCAAGGACCATCTGTACCGCATATGTACCTACTCAAATTTTAATGTTCTACTTTGCTTATTTAAAGAAGAAAATCATACTCTGTTTGGGACACCAACTTTCTAAGACTTTATCTTGAAAGCCTACAAGTCTCTGTATCTGCCTGTTGGGAAATGGGGGATAGGACTTCAAAATGTATTCTTTTGTCAACTACTCTGAGACATAAAAGAACTGCTACTCACTGCTGTGCCCACAAACGTCTCAATGCCAGTCAAAGCACTTCTGATAAGAGGAAACATTTGCATATGTATAAATGTATTTTTCCACAATGTACTTAAGATGTTATTGAATACAGATGCTAAAACTGCCACAGAGCAGTTCAGAGCACACATGCTGTGTCCATAACAACTTATTTTGAAATCCTATAAATGCCTTTGAAGAGAAATTATTTTAAAAAAATATCCACCCTATCTTCTTATGCGGGAAAGTCACATAGAATATAGCAAATTGTACACCCATTTTAATGTCTGACACTTGACGCTCAGAAAGCAGAGTGTCCAACACTCCTAGAGAAAAGTGGTAAAATATGTTGGCTTACATCCAGATAATTCCTTCCCACACAAGTGGCCAAGAAATAGAAGGATATATGCTCACACACATGAGCAGATTATAACAAAGCTTAGGGAATCTATTGTCTGCTGTGCAAATTATTCTAATAGTGTGCTGTGATGGAAACAGAGAGCTGATTCACTGAACCCTTTTTAGCAATGAAAGGCAGACATATTTAAGCCATATCACCTAACACTTCACAGACTTATTAGAGGTAGAATAAAAAGATACAATACAAGAAATATAAATAGATATTGTTCTCATGCATTAGGGTATGTCTGTGAAAAAGCTTTGCACCTGAGTCTTAGTCCTCATATGCAGAGAATATTTATTTCTGGCGAAAGATAAAATCTATCAAAGGCAAAACATACATCCATAAACATCATTCTTAATATCCTGATGAATAAAAAAGTAATCTTTGGTACTTATTTAGAACACAGAAGTTTGCTTATTCCTGAATAATGCAAAGTTGAAATTTAGCAAAATGTCTTGTCCGAGACAGCCCTTAGGCCCAATCTAGTTCAGCGCTGAAGTAATTCTCCAGAGTTCTATATGAGAACAAAACTCAAATTCTCAATTACCGAGTTATGGCCTTGAAGACTAGCATTAACTGAAAATAGGATGGGGGGAAAGGATGTTGTTCAAACTGGTTCTATAATGATACTTGCATCAGATTTCTAGGCAGACTCTCAACCAAACACTAACAAATCCCAAACTTGTTTAGTTTTAGGAAGAATGTTGCCCAAAACATTTCTTACACATTATGGCTATGTTCCAACCAACCTAGGCACTGTTTATCTAATGGGATTTGCACATTGATCTCGTTGGCCATGAATTTTTTTTTTTTACTTTTTATTCAGCTGTATTTAGTAGGAGACATGGATATGTGTAGACATTGTTTGTTGTGATTTCATTTATACCACTTTTTTCATTCAGATGTTCAAGGTAGTTCACAAAAGACAGAGATTAATACACATGCATTAATCCACAAACCAAGTATCACTCCCAGGGTTTTCAACAGCTGCGTCAAAATGTTGTATCTGGCAGAGGGAGAACAGCAAAACTCCCTGCAGCTATTCTTTTCTGCCAAATAATGGGGCTAGGCTTAGTTTTATTTTATGTTTTACTTTTCTGCTACATCATCTTCAGCCCTCTCTATTGTTCAGAAATATTTTAATATGGCTTTTAAAAGGCAGACTATTCAAATAAACATATTAGCAATAAAGAAGTAGGTTCATAGGATTGTGCAATAGAGTAGATTCTGATGCTTCAGTAAAGTGATCCCTGCCCTACTCTGACAAAGGCTACATGGGCTAAATAATATCACATATCTTCAGTGTAAGAAAAGTCGTCTGAATAGATTCAAATTATCCTGCATTTTTTTCAAAAACTGTATTGTTATTTTTTTAATTACTCTTTAGTTAGAATATTAGTAAAATCTTGAAATCCAGTTGTTTGATCACATGAAGTTTGATCACATGACTGCATTGGCACTATAATAACCATAACTTTGGGGACCGGACAGAAGTCCCTTTGCAACTCATTAATGTCACTTTCAGCAGTTGTTGAGTCAATGGTCATAAATCAAGGGCCACCTGTCACCCTTTCAATGATAACACTGAATATAGATACATCAAATATGGCAGCCCAATCCAAACAGTAACTGGGTTCACATATCATACTAGGCAGTGGTGGGTTCCTACCAGTGCGGTCCACTCTATAGCACCAGTAGCGGCCTGCTGGTGACGTCACAGTATCGGTGCAATCGGTTGCCAGTGCCTGGGCGCCGCCATTTAAAAAAATTTTTTTTTTTAAAAAAAAAATTTCTTCTGCACATGCCCGGAAGCCGAGCTTCCGGCACTGCGCATGCGCTGCTTTCCTACCCCACAGTGAGTCCAAGCAGGGGAGGATGGCTGAGGGAGAGCATGAGACGCTGAAAGAATGGGTGGCAGGAGCTATCTCCATTCCCCTCCCTTCAGCAGTCCGAGAAGCCACGAACGCGCGGTGATGATCCTAGGCATTTTTGCACGTTTGAGGCTTCTCGAGCTGCTGAGGGGAGGGGGAACGGGCGGCAGGAGCCTAGGATCATCGAATGGGGAGAAGCATTCAGGCCGGACAGATCCTCCTAGAAGAATCGCTGCCGCGGTCTTGCTGCTCCCACTGCAGGGGGCTGCGTTGCAGGTGGGCAAGCCCCCTGCTTCTCCGGCTGCTGCCAAGCTCCCGAGGCCCATGCCCACCCAGTCACATGGCTGGCAAGCCACACCCACAAAATAAGCCACGCCCACAGAGTGGTAGTAAAAAAATTAGGAACCCGCCCTGATACTAGGTCAAAACCAAACAAAATATACCATAGCAAGCTATATGAACCCACATCATGCATTCTCCTCAGTGTGTTGGCAATATGTAGATTAGCCTTCCATAACCTGGTATCCTCCAGAAAGTTGATTTGGGACAATTTCCTTCTGGATACTACCCCTCCCAGAAAACACAACATCTTGAGGAAATTACATTGATGGTATACCTTCCTTTTCTTTCCTAATGCCAACGTTAATTTTTGCATTGGCATCTCAAGAAACAATACAATTGAAAAAGAGCTATGGCACCAAGCAGTTTCTCAACTCCAGAACCATCCAGCTTAACATAGGGTGTGGTAGTTTGATAGCCTACAGGGGTAGTTTAGGCAAGTTACCACAGATGTTTTAGTAACATCAGTGTTTTCAGAGAAACTAGCAAAGAATTGCCAATATTTCCACAAAGCAGTTAAGAGTAGATTTATGTAGCAATTCATCACCAAGCTAGTTTTTCATTGAAAGAAAGCATACTCTGGTTACTGAGAAATTACAGTACTTATATTCCACAAATATCATTGAATAAAGTCCAGCAAAGAAGTTAGATATGAATGAGGTAGCAGAAATTTTCAAAAGTATTTTCTTGGGGCCTCATAGAATAGAATAGAATTCTTTATTGGCCAAGTGTGATTGGACACACAAGGAATTTGTCTTTGGTACATATGTAAATAAATATCATCAAGAGTCAACAATCCAGTCTTGCTGAATTAGTTGGGTAAATTCAAATAACTTTAATTTGGTAAATTTAGTCGAAGTGGTTTTCTTAGTAACAATATGGAATTGGTTTATTCCAGCATTTAAAAAAAATATTCTTAGTCTAGCCTGCAGCCTTGAGATTCTTTAGGAAATCCAGAACTAGTTTAAATCCTGCTTTTTGAGATCACCCAAGGTCAGTTAGGTGTTGCCACCTGTATTCGGCTATGAGAGAATATGTAAATCTAGCCTTCAGGTGCATTCAAATTGCTCTTTATTGTTGTAAACATACATGAGTTAATGGTAGATGTGTTATTACATGCAGGACCTGGAAGTGGAAGAACAGATGCCAGAAACCTTTACTGGCGCTAAGTAACAGCATTGTTCTTTCAAGTTTAACTTTTGTTAAGGTACTTTCAGTAAGCCATTTTGTTTACATATTCTCATAAATGTTTGCTCTAACTGAAGGTATCATGCAAATCTTATTCATAAAAGCTGACAATTTCCCTCTGTCTTTCCACCTTATAAAGCACTTGTATTTTTTGTCTTATCTACTGCATTTGCCTTCTCCAGTCAAAATTATGTTACATAAATTATTCACCTTTTCCCACTCACAAATTAAGTCCACCCTGAAATCATATACCATTTCACTCAAGAAATCCCTTATCTAAGCTTAATATAGCATCACAAAATCATAGAGCTAGAATAAACTTGGGAGGTCTTGAAGTCTAACCTCCTGCCCAAGGTAGGAATCATTATACCACCTCAAATTGTTGTGCAATCTTTTCTTGAAAACTTCCAGTGATATAGCACCCACAACTCTGTGAGGCAAACTGTTCCATTGATTAATCATTCTCACTGTCGGGAAATTCCTCCTTATTTCCAGGCTGGCTGTCCCTTCAACAAGCTTCCACCCTTTGCTTCCCTGTGACAGCACTTCAAGTATTGGAAGACTGTTATCATGACTTCCTTAAGTCTTCTTTTAGTTAGGCTAAGCATATCTAGTTCCTTTAGCTATTCATAATAAGATTTAGCCTCCAGACCCATTATCATCTTTGTTGCTTTTCTCTGCACTCTTTCTAGGGCCTCAGAGTCTTTTCTGTGTTATGGTGACCATAACTGTATCCAGTATTCCAAATGTGGCCTCATTAGTGCAATAATAGAATGGTACTATCATTTCCCGTGATCTTGATGCTATCCTTCTGTTGATGAAGCCTAGGACTGTATTGGCTTTTTTAGCAGCTGTAAAATATTGCTGAGTCATACTTACAGGGGGAGTGATGGCTCAGTGGTTAGAGATGCTAAGTTTCTTAGCTGGAAAACTAACAGCCTGGGTTTGAGACCCAAACGCTGCATGACGGAATGAGCCAGCTCCTTGCCCACTTAGTTCGAAAGCACGCAAATGAGAGTAGATAAACAGATACCACTTCAATGGGAAGTTAACAGGGTTCCATGTCACTTGGCATATAGTTATGCTGGCTACATGACCACAGAAATGTCTTCATACAACGCTGGTTCCCTCAGCTAAGAAACAGAGATGAGAACCACTCCCTAGAGTCAGACATGACTGGACAACCTTACTTTTACTACTTATTGTAAGCAATGGTCCACCAGGACACCTTGATTCCTCTCACAGGCACTACTGTTGGACTTGGTACTGCCTTTTCAGTATTGGTGCATTTGGTTTTTCCTGCCTAAATGAAGGACCTTACTTTTCTCATCACTAACTGAATCTTGTTGCATAGGGCCCAATGCTCAAGTCTCTCAAGATCCTTCTGAATCTTGGGTCTATCTTCCAAAGTGTTTGTAATTCCCCCCCACTTGGTGTCATCCACAAATCTGATAAGCACCTCTAAGTCATCTAAGTCATTTTTGAAGATGCTGAAGAGCACTGGGCCCAAGACAGATGTACCCTACTGCATGTTTCCCTCCATGTAGATGTAGTTGCAGGACCACACGCTGAATGCAGTTGGTCAGCCAACTTCAAATCAACATGGTGGTGGTATTTTCTATCCATATTATTCTAATTTACCAAGAAGTAGGCTGTAGTCTACTTTGTCAAATGCCTTACTGAAGTCTAAGTAAATTATCTGCACAGCATTTCTCTGGTCCACTAATTTAGTCACTTTATCACAGAAAACAATATGGTTTGTTTAGCATGATCTCTTTTTAACAAATCTATGCTACTTCTAGTAATCACCTTGTTCATTTCTAGGGGCTCAGTGCTGCCTGATTATCTTTTCCAGGATTTTCCCAGGTATTGATGTCAAGCTGATTGTCTGAATTTCCTGGACCTTGTTTTTTTCCCTTTTTGAAGAATGGAAGCACACTGGCTCCTTTCCAGTCCTCTGAAGTTCCCCCATGCTTCAGAAGTTCAGAAAAATTTCATTTAGTGATTCCAAGATCACATCTGCCAGCATGCCTATACATGCTTCACTATGGAATCTTTGGCATTTTCTGAGCTTGATTGTTGCTTACAGATGTTTCATTACCCAACTAGGTAATATCACCTGTGTCACTGATGATGTTACCTAGTTGGGTATTGAAATTCTTGCAAACAACCAAGCTCAGAGAACACTAAGGACTCCACAGTTCAGCCCTGAGCTGCATATATTTCTTTTTATTGGATGCATGCTTTACCTTTGAAACTCTCCACAATTTCTATTTTAAAAATACTGAAGCAGAGACAAATCTCTGTCATTTGACTATTTCCACTAATAACTCATAACTCTTCCAGAAATATCCAGTAATCCCAGTAAATCAAATGATCCCAGTTACGTCTTCTCTTTGCTTGCCTCAATCTTGTCAAGCATAATTTGTTATAATCCATCATCTGCTTGTATCACATGCCCAAATAATACTAATGCTTGCACAGAGACTTATTGATTTGTTATTTATTCTCACACTTTGCGTTATCTTAATTCAAGAAAGATCTCTGAAGGAAGAAAAACTGGTTAAACACATTTTACTTTAGTCAAATATTTTCCATTAAATTCCTTCTTAATTTCTGTATGAAAGTTGACATTAAGATCAACATGATTAATTCATTACTGCTCTTGTCTTGACCATGTCTTCCCATCATCTGGTGAGGAAGTATTCCATCTTTCTTATGTAAATACTTATTTAATATTCATTTTGACTGCATCTTCTACCATACCTCTGACATAGATCTTAATAATGCTGAAATGTGTTATCAGAGCTTCAGGGTATATAATACTTTAGGGACAAACTTCATTTTCCTCCCCAATTACCAGATTAAAATCCATTGACTTTACAGTTAAAGGTATAGAATGCAAATGTACTCAATAATGATATTTGCCAACAAAGGATAAGTAAACTGCTGGAGCAAGCAACCTTTCCTGCTGGAGGGTCATAGCTGCAGACTAAAGACAGTTACTATCACCCTGATCAAACCATCCAGTTCAAGTCATTGGAGGCATTTTAAACAAGCCTATTGTAAACCAACAAAGGAAAGCATACGGGAAGTTTTTCATTCTAAATTACCCATACATGTAGTCCTTGGGTCACAATGGCAACTGGGACTAGGATTGCCATTACTAAGCAATACAGTCATAAAACATGGTATCATATGACAACATCGCTTAGCAACAGCAACCCCAGCAGTCCTGGTTGCCCTTATAACCCCAAGACGTGCAGGTTATTAAAAAGGAAGCAGGTTATTAAAAAGCGATCCCAGTTAAGAAGCACGGGGGTGCCACAGGCGGCTAGTGTGGTGCCGCAAGGAATGGGATAGGCAAGAAGATGCACTGGCAGGGCCGACGTAGGCCACAGATGAGGGGAAGGGAGGCTTATAGTGGGTAGGGGATACTGCAGGTGCAATTAGGCTTACTGACATCATACTATTGGATTACAGGGGAAAATCTGCAAATATTTAATGGGAGGATGAAACAGATATCTTGTTTGCACAAGGGAATTCCATGCTACATTTCAATATATTATTCCTGTAACATTAATGTTTTTTTTTAATTTGGTATTTTCCATTTCATTTGTTTTTGTTGGTAATTGTCTGAGTCAATTGTCTTTTAAAAGTTATTATGAGTAGATGCTTTTTACTTTTTAAAAGTCTCTCGGTTGAATGCAAATCGAATGTAATTCTCTATTGCAAATGTATAAAATTTTGAAATGTGAATGTAATTCTGAATTATATAGCAAAAATTTCAAATTGTTATAAATTAGTTGAGCATAGGACACTGCAGGAAAAAAAATTCTTTCTTACAATGGAAAAATGATGCCACCCCACTTTTGCAATCTTTGACTGATAATACATTTCACCCTCTGCTTATCAACTAGCTTTCCATTGATGTAATGGAAAGGCTGATCAATATTAGTATGTGGTCAAAGTGTAATGCTATTTTTTAAAAACTGAGCTACTTATATACTTTTTATACTTGATTGTTCTTTTTCATTTTTTATCCTTTCTTTCAGAGTCTTAATATAAAAACATATAAAAGATATACTGAGAATCGCCTCAGAACACTAAACCATGATATAGCATTGCCTTGAAATAAAATTAGTGGGATTTCATTTCCAAAGAAATGGAGGAAAAGGTCAGGTTTTTTACTTAATGAATCTAATACTAAGCCACATACAAGGATCAATCCTTGATGTAATCCTTAAATCCACTGGAAAAACACTAACCAAGAGCCTAAAAATCTGAATTCATGTAGTTACCCCCAAGAAATCAATCTCTGCACACAAAGTCCAGAAAGCAAACATAAAATAAAAAATGTAGGGGATACACTATTTCTGTGGAAGCCTCACTCCATAAAAACTCAGTGGTTTGGACATTAAGATTTATTTGAACAAATTTCAAAAGGTTGTGGGTAAATTTTTTAAAAATGGAATTCTGGCTTGTTATTCAATATGCCCAACACAAAACGCATGTCATATCCCCACATACTTACTACTGCCTATTATTAAGTTATTAGCTCAAAGACCTCCAGCAAGATGGTACAGATAAAATACAGAGAAATATATAAAATAAGTAGAACACTTTGGAAATCGGTTCAGTCTCTAAAAATAGAGACCCTAAAAGTATTTAAATACATTCATTATTGAACCTGATAATTGTGTCAAACTTTAAAATACAGAAGATAAATTCATATTACACAAAAATGCCAACAATTTTAACACTAATATTATTCAGAGGTACTTATCCTGCTAAATATTGAATTCCAAAGCCAATAAGAAAGAAAAGGTAACCTGTGTTTCTTTAAACCACAAACAATTCATTTATTAATCTAGTAATTGAAAGGTCAAACACAAAAATGTCTTCACATAAAAGATGTAGTTAAAAGCATTTGGCAGTGATGTGAATAAGCATCACTAGGTGGAACAATAATGTTTACAGCCAACCAAGAGAAAAATTACTTTTGATTAAAATCCAGAATGCCATCACCTGAGCCCCAGCAGGTCAGTTCTCACTGCTACTCTGTACTCATCTCCACCAAGTGGAGCTACATCCCATGGCATCCTCTGTCCCAAAGTACATCTACGCAAGGTAATAAATTAAAATTGGCAAGATCTCAGGACAAAGTAACTTGTTTTTGCAGTTGATAATACCTTAACAATGCAACATCAGAGTGTAGGTTGTCTAAATGTTTATGGTAAAAACAAGACCATATTAGAAACAGGAAGAGGAAGAAGTCTTAAATGAAAGATCAATACTATTTCACAAAGATTGTGATTTCAATTAAATGTGCTAGTAGAAACACTGGTTAGATTAAGTCCTGTACTTGTGTTAATTAAACAGAACTATATATTACCAGAAGTAGGTGGCTATGGGATATAGGTTCATATAAGCATGCATAAAACAGGTGAAGCAAGATCCATTCTTTTACCATTAAAAATGCAAGCTTTTTTAATAAACAAAAAAAGTATGAAGAAAACTTTTACCTGCAAGGCAAAGAAGTACAAGCTTTAAATAAAGTCAAACTTCCACTGATGGGTCAACCTCAGCAAGAAAGATATCTGGAAGCCAACTTACTCTTTATACAGAAATAAAATGTATGAATTAGAAACCAGGACCTACCATTGAGACCATTTGGGATGCTCCGGTGGTGAAGAGGAGCAGAAAGGTCATCCATAGATCTCCGGATGGCTCCAGCTTTGTTTTCAACAACTTTGTGATGGTGAAGGAGATGGTGGTGATGATCTGGACTTCCTGCGCTGCCAGCGCTGGATGTACTACTCCCATCTCCAACATCCCTGGTTCCAGAACCCCCATTGAGGTTGGTGAGACTAGCTTGGCTATCTATGGAGCTTCGGGAGCCTGCTCCATTCCTCTCTTCATCCAGCATTAGCACAATTTCCTTCAGCTCAACGTTTTCTCTCAGAAGGGATTCTTGCTTGGCTTCTAACTCTTTCAGCTTCTGCTGGTACATTCCAACTTCCTTCCACATTGCACCTGCAGTGTGTCTCCCAAACCTCTGCCATTCCCTGGACAGCTTTTTCCCCTTTTGCCTGTCATCATCCAAGAAACAACATAGCTCCCTCAGTTCCTGGTTATCATCCTGCAGCTTCTGATTAACTTCTTTCAAACCCCTGATCTCATGCAGGTGAACTTGGAGTCTTCTGTTCACATCTTTCATCAAGTTGCTGTGCTCCACCATCAAGTTCATTTTTTCATTCTCTACTTTCTTCAGCCTTTTCACCAATTCTTCCTTGTTCCATCTCAACAGATCATCTTCTGTCATTTTGGTCAGGTCTTCCTTTGACCCTTCCACAGAATTTTTTGACATATTTATATTCTACTTCCCCCTTTGGAAGGAGAGGAGACACAAACTGTTCTTTTTAAGGAATATATTTTAAATACTCTGCAAGTTCAATATTCACAGCAACATTGTGGAATGTAATTTTGTGTTTTAAAAATCCTACAATTCTTCAGGGAGCACAAGAACGCAAAAAACTGTAAATCCACTCATTTCTGTAAAATGTTTGCCTTACAACTTCCATGCCTAAATAAAATAAAAATGAAAAAGAATGAGCACCCGAAGATATTCTCTCTCTCTCTCTCTCTCTCTCTCTCTCACACACACACACACCACATATATATAAAAGCCTTTCAAAAGTGAAGTAAGTCAACTTACCCAAGGCTAACACAGCCGCAGCAATAATAGAATCTGTTAGCTTAAAAATCAACCTGCTTGGATTCAGTATCCACGTCGCGTAGATTTCCAACAGATAAAAGCTATAGGAGGCTGAGAAACGGTCAGGTTCCAAGCTTAAATGACCCAACCCCTCGGTATGCAGCAATTAGAGTTGGAAAGAATAAAATAAAATGCAATTTTTAAAAAAACCGATCCCTTCCTCCGCTTTTTTAATGCTTTTAGTTGTAAGACAGCCCTCAGGATGATGTCAGTCTCTTTGTAAAACTGCATTTAAATTTTCAGAACAACCATCGGAAAGGAACTGAGGGAGCTTAGAACAAGGCATCGCCTATTTCAAGCCAGAGGGAGGAAGGGAGGAAGACGGCAAAGGACATTCCAGGATGAGAATCTGCAATACATCTTGGAGAAGCAACCCGAAAAATAAAAGCAAGGACCTAAATTAAAAAAGAAAAATGCAATAAGCACAGCGGCTTATCTTCGCGTACCGCTCCTCTCGATCCTCCGGCACTGCTCAGTTTTATGGGAGGGAGGGGATTAGCGGATTTGGCTCCTCCTCCTGACTCCTGATTGGCCAATCAGATGGTCCGGGCTCGGTTCTTCTCCATGCCCCAGCCTGGCGCGTTCAGGTTGCATTTCATTTTCCGCCTTGGGTCGGGTTACGGGGAGAAGCGATAATGTCTCCCGGAACCAATGAGCGGGCGGCAAGGGCGCATTTCAAAAAAGCAGGTACAAAGGCAAAGGTAGAGCGCCGTGCCTCTCTTAAAGGGGCCGCGATCTGTTTTCCACCTCTGCCTGGATCGAGAGCTTTCCGTGAAACCATCCCGCATCCCTCCCTTGCCTGCGACTTTCCCTAAAAGTCAGCTCTAATCCTCTTCTTATTTAGGAAGGGAAGTTTGGACGAGAGGATTGAGGGCGAGAGCTCGGGGGCGGAAATAGCGAGTTGCCCTGCGGAGCCAAAAGGGCCGGCGGGTCTACTTCGGTTGTTACTGCGGGATATTCTTTGATGTTAAGGCCTCCCCACCCACCCCGGTTAAATGGCCTTTTCCTTCGTCCCCTGCGTCTTTCTGCGAGCCACGGGCTCCATTTTGAAGACGACGAACGCGTGAAGAAAATAGTTCGATGGCTCGCGACCCTGCCTTCGTCATGAGCGGGAGAAACGCTTGGGAAGGCCGCGGGTGGGACAACAGTTGGGGTTCCCGAGAAAGCCCCATGGAGCACTCCCCTGGGCGAGAGCCGAGAAACATTTGCGAGCTGACAGGAGGCGCTTTCCAGAAGGGCTTTAGTGGCTCTTCGGTGGCGGTAAGCGATCCGGGTTGAACAACTCCTGGCGACCCCGAGAGGGCGACGAGGAGAAACCGGGAGCCTGGAAGCTGCACGCTTAGGCCGAAGCGATTTGGGATTGGGGATTCCTCTGGAAAATCCCGTCAGAACTCAGTTGGTTATTTTGGGCGAACTCGTGTAGAAGGCGAGGCTGATGTGAGGTAGAAAGAAGGGGGCTTCTTTTGGTTTGGACAGCAGGAGAGACTAAAAAATGGATTCATTTATACCTGGGAGGGGGAGAGAGAACCTAACCATTGAGACCCCTTTATAGTTAAGTTGTGCAGAGCCCAACGAGAAGGCCCGCTCAGTAAACCATGGTTTAATTAACCATAGTGAAGCTCCTTGTGTCAGCAACAGCTTTGTAAAATGCTGTCAACTCGGACCACCACCACACCACCTCCGGTCACCTCTGATTCTCAAAGACCGCCTGGACAAATCCCTGCAGTTTCTTGGTAGGTTTTTTCCAGAAGTGGTTTGCCATTGCCTCCTTCCTAGGGCTGAGAGAAGGTGACTGGCGCAAAGTCACCCAGCTGGCTTTGTGGCTAAAGCAGGACTAGAGCTCATGGTCTTCAGGTTTCTAGCCTGATGCTTTCACGACTACACCAAACTGGCTGTCATTATGAATGTAATGTTCTTTAAAATAGCAGGAGGCTGGCAACGTTACTGAGCTACTGGAGGCATTGGGGATTTGGAGAGATTGTCATAGGTACTGACACAAAGTAGATTGCAATTGTGACAAAAGTCAGTCGGAGAATAAAGATCTACCAGAAGGCAAACTGGCCCTTGTTCCCTGCCTACCCACTCATGATAGTTCTGTATTTACTACAGCATTAAAATGGCCCTGTTTTCAGACATAGGGCAACCTTCCAAACAATGCATTTCTAAGAATGCCTTTGGGGCCTATTTGGATCAGCAATTTTGCACAATAAAGATATTGCTGGGGGTGCTGGTGCTTTGGTTTGCAGCATGTGCTTTGGTTTGCAACAGGTTCTTGTACCTTTATTTTAATTAACATATTTCTAAAGTATATTAAGATGATAGGGAAAGCCTGGCAAACATCAGAAGTGTTCACAAGTATGTTTGTTGTAGGTATCAAATTGCCAATCCTGTTCTAATTAAGCTCCTCCAACTGATGCTGTCCACATATTGTCCAGTTTGCATACAACCACTAAGCAATAGCAATAGCAATAGCACTTAGACTTATATACCGCTTCATAGTGCTTTACAGCCCTCTCTAAGCGGTTTACAGAGTTCAGCATATTGCCCCCAACAATCTGGGTCCTCATTTTACCCACCTCGGAAGGATGGAAGGCTGAGTCAACCTTGAGCCGGTGAGATTTGAACAGCTGAACTGCTGAAATGCAGTGCTGCATTTTAACCACTGCGCCACCTCGGCTCTTATACAAATTAGCTAGCAATATTTTAATCTAGCATGTGGTCCAAGCTTGTAGTTACTGGTTCAGCGTGCCACACAAATCCAGAAAATCACTCCATTACATGAATGGATAACAGTTTCGGACTTCAGTTCCCATTATATGGTATGTCCTTGTTGGCTGTTCCAGTTAAGGCTGATGGGTATTGTAGTTCACAAATATTTAGGTTACCTGAATGGTTTGATCTTGTATATTTACACAACACAATCCGAAGTTTTGTAATCACAAAATTGGCGATTTCATAACTCTGAAGCCAGTGTGTGTTAAGATTAATATTATTAAGATTAAGGAGTGATTCAAGAAGTTTCTTAATTCAACTTTTACCTAATGCTATTACTCAAGGGAAAAATTGAATTCTTTACAAATAATTCTCAACGTATAAATATTCGTTTAATTGCCATTCAAAATTACAATGGCACTGAAAAAAGTGACTTATGATGTTTTTCAACTTATGACCATTGCAGCATCCCCATGATCACGTGATCATAATTCGGATGCTTGACAACTGGCATGTATTTATAATGGTTGCAGTGTCTTGGGGTTATGTGATCACCTTTTTGTCACCTTCTGACAAGTAAAGTCAATGGGGAAGCCACATTCACTTAACAACTGCAGCAATTCACTTAACTGTGGCAAGAAAGGTTGAAAAATGGGGCAAAATTCATTTAACAACTGTCTTGCTTAGCAATGGAAATTTTGGACTCAATTGTGGTTGTAAGTACAGGAGTACCTATATAGTTTATTTCTGAGTAAATATGTATAATATTACATATAGGAAAAGAAGAGGCAGAGCAGGGGGCTGAGTCAAGAGAGGAATCAGCCTGGAGTCATTATGTCCCTCCAAACAGTCCAAGTCCAGCTTTAGATGACAGGCTGAGCCTGGGGGGTGTTAAAAGCATCATAAGTTGTGAGTCTGGGTGCTGAAAAAGATCTAAGTCCAGTCCACCTTGAATGTCTTCTTATTCCTGCTCGTTTCCCTTGACTGTTAATATGTCAGATTCTTCTAGAGAGCTTAAGTTTGCAATAAATCTTTATACTCATTTGAACTGCCTGAATCTCCTGATTTCCCCAGCACTTGACATCAGCCCCCTCTTGAATTCTGTTAATACTTATCTAGCACTAAATTAGTGTATAAAATGTGCATAGGTATGAGCAGCAAAATCAGATTAACTGGAACCTAGTGTGCTTCTGATTCTTGTGCCTGACATTACACTACAGCTAGCTTTTAGAATTTGTGTAAAATCTTGGATTTTATTTATTTGGAAAGTTATACAGTGCTCTTTTGAACCAATTTTTTTTAACCGGAGCACTCAAAACTATAATTTAAAATTTAAACTTAGGAAATTAAAACAGGAGCTGGTATGCATGTAGGTAGTAAAGCAGCAAGAAATAATGATTTAAATAATGATTTAAACAATTTAAAAGTTAAATGATGGTATTGTGATATTAGCATATTAAAAGGTTTGGAAGATTTTAATTATTACTGAGTTGTTTATGTGTGATGGTAATACCTTATTATAGAGAGGTAGATCATGCAGGGTTTTCAGTCTTTAGTCTTTTTTTAAATATAAAAATGGTTATACAGTATATAGACAAACATCATTTTCCATGTCATATATACTGATTTTCTTTGTTTCACTGTAATTTTTTAATCTAACAAGCTTTACAGATTTTTTTAAAGAAACAGTGGGATAAAGTGCAAATGTTCCAAGCAATGTGCCTCAACTATTCCATCTTTAGCTCTCTGGAAAAATCTGTTTTCTGTCTTTAAAAATACCAATCAAAAATAATCTGGACACATCTCTAAAGAATAGAAGACATGTATGTCATTTGAAGACAACAGAATTCTTGTAAGTGGGATGCATGGTTATGATAAATGCGTGCATCCTGTTTCTACAGCTAGCTAACAAAGCCAATTCCTGCCCTGTCTCAAAGGAAATTGCTTTTTTCTCTGCTAATTTGTGACAGGGAAATAAGGCTGTTAATAAACAATAGATCAAGCATTTACATTTAGCCAGGGGACTTTCATCAAGCTGTGAATGTAAGATTTTTAATGTGCATACCACACTAAGCTTTTTATACCCACCTAATACTGCATCAATGCCTATAAAATTTGCTATATTTAAGAAGACATTTTTTCTTCTCTGCTAATGGGAAACAATTTTACTGAGTAATACTTAATATGACAAGATTTATGGAAAGCTCACAAGGCTGGATTTTCTCTGCAGCTGATTATTATTTTCAGGATTATGAATTAAACTAGACCTATGTAGGATTATGAATTAAACTAGACCTATGTATGATCCTCCAAAAATTAGCACAGAAAAAAGCCTTTTTTAGCATTGTATGAATGCAATTTTCCTACACAAGTTTTAAGATATTTTCTAACATCTTCCTTGCCAACCTACCGTAAGTATTTATAAAGCTAGTAGGCCTTAGAAAAAATAACTTTTCTGAGGTGTACTCATAGTTAATTATTAATTATTGTAAATAATTAATTATAGAATTAATTAAATAAAGAAACAAACCCAGATTAAACTAAAAATACAAACTAAGAAAAAAATCTGTTATAAATAAGACAGTAGTTTAGTGTATTAATAAATACAGTATTATAATCAATACAAAATATTACTGTAAACTATAAAATCTCTCCCACAGTAAACACACACCAAGGAGAATTCAAGGGGTTTATTGAGGCTTTCCAAGCCCCTCTAAGAGTCTTCCCAGAAAATACCCAGTCCAGCAACAAGGCAACTTGTCAGGTTTCCAGCTCAGCTCTGGAATGAGTCCAGCACAAATGCACGAAGCTGGAGCAGTCCACAAGGCAAGACAACACCAAGGTCCACTGTCCGGGGTCTGGAGAACAGGGTTCAAGGCAAAGACAGGTCCAAGTGTCAAGTCATGAATACAGGGTTTAAAATCAGGGTGTCAGAGTGAGGAAGCTCAACTAAGTGACTGGCAAACGCTAGGCACCAAAGTGGACGTGTTGTTCCCAACATCATTTCCGTCCTCCTGGTGTAGCCCATTAAGAAAGGCAAAACTACCACTTCGCAAGTAGCTGGGCTGATCTCCATTGCTCCAGTCTGTTCTCCACCTTGCGTGCTCAGAATGGGTGGAGGAGGCAGTCCCTCCTCCTTGCTGGCCGACTGCAGCTGCATGCTCTCTCCACCCAAAGCTTCAGGGCTATCCTGCTACAGCTGTGTCTCAACTGACCCATGCTAAGGTGGCTGCTCGTCTGATTGCTTCCTGTGCACCTGCTCCACCGCACTTGGCCTCATCACTCCCTGTTCGGAGCCACTGGCCACCTCTGGACATGCTGCCACCTCCGCTCCCTGGGACTGGCTCCTCCTCCAAGCTAGCATCCGGAGAGGCGTCCAGGGAAGCATCGGAGGAGGCCATCACATCCTCTAACTGGAAGAAATCATTCCTTTTTCCAAAATAGATCTCACATTTCTGGCAATCATTCCATGATATCTAATATAATATCACATTTCAAACATCACATTTATTTGCCATTTGTTAATTTTAGGATAATGTCAGGCAAGCTTTAAACTTTGATTTTTCTGGCAGTTTATTGATAGCTTTTATACATGTTTCTCAATCCCCCTTGTGAAGTAGACATAATAGCTACATTGTTGACATAGTAATGCTGGAATTGCACAATCAGCTAAAATAGGTGATGGACTAAAAAAGGGAAGCCCTTGGATTATTGGATTTAAATATAAATTAAACAGTAATGGACTTAATATGTAAACTTGTCTTACATCTCTGTAAGTTGGGATGGCTTTAGATAAATGATCCTAAGGTGTACATCTTATTCTCTGGGAGATATTTGAGTAAAGTGGCTGAATAAGAAAAAGCAGCCTTTTTCCTATAGAAGACTACCGGTACCTCAGACTGTCCCACAGTCTTTTGTTGTTAGGTCAAAATCTGTCTTAAAATCATCAAAAGTTGCATATAGGGAATGTTGGGCCTAGAATATTTTTCTGACAGAGTTCCAGACAACAATCTAATGCTGATTGTTTCCCTCTAAATCCACCCTCTTCTTCAGCAATGATCTTTCCATTTTGTAGCCAATACACTAATTTTAGATAAAGAAATCTGGTATAAACTTTATTATGTTTAATAAACTTAGACTTATAATTTGTATGGTCAAATTTATTTCCTTTATTTTTGTGTAAAATGGGAATTGGCCTGTGTTAATATGTGTGAATAAAGTGGCCAAAATCTGCTCACTAATCTTTGTTTTTTCTTATTATTTTTTGTGTGTGGATAAAATCACCTCTAGATGTTAATTTGGCTATAAGATCTTAGCCTCAGTTATGAACACTGATGGTCAATGCATGAGCTCATAATGAGAGGGAATCAGAGAGATTACAGCAGATTCCCTTTTAAATATTTTATAGAAATAATCCTCCCATTTATCTGCAGATATTTGTGTGATAGGGCTAAAATGTCTATCTGTAAGGAAACAACTGATTAAGCGCTAAAACCAAGTGGTAGAATTCTCTTCTGTTCATAAGTGATATTCAGGGGCGTATTAACATTGATAAGTGGAAGCAATCTCTAGCAGTGATTTATATTTTGTACAACTTTTTGATGAACCAACTTTGGATACTAGTTATAAAACAAACATTGAAATAAGTCTCACCAATTATTGTTTTAGAATAATGTCACCACTGAACAAAGTAAAATAAATTTCCATATAAAAGGCAGGAATATCTGCAGAATTCAGTCAAAAAACCGAAGATGGCAGCCACAACAGTCTGATTGAATTTCTGCTTTTTAATGTGAAACACAGTTAAAAAAAAAACCAATAATCAGGCAGAGCTTTGATCACAATGTTCATGGCCAGCATTTTTTTTAAAACCACTTCCTGTGGACAGCTCGGGTAAAAAAAAGTACACAGTTTTAATTTCTGAATTGATATATGTATTCTTGACAGCAACATAATTTTGTGGTACTTTAAAGACTGACAAATTTTATAAGCTTTTGTATTTCACATTAAAAGCTGCACCTTAACTTTGCTACTATAAATTCTTATGAAAATATCCCCTCTACAGGACAAAATCAGAATTGCAAACATTTTTCTCCCAAGTCTTGACATTCTAATCACTTTTATCTATTAAGTTTTATTCCTATGCTTAAAGTAAAAAAAAAATCACAATGCAGTTGAGATTAAAAACTAGATATCCTTTCCATAGACTAGTAAACCACTAGTTTCAGATCTCAAGTATATACAAATGTATGTTTCCGACATACTCAAAACATGCTAAGCTGCCAACTCGCCTGCTGTATTTATTTATATCTTTATCTACTTGATTAAACCATCATTCATTAAGTATGCTAATGTTCTGATTGCAGTTGATGTAAAATTAATGTAGGTGCAAGAGCATATAAGACTTCTTATCATGCCCAAAAACTCATGGAGTGACCAGACGAGATAAAATCAGAAATGAGACCATAAGAGAAAGAATTGGCATAGAACCAGTCCTAAACTTCATCCCAAAACAGCAAATAAAGTGGTTTGTTCATCTGGAGAAGATGTCTTGCGATTCCATACCGTATAATATACAAAAATATATACCATGCATATACAAAAAGATGAGAAAGTCAAAGAATATGAGGCAGACCCAGAAGAAGATGGAGAGACAACATCAAAGACATACCACAGCAATATCAATTAACAATAGTTAAGGACACCAGAAGAGCAAGAGCCAGAACTTTATATCTCCCTTGACATCTGAAGCAGTAAAAGAGAAGATCATGCCCAAAGTATTAACAAGTAATTACACTTTTGTATCTCCTAATATCTAATGATATTCTAAATATGAGAATCATTCAGAGAACAGAAGTTTAGTTAATGCTTACATCTTGTCTAATGAGGAAACAAGACAAATAATACAATAGGCATGCCAAAAGTCAGCAAATCATTTTTTTCAGCCTTGAATCAAATTCTTTTTTGAAGGACATAACAAAATACTTAAAACTATGTAAAATGATATATCACTATTAACTGTAGCAGTACATTATTGTTTTCAGATACTGTTAACTGTTAACGTCCTGGATTATTATATAACTATTTCTGATGGATGTCTGTGTCTGGTTGAAGATTTCCAGTGGAGAGACTATCAGAAGGTTAGGTATATTGAGCAGGATGGTTCTCTTAATGTTAAGAAAATTTATCACAAGTTAAGTCCCTTCTATTTAGTTCTGTACTAGCTACTGTAAATACCTGTGCTATGTGATGGGGCTTGATAAATTGACACTTAAAGCTTGAAAATTAATGAGTAGTTAAAAAGGGGACTGTATTATTTCGTTAGAGATGGTAAGCTAGGTTTCTGTTACAGATGAAGACATTATTTGCATAGCATAGACTTTCAATTTGTCCCTCAGATGAATTGCTCAGGACCTCCCTGTAAACAATATTCCTGGTTTTGCTCTCTGGCTGGAGGATGACCAGGCTGTCAGGTGAACTGACTCCGGAGCATGCCACATAGAACTGGCCATGGGAGAAACAGGCAGCTTCCCTTATTTGTGCTTTCCTAATCGCATCTATAAATCTTTTCCTGCGTTTTTTTGCCTCTTTTCCCTTTAACTGGTATTACAGTAGAAGGAACAGATTCGTCTCAACTGAGGAGGAAAATAAGGGGGGGGGATCTGTCCCTGCCTACCAGCATCCATTGGTATTCATCTAGCTAGCATCCTGTTAGTATGTGAGAGAGTTGAGGGGTGTTTGGAAACTCAAACAGTATTTGCTGTGTGAGCAAGAAGGAGACAGGAAGGAGTCTGTGCGTGGCTTAGCTCAACTGTTCTGTAGTAAAGCTGCTTGCTGCTGTGAAAGCAAAAGCGAAACTGAAACTCCTCTGCTTGTGTTTTGCATTTGGATCAGATTTCTTTTCAGATAGGGAGGGGGAGTAGAACTCCTTAGCATCAGAGCTTGTTAATAATAATATAAGAAATACTCATGCTCCGATGGTCATTTTGAAAAATCCTTTCTTAGTGAGCACCTAGAAGGCAAGAGGAACATACGTGGCAAATTTCAAGTTTGTAGGCTTTACGGTTCTGGAGATTTTGTGATTAATGTGAGTGATTTTCGCTTATATATATGAAGATTTTCATGTAATACAACCAACAATACCATAGGATAATATTTCATATACAATACTCAGTCACTAGGTGCATTTCTAAAATGACTGTAAAAGGTTAGGAGTCCTTATGAATTTCCTTGAAATGTGAATATTTTCTGTACTATTTTAACTGTCCTGTCCTGTCCTATTTTAAGAGTCTGAACTCTGAGCAAGAAACAAAAAAGGAAACAACTCTCCATAAGCAGTCCAGAATGAACAATAGATCTCAATAAACTGAATTAGGAACTGAAGGGAAAATTAAGGAGGTTAAAAAACACACCAAAATATCAGCCAAGCAACCAAACAAATTTAAAAGAGCAACTTTTGGAACACAATGTTGTTGGTATTGCATAGAAACTGAAGCAGAAAAAATGTTTTAGTATTTTGGGGATAGTACCAGGTGGAAATATATTATTTGTGTTCCTTGAGTGATATAGTCATCTTACTAATAGAATATAATATCAATATGGATATGGCCTAAACAAGGCTTGATGTTTGACTCATGATTATATTTACTGATTTAAAGGAAGCTTATCTCTGGTTACCTGAAACACACCATAACTAAATTTCTTTAAATAGTTTTGTTGTTATTAGTTGCGAGGTCGCGTCCGGCCCATCATGACCCCATGGACAATGTTCCTCCAGGCCTTCCTGTCCTCTACCATCCTCTGGAGATCATTTAATTCCACGCCGACTGCCTCAGTGACTCCATCCAGTCACCTCATTCTCTGTTGTCCCCTTCTTCTTTTGCCCTCAATCATTCCCAGCATTAGGCTCTTCTCCAGGGAGTCCTTCCTTCTCATTAGGTGGCCAAAGTATTGAGTTTCATCTTCAGGATCTGGCCTTCTAAAGAGCAGTCAGGGTTGGTCTCCTCTAGGACTGACTGGTTTGATCTCCTTGCAGTCCAAGGGACTCACAGGAGTCTTCTCCAGCATCATAGTTCAAAGGCCTCAATTCTTTGGCGCTCAACCTTTCTTATGGTCCAACTTTCACAGCCATACATTGCAACTGGGAAAACCATAACCTTGACTATACACACTTTTGTTGGCAGGGTGATGTCTCTGCTTTTTAGTATGCTGTCTAGATTTGTCATAGCTTTCCTCCCCAGGAGCAAGCGTCTTTTAATTTCTTGGCTGCAGTTCCCATCTGTGGTGATCTTGGAGCCCAGGAAAATAAAATCCCTCACTACCTCCATTTCTTCCCCATCTATTTGCCAGGAATTGAGAGGGCCGGATGCCATGATCTTAGTTTTCTTAATGTTGAGTTCCAAGCCAACTTTTGAACTCTTTCTTCACCCGCATCAAAAAGCTCTTTAGTTCCTCTTCACTTTCTGCCATTAGAGTGGTATCATCTGCATATCTGAGGTTGTTGATATTTCTCCTGGCAATCTTAATTCCAATTTTTGATTCATCTAGCCCTGCCTTTCTCATGATGTGCTCTGCATATAAATTAAATAGGCAGGGCGACAGTATACAGCCTTTCCCAATTTTGAACCAATCAGTGGTTCTGTGTCCAGTTCTCACTGTTGCTTCTTGACCCGCATATAGGTCTCTCAAGAGACAAATAAGATGGTCTGGCACTAGTTCTAATCCCATTCATATATTTTACATTCATTTGCTGGTATCAATTTTCCTAAACACATCAGACATTTGTTGCTGAGAAGGAAGCACATCCCAAGGGCTCAACGTAACAGCAATATATGTTTGGGTTTTTCTTTTCTTTTCTTTTCTTTTCTTTTCTTTTTTTCTTTTTTCTTTCTTTTTTTTTCTTTTTTTTCTTTTCTTCTTTTCTTTTCAAGCTGCTGGTTCAAATACAGGCAAACTTGGCAGTGATTGAATGCTGTTACCATCTGACAGCTGCTAACTAGCCAATATGAAATAAGTGAGTGTTTTCAGTCCACAGGGAGCAGATGTCAGCTCTAGAATAATTTCTTCTAATACCATGAGAAATTCAGTTAGCACAATAAAGGTACAGTCCAAACAAAGATGGAATCCATCTCTCCTATCTGAGTCTCACTAATTTGCTAGATTTTAAAAGGAGTTGTTAGGTAATGATATTGTTTACAAACTGCTTCCTAGTTAAGGAGCTCGCCCATAAGAGAAAATACTGTACACAGATGGAGTTGTCTTTTAATAATAATAATAAAAAAACAGAACTGTGTCTCTTAATAAGCTTCAATCAGCCATGCATTTCAATCAGCCAACTCTTGGCAACTTCCTCAAGCAATTTTTCTGGAAATAATATGGAAGTGGTTTGCCCCGCCTTGCAAATTCTGTTTTTTCTTTCTGTACAACTTCTCAATTTTTTTTACAGACCTGAGATTTCCAACCCAAGTACTAACTAGGTCCAATCTTGCATAGTTTTTTTAGTTCAACTAAGGTTGGCCAAGTGCAATACATTAGATATTGTGATCTACTGACTACAACATTTCTATAAATGAAGTATCTTTCAGTTTTTCCTGATTCAGTGTTTATCTTTACCCTCAAGCTAAATCTAGAATTTCTTTTACATTTTTAAATATAATTTCTATAATATCTAGCTGCTTGTCTTTAATTTCTTATTTATTCCTTTCTTATTTATTTCAGCTTCATGTTTATCCTAAAGGCGAATATGCTGCCAGGACAGTCTAGTTTAGGTGGGACTATAAATCACAACCTGTTACGTTGAATACAATTGAAAACCTAACATTGTTTATTTCTGAATATAGAGGTTCAGAAATAATGATAAATTGTAGCCAGCATTGGCAATACTGGTATACAAAAACAAACAAATATAATACAGAAAGTTCTGAGCATACAAGCAGCTTGTGTATACCTTCATTTCCAAAAGAAGAAATGGCACTCATACATCTGAGAGTAACTTCCATTAAACTCAATAACTTCCATAAACTCAATCTGAAAAAAGACACAGAGACATACATTGTCATTCATCATTACAATTAAGCTTACTGTGGCAGCATCCTTGCCATTAGTTATTTCTGCTGGACATCTTATTTCAGAAGCTTCTGGAGGGGCAAGATTCTGGAGGCATCTTGGAGCATAAAATCATTCACATACACATAGCATTGGATACTGGCTGAACAACCATTTGTCTGAAGTGGTGTAGGGTTTCCTGCCTAAGCAGGGGGTTGGACTAGAAGACCTCCAAGGTCCCTTCCAACTCTGTTATTCTATTCTATTTTTCCAACTCTACATGAAATAACAGAGGCAATGTTCTTTAAGATTATCTGGAAATAATTTGGCCCTATCTATTTTGAGGAAGTGGACAGGGTTCTCTGTGACATCAGCCAAACCACTGTTAAATAGGAACCCTGTCTATAGATAATGGGCAGAAGGAATAAACTTGAGGAAAAGTCACTATCAAGACAACAGTCAGATAAAAGGGATCTCAGTCCAGGCCACAACTATTCCTCCATAGTTCTCATAAAGATAAAGGAAGGAAGAGGGGAAGCACATTCAGACTTTGAAGTTCTCCATAGTGGGCGGAGCTAGCCTCCAAGATTGGGATGATACAATCCATCAGCCAATCAGGACTGAGTCTGACTCTCTAAAAACTGTGCTGCTCATGTGCACCCCCTCTTTCGACTCAGTCCTTGGCCAAAAGGATTGTGTCTCCCCAACCTTGCAGGTCTTCTTCTCCTTCTACTATTCTGCATTACTTGTCTTCTACATCAACGTGAGTGTTCCCTTCAATCATAATCCCATCTTTGATTGTCAGGGATAAGGCGACGGTCTGGTGTGGGCCTTGGCCCTCCCCTGGGCCTAGTCACCATCTGGGTGGACAGCCAGTTGAGTTCCCTTGCGGCCTGGTTACCTTAATCAGCAAGACAGTCACAGAAGCCTAGCACTTGCGTGACCTCCTACCAGGGTGGCCTGTGCCACGTCCGCTGTGAGAGAGTGCCTGCCCAGCTGACTGACAACGAACCGCAGAAGCCACGCGCTTGAGCGGTATCGGCACTATCTCCCTTGAACGGTTCGGCCTTCTACAGCTTAGTGCAACCGTCTTCCTTTGTGGGGAACTACTGTCGCCAATCGTGAGGGCGTTGGGCCTAGCTGGGAGGCTTCGGAGCGTTTGGCGCCAACGGCAACTCCTGTCAACCGTCGTCGTCGGGTGGAGCTCTTCACCGTTTGAATCCCGGCCTCCAACTGAGGTGTGCATGCGCCTGCCCACGCCCTCCCTTTAATACTCACCGCCGCGGCTCTGCGACACGCCCAACTGCGGAGAAGCCGGAACAGCCCATCGTTGCTGGCTCCGCGCAGGCGCACTTCTGCGGAGCCGTCTCAGCTGTTTGTCGGCCGGCATCGGCCTTTGAAGAATCGGAGCCGCGCAGCGCCGGCTTGTTCCTCCGATCTCTGCATCGAGCCCTGCTTGCTTCGTCGGCCACTCCCCTTTGTGGCTGCCAGCCTCCGGGGATTGCTAGCTCTTCGGCCGAACGTCACCGCGGCCCCAAAACAGCCTCACTTGCCGGACGACCCCTGCCGCTTCCCGGAGCCGAAGGGTGACGTCTGCAGGCCTCGGTGCAGGCGCATATCGGACGACCGGCCACATCGCGTTCCGTGACACCGTGAGCCTCTCTACCGTCCACATAAGCCAGCCCGTAAAAGCGGCCATGGCGGACGCATCTAGATCGGCCAAGAGCCGATCAAAGTCCAGGAGCGCCCAGGACTCAGAGGGGCGGGCCAGGAAGGCTTCCACCCCCTCCTCAGATCGCAGGGACCGCTCGCCGCTCAAACAACCTTCAGCTGAGCGGTCCAAGGGGTCTTCCTCCTCATCTTCCTCAGCCAAGGCCTCAGATGAGCGTCAGCGTTCTAAGGGGGCTGACAAAGGGCCGGTGGAGACCCCCCCATGCGCCACGGACCCAGCTGGACATGCGTCCCCCCAAGGAAACTGGGAGCTCTCAGGCCAGGTCCAGGCAGTCCTCTGGCGCCTTCTCCCTGGACAACCCCAATTTGCGGCTCGGGAGGTAGACATTTGGGAAGACCCGGGCCCTTCGGGTGGGGCGGCCCCAGCAACTCCTTCGTCCTCGGCCTTGGCCCAATTCGCCTGCCCGGAGGTCCAGTCTATGATCCAGGTGGCCATTGAGAGGGGGATCGAGGCAGGACTCAAACGGGCGACCGCCTCCACACCAGCCTCAGGCAGGGCCCCCCACTCGGACACTACTCCACGAGCCACTCCTACTACAGGTCACCAACCTATCGAGGAGGGTTTGGATTCATTGGGAGCCCCTGGGTCTCTACTGGACGTGGAGGACCGGGTCCAGGAGCTCAAATTCTCAGAGGATGAGGATATGGCTCCGGAGGCCCCGGTCACCACGGGCCTATTCAATCCAAACCACTTCAAATCTCTGCTGCATAAAGCACGGGCTGCGGCCAAGATCGCTCCAGCCTCTACTCAGCAGCCGGTGGACGAGGAGGCTGACCCGCTTTTCGAGGAGGCCACCTCCCAGGCCGAAGTTATCCCGGCACCCAGGCTGTTCATTGATTCAGTGGTCAAGCAGTGGCTGGCCCCGCAGGGTGGCGCGTTACCATCGGCCCTCGATAAGAGGTATTTTAACGTCGCTCCAGCCCTAGCGGATCATCTGCCGATTCCACCGGTTGACCCCCTATTAAGGCGCTCTACACCACCGCCCAAATGCCGGGGGATTCAGAGGAGCTCTTGAGGCCTGAGGACCGGCGTACGGAACAGGCCCTCCAACGCGCTCACCAGGCAGCGGCGTGGGCACTCCGGGCCTCTGCGACCGCGTCGTTCTTTTGCCGGACATCCATCCGTTGGCTTAATCTCCTCCAGGACCACCTCCCACCGTCTGATGTCCGGGCGAGACAAGACATCAACAAGTTGATGGCGGTATCCCAATTTACATCAGATGCCACCCTCCAGGCAGCCCGCTTCGCGGCCAGATCCATGGGAGCTTCTGTCGTGGCCCGCCGGATGCACTGGCTGCGGAGCTGGCCGGCGGACACCTGCCACAAGTGGCGCCTCGCCATCGCGCCAGTAAAGGGTCAGTCGCTCTTCGGGGACGCTTTGGAGCCATACTTGGTGGAATCTAAAGATAAGAAAAAGGTCCTACCCAACTGCACCCGCAAGGGGCAGAACAAGGCCTCCACGTCCACGGCTCCCGTGGCGCCTCCCGCTCCCCGGCGACCCTACCGGGCCCCGTCCTACAACCAGGGCAGGAACCGCTACGGCGGGCGGCAGTTCCAGGGGCAGGATAGGCGCAAGGAAAACACCAAGCGGCCTTTTCGGGGGGCAGGTGGTCGCCCCTACCACCGCTACAAGTAGATGAGCCCGGTCCTCCCATTGGGGGTCGCCTGCGCTTCTTTGCCAGGCGATGGGAGGACACTACCACCGATGCTTGGGTTCGCGAGACCGTAACATCTGGTCTCGCCCTGGATTTCATCTCCACCCCCCCAGGATTTTTTCTGAGGTGCCCCCAGTCCTCTAACCCCCGGAAACGGTCGCTGATGCTGACCGCCATCCAGCACCTTCTAGACATTGATGCCATCATGTGGGTGCCGGAGGACCAGAGGGGTCAGGGCTTCTATTCCATACTGTTCCTTGTGGAAAAGTCCTCAGGCGGGTGGAGAGCCGTCCTAAATCTTAAGCGTCTCAATAAATATTTGAAATATAAAAAATTTAAGATGCACACGTTGCAGTCAATTCTTGGCGGGATTCGGGAAGGGGATTTCATGGCATCCATTGACCTCACCGAGCCCTACCTTCATGTCCCGATCCGACCCGCGCACCAACAGTTTCTTCGATTTTCTTATCGGTCTGATCACTATCAGTACACCGCTCTCCCGTTTGGGCTCTCTTCTGCCCCACGGGTATTCACCAAGGTCTTGGCGGCCCTCGCTGCCGACCTGCGGTCCCGTCCAATTAGAATCCAATGCTACTTGGACGACATTCTCATCCAGTCGTTTTCACGGTCACAGGCTGAGATGGACGTTCAGGTTACCCTGCAGGCCCTCGCGGCCCACGGCTTCTCGGTTAATTTCGAAAAGAGCCAGCTAAGCCCCGCCACTACAATCACCCATTTGGGATCGGTCATTGATTCTCTGGAGTGCAGAGTGTATCTTTCCCAGGAGCGCCAGGACGGCCTGACAGACCTCGTTCGTCAGGTTCTCGGACAGCACCGCGTCCCGTTGAACCTGCTGTCCTCACTCCTGGGCAAGATGGTCTCGGCCATACACATCACGCCATGGGCCCAGCTCCACTCCAGAGATCTACAATGGTTTATGTTGCCTTTTCAGCGCAAGCACCTGAGCAACTCGTCGATCCAGGTGAGTCTCCCGTCAACTGTCTGCCAATCCCTGCAGTGGTGGCGCTCCCCGGCTCTTTCCAGAGGCGGCCCATTTCTGGAACCGCCCAGGGTCACGGTGACCACCGACGCCAGCCTTCAGGGCTGGGGGGCTCACACACTGTCGCATGTGGCCCAGGGGACCTGGTCCTGGACGGAGGCCTCTCTTACCATCAATCACCTAGAATTGAAGGCGGCTTTCCTGGCAGTCCAATGGTTCCAACACGTGTTGGAGGGACAGCATGTGCTACTGCTGACCGACAACATCACGGCGAAGGCTCATGTCAACCGACAAGGGGGCACGGTCTCCCGCCGTCTGATGTCAGAGGCCAGGGCGTTGGGCCTCTGGGCGGAACGTCACCTTCTCTCCATTCGGGCAGAGCACATCTCGGGGGTCTCGAATCGCACAGCCGATTGGCTCAGTCGCCACGAGGTGGACCCGGCGGAGTGGAGTCTCCACCAGGAGCTGTTCCAGGAAGTCACGAATTGCTTCGGATGCCCTGTCGTCGATCTCTTCGCCACCCCAGGGAACGCGAAGCTCCCGCGTTACTTTTGTCGCTACCAGTCTCACGGAGCAGAAGGTGTGGACGCCCTCCGGTGCCCTTGGCCCAGGGGCCTGTTGTACGCCTTCCTGCCTCTACCATTGATCCCTCGAGTCATCCGCAAGATCTTGGACGAGGGTGCGGAGGTGATCCTATTGGCGCCTCATTGGCCGAGGCGGCCTTGGTTTGCGGACCTGAAATCGCTGTCCATCGCTCCACCCTGGCGGATTCCGCCGACAGAGTCGTCGCTCTCCCAGGGGTCAGTACGGCATTCAGATCCATGCTGGTACCAACTGACCGCTTGGTGCTTGAGCGGCGCACCCTGCAGCTCCGCGGGGTCCCGGAGAACATAATCCAGACATTGCTGTTCTCCCGCAGAGCCTCCACGACGCGCATTTACGCCTCCACTTGGAGGACCTTCTGCGACTGGTGCTCGCACGCTTCCGTGTCTCCCGTCGATCTCACAATTGTCAACGTGTTACAATTCTTGCAAGCCGGCCTGGACAAGGGCCTGGCGCCCAACACCTTGCATCGCCAATTGGCCGCCTTGTCAACGGTACTCTCATGCCCGACAACCGAACAGCTTTCGGGACATCCTCTGGTGAGACAGTTCCTCAAGGCGGCGACCAATATCTCACCGCCGGTGGTGCATCGATATCCAACCTGGGACTTACAGACAGTACTCCTGTCTCTTACCAAGGCCCCGTATGAGCCATTGTCCACTGTGCCGCTGCAACAGCTTACCTTGAAAGTCGCATTCCTCGTGGCAATAACTTCGGCGCGCCGCATTTCCGAGCTGGCCGTGCTATCCGTTCGCCCAGATCTTTGTATTTTTCATCCGGACAGGATCGTCCTACGGCTCGATCCGGGATTCTCCCCTAAAGTCAACACGTACTTCCACAGGGCTCAGGAATTGGTCCTGCCTGCAGTGGAGGACGACCAGTCGGCGGACCAGCAAGCCGTCCTTCTCGACGTGCGACGAGCGGTGGAGGTGTACGTGTCGCGCACCGCTTCCTTTCGGCAATCCGAAGCTCTTTTCATGGGGTTTTCCCCCGCGTCGATGGGCAAGAAAGCCTCGTCCGTGGTAATAGGTCGCTGGATTCGAGCGGTGATAGCCTTCGCCTACGACCAGCAGGACCTGCCTCGACCGCAGAGACTGACGGCTCATTCCACGCGTACTGCGGCCACTACAGCGGCGTGGACAACCAATGCCTCCATTGAGGAGGTGTGTCGGGCAGCGACGTGGTCCTCGCCCTTGCCGTTTGTTCGGTATTACAAACTGGACATGTACGCGGCTAAGGACGCGGCATTCGGACGTGTGTTACACGCTGCAATGGCTGATTCGGGGCTGGCCGCGTTGCCTTGATTCCCGCCCAAGGGGATTGATGCTTTGGCATGTCCCAATCTTGGAGGCTAGCTCCGCCCACTATGGAGAACGGGGCGTTGTTCCTTCCTGAACGCCCCTTCTCGTAGGGCGGAGCTAGCCTCCAAGTCCCCCCCTGGGTATTATGGTTATGTTACGTTAGTACCTGCTGTTTATTAAATATGTTGTTGGGGAATTGACACTTTGGGTCTGACTTCGTCCTTCGTCTCAAGAGGGGGTGCACATGAGCAGCACAGTTTTTATAGTCAGACTCAGTCCTGATTGGCTGATGGATTGTATCATCCCAATCTTGGAGGCTAGCTCCGCCCTACGAGAAGGGGCGTTCAGGAAGGAACAACGCCCCGATTCTGTTACCATAACCTTATAATAGAGAAGATTCTGTATCCCTATAATAAAACAGAAGGTTCTGTTACCATAACCTTATAATAAAAGGCCTTCATGACTGGTTTCTTAGTCTGCTCTACCTTGAAGTGCTGATGAAAGCTGCTGAGGAGGATAACAAGAAGCTGGCAAGGACAATGACTGATGTTCGTCCATCGTATTCGAAGAGGACCTTGACATCTATGAGAATCGGGGGGGATGTCAAGACTTGCGCGTGAATTGGATTAAAGTGAGGGAGATGTGCGCATAGTCAGCCTCACTCTCTCTTCCCAGATTCCATCTTGCTCCAAATAGCAGGAGAAGAGTCGAGGCAGTTAGAGATGGGCTGGGCACAGTGGTTGACCAGGGCGTCTTTTGTGTCTTGCCGTACTCTTAGCGTACCACATCGCTTGCAGAGACCGCCTTCATGACCGTTGTCCTATTCTAGTAGGTTTCATCCACTCAGTCCGCCGGAATTTGTCTTCACATGCTCAGGATAGACAAGTCCCTATCTCACCGAAGGTCGATGACCCAACGGCTACTCTCAACCTCAACAGCTTCGACAGGCTGGCCAAACCAGGTCGGACAATGATTAATGCATCCTTGGGTGAGAGATGCCACCCATCTTGAAGAGCAATATATCTCATCATCAAGAACCCACTGCTTGGACAACCCTCAACCTGTCTTTTAACCCCCCCTTTCTAAATACAATTGTTGAGATTATAATGAATCTGCAATTGTGATGAATCCTGGATGAAACAAATTACTGGAACATTTTTTGTGTGTTTTAAGGTTAGACACTGAATTGAGATTATACTGATCACTTCTGTGGATGATATATGGTAGAACCGGGATGGAGGAAGTGCAACCTTCCTGGTCTTACAGGATCTTTGAGTTGCATTGAATACCATTGACCATAGTATTCTTCTGGATTGACTGCAAGAGCTGAGAAGCGAAGGGCAGAGTGTTACAGTGATTCTTTTTCCTGTGACCAGGACTAAGTGACTGTAGATGAAGGGGAGAGATCTCTTCATGGGCTTTCCAATGTGGCATGCAGCCAAACTCAACTTTCTCCCATCACCTGTTTAATATCAACATGAAATTAACTCTTGATAACATTGTAGCCTCTCTAGACTTGTATGCCATATACTAAATAAATAAATACTCTGAGAGGTAATTTGATGCCATGTTTATTACGTTTATATAACTCAAAGGCTGAAAAGGAGATGTAATTGTAATTTATTCTAATGTCTAGGCTAGAGGCTGTAAGGGGAGAAAGAGGCTTAGATTCAATCTCAGCCAGATACAGTGACTGTGCACATTCCAGCAGAATTGAATATTGAATATTGAATAGGATAGTTCTCCCTAATACAGAGCAAGTTAATAGTTCGGGGATCCTCTTAGACTCATAACTCCTGCTGAAAAAGTGAATACAGTTTGTGGACAAGAAGGTCTTTGCCCAGATCTCTCTTGTGTATCAGTTGCAAACTGATTTCCTGGATTAGGAAACTTTGTTGAAAATTACTCATGTTTTTGTCATCTCATGACTGAACTACTGCCTCTTCCTTTATATGGGGCTGCCCTTGAAGACCATCAGGAAGCTAAAGCTGCTCCAGAATGCAGTGGCTCAAGTAGTAATGGCCAAGTCACAATTTATCCATGTAACATCATTATTTTGGGAACTGCAGTGACTTGAACTGCTTCTGGGTGCAATTCAAGGTACTGGTCAATTCAAGGTACTGTTCAGTTCCAGATTGTTCCGGTAGCACCAGGAGGCTAATTGTTCTTTAAACAGTATTTTAAAATGAATTTTCCCAATTCAGCATTTCTTAAACCTATATAGCAGCATTCTGTAATCCCAAATATGCATACAAAGATGGACAGCAGTACCACCAGACAGATTAGTAATTTGCTAACTAACTGCACTCAACATATAGTCCTTAATACAAAAATGTATACCATGCATATACAAAAAGATGAGGAAGTCAAAGAATATGAGGCAGACCGAGAAGATGGAGAGACAACATCAAAGACACACCACAGCAACATCAATTAACAATTATCTATCTTATCTATCTATCTATCTATCTATCTATCTATCTATCTATCTATCTATCTATCTATCTATCATCTATCTATCTATCAAATTCATTTGCTGCCCATCTCGCCATGGGGCCACTCTGGGCGGCTTGCAACAACAAAATGGCAAAAAATGATTTAAAAATGTAAACGTAACAATACAAAGGAATAAAATAGTACAATAATATTAAATTTAAAAGATGGAAAGAGAAGGAGCAGAAAGTGCAGGGAGGGTGGGGTCAGCTAATTAGTCCATTAGCCACTTCCACTGATGTACTCCCCTAGTGGGTTCCTTTTATATCTCAGAATTTTTGTATTTATGCAATTGTCTTCTCTAAGTTGATTTTGCCTGTCCAGTAAGATCTAGTAAGGAAAGTGCATTGAAGAGTTTTTTTCTCCCTTCTTAGAGCACCTTGTCATGAAGGATGTTGAACATTCATCCCTCCTTGGGCAACAAACTATCAGATATAATTTTGTCCCTATTCTCCCTGCAGCTCAATCAAGATTGAGAATGCAGCTCAATCCTCTGCTTTAATTATACATAAAAGAACTGTTCTCTATTATAACAAAATTCTCATATTTTTCTAATAAGAATCATGGTCTAAAAATTAAAAGTTACAAAATTATGTAGCTCTATGTTTATTTACTCTTAAGTAACTCTTAAGTAACTATTAATGAAAATTAAAGCCATGATCTTCAATCAACATCATCCTAAAGGAACTTGAGAGGTGGAGAAACCCTTGCTTATAACTTAGTGATGAACATATGAATTAGTCTATGTCAGCAGCTGGTTGTTTATTTTAGCTGTCACTGATTTGAAATTTTAAATCAAGTAAAAACTCCAGGAAAGCAAAATTCTTGGCACCGCATTAACACATTGCTTTGAAAATAGTTTTGAATAAAACATCAGGTGGGGAGGGAGGGAGGATGTCCCAATCTACTCTAATGAATTATCTATAATGAGAATCCTTATAGCTGCTCAGCACAGCTAACCTACAGTAACCTACGGTACATATAAGCATTCCAAACACTGAAGAATTCCATTTGGCTTTTCATCTAGGTAGTTGGATGTTAGAGAAAAATGCAATCTGTTTAATGTCGTGTTGATTTAGATGGTGTTTTCCTTGATGTAATTGGCAAAAGACTTATGTTTGCATGCAGAGGAAAATCACATTTTTGTCACCTTTGTGCATTACCTAGGGAGAACTACAGTGCGATAGTTATTCTTTAAGACTTTTTACAAGACAATTTAATTTTGTATACAATTCTGATCTACCACATAGACTCTTTTTTTAATGAAGCACATATAGGTTGTCCTCATTAAATTGCTTTTTTCCCTGTTTCGCCTTGATTTATTCATTTTGATTGCAAAAGTCTGATTTTTTAAAAAGGTAAAAAAACAGATCAACTTAATGCTACCTATAATTTAAATACATATTATGTCATGACATACTGAGTGTAGTGTATCTTTATGCCCCTGTTGCCAGTCTAGTGCCTTCCAGTAATTTTGGACCTCACTTAATATGTTTAATAATGAGGCTAAGAATTCTGGGACCTCCAGTGTCAACATAAAGAGAAAATGCCATATTATCTGCATTTTAAAGTGCAGCTTTAATATTACCTTTTCCAAGTCCTCAATTTTCTCCTTTTTAAATCAAGCTTTTAATCTGGCTAAAATGCCATACTGTAGGATATAAATAAAATAAATAATTTAAAGCATTTTAAGTTAAAAACGTAACAAGTAATTTTGCAGAATTAAAAGTATTGTTTTAAAATATGTTTTCATGTATTGTTGATGGTCTCTTCCATATGCGTACAATCGTGGCAGATCCATTTTTATGGAACATATTGGAACACACATAAAACTTTCTATAGTCCTGTAAATGCAGAAATCTAGTTAAAATTCCCCAATTTACAGTAAAAGGCTTTTGATTAAACAGGTAATGTCAGTCTGGAAGTATCCATCAAAGCATTTAAATTTAAATCACAATCAAAATGGAAGTAATTTGCAGAAAAATTCTACCTGTAACATGTATGTATCTACGTTCTACATACAAGTATTAATCTACCCAAACAAGCATACATATAACCTGTCCAATAACTGAAGAGCTCTGGGAGTACTACCAAGAATGCTTTCAGATGATAAATTTTTCCATTAGACAAAGGGATTCTAAGTAAAATAACCATATCACCATGTGATGGCAGCAGTCTCTACAAGCATATTGTAATACTTCAATACAGCTAGCTTACTTGAGACACTTAATAGTTTTGGGGAAATAGAATAGAATAGAATAGAATAGAATAGAATAGAATAGAATAGAATAGAATAGAATAGAATAGAATAGAATTCTTTATTGGCCAAGTGTGATTCGACACACAAAGAATTTGTCTTTGGTGCATATGCTCTCAGTGTACATAAAAGAAAAAATACATTCGTCAAGAATCATGAGGTACAACACTTAATGATTGTCATAGGGTACAAATAAGCAATCAGGAAACAATCAATATAAATCGTAAGGATACAAGCAACAAGTTACAGTCATACAGTCATAAATGGGAGGAGATGGGTGATAGGAACGATGAGAAGACTAATAGTAATAGTAATGCAGCCTTAGTGAATAGTTTGACAGTGGTGAGGGAATTATTTGTTTAACAGAGTGCTGGCGTTTGAGGAAAAACTGTTCTTGTGCCTAGTTGTTCTGGTGTGCAGTGCTCTATAGCGTCGTTTTGAGGGTAGGAGTTGAAACAATTTATGTCCAGGATGCGAGGGGTCAGTAAATATTTTCACGGCCCTCTTTTTGACTTGTGCAGTATACAGGTCCTCAATGGAAGGCAGGTTGGCAGTAATTGTTTTTTCTGCAATTCTGATTATCCTCTGAAGTTTGTGTCTGTCTTGTTGGGTTGCAGAACCAAACCAGACAGTTATAGAGGTGCAGATGACAGACTCAATAATTCCTCTGTAGAACTGTATCAGCAGCTCCTTGGACAGTTTTAGCTTTCTGAGTTGGCGCAGAAAGAACATTATTTGTTGTGCTTTTTTGATGACATTTTTTATGTTAGGTGACCATTTTAGGTCTTGGGATATGATAGAACCTAAACATTTGAAGGTCTCTACTGTTGATACTGTGTTGTCTAGTATTGTAAGAGGTGGTAGAATGGGAGGGTTTCTTCTAAAGTCTACCACAATTTCTACAATTTTGAGTATGTTCAGTTCCAGATTGTTCCAGTAGCACCACGAGGCTAGTTGTTATTTAAATAGTATTTTAAAATGAATTTTCCCAATTCAGCATTTCTTAAACCTGTATAGCAGCATTCTGTAATACCAAATATGCATACAAAGATGGACAGCAGTACCACCAGACAGATTAGTAATTTGCTAACTGCACTCAACATATAGTCCTTAATGGAACAGCATCTACATGGAGGAAAGTATACAGTGGCATACCCCAAGGTTCTGTCTTAGGCGCAGTATATTTCAATATTTTCATAAATTATTTAGATGAAGGGATAGTAGTGGAACTTATCAAATTTGCAGATGACATCAAGATGGCAGGAATAGCCAACACTCCATAAAATAGGCTCAAATCCAAGGGCTCTCAACATACTTGAACACTGGGCCCTATCTAACAAAATGAAATTCAGTGGTGAGGAAAGTAAGGTTTTACATTTAGGCAAGAAAAACCAAATGCATAGGTGGTATCTGGTTCAATAATAGCAATTGTGAGAAGTATCTAAGAGTTCTTACGGACAATCACTTAAATATGAGACAATAGTGTGCTGCAGCCACCCAAAAAAGATAATTCAGTCCTAGGCTGCATTAACAGAGGGATAGAATCAAGATCACGTGAACTGTTAGTACCACTTTATATTGCCTTGGTAAGACCAAACTTGGAATATTTCATCCAGTTTTGGCCTCCACTATATAAAAAAGATGTTGAGACTCTAGAAAGAGTGCACAGAAGAGTAACAAAGAGAATTAGAGGCTAAAACATATGACTAAAGGTAGGAATTTGGTATTTATTTATTTATGAGATTTATATACTGCCTCATAGTGCAAGCACTCTCTAAGCGGTTTACACCATTAAGCAATGTAGATATTTACATTGCCCCCAACAATCTGGGTCATTTTACCTACCTCGTAAGGATGGAAGGCTGAATAAACCCTGAGCCGGTGAGATTTGAACAGCTGAACTCAAATGATCACAGTCAGCTACAGTAGCCTGCAGTACTGCTCTAACCGCTGCACCACCTCGGGTATGTCTAATCTAATGAAAAGAAGGACTGGGGTGACATGATAACAGTGTTCCAATATTTGAAGGGCTGCCACAAGGAAGAGGGGGGGGGTCGACTTACACCCCAAAATACCTCAAAGCAGAATGGATGGAAACTAATCAAGGAGAGAAGCAACCTAGAAATAAAGGGAAATTTCCTCAAAGTTGGAACTGCTTGCCTCCAGAAATTGTTCATGCTCCATTGCTGGATGTTTTAAAGAAGAGATTGGATAACCATTTGTCTGAAATGGTATAGGGCAGGGGTCCCCAAACTTGGCAACTTTAAGACATGTGGACTTCAACTCCCAGAATTCTCCTGCTAGCTATGCTGGTTGGAGAATTCTGGGAGTTGAAGTCCCCATGTCTTAAAGTTGCTAAGTTTGAAGACCTCTGGTATAGGGTCTCCTTCCATAACATGGGATGGTTGAACTAGAAGACCTCCAAGGTCCTTGCAACTGTTATTCTTTTAATTTTGTTAGTTCGTTTTTGGGTTCCTAGGAATGATCCATGGGGTGAGGGAATAGAGAAGAAGCAATTGCGTTGGCGAGATTCCCACCTGTTAGATTTCGGCATCTTTTTTTACCAGCATGAACGCCGATTCCATTTCCACCCTCTTTCTAACACGCGCAACGTCTGACTCGATTCACGCGTTTCTCCCGGCAGTAGAGTTGCTGCCGCCGCCGCCGCCGCACGTGCCTCCTTCCTGGCGTTCAGCGAGCTTTTTGGGTGCTGTTCCAGCGGCTACTTACACGCCCCGCGCTGGGGGAAGGCGGTGCCTCTGCTTTCCGTCCCCTCTTTTGGATCTGATGTGCTTTGGGAAGCTGAGGGCGGGGCGGGAAAGGGGAATCTAAGCTTCGCTTGTCCGCTGGGAGAAATCCACCACTTCACTGGAAAGGCCGTGAGGAAAATCGCAACCCGGTGGAGAATCTGCTGGGCTCTCGCTTGACTTGATTGAGCGCGTCTCTCTCTCTCTCTCTCTCTCCTTTTTGCAAAGGGCCCCTCCCGCCATTTCCGAAAAGGCGCTTCCATTCCAGCGCCCATAAAGCAATCCCTAAACAGGCTGCGGGATATATAAGGCCCGGCGGGATCTGCCGAGCGGAGTGGGGCGCCTTCTGAAGGCGGCGGGCCGAAGCCTGAGCTGGAGAGAACCATGCTCAGGACGGCGCCTGGGAACTCCCGCGCCCTTGTTCTCCGCAGCGACGCCGCTGAACTGCGCCTGCCCTAGCCCGAGGAAGCATGAGGAGGGGCCCTGGCCGCCCATCCTGGGCTCTGGTAGCCTTGCTGGCCCTGTTCGCAGAGCTGGCGTCGAGCCATCCACAATGCCTGGATTTCAAACCGCCTTTCAAGCCTCCTCGCCCGCTCACTTTCTGCGTGCAGTACTCAAACTTCGGCTGCTGCGACGCGGGTCGTGATGCTGCCCTGTTGGAACGTTACTATCGCATCAGCGAGCATTTTGGCCAGGCCACCTACACCGCTTGCGCCAGCCACCTGCAGAGCCTCCTGTGCCAGGTGAGCGGAGGGCGGGCGCGTGCCAGATCTCCTCCTCCCACCGTACCACCACCGCTGCATCCATCCATCCATCTCTTTTTTTTGTTTTACCCCAGCCACTTTGTATGGAGCTGGCGCTGATCCTGCTCCACAGGCAAGACTGCCTGTGTCCATCTCACTTTGTCGGTACAGCCCATAATTTGGTCTATCTACCTGCAGAAGATCTCTTCCAACTTCAGTGTCAGGCATAGTTGAAACTTTTGGGCTGCCGTCCTCAGTCTGCTGTCCTTGGGATTTGTTGGACTTCGGTTCCCAGGTTTCCTCAGTAGCAAAAGGAGTGAGAGTTGTCCTGCCAGCTATCTTGAAAGCATTTATTTGAAGACTGCTTGAAATAGAAAGTGTGAAAGAGACCTTTGCTGTCAATCAGAATACTGGACTAGATCAAGGAGGTGACCTTGTGTAAGACAGATAATGTACTAACTAGACTCTCTGCTGCTATTAAAGGAATATTAGGGGTGTCCTTAATTTTAATATAGTTCAGCAAGTACAAAAGCCCCCAGACAGTAATACCCCTTTTCCCTATTTAGGCAAGACTTTATGCAATACCAGTATTTTCTGTTTTGTAGTTCCTCTTTTTTTTCCCTGCCAGCTTCCTAGTTATCTATTTTTAGTTAAAAGAAATATTTAAAAAGTTAAATGGGAAGGGGATCTGTTAAGAATCAAAATGGATATCCAAGTACACCATGATACTATTCGGCACTGTGGTGTTTACCTGGCATAACTCAGCATTCTTTCCCTCCTTTTACCTTTCAGTAATCTGGAGATTCTGTATAGCTGCTTAGGATGACTAGTAGTCACTGATAAATTCCTTGTCCAAAAATGTTTGTTATTAGATGGGTGAAAGGGATAATTTACTACCTCATATAGAATAGAATAACAGTTGGAAGGGACCTTGGAGGTCTTCTAGTCCAACCCCTTGCTCTAGTCTATACCATTTCAGACATCTTAAGAGATTAGTTATCCAACATCTTCTTAAAAACTTCCAGTGTTGGAGCATTCACAACTTCTGGAGGCAAGTTGTTCCACTGATTAATTGTTCTAACTGTCAGGGAATTTCTCCTTAGTTCTAGGTTGCTTCTCTCCTTGATTAGTTTCCACCCATTGCTTCTTGTCCTGCCCTCAGGTGCTTTGGAGAATAGCTTGACTCCCTCTTCTTTGTGGCAACCCATGAGATATCGGAACACTGCTATCATGTCACCTCTAGTCCTTCTTTTCATTAAACTAAACATACTCAATTCCGGCAACCGTTCTTCATATGTTTTAGCCTCCAGTCCCCTAATAATCTTTGTTGCTCTTCTCTGCACTCTTTCTAGAGTCTCAACATCTTTTTTGTGTTGTGGCGACCAAAACGATGCAGTATGTGCTTGTGCCACTTGATTTCCACTATGCACATTGAAGACTGATATTCTAATCACCCCAGATGCAAATACTAGTGACACCTTGAAGACCTTCCTTATAATATGTGTACTCATTGTTTGTAAAGGTTTCTGGACCAAGGTCATGCAGATGCCTTTTTATCTATGTCATAGATTAGTAAAATCATTTTGTCTGTTCTTAAGCCATGAGCTTTCCTCCAGCACCAGGTGTATTGGACAGGTCTGAATGAATGTGCTGTGTGTTTCCTATTTCTATAAGACTACTATGCCTGGTGATTTACTATGCCTCCTTTCTCCACGTGCCAGCAATGTCATTTTCCAACATCAAACAAAACAACAAATTAAATATTTGCTTAAGTTTCACTGTCCTACACTTTTTTGAATTTGCCGAGAACCAATTCCGTTCAAACGCTATTGGCAGCTTGGTCTCATATTAGCTATATTACATGATTGGTTATGCCTTATCCCTTTTAAATGCAAGATTGAACAGGGCCTAGAACCATGCAGCATATTTTCCTGGCTGTATCCTCAGGCAACAGTCTTCCCACTCCAAGTATGTAATTCAATATTTCTTTTAATTCTGATTTTTTTTAGAGAGAAATGGTTTGAGATGAATCACATAGCACGCTCGTTCAGACCTGCCTGTACAGAGCAAATATCTAGCTTTGAAGAATTTTGCTCAATAATTAAGTATGAACAAGTATAATGTTTTTGAGCTGAAGTGGTGCAGTGGTTAAATGCTGCGACTGCAGGCTGACTGCTAGTTCAGCAGTTCAAATCTCACTAGGCTCAAGGTTGACTCAGCCTTCCATCCTTCTGAGGTCGGTAAAATGAGGACCCAGATTGTTGGGGGCAATATGCTGAACTCTGTAAACCGCTTAGAGAGGGCTGTAAAGCACTATGAAGCGGTATATAAGTAAAGTGCTATTGCTATTGCTATTTGATTCATTTGTTTAACTCTGTTCTCTTTTTAGAACAGATCATGGTTCAGATCATATCTATGCAGAAATATTGAAATTCAAAAGGGGTCACAAAATTTTAAGCACCACTTTATAAACTAGGTCAATATCATTCCCTGTGTTTCCGTCTTCAGGTTGAGAGGAGCCAAAACAGCAACCACTCAGAAAATGCTGAGCTTTAGGAAACCTTAAAATTTGAAATACTGTAGCACAAAGTCTTTAAAAGTGAAAACAACTTAAGGAGGCAACCCGTTTCAAATAACCTGATAAAGACCACCTAAGCTGAATTGGTCTATATACCATGGACCAATATAGTTAAAATGTTGGTAGCAGCAATGAAAGTTATGGTTTGCTTAGAAAGCATTTCTAAAGGAGAACTGAAAGCAGTAGTTTTCCACTAAGGGAAAATTATACCAGTTTTTTAAGACGTATACGAGTATACATAATAGATAAACAAGTCACCCTTTAACAATGCAAGTTCTACTCCAGCTGCTTTCGCTTATTTCTTAAGAGTAAGAAAAATGGAATTTTGTACAATCACAGTTTATCTTTCATCTTATTAATCAACCTAAAATTTTGTGAGTAAAAAACTTTTCCTGGTCCTAGTGTCGGTGAGGTCTTTTGACCTCAGTGGTCATTGAATCAATGAAACTCTTTACTGCTTTAAGTGAAATCAGATGTGCTGGATTCTTTTTTGCTTCTTGTCCTCAACTAGCCCAGCTGTATACTTACTTCAGCCAACAGTATGACTAAAAAGCTGAAGTTATAGTAAACCAGATGTGATTCTTCACTTGGTTATCATAAGCAAAGATGTTTGAGAAGAAGCATTTGAGCCGAGGTGGCGCAGTGGTTAAAAGAAGCACTGCAACCTATACTTCAGCTGGCTGCTAGTTCAGCAGGTCAGCGGTTCAGATCTCACCGGCTCAAGGTTGACTCAGCCTTCCATCCTTCTGAGGTCAGTAAAATGAGGACCCAGATTGTTGGGGGCAATATGTTGAACTCTGTAAACCGCTTAGAGAGGGCTGTAAAGCACTATGAAGCGGTATACAAGTCTAAGTGCTATTACTAACTGTTAGGGTTTTTTTAATTTGTAACAAAAATACAAAAATGGGACTCAGTATTGTGTGCAAACCAAAAACCCAAATTCTCCTCTTCCATATTTAAGAGTTTCTAGTTCTATTTTTGTGGGGGCAAGGATTTGTTGTTTTCTCTTTGCAAATATGCCCTAAAATTTGAGCTGCCATATCTGGGCTGCAAAAATGTGAACTAGGTTGTTGTAAGCAAAAAATTAGTTTCAAGTATCATTTTGCTGCCATCTACTGGTTGTCTGGTTCTTTGCAGCCCACATATGCTTGAGTTGTGCTTTGTTACCAATGTGTAATGAAAATAGCAGTATTTCCAATATCAAGGGACAGAGTCGCAGCATTTCCTTGCTTCTCGGAAATACAGGAGTAACTAAACTATAGAAAACAGATAAATAAATGCAAATAGATGGACATTGTCTTGTGGTTACAGGAAAATTTTATGAGGATACAGTATGCAGTAACCAAACCAATTTTTCCACATTACTTGCAGAGTTGTCCATTGAACAAGATAACAATAAGAGGCTATTCCTAAGCTTTTCTAGGCAGCTATTACCCCTGGGCTTTATGTAACTCTGTATTAGAACCAGCTGTAGAAATGTATTAGATTATCAGATTGGACAGAAATGTTCTACTGAAGTTTTGGATAGGGTAAAGCAACTACTCAGTTTTTTCCCAACTATCTTGTTACTACCCCTGCTTTATCTCAGTGTGGCTAGACAGATGGCCAACAGACTTTCATTTTTAATATCAACATTCAAATCTAACTGCAAAAAAGTGCAGTGAAAAAACGGAGTAACTGGACCGCACCAGTAGGAACCCACCACTGGCCCACATACAGTACTTAAGTTTAATAGCCAGAGTCACATCATTTTATTTCAATACTGTTGAATAAATATTTCCCATTTTCCTACTGCAGGTTTAGGTCTGTAATGAGAAGCACCTTCCATTCATCTATTTTGTTTAAAACAAAGGCAGCTCTATTATTGAAGCATATGGGGGAGCCAAAACAAACTGATGTGAGATCCTCTTTTATTTTTAGGAGTGTTCTCCCTATGCTGCTCATCTGTATGATGCTGAAGACCCTTCTACTCCAGAGAGAACTGTTCCTGGACTATGCCAAGATTACTGCATACAAGTATGGCAAGATTGCAGGTCAATGTTTCGTTACTTTACTCCTGATAAAGAGTTACTGGCCCTGGAAAATAACAGGTTTAAGTTTTGTCGTTATTTGTCCTTGGATGACACAGACTACTGTTTTCCTCACCTCTTAACTAATGAGCGTCTTAATCAAGACCTTGGGTTAGTAACTGCGGATTCAGAAGGATGCCTGCAGTTATGCTTAGTTGAAATTGCCAATGGGCTTAGGAATCCTGTTGCTATGGTACATGCAAGTGATGGAACTCACAGATTCTTCATTGCCGAACAAATTGGTTTAGTCTGGACCTACCTTCCTGATCTGTCACGGCTTGAAAAACCATTTTTGAACATCAGTGAAGCTGTGCTTACCTCACCATGGGAAGGGGATGAGAGAGGATTCCTAGGCATTGCCTTCCATCCTAAATTCAAATTTAATGGTAAGGTATATATCTACTATTCAATTGAAGTTCACTATGAAGAGAGAATCCGAATCAGTGAGTTCAGAATTTCTCCTGGTGACATGAATTCAGTGGACCATGGTTCTGAAAGGTATGCCTCTTTACATGTCCAACGTATTTAAGACATTTAATGGCAAATATGTACAGTATTTCTAAGGATTGGCAATAGTGCCTATTTAATATCTGCATATTTTAGTTACTTGCAGTCTAGTGCATATGTATACTAAGGTATTCTTATTATCAGGGCATTTTAAAAGAAGAAATTATCTGAGCTACATCTCAAGTATCAAGAGTAAATTCCCTTTATATTATTTAAGTCCATATGTTTCTTAGGTGGCTTTTGGAATTCATCTTACCTCTAATCTGAGTAGCATATAATAATATCATTTATTGAAGAATATTTATTAGCCAGCCATTATCATAGTACAATCTTAGGCAATAAGATAAATATTGGAAAATGTAAAAAAAAGTCCCTCATAGAAATTTTATTTATTTGCTTCTTACTAAAGTCATAAAGAGCCTTTCCCTGCTGAATCACATTTGCTAGAAATCCAGAGGATTTCCGCAAGTAACTTTATTACAATGTGTAGTTTCGTTAACATGGCTTCGGAATTTGGAGCTGTTTTCCTTTCCAATCTATTGCCTTCAAACGAGTGCTTAAGGGAAATGAGGTCCAGCTTTTCTGGAACTCACGTATTTATGGAAGGCAGACCTAGATTATTTGTGCCAGAGGCAACAAGTGTTGAATGAGTAAAATGCTCTGTTTCCCAAAGAAGTGAAAGATACAACAGAGTCTAGGAAATACTCTCCATGCTGATATTACTAATTGTTTGTCTGAACCATCTAGAATTCTGATAGTCAGAATAGATAATAGTGGATTATATAGACCAGTAGTCTGATTCATTATAAAATGGTTAAAAAAATGCTGAGATGAAACAATAAGGGAAGTACTCCAAATTGAATGATTATATTATCCTTTGAAGTTCCCCCCCCCCAAAGTATTACTGCATTGACTTCCATAAATTCTCCCAGTGTTGCTCTGGTCCAGCTAGCTATTCCTTGGCAACAAGAACTGTATTATAATCTTGAGTATTCTAAGTATACTGACTGACTGAAAGAAGTGGCACAATTTTATTTGGATTTTAAACCATTGTTGAAGGGAGATTACATTCTCTGCATAACCTGGAACAATCCAATATTTTTGTTTGTTGGAAGGCACACCAACCAATTAACTGCCCAATGTTTAGCCATATGGATAAGTATTAACTTGCTTTCTTAATATGTAAATAATATCAAAGCTGTCACTTGCAAAGATTCCAAGCGACTAATCCAGGATTGGACAGTACACTTCAATAGAACATTTCAATCCATGTTGTCTGTATATCCACATGGCAAAAAGTCACTGTGTAGAACAGATGCTGTGCAGTTTACGCTCAAGTTTCTAGCATTGAGCATATAGTCTTAGAGAATGCTTAAATGGGGAGGGGGAGAGGAAACAGGCATTAAAATTAAGTGCAATCTTATATGTCTCTTCAGAGGTAAGCGACATTGATTCCAATCAGAATTACTTCTAATTAACTATATACAAGTGGTAGGTACTGTATGTATTTAGTATAAAGTCTGAAGTGTTTCATTGTTCTCTGAGAACAAAATATTACTTGTTACATGTGGAATATATAGCATTTCCCATCACAATTTTTAAAAATCATCTTAGTGAAAATTATATATCTTCACCAGAGCCTGTTTGGACTCTTCCATAATCTGCTTTTGAAAGACATTGAAAAGCAGGCCACCAGACAAGGCGTTTTATTATCCTGCCATGTGATATTGATAGCTGAAGTGTTTTTTAATGAACTTCCCCATATTATTATTTATTTTTTAATGCCTTCTGCATTCAGATTGTTTTTAATGAGAAGCCACTTTGAGTCTTTATAATTTGGTAGCCAAATATAAGCCAAATAAATATGTTTAACAAAGCCATTTCAGAAAATTTATTACACCTACTTTATTTTTGCAAGAATTTGAAAGGTGGTCTGGTTTGTGTCTTTAGTAAAATAAAACAAAAGCCAGCACTGGGTTGATTTGCACCAAGCTCAAAGTAGGAATGTACAAATATGGGTATACTTGATTTAATTCAGACAGTCAGGCAGTTTTGAAAACTTGGTTTTGTTGTAGTTTCACTGTATTGCCTGTATAAGATTTGTGCTTTCTTCTTTTATACTCTCAGGATAATTCTGGAGATAGAAGAGCCAGCTTCCAATCACAATGGAGGAGAACTACTGTTTGGAGATGATGGTTATCTTTATATCTTCACAGGAGATGGAGGAATGGCTGGTGATCCTTTTGGGACATATGGAAATGCTCAAAACAAGTAGGATTTTAAATTCATCAACTTCGTAAAAGAGGGAACAAATAAATTGTACTGTTTTCATTTATAGATTTGAAAGTAGGCTCAATACTGGAATATGTTTTATTGCTTTCTTAGATTGGAACTTGGCATACATTGCAAAAAATATATAAGGTTATATCAAGGGTTGGTTGGTTATTACGTACCATCAAATCAGTGTTGGCTCTTAGTGACCTCATATTCCCCATGATGACAAGAATAGGTTGGGTGCATCTAAGACCTATAATTTTAATAGTAATTAACTTAAATCAAAACTAAAGTTTATTGGCCAGTTTCAAATAAATTATGTTCAAATAATTTAGTTTGGTTTAAGGCCATGGATCTGTGTCCTTAATGTTGCAATTTCTAGTATTTCATGATTCAAATATTTTTGCAGGTATTGGCAATCGCAATAACAGTTGAACAAATCATCTTCCACATTCTCCCAAAAGGTTTAGTTCTAAATACCAGACATAGAAGCTGATACTTAGACTTAGATGCTACTACATTTTTGATGATTTTTAAAGCTGAGATTTTCCAAGAGGCTTAGAAATTTATCAAGAAATGCCTAATGAGTTATTTCACTGTCCTTATTGTCACATGGAAAAATGTAAGCAGATTTATGACCACACAAGTAGATTATGCCCTGTAGATTTCCCAAAAGAAGTTCAAAACATATTGTGCCTAAGGTATGTTATATTTAAAATCCAAATACTAAATTTGCTAATGCTCTGAACTGAATTTGCCTTGCTAGTACTTGGATAATTCAGTCAGTGGCAATGATAATTTTTAGCTGTTAACTATCAATTCAGTCTTTCACACATCCAGCTGGGTGACTTTCAGCCAGTCACTTTTTTTCAGCTCTAGGAAGGAGGCAATGGCAAACCACTTCTGAAAACCTTGCCAAGAAAACTGCAGGGATTAGTCCAGGCTGTCACCAGGAGTCAATATTGTCTTAAAGACACACATTTACACCCACAAAAAAAAATCTCTTGCTTTAGTTCTGAAATGTTTTTCCCTTCCTCTTCTCCTTCTCACAATACTTAACGAAGGAGATATAATTTCAGATCTTTTCCGAGGAAGAAAAATAGCAGAAAGGGCAAAACGTTTGTCCCCCAAGGCAGTTTTGTACTTTTTTCTTTGCCCTTATTGTAAGATTGCCAGGAAGTGTTGAGAAGTAAGCATCATTCAATTTAAACTTCCATCTCTTAGAAAATAAAGAATATCTTTACTAATGTGTTTACTATATTCTGTCGGAAGAACTTATTCCCTGTGGTTCATTTCTGCCTTAGATCAAATATCGGATGCTATAGTTCGCAAGGTTGCTGCTTCAAACAAATGTGAAGTGTGCCCCTTGGTTACCAAAAAAGCCAATCCCTGATTTATCTAGAGATTGAAAATGCAACTTAAATAATACAACTAAGTGATAAGAACCCCTCCATCCCAAATTTTTTTAACCACATTTCTTCTGAAAACCTTGAACAAGAATGGGAAAAGTTTTATGAAATGAAAAAATAGGAAGAATCTAAATGTTTTGTCTAAATGAATGAAACCCTTTCTTTCTTGTACTGTTACTAGTTCTTTATTTGTGTTCAACAGGTCAACACTGTTAGGCAAAGTACTCAGAATCAGCGTGGAAAACAATGATGTTGGACCTCTTTATCAAATCCCTCCTGACAATCCCTTCATCAATGAATCAAAAGCCCGACCTGAAGTCTATGCTTATGGGGCAAGGAATATGTGGCGTTGTTCTTTTGATAGGGGTGATCCCAATACAAAGCAAGGGAAAGGGAGGCTTTTCTGTGGTGACGTAGGGCAGAATAAATTTGAAGAAATTGACATTGTGGAGAAAGGGAGAAATTATGGCTGGAGAGCAAGAGAAGGATTCAGCTGTTACGACAAAAAACTTTGCATCAATTCCTCTTTAGGTAATTATGGGGTTTGACTAATCAAAGTAAATAATGTACGGGTGGAAATATTTTCATTATTATTTTGTTCTCTTTTATAGCTGATATCTATAACAAGTTTATACTTGATTGTAAAAATGGTTCCTTTGCATGCTATATGTATGATACTACCTTTTTCCCTTCTGCAGATGATGTCCTTCCAATATATGCTTATCCCCACAAAATGGGGAAATCAGTTACAGGAGGTTACATCTATCGAGGTTGTGAGTTTCCAAACTTGAACGGGCTCTACATATTTGGTGATTTTATGAGTGGGTAAGTGACAGTAGGCCAGCTATTAGGTAAACGATGAATTAGATGGCATCCTGTGTTACAGTATTTAAGGCGGCTTTAAGCTTTGCTGATAAGCTTCTTCCTGGCATTTAGCAGAATGCCATCCATTGCTACTCTACTGCAATTTACGTGTCCATCATGTTATGTCTCTGCTATATGAATGTACATCAGTATTAACAACTGGAGAACTATTAGTGAACCACCAATAAAAGTGCAGCACTAAATACCTCGTAGTAAAATGCCACTATTCAGAAACTGGATATTCCTTTTAAAAAGCATATGCTATTGCTATGATATCATAAGTGTTAAACATACAGCAATATTTTGATATGTTTGGAGAAGGCGTGGCTAAAGTCGCGGCGCTGCGGAGTCTCCCCGCGCTACGGAGTCTCCCCGTGCTTCACGGGGGAGCCCCGAATCCGCACTGTCCGGAGACCTGGTCTGGACAGGACCAGGTCAGAAACCACCCTGGAGGGGTGGTGAAGAAGAGGGCGCTTGCTGGCGGACTGGGAGGGGGCTGCAAACCCCCCAGGGAGCCAGCTTTGCCCTCGACCGGCGGCGATCAGAAGACTTAAATATTCATTACATTCTTAATCTTTTAGAATAAAGTCTAACTTTAGCTATACTTTAATTTCTACCTTGTTCTATATGTAAATAAATGATGTTAATCATACCTCAGTTGAAAAGTAATCTGGCTAAGGGGTTGATTTAGTTCTCTCTCTGCTCAGTAAGATGCTAGCTTTTATGTATTACTCTGAATTGGAGTAGGATAGTTAAAAGCTGTTCTCCTTGATTTCTTTCATACCAATTAATGTGGTTTTCTTCCCTTTTCATCTTTCAGACGTCTCATGTCCTTGAAAGAGAATCACAAAACTGGAGAATGGCAGTACAATGAACTATGCATGGGAACAGGCCAAACATGCATGTTTCCTGGACTTATCAATAACTATTATCAATACATCATCTCTTTTGCTGAAGATGAGGCAGGTAATAGCGGGATTCTTTAAATATGTAGCTAATGTTCTCAAGCGTGGGAAAAGCATAGAATTATAGAGTTCAAATGACCAACATGTAACATGAGTTCCCAACTTTTGGGCATAGGAACAATTGAAATTTTGAAAACATGTCACAGGCAAAAAATAAGCCTGCTAGCAAATTAATTCCTTTGGATTTCTTTGCAAATATACACATTTTTAAGATTAGATACATACACACACACACACACACCGTGTTTCCCCCAAAATAAGACCCAACCAGAAAATAAGCCCTAGCTGATTTTTTATAGTGTGCTCCTTATATAAGCTGTACTTCAAAAATAACCCCCAGTGAAGATCTTCAGCCAGGGGTGGGTGGGTAGGCATGGCCAGCACAGGAGGTGGTGAGCGCGCTGGGGCAGGCAGTGTACAGAAGCAGCCACAGCCCGTGCAGCACAGGTGAGTCTCAGCACTGCAACCACCGGGCCGGCCCTCCAAGCAGAGGCGCGGGGGGGGTGGAGGCAGGTGATTCCAACACATGACACCAGCAAGCAGAGGTGTGTGAAGGAGAAGGTAGGTGATTCTGATGTGTTGGAATCACCTGCCTCCCCCCTGCACCTCTGCCTGCTGCCGGTGCTGCCCCGCGTCAGAATCACCTACCTCCCCCTTTGTCTCTGCTTGTTGCCAGTGCCGCCAGGCGTCGGAATCGCCTGCCTCCATTAAATCGCATGACGATCCGTTCCACCGTCTCGGCTTGCCCATGTCCGTGTTTTCCCCAAAATAAGCCCTAATGCGTCTTTTGGGGTCCCAAAAAATATAAAACCAGGTCTTATTTTTGGGGAAGCACAGTATATGTAATTCCTTTTAATTTTTAAAGAATGAATATTAGCATGTTAGCCAAATGGCTGACTTTTTGCAGGATTATTTTTGTTACTTACTAGTTCTCCCCAGCCACTCAGCTTTCAGATGCTTTGTCATCTGCCTATCCTTTCCATTCAGCATGCTAAAACTTGGCTGGGCTGAGTTGACATCCTGTCCATCCTGACCGCATAAAATTACAGAAGGTTGGTGTATAGTTTGAAGTTGTAAGTGACATGGAATAGGTCTATATTATTCTTGGGAGAATAGATGATTGAATGGCTGAGGAAAATCCATTGGCATGATCATATCAAAAGCAATAGAGATTAGTAAAGGTTCTCTTGAAACTGGGATTGATAATTGTGCAAATTTTTTGGTTAGCAACACAGAAGTGATATATCATTGTCTCCTTTGAACTCTTCAGTTTAATCCATAGCTCGGATTTCCTAGTTGATTCCCATCAATGAACTTCAACAGATAACTCAGTGTATTCGAAGTCCAGGCATGCGTCTGCCTGATTTTAATTGAAAAATCTGAGTAATATGTCAGAAATCTCTGCATTGCCTTAAAGATTGGCTTCTGAAGGCTTTTGTGATGTCAGATTACTTTCTTTGCCTAGTGGACCCAAAGGAATACATATAAACAATTTGTGTCTTTTTTGTTTTTGTTTCCTAAAGGGGAACTTTATTTCATGTCAACTAGAATACCAAGTGCCACCGCTCCGAATGGAGTCATTTACAAAATAGTTGACACATCACGGTAAGACTTGGAACATTTTTGCTCATAAACAAGTAAATGCTGATGTGAAGAAAAATTTGGCCTTATTTCCTGAGTTTGAGTCTTTCTCATCATAGTTAAATTGTCAACCTTTTGTTGAATCTGCAACAAGTACTGCTTATCACAGTACTTCTAACAGTGATTTTCCTCCATTGGCAATGGCTGCTTGGCCATTTACATAGGTTCTTTGCTGTTATTTATGTTTATGATACTCTGTATGTTTTTCTCTTATAAGGAGAGCACCACCTGGAAAATGCCATGTTGACCCTTTGCCAGTAAAAGTGAAAGGCAGGCTCATTAAATTTGCTCCAAAGGAAAGTGAGTAATGGAGAGACACATTATTGAGTATTAACCTTGGGGAATTCTGGGGCTAAACAATTTGTTCATGCAAGGAACAAATGAAGCTAATATTCTGATTAATGAAAAAAGTGAATCTTTTTGCTTTAAGAAAGTGAGCTGATTGACTACAAGGTAGATTGGGCATGCAGTACAAAAATTGAAAGAGAGTTTCATTAAAGCCAGCTTGGCATATGCAGCCTATTACCATGGGCAACTCTAGTTTGTTATCATTATTATTATTATTTTGTCTTTAAAGGGTCTATTTTTGGTAGTCCAGAGAACAGGAAACCCCTTCATTCTGCATTGAAAACAGAATTGACATTGTGGTAGGGACAGAAGGGCAATTCTGTGTTCAGGTACCTAGCACCTCCCAGGTTTTAATAATTAAGACAGCAGAAATCGGGTCAGGCTTGCTCTGTAAAGCACTCATTTTCTCCACCCCAGCCAACCAGCCCTCTCAATCTCAAATACATTACAGATCAGTTTCATTTGCTTTTCATCTGGTTATGAAAGACAGCAATCCTTAATCTGTTGGGCAGCTTCTCCTATTGCCATCAGCAGTTCAGTTTTTGTACCTGATAATATGGTTTGAAGGACCTGTTAAAAATATTTGTCTTTGTTATTTTTTGCTAGAACTGATAGTGAAAATGCCCGCACAGGATCGTAAGATAAAAGCCACAACCAGAGTCCTAGCAAGGAGTAAAGTAACTACAGAGTCTTCACAAGGCACAACTCCAGACTGGATGGAACAACTCCTGACTCTGCTTAGGAATCAGAACGGATGGCAGATGACTACTATAGCACCAAAACCCAAACCTTCAAAGCCCCGGAAAGGAGGAAGGCCTGGGAGGAGACCATATCGAAGAAGGAAGAATAGGCCTTCCAGTGTTCCACAACAGCCACAGAATGGTGCAGTCCGACTCATGAATGGCAGCACAAGAGGGAGAGACCAAGGAAGGGTTGAAATTTTTATCAATGGCAAGTGGGGCACTGTGTGTGATGATTTGTGGACTTCTAAAGCAGCTGCAGTAGTTTGTCGCCAGTTGGGTTATGCTTTTGTAATCCGGGCCACCAAGAAAGCAGAGTTTGGGGAGGGACATTCACTTTCGATTTTACTTGATGATGTTCAGTGCATAGGACATGAGAAGACCCTCCTGGAATGTTCCCATGCAGAGATCGGAAAGCACAATTGCTCCCACAAAGAGGATGCAGGAGTGATATGCAGTCAAGAAGAAGTTTTTGAGTAGAAACACCTACAACATAGCATGAGTTTGTGCTGTGACTTAAAAAAAATTTTTTTGGGAAAGATACATGTCCATAGGGCAGGCCAGGATGGTAATGCTTTAGTGTGCCCATGTGATACCCCTCCTTCACAAGCTGCAGTGGTTAACAGTATGGTTAGCCAGATGTTAAAACTTATTGGGCATTTTTATCCACCTATCAAGTCCTCCCAAGGGCTTGGCATAGGCAGGTGCTCGTGTTTGATGATGTTAAAAGTATTGTCACAGGATGTAAGCTATTCCGAATGAAGCTGCCTTTTGCAATTGACCAATTGTGATTTTGTCAATGTCAATGGTGTTCAGATGGTGCTCCAGTTGTTTTGGGAAATTGTTTTGGGGTTGCACCCAAGGCACCTATTACTATTGGTACTGTCTTTGCTTTCTTTTGCCACAATCATTTTATTTCTATTTGCAAGTTTTTGTATTTTTTTATCTTCTCTATTTCTTTCTCTTCTGCTTTGCTGCTTCCAGACTCTGTCACATCCACTATCCAGATTTTTTTTCTTCTTCTCAACAATTGTGAAGTCTGGGGTGTGGCAGGTTCCTGTAGGCTTGAATTTGAATTCTAAACTCCCAGAACAATTTAACTTCTTCATTTTCAATTACTTCCTCTACTTTATGATCCCACCAGTTCTTTCTTGCAGGCAAATGGTATTTCTTGAGGATCTTCCAATCCACCATTGTTGCTACTTTGTCATGCTATTGCTTGTAATCAGTCTGTGATTATTAAATTTATTTTCCACCTATCTGCAGTACAAAGTGACTCTGAGCAGTATGCTACCAGGTGCAATTGAAGATCCTTGTTATCACTCATAAAACTCTATAGCATAGTGCTTGATTATCAGAGGGACCATCTATCTCCATGCTGCTTGCCTATCCAGTACAAGCCAATAGGTCAGGCTCTCTGAGTCCTATTAAACAGTCATCCACCAGCACCCAAGAAGCATGCCTTCTCTGTCATGGTGCCTGCTATCTGATATGGTCCTCCCTGATACTGCGTGGCCCCTACCTTGATAGCATTCAAGAAAGCCTAAATATCTGGCATTCTCCCGGGCTATAGGTGAATGTGGTTGGGACTCTGCAAGTTTTGTTTGGGGCTATGGATGTGGAGTCTGTTTGCCAGACTCATCAACCATTCTAATTCTCTATACTCCCTGAGTGTGGAGTTGGGTGGTAACTAAAGTGAATAAATTAAATTAAAGGGATATACTGTAGATAAATACTATATCTAGAGTAAGTAATTGCTTGCCATTTGAAAGTGGAACACAAACTATAATAATAATATAAGATTCCTTCTGTAAATAAGAAAATATATTGTGCTGAATGTTTTGAATTAAATTAAACACCAGATGTCTATGGAGATTCTCAGTCATCCAGGTCATGGTTGTCCCAAAGGTGCTTTTTTCAAGAGGCAACTGGACTTTCTGGTTTTTCTTTGAAGATGTTTCGCTTCTCCTCCAAGAAGCTTCTTCAGCTCCGACTGGATGGTGGGGAATTTGCACCACTAAGGTGACCTTGATGACACTGAAAGAATGAAAATGATCAGCTATCTGGAAGGAGTATCCCTTCCCCACCATCCAGTCAGAGCTGAAGAAGCTTCTTGGATGAGAAGCGAAACGTCTTCAAAGACAAACAAACAAAAAAGTCCAGTTGTCGCTTGAAAAAAGCACCTTTGGGTTAAACACCAGATGTTTATCTTCTGTTTTCGTTCTTTTTTGTTGTTGTCATTACTTATAAGAATATATATTGCCCTTTGTTCTACAAAAGGAACATACCTGTAACAGAATCATTATGGAGAATTCAATAAAAATGAAGGACTGTAATCTCAGAGAGAAAAAGAAAATCAGTGCTACCCTATTCTTTGTTCTGAAATAGGTGCTGCTAAATTTAGCCCTGTATTGAATTATATAATTGCAACCTCATTGATTAACTTTAATCATCATGTGGCTTAAGGATTTCTATTCATATTCTAGTCTTAAACCAGATTAGAATATAATTTAATTAATTTTGGGAATGCTCCGTTGGATGAATTCAAGCAACTGTGGTTCATTCAGTAATGGGTTTAAAACCGTATATTAAAACGATGTACAGGTAATGTTCATTTTATGATCACAATTGGAAGCAGAATTTCTGTTGTCAAGCAAGGGGGTTAAATGAGCTTATCTGATTTTACTATAGTTTCTTGCTATGTTTGTTAAGCGAATCACTGTTCTTCTTAAGCAAATCCGGTTTCCCCCATTGACTACTTGTCAGAAGCCAGCTGGGTAGGTTTCAAATGGCAATCACATGAACCCAGATGCTGCAATCGTTATGAATACATGCTGGTTGCCAAGTCCCTGGATTTTGATCACATGGAGATCCCAAAAACCGCAGGGATGCTGCAACAGTGATAAGTGTAAGGGACCAGTTGTTTTTTTAGTACTGTTATAATTTAGAACAGTGACTAAATGAATAGCTGTAAGTCGACTTACAGCTAAGTAAACCTAGCATTAAAAATAGCCTAAAACATACGTGATTGTGACATTAGGTAATTGAATCATATTCAGAAATGTCAAAACATTATGTATTTGATTAGAATATAATAAGATAACAGTTTTTTAATACGAGATAAAAACCATGATACCATAAATAAGGAACTTTGCTTTCTCTATTTGCTGACTGCATTTATAGACATTTACATACTCATTATTTCTTAGAAACTACTAGCCTGCTGTTCAGGCACTTATTTGGGAGTCTTCAATGAAATAAAATGCTGATTGCAAAATGCTACTAAAATACAAGTTTCAACAAGATTTTATTAGGTTTGTTTTTAACTCCTTAAAAATATTGATATGTCACAGTAGATCAATCTTGTCAAAATGAATTGAAAACAGGAGAGCCAGTTTGGCCTAGTGCAGTGTTTCTCAACCTTGGCAGTTTGAAGATGTGTGGACTTCAACTCCCAGAATTCCCCAGCCAGCGTTGCTGGCTGTGGAATTCTGGGAATTGAAGTCCACACATCTTCAAACTGCCAAGGTTGAGAAACACTGGTCTAGTGGTTAAGGCTGTAGGGTAGAAAGCGTAAAACCATGAGTTCAAGTTCCGCTTCAGCCATGAAAGCCAGCAGGGTGACTTTGGGCCAGTCACTCTCCCTCAGCCCAATCCACCTTACAGGATTGTTGTGGGGAAAATAGGAGGAGGAAAGAATGTTGAATATGTTCGCTGCCTTGAGTTCTTTGTATAAATGATAAAGGCAAGATAAAAATAAAGAAATTATGAATGCAAATCTTCAAGCTTACAGTATCATTTCCAATGGTTTTCTTTTCTGAAAATATGCTATCATTTAACACGAAATTTCAGTTTTAAGTCTTCATTTTTGTAACAACTGTTGTGAGCATTTATTTATTTTATTTATTTATTTATTAGTGACATTTATATACCGCCTCACAGTGCAAGCACTCTCTAAGCGGTTTACACCAATAAGCAATGTATATTTATATTGCCCCCAACAATCTGGGTCCTCATTTTACCTACCTCGGAAGGATGGAAGGCTAAGTCAACCTTGAGCCGGTGAGATTTGAACCGCTGACCTGCGGATCAGTGTCAGCTAATGTGGCCTGCAGTACCTGCCTCTAACCGCTGCGCCACCTCGGCTCATTAAATAAAAATTTAAGCATAAAAATAGCAATTGGCTTTCTCTATAAATAGACACGACTAGTGAATTATGGTTTATTTAGCATGTCATGTAAGCCAGGGACTCTGGTTTGTTCTAAGATAAACAAGCCAGAGAGAAACAATGATTGAATTCCTGTCCATACAACACACTAAACAAGCCACAGTTGGAGCTGCCTGTAAGTACTTCCCATGAGTGGCTATATAGCAGTCATGACAACAATCACATTTTATTACTTTTGTTTTAAATCTACTGATGATGTGTCTTATGAGTCTTGTATTTTGGGAGTCTTAATTATGCTTTTTAATTTCCCTTTATGGGCAACAATGTGGCTCCTTGTCATTGTCAGATGCCTTTAAACATATATGGCGAATTGGAAATTCAACCAATTCAAGTCTTTCATGAAAATATTAAATGGTATTAAATATTATTTGCCGAATCACTTATTAGCCAGTTTACATCGATAAACAGGGACATAGATATACTTCTGGGGGAAATCCTATTGTTTTAAATGCTCCTAAAGCTGCAAAGAATTCTAATTGATTAGCATCGTCTGTCTTGTAATTGAGGCCTTTCTGAAGAAAATTGTGTTCTGCAGTAGATAGTGGGCAGATGAACACGTTAACCACCCATTGGGGTCTGGTGCCTCTTTATATCTGGCATTTAGTTTGAGTAGTTTGGTTTTCCTTTTTCCAGCATGTCTCTGGGAAGGAGTCTTGATGATAGTTATCAGTCTTTCTGTGTGCTCTGGTATGATAGTCTGTTGCAGTTGTTCTTGAGGTTTTCCCTGGTGTATTGATATTTGTTTAGTCAGAGATCCATGTCCATGATCATGAGCTATATCATTTTCCACCTATTTTCTTAGGCTATTTTCCATCCAGCTGTGCAGTTTATTGGAGGTTTGTATCTGACACTGATAGGTAGGGCATGTTGTCATAGGCACGTGAGCAGAAAGAATACTTGTTCCTTGGTAGAAGGGTGCCAACATGCAAATTTCTCCCATTTATATGTTTTCTGAAGTGTTTGACGCCCATATGCGTTGCCAATGGAAGAGAATATTCGTAGCTCAGGTATGAACTTTGGAGTTCTTGGTGAATAGAACAGAGCAGACCAGAATAAAGGGAGGTAAGTGGTTGAAATACTAAGATCCATGTACAAGAGGAAGTGGCACATGCAGAAGTTTCATCAGACCTCATCATCCTAGAGGAGAATATATTGGAGGAGCTGCTAAGAGAAGCCCAGGCAGCTACATAAGGATTTGGAGAGGTGCTTCAATCCTCAATTGAGGATGCCAAGCATGATAGTGAGTATTTTGTATTTGTATTTGTTTTATTTTGTCAAGCATATATGATTATAAGCAAAGTATAAACAGTAAAACATGATTGAATATATATGTAATAGTACAAGCATGAATAAGAGTAAAAGAGGTATGAATATATGTGTACATTAGGACAGGAACGGTAGGCACGATTGTGCGCTTATGCACGCCCCTTACCGACCTCTTAGGAATGGGGTGAGGTCGATGGTAGATAATCTGAGGCTGAAGTTTTTGGGGTTAGGGGAAGAAACTACTGAGTCAGGTAAAGTGTTCCAGGCATTGACCACTCTGTTGTTGAAGTCGAATTTTTTGCAATCAAGTCTGGAGCGGTTTACATTAAGTTTATATCTATTGTGAGCTCGTGTATTATTGCGGTTGAAGCTAAAGTAGTCGTTAACAGGTAGTCCCCCACCCCACTCCAAGGCAGCTGAAGCAAAAGCAAGATGCAATCTCTTGCAGATCCTTCATGAACAGCAAAGACAGTAAAAGCATTGTCCAGACCAAAGTGCCCTCTTTCCTTCCCACAGATCCCATTCCCCGAAACCTCCTTTAATCTCCAGGAGCAGGACAAAACTTCTCTGGTGGGAGGCAAATCCCTCCAAAGACACCCCCCCCCCGATAGAAAAGAGAGGAAGTTGCTGAGAGTTGCCTTTGGAAGGTGTTTTTGTCTGGCAGAGAATTTGGAAGGTTGACTGAAGTGACAGTTTCAATAAGAAACGAGAGCCTTAAAGCTGATCGTTCACTGTCAGGAAAAGCTTCTTTTATGACCTAAGCAGTGACACTCAACTGGGGCTAGGTCACAATGGTGGGCACCAACCCAAGGAAAGCCAACCCTACAGCTACACAGTGCAGTCTAGTTACTCCAACGGTGAAACTCCCCTCTTGAAGGATGATATGAGCACCAAGAGATATCCTGGGTAGGGGCGGAGAACAATTTTGTTTTTGTTTTTCATTCTAATTACTCTTTCATTTTGAGTCAGACATTTTGAGGGGTGGGGGGAAGGCAGAATACAAAACTAAGGGGGGGGGGGGAAGAAAAGCAAAAAAAATACTGGACAAAAGGCGAACTTATCAGTAAATAAACAGAGTTTTCAATTGGCATGAATGAGAAGTTTAGGATTTCATTAGGGAATTGATTCAATTAACTACCTGAATGGAGTATATTAGGATTTTTTTAAAAAAGGAGCAGACTCTATAAGAATCTAAACGACATTAATATTGGTACCGTTTATTAGAGAAGTGCATATAAATGTATAGAGGAAAAAAATCAACATATTATTAAAAATTGCTCAATTTCAAATTCCATTCTATTATCTGACTGATAAAAAAACTGAGGAATTTATAAGCATTTGAATTTTTTCTGATGACACTAGTAAAATCCATAATTCTTCTTTTCTAATAACTATATTTCCCTTAAAGTGTGCTGCATAATCTGTAGGAGAGATATGTTTATATCATTTGATGTCCTTATGTTTTTAAATGTTTTTTAAGGGTACCTAAGGAAGAAGCATAAAAAAGCAAAGTACGAAAATTTGCAGGGATTGATTTCTAGGTTTAGTTATTCAGATTAGAATTCTATGTATAACAGGTTCTACAACTACTATCTTTATGTTGGGTGAAAAAAAATATTTTCCTACTTCAGATCCAACATACCTATGGCTTAGGTTGTAGGGATAGTATAATATAGGATTCTTCATTTGGTTCTTTTTTATTTTGGTATGCATCAGTCACAATAATCAAATATTTTTATGATTGTTGTTAGATTCGCGTCACAAAAGGGATCAGAGCCGCCATAACAATTCAGTACTTTATTAGTTCACAGCTGAAGCAAATGCAGAATGCCAGCCGGCTCCAGGCAAAGCCGCGTTTAAGGGCTTTGCATGGAGGCGGTCGGCCACTGACATCCATTCAAGATTGCCGCCCGCGTTTAGCCAATCAGCGAGCTGCTAGCAAATTTGGGAACGTACCTCCGTACGTAACAATTGTGATCACCTATTCCAGGAGGAAAGGACAGAGAAACTGAGCATCAATGGGTAGAAGGCAATGTCAAGAAGGTGACTGCTGGAACAAAGACAAGTTTGTCAGAAACTTTCAGAATGCGAGATTGGCAAGATTGTAGCTGATAGGCCATAGTCAAGCGATTTCCGCCTGCTCTGTCCCAAAGCATTTTCATCGCTGAAATTAAATAAAAAGTCTTGGAAGGCCATGGAACAACTTTGGAAAAGAGAAACAGAGCCTGGTGCCTAGACATACCTGGTTATTAAGCCAAATTCCATGTACAGACCAGTATCTGTTCCCCTTCATGACATGATTGTGTCTGTTTGTGACACAGTCAGGGCCATTTACAGCTCACAGAATTAAAAGCCCACTTTACATACAGCACTAGCCAAACCAGTCTTGGTACGATCTAGGGGTGAAATTCAGCAGGTTCTGACAGGTTCTGGAGAACCGGTAGCGGAAATTTTGAGTAGTTTGGAGAACCAGCAAATACCACCTCTGGCTGGCCCCAGAATGGGGTGGGAATGGAGATTTTGCAGTATCCTTCCCCTGGAGTGGGGAGGGAATGGGGATTTTGCAATATCCTTCCCTTGCCATGCCCATTAAGCCACACCCACAGAATCGGTAGGGGAAAATTTTGAATTTCACCCTGGCACGATCCCTATGATTAATGTCCTTTCTTTGCAGAGAGTGCATTCAGATACTGCCAGTTTCTTCAAAAGAGAACTTCCTCGACAACTAAAGTCAACCCAGAGGAGCCCAAAGGTGGAGCAGAGGATACAGGCTGGAAAGGCAAGTTCCCTGGACGACTTGCTGAGTGGGACAGCTCTTTTGCAGCATGTAGCCCTCTGATCCGCATGGACTGAAGCAGGCTGATGTCCGGAAGATAGAACTAGCGAATGCATGAATGCGAATGGATGGAGTGCGACTGAGAGTGTGGATGGATGGTGTGGACCATCCCAGAGTGGATGTAGCCCTCAGTGTGCTTGTTGTTTGAGTGTGAGGTGTCGAATGTGCACATGGTGCAAGAGAGAAGCTGGTGTCGGCTTAGTCTGATGCGTGGGTGGCATGGAAGTATAAGCCCTGGTCCAGCATTGTTGGGTCTTGTGGTGCCGTGAATGGAGCTAAGCATCCTTATGATGCGGAATGAAAGGCAAATGGTAGAAAAGAGGGAGGGGTCTTTTTTGGGTTGAAGCCCTCTCATCCCTTGCACTGAAGCAGGCTGAGGTCTGGAAGGCCGACCTAGCGAAGATGGCCGATGGAAGCTGTGTGGAAATCCATGAATGGAAGCCGGGGCATGTTTCTGAATGGATGGAGTATGACAGAGTGCGGCTGAGCGGTGCGGACCACCCCACAGTGGATGTAGCCCGCAGCACGCTTCTGTGTATGTGTGTGATTTGTCGTATGTGTATGTGGTGCAAGACTAAGCCTGGTGGCAGCTTAGTCTGATGCGTTGGCAGCATGGAAGGATAAGCCTTGGGCCCAGCTTTGTCAGGTCCGGTGGCGGCCTGAATGCAGCTAAGCATCCTTACGATGCGGAAGGAAACAGGTGGATATTCATCGGAGGAAGCCAGTGGAATTTGGCAGGGGTTGTTCAGGTACAGTGTTACTGCCCGAGGTTGGTGGATGTCTTTGGGAAATGCATGTTGCAGATGAGCTAGCCCGCTCAGGGTTCCTTGATTTCCTTGCAGCCTGCCTCTTGGCACTTCAGGCTACTCCAAGCAGGGAGCTCGCAGCAATGGAGCATCGACGAGTAGAGGCCAATGGACAAGCAGGCGACGACTAGTAGAAAGGCAAGTTCTGCGGAATGTTTTCGAGTGGGATGGCAAGATTGTAGCTAATAGGCTGTCGTCACATGGTTTCCTTCAACTACGTTCGCACCCCACCCCACCCCAAGCTCTTCTCCCAATTCTCTTGAAAGGTTGCAAAGAAGTATATGGAATTATTCCCCCATTGGGTTAGAGAAAATACCATTTTGTCCTGGAAGGAATCAGGCAGTCCTTTCTAGAGGCAAGAAGGAACACAGTTGGATGGAAGGACAAAGGCCTTTTACAGTCCCTGGGATGGCAGCCTGCATACAGCCATTTCATTGATTGATTTATGACGTGCCAGGAAGGTGGTGCCAATGCTTAATCCCTCGATAGAACTTTCTCTCTGAAATTAAAGAAAAGCTCTTGGAAAGCACTTTTCCCCTTCAATTGTTCCGGCATCCTTCCGAACTGTATCCATTTGCATCGCTGATTTCTGATTTTTGGGAAGCATGAAAGCACCACTATGGATTAGCCTTGCAGTTTTCAGATGCTAGCCTCCACTTAGTGACATCCAAGCAATGCCCCCCAGCCCATTCTTACCTCCGCAGAAAGTCTGGGGCCTGCAGTGATCTCATCAGGGTGAGGATTGCTCTTGTGGACAGAATTAGGACAAGTGAAACTGGACCTTTGTAAAAGGGTTTCCTTGGAAGGGGAAGGCAAGGGACTATTCCTGCTAAGATGGGGATATTTGGCCAATCCCCCAGAGGAAGCGGCCCCAACTCCAAATCTGCTCCATAGGCACATGAGGAAGTTTTTGCAAGGCTCACCTAGCAAATTTCCTCCAGTGAGGGAATCACCCGAGCGCATTCCCTTTCCTCCACTTGGTTTTATTCTTATGTCCTCCATCTTTCACTCTAAGGGTAATCCTGCTCCTAACGCTCAGGGCCACAGACTAAAATGCACCCAGAAGGCTCTTGGAATTGTTTCCGATTCCACCCCGAATCGCCCACTGAGGGCAGACATGGAACAGCTTTGGAAAAGAGAAACAGCCTAGTCATGCCTAGACATATCTGATTATTAAGCCAAACTCCATGTACAGACCAGTATCTGTTCCCCTTCGTGACATGATTGTGTCTGTTCGTGACACAGTCAGGGCCATTTACAGCTCACAGAATTAAAGGCCCACTTTACATACAGCACTAGTCAAATCGGTCTTGGTACCATCTCCATCCTTAATGTCCTTTCTTTGCAGAGAGTGCATTCAGATACTGCCAGTTTCTTCAGAAGAGAACTTCCTCGACAACTAAAGTCAACCCAGAGGAGCCCAAAGGTGGAGCAGAGGATACGGGCTGGAAAGGCAAGTTCCCTGGAGGACTTGCTGAGTGGGACAGCTCTTTTGCAGTGTGTAGCCCTCTGATCCGCATGGACTGAAGCAGGCTGATGTCCGGAAGATAGAACTAGCAAATGCTGGCCAATGGACAAATGGCCAAAATCCGTGAATTGACGAGCATGATTATGAATGGAGTGTGACTAAGAGTGCGGATGGATGGTGTGGACCATCCCAGAGCAGATGTAGTTCCCAGTGTGCTCCGGTGTGTGCGTATGAGTTGTCGAATGTGTTTGTGGTGCAAGAGAGAAGATGGTGTCAGCTTAATCTGATGCATGGGTGCATGGGCGGCATGGAAGTATAAGCCCTGGCCCAGCATTGTTAGGTCTTGTGGTGCCGTGAATGGAGCTAAGCATCCTTATGATGCGGAAAGGCAAATGGTAGAAAAGAGGGAGGGGTCTTTTTTGGGTTGAAGCCCTCTCATTCCTTGCACTGAAGCAGGCTGAGGTCTGGAAGGCAGACCTAGCAAAGATGGCCGATGGAAGCTGTGTGGAAATCCATGAATGGAAGCCGGGGCATGTTTCTGCATGGATGGAGTGTGACAAGAGTACGGCTGAGCGGTGTGGACCACCCCACAGTGGATGTAGCCCGCAGTGCGCTTCTGTGTGTGTGTGATTTGTCATATGTGTATGTGGTGCAAGACTAAGCCTGGTGGCAGCTTAGTCTGAAGCATTGGCAGCATGGAAGGATAAGCCTTGGGCCCAGCTTCGACAGGTCCGGTGGCGGCGTGAGTGCAGCTAAGCATCCTTATGATGCGGAAGGAAACCGGTGGATATTCATCGGAGGAAGCCAGTGGAATTTGGCAGGGGTTGTTCAGGTACAGTGTTACTGCCCGAGGTTGGTGGATGTCTTTGGGAAATGTGTGTTGCAGATGAGCTAGCCCGCTCAGGGTTCCTTGATTTCCTTGCAGCCTGCCTCTTGGCACTCCAGGCTACTCCAGGCAGGGAGCTCGCAGCAATGGAGCATCGACGAGTAGAGGCCAATGAACAAGCTGGTGATGGCTAGAAGAAAGGCAAGTTCTGCGGAAATATTCGAGTGGGATGGCAAGATTGTAGTGGAATTTCCCATGTGGAAATCCATGAATGGAAGCCGGAGCCTGATTATGAAAGGAAGGAGTGTGACTGAGAGTGCAGATGGGCAGTGTGGACTCTCCTAGAGTGGATGTAGCCTGCAGTGTGCTTGCGTGTTTGTTTGTGCGTGAGTGGTTGAATATGTACGTGGTGCCAGAGAGAACCTGGTGTCAGCTTAGTTTGATGTGATGGCGGCATGGAAGGATAAGCCCTGGCCCCAGATTTAAAAATAAATGTATAAAATAAAAGTATAATCGCTTTTTTAGTTACTGAAATTGAGGACTCTCCCCTGGGAATAGACAGTCAACCTGGCACTTAATATTAGATACAGCATCTCAGAAGCCCCAGTTGAAAGGATACTTTGCAGCTATTGTTTCTGAGTAGTCTATTAACCGCCATCTCTCCCAGAATGGTTCCCTCCCTCTGTGCCACTTGCTTCCGTGTGACCACTGCTTCATTCCTAAACTTCCACCAGACCAGATACTCTTATCCCTCCACCCGACTTCTGGCAGCCTAACCCGAAAAAAAAAGACTATTTCTCTTGTTCTATTCGCCAGATTTGGAGAATTAAAAAGCTACTCACCCACCCCACAATCAGAGCAACCTCCAGTCACATCAGTTTAAAACAGAATTAGTTGAAGCACTTTCCATCTGAAACATTTTGGTCCATAACCGAAACAAAATAGGCAAATGAATAGGCCAACTACACAACATATGCTTTGTGTTACAGACAAACCACTTTAATTTACTTCTCTGTATTTGGAACAGTTCTTATGTTTAAAATGTTCAACCATAGTTTCAAAGTATGGATGAGGGTATTTTCTGGATGAGGATGTTTATTAACGATGTATTTTTAATAACACACTACATTATATTTTAATCTTTGAAACAATATGCTAGTCTTTCTCCAGAGTCCTGATTTGTAGTTAGAACAGTTACTGAATAGTCCTACTGACTGATGAAGATGGTCCTATACTTGGTTTACACTATATTACTTTTTAATATAAATATTACTTTTGGCTTAAATTATGGACATTTATAATAAAAACATTTTTATTCCTTGTTTTCTGTTGGGAACAGTTCTTTGTTTGCTTTGCTTTTGTTTTCTGATGCAAGTACATATTTGAAGCAATATGATCCCCCTCCCCAGACGTATGTCTGATACCTTAGTACAGGGGTAGGCAAAGTTGGCTCTTCTATGACTCGTGGACTTCAACTCCCAGACTTTCTGAGCCAATCATGCTAGCTCAGGAATTCTGGGAGTTGAAGTCCATGAGTCATAGAAGAGCCAACTTTGCCTACCCGTGCCTTAGTAATATTAAGGAATAAATATCAGAGAGCAATCATATAATCAAAACCCTTACATCATTTATGCAACTATTAAATCAGAAAGCTAAGTAATAATGCGTTAATTGTGATGTGAACAAAGGAACAATAAAAGAACAATTAAAAGGCTTAACAACATGAAAAAAATGTTCATGATTTAGTGATTTAAGTAGTCACCTCTGTCATATCTTATTTCTTAGATGTATAATGTAGCCCTATGCATATTCCACAGCAGAACTCAAATAGAAATATCTCCATATTTCATTCTTCCAATTCCAGCAACTTATTATATTATATTGATCTGAACCCTGAAAATTCAATTTGGTAGAAATATGTATTTTGTGTTCACATTTTTAACAGTTATTTTTCACTCAAGTAAGGTGGTGGTGATGGTGATGAAATGTATTCAGAGAGATTTGGCCAATGGAACATTCCTCTTAACTACAGAAATTCTACCCAGCAAAGATAATTGCAATTTAGCAATCACAGGTTATGCTGTGCTTCCCATCGCTGCCACCAGTTGCGAGGATGCCACCGTCTCCTTCCAGTCAGGTTTAAGTAGGAGGGGAAAGCATTATGCACACTGCCTTGAGTTGTACAAAATAAAGATGAGATACAAGTCTAAGAAAAATTTCCCAGGTTTTGCCACTTTCCTTGCCTATTGGGCATTTCCAAGTATGATAAACACAGTATGAGACATTAGTTCTAGGAATAAGCTGTCACACGAAGGGGAAGTTCATTGCTAAAGGCATGGTCATCTATTAAAGATACTGCAGTGGATTTTGTACTGAGCAAGTGATTGCTCTAGATCAGGGCTATTAAACTCGCGGCCTGTGGGCTGGATGTATCACACGCTGGCCACGCCTGGTTTAGCGAAGGGGGGAAAAGTCCCGATACATCACGTGATGACGCGAGTTTCACACCTCTGGTCTAGATGACGTCCAAGGTACTTTCCAAGTCTAATTCTAAGCCTCTATTTGTCTAGTCTCTTGTATGTAGGCAGTCTTGTGCACTTGTCCCACAGGAAAAGAGCAATTGAAACAGCAGCAGTGACAGGATCGGATAACTGATCAAGCTACAGAGAATCAACTACTTTAGAATCTACAGTAGTCAGGTGAACCCGAATGTAAACGTCATAACCAGCCTTTCAACTGGTGCTTGAAACGCTCTTTAAGACACCCTGGTTCAGTTTAAAAGATATTGTGAACATAAATGCCCAAATGATAACATTTCCTCTTTTTAAAAATTAAATTGATGCCGTGGTTTCAGTCTGCATGTTACACCATCAAGTGGCCTCAAAGTTCCCATATCTAGAATTTTAAAGCTCTGTGGTGGAGCCAGCTCAAATTCAAACCTCTGCAGGAATTTGGCCATCAGCACTTTAACTTCCATCTTGCATGAAAAAAGAAGAAGAAAGGTTTAATATTTTTTTAAATACACACACAGACACACAAACACACACACACACACACACACACACACACATTTTGACTTCTTCATTCAGGGACCGATCATTAGCTCAGGGATGAGAGCTTCCTCTATCTCTTACTGTTGGCCATGTTGGTGGGGACTGCTAGGAGCTTAACCAACATCTGGAATGTCATAGACTTCAATGCCTGCTCTAATCTTCCAGTCTTTTATTTATCAAATAAATACTTTTTAGATTTTGATCTCTTTCATAATTTTTCATTACATGTGAAGTTTTTTAAAAACCCCAATTCAAAAACTGAAGAGATGCACGTTAACCTGGTCATGAGGAAGAGGCTTAGGGGAAAAAAAATTAGGATTCCAAGAGTAACTGTAATCCAAGCTTCAATGATTAGGTCCATTCAAAACAGAGACTGAGACTCACAGAAAATTGAAATAGATATTGACAATCTCTCTTAATTTTTTACAACCCTGTTCATTCACATTCCCTTTGTTTCTTTAAAAGGAATACAGTACCTGGGGAACGAGGAAAAGGAAAGCACACTACAGTACCTGTAGTCGTCATTTAATGGTCATAATTGGTGACTGCTTTCCTTTTCTCCACTTTCCTAGAAATGGTCACCTCAGTGCTGGGATATCTGGCTGGCAGCTGCTGACAATTGATGACTAATAAGTTTTACACCTTCAGTTTTTCTTTGCCTCCTAAAGATTTCACTTCAGCTTCCCTACTCCACCACTTTGTGGAATGCTTCTCCTGGCACTGGCATAAGTGGCAAGAAGCCAATGTTTCTATCTACATTCACTGAAGAGGCAGGGATTGCAAGAGAGTAAGCAGGCACACAATGGAAGATACACATTGAAAGGAACGTGGTGGCATCAGCAGTCCTGACTCCATTACACAAACAGCTCATTATGTGCCTGCTTACTCTCTTATAACCCCTTCTTCTCCAATCTCTCTGTAATTTTTGTAGATTTAGCTGCTTTAGAGTAGAGTTCCTCAATGTTTCTGGCTTTGCAGACCGGCAGGACGGAGAGGGGGTGTTCTGCATTAGTGGCTGGCAAGGGTGAATGCCGCTCACACAAATGGAGTGTGCGTGCACTTGCTCACCTGCTGCTCATGCAAGTGAGGATGCGTGTGCACTTGCAGGTGCTTGCCGGCTGTTTCCATGGCCCGGTTGCAAACCTCTCACAGTCCACTAGTTGGCCATGGCCCACAGGTTGGGGGACCCCTGCACTAGAGACTGGAAGAATGGATCAAGAGCATCTGCAAGTTCTCCACCTCTCTTTCATAAGGAACAAATACTAGTACTGGAGTAGACATTCTTAACGCAAGTATCTTACTCACCTGAGCAAATAACTGTCCAATACATGAACGAGGTCCCAGCGAAAATGGGAAATAGGAAAAATAAGGTCTAGAAGAAACCACATGAAGCAGAAAGTTGTTTAGGTTGTGCTATTCATCTAAGATACTACAATTGTTTAGAAATGTTGCTTTATAGAGCACCCCTTCATTTTTTAAGAATACTGTTGTTTGTGCTTTCTGGACAGTGAGGTTAATCATGTTTACATTTTTTTATTTCTCAAAGAAAGCACTGCATAGTCATTAGGATTACAAACTAATTTTACCTAGTACCTCGCTTTTAACAGCAGCTTCATTTGCAGTTTTAGGAAATGACTACAGTATGTGTCAGAATGTTGTCAAAACTGATACTTACTTGTAATTTTAAGAGATGAACAGGCCCCCCCAAACTAATTTCCATCAGTAATTCTTTTTAAAAAAATATTTTTATTTTTTCTCCAAACATACACAAAAATCCATACATATACCATATTATCAAAACATCCATAGTAATATATTTCTATCCAAAATATCCTAAACAGATATCCTTAATTTGCTCCTTTTATATTTTTATCTCCAGTCTGCTTTCTTTCTATATTTCATACTACTCCCCTCCCTCTATCTCCCTCTCTTCCCTCTACTTTCTTCCTCTCTCTCTACCTCTTTCCTACTTCCCTCCTCTCTCTCTCCCCTTCCTTTCTACTTCCTCTTTCTCCTTCTTATCCTTCCCTGAGTACATCTAATCTTAATCCATTCTATGGTTAGCAGTCGAGGAATTCAAAAACCCTAACTTCATTCCAACATCAGAGCTACTTCTTAAACTTGTATCTTTCTCTGTATCTATATTTATATATTTAATGTATTTTACCAGGTATATCTACTATTATTCTAATGCTGCCTTCTTCCTCCTATTTTTGTCGCCTGGGTCTACCACCTCTAATTCTCAACTTTCTTTCAAATTAATCGCTGTAGCTTAACTTAAGCCATCAGTAATTCTTAAATAACTAGGAAAGAGGGGTTCCCAACCCCTGGGCTGTGGCCTATTTGCGGCAGGCCGGCACACACGTACATGTGCACACAGCTCAACTTGCACAACTTGTACATGTGCATGCGCCGTGCGTGTGCTGTGCGCCAGCCCGGTGCTCAGGTGGCCCGGTTCCCCTCTCCCTCCCCCCCACCAGGCCATCAAGCAGCAAAGGTTGGGGACTGCTGTAGTAAAGCACACATTTCAATGTCATTCACCAACTTAGATGTGGAACACTTGGCATAAAAGGCACACATTATTACCAAATGATCCTACTATTCCAAAAGACTTGTACGTGCCTTCCTGTATACTGGACAGGGCTTTATCGAGCTCCAAGAGACAGCATCAAGTGATTACATTAAACAAATAATGACTCTTATTACTTATGCAGGAAAGGCATGTTTACTGGACAAAGTTAGAGCAACCTATTTGAAAATCCCTCCTTTCGCTCCAGAAGGTTTAGGGTATTTTCTGCTTGACTCTGAAAATAATTAGATTTGTATACAAAAGTTTCTGATAATTTTGCAACATTTCAAACATTCAGATTAAAAGATTTTAAACACAGAGGTCACCTTGATTTGCCTTTGCTAAATCGATCAGGATCAAAGGTCAGAGCATCATTGAAATATCTATCCATGCGTCCCATGATATAGGTACTGAACTATCAAGGGAAGAGAGACATTGGCAGAGATAAATATAAAGCCACCTGAAAATAACTCGGGCTGTTCACAGGTATGGGCAAATTCATATTTTAATGAATTTCTAATGCTTGCCTTTGGGCTAGTCTTAAACAAATCCTTGCTGCTATTTTGATTTCAGGATTATGTGATTATCTTGTCCTTGGAAACTCTGTATGTCTGTCTGTCTCTCTCTCTCTGTGTATAAATAAATAAACTCACAAATAAATCATAGTAATATTCAATCTGAAAACAATAGCAATAACACTTAGACTTATGCACTGCTTCATAGTGCTCTGCAGCACTCCCTAAGCAGTTTACAGAGTCAGCATATTGCTTCCAACAATCTGGGTCCTCATTTTACCAACCTCGGAAGGATGGAAGGCTGAGTCAACCTTGAGCCGGTTAGAATTTGGTAGTCAGCAGAATTAGCTTGCAATACTGCATTCTAACAATTGCGCCATCATGGCTCTTCACTGAGAAAGGAAGTCACAATGAAAAAGTCAAGGTTGTCCTCTACAGAAATGTAGGACATGGGTTTGCATTATAGGAAGGGAGATTCCAATTGAATATTGGGGGGGGGGATTCAGCAGTGAGGCAGTTCAATATTCTAGAGCAGTTATATCCCCCCTTTCACTAGATGTATTCAAAGATGGCTAGACAACCATCCCGTCAGTAAGCCATGAGCTGGATTCAACGTTCTAAAATCCCCTTCCAACACTATGGATTTGAGCCTAATCTAGATATAAAATCTATTTATGACATTAGTGGACAATTGACCAGTCATCTATTCATAACATTTGCTTTCTACTCTTTATCATTCAACTGGAATATATGACAGAAGACTGCACAGACTCACAAACAGGGTGGTGTTTGCTGGAATGTCAATTCCTTCAATTACATTTTTCTTCTCTGTCCAGCGCATAGTGCCTGAAACTGGTGGGTATAACCGTAGGATTTCTTTGAGGACCTGTAAGTAAGAGCCAGCTTTTTAAAAAATAGTTGGTATGATATTGCATAAAGATTATATATCTCAACTGTTTGCCCGCTTTTCACTAAAAATAATCTGAAGGCCAGGAAAAATTGAGTAAATGGAATCATGCAAAATTACAAGAATTAAAACCATCATCCTACAGAAACACATTAAATGATATACCGTATTTTTCAGAGTATAAGACGCACCTTTTTACCCCCCAAAAGAGGGTGAAAACTTGGGTGCATCTTATACATCGAATGTAGCCCCACTCACCCAGCCACCCCCACCCTTTGGCCTCTGCTTCCCATCAATTTACCTCTTTGCAGCAAACAGCCAGAGCCCGATTAGCATAAACTGGTCATTATCAGCCTCCCGACACACAGCTGAAAGAGGCTGCATGGCCACGTGCTAGCTAAAGTGAAACTGAAACTAGGCTGCAAAGAGGCAAATAGCTGGGAGAGACAGGCAGATTTTTATTTTCTGCTGAACTGGAGGCAAAGGGATAAGTGAATAACTATAAATGTCTGTAGAATGTTCAAATTATTAGACTTATTTTTTAAAGACTGCTTTATTATTGTTCTAGACAACAAAATGAAGAAGCTTTTTAAAATAAATGCTTGATCTGAAGAGGCCCAGTGCTTTTGTGTCTTCTTTTAAATAGCAGAGTACTACTTCTCAATTTATTTATTGATTCTTATTATTCCTATATCTGCTTTAGTGTACTGGAAAGAAGCAGAAATATTCCTCAGAAGTATTTCCCTTTTTTAAAGAAGAAAACATAGTATGGATGTTTATAACTCTTCTCTCCAACATTTGCAAATCTACTTACAGTATTTTCTTTTAGCAGCCACTGCAGTGTCTGATAATTTTAAGATCTAGACAACTAAATATCTAAATAGCAGCATGTTTACCATTATGACAGTTTTAATCAGAATGAAGTTCCTTTTAGTGAAAAAAAAGTACCATAGGAAAGTTCTCCTTTCCTTGTCTGTCAAGGTCCCTGTCATACTTGTTATCTCTGGGCATAATTTATTGAAAAAGATATCCTAAATAAATCTTTTGCTTGTTTGAATGACTTTTATGTGGGATGACCAGATGATAAGCAGGATATACCTGCTGAAATTCCTTTTGCTTATCACTTTTGGGCTTGTTATACTTCTGCCCACTGTAAGTAGATGACTTTTAATGGGCTTTGCATAGAAAACATTTTTTTCCTTGTTTTCCTCCCCCAAAACTATAAGCGTCTTATATTTCCTCCCCCAAAATATAAGCGTCTTATATTCCGGTGCGATTTATACTCTGAAAAATACGGTACATGCAGCTCTGGCAAGTAGGTAGTTCTCAATTTGAAGTTACGATGGCACAGAACAAGGGGAACTTACGACCAATCCTCATAGTTTCAGCCCTCACAGCATCACTGTGGTCTTGTGATTGTGATTTGAGTGCTTGGCAACCTGATCACTATTATGTCCCAGGGTCCTGCAATCACATAAGCACCATATGCAACCTTCCATGGCCAGCTTCCAATAAGCAAAATCAATGGGGAAGCCAGCAAGAGATCGCAAATGGCAAATTTGGAAGAATCTTTTCTTTAAAACTATGAGTTGAATAATCAGGGTTTTTTTTTACATGCTGCATCAGATGGTAGATTCTAAAGCAGATGAGGACTAAGATGGATCATCAGCACATGTGCCATGGAAAAGCCATGTCACCATGTTGCAGAAGTCTTTACAAGAGCCGAGGTGGCACAGCGGTTAGAGGCAGGTACTGCAGGCCACTTTAGCTAACTGTGATCCGTAGGTCAGCGGTTCAAATCTCACGGGCTCAAGGTTGACTCAGCCTTCCATCCTTCCGAGGTAGGTAAAATGAGGACCCAGATTGTTGGGGGCAATATAAATATACATTGCTTACTGGTGTAAACCGCTTAGAGAGTGCTTGCACTGTGAGGCGGTATATAAATGTCACAAAATAAATAAATAAATAAATAAGTCTTCTTAGCCGATGAAAAATATCATCCCTCAACTAGCTGTGTAAAGAAGTTTCATTTGCTGCCGTGATTGTCCTCTGATGCCTTCTAAGCCTGAAAAGTGGGAGCACCCTTCAGGCAGTTTAGGATCCTTGGACATAAGCAATATGTCAGAGAGCCAATTTAGTACAGTGGTCAAGGTGCTGGACTGGAATTAAAGCAGAGGTGGTTCGAACCGGTTCAGTTCAACTGGTAGCGCGACTGAGGGTAGGCCGCCCACCCGCCCGGACGTAATGCTGTCCTATTTAGCCACGTTTTCAAGGCCGGGTGCATGGGCAGAAGGCACTCTCTCTCACATTGTGAACCGGTAGGGAAGGTAAGTAAATAACACCTCTGGATCAGGGGCGGGTTGCTCGCTTACCTTGCTGCCGGAGCTATGCACGTGCATCTCCACACTTCGGGGGGGCACGCGCTCGCTACACGCGGGAGCCCCCTCGCGCAATTTTGCTTCTGTGCATGCGCGGAAGCAAAATCATGCCAAAATCTCACAAGGGGACGCGCGCCTGTGTGAGATTTTGGCGCGATTTTGCTTCCACGCATGCGCGGAGGCAAAATCTCACTAAAATCTCGCGTGCGCGCGTGTCCCTCACGAGATTTCGGCGCGATTTTGTTTTTGCACATGCAAAATCACGCTGGTCGAGAAAAACAAGGTGACTATCATTGACATTGCAATACCAGGGGATAGCAAGGTCGATGAAAAGGAACACGAAAAAATCGCAAAATACCAGGACTTAAAAATCGAAATTCAACGATTATGGCACAAACCAGCAGTGGTAATCCCAAAAGTACTGGAATTACATTTAAAACAGCTCAAAATTGACAAAATCACCATCAGTCAAATGCAGAAAGCCGCACTGCTCGGTTCCGCACATATACTTCGAAAATACATTACGACGTCCTAGGCCCCTGGGTGGGGCTCGACTAGTAATCAATGCCAAATCCGGCGAAACAACTGGCCGCTGTGATACAATTGTATAATACTTGGTTGATACCTAGGACACTGGTAGCAACCCGTATCAATCATTAGCACCAGTCAATGGTATTTGTGACACATTTTTAAATGTTCAGTTGACTGAGTTTCATATTTAATGAATAAGAGAGATAATAATAAAATAATAATGTCCCAATACAATGTATACCTAACTTTCTAAGCAAAAACAATGTAATTATTGTTTTAAAGATGAGCACTGGGTGAGAAGATTTTACTTTGTAATTAGATGTTCTTACAGAGATTTCACAGTGTCAAAATCCCAGTATGTCTTTGTCATGGCATTTATTGATGCCAAGAGCCATTTTTCCAAATTTCTTTCAGAAACAAATTTATCACTCTTACTATCAGGATAGAAGCACAGAAAGGCGTGGTCAAAATCTTGGATTAACTGTAGGTTTATTATTCAAGCGTACCTGTGATAAATATTCCAGTTTCCTCAGATCTTCATAGGCAATGTCTCTCTTCACACCAATAACTTCATCGACTTCAGCCTGAAGTCTAAAATGCAATGGCAGAAGAACCGTGGTTTAGCCAAAACCCATTGACTAATTGTGAATGTGGATAATGCTTTATTTGATGAGACTAGCAGTCATTTATAATGACACTATTTGTTTTCATTGTTGTACATAGCCTCATGATTGGGGTGGTCTACACATACAGTAAGTAGGCAAGTGAATAAATAAATACCTGCATATTCCCCACCCACTTTCAAGATTCAAAATATTTAACTACCTTCATAGTTCTGTGCTCTCATGCAGATTGTCAGAGGGTAGGAATGTATAAGAACAAAACCAAACAGATCTACCTTGGGGCTACTTATGACCCAGATTCCAAATTCTGATGGTCAGGGTCCTCCAGTTGTCACGCAACTAAGCTTTGGACCCTGGACAACTGGGATGCCTTTACAGCCGTTTGCAGCCTCCCATGGTCATGTGCCCATAGCAAACTGTGGCCCATAGCAAACCATCACTTTGCTTAATAACTGTGATGTTTACTAAATGACCATGGCAGTCACTTTGTAACTGCAGCGTTTAATTGATATCCACCACGAAAAAGGATGCAAAATTGGGTTGATCACGAGAATGACCTGCTTTATGTTAAGGACTATGTGTACATACATTAACCAAAAAGTACACAAATAAAATTTACATATTCACATATCTTTTCCTTCATATTATAAGGGATAACTTTATAGTATGCTGGGATTGGCATACACAGAGAGAGAGAGAGAGAGAGAGAGAGAGAGAGGGAGGGAGGGAGGGAGGGAGGGAGGGAGGGAGGGAGAGAGAGACATAGCTGTGAGTTTCTTCCTTTTCCTTTTCCTTTTCCCAACTACAACACTCTAACCAGGGGTGGCCAAACTATGGCTCTTTGAGGACCTGTGGACTTCAACTCCCAGAATTCCTGAGCCAGCCATGCATGCATGGCTGGCTCAGGAATTCTGGGAGTTGAAGTCCACAGGTCCTCAAAGAGCCATAGTTTGGCCACCCCTGCATGAGTCTAACCTCTTTTCTTAACATTTATCCAGATGTCTAGCACCTGAACTATTCTGTCTTTTCTCTGCCTATAGTCCAAACTACACTTTCTTTCCTGCTGGCTCTTTTTTAAATTCCTTCTTTGACTTCAGCTGCCTTAGGTTTCTTCTTGGTTTCTTTTTCCTGGCCATGGATTGTCTGCTTCTCAGTCACTGCTTCCATAATTCATATTTCCATCCCAATGCCTTTCACTCCAGTAGCATCTCCTGCCAAAGATAAATACCTCCCCATTTTTACTGTCTATCTTCTTTGATTTCTTATAGTTGCAAAATCTGCATACCAGATTTCAGGTGATTCTAAGGAGTTTTAACTCCCCCCCCCTTTTTTTCTTGTTCTATTACTGAAAATGCGGTAGCCCAGATAGTCAATTTTATATGCCTACCTGACATCAAACTTTCAGCCTGGGAAGAAATACAATCATATATAATTTCAGAAAAATAAACAGTACAACAGCATACGTACTTTGTAACTATTTCTGGGTGCCGAGCTAATTCCATGATAGTAAAAGATAATTGATTGGCAGTGGTCTCGTGACCTATGGAAAATAACAATTTATTACCTGAAAAAAATGCAGGTGTAGCTTAAAAGTAATCAAATTATAAGAGTACTCCAATTTAAAACATTTCCAGCGGAGTGACAATACTATTGCCAGGAATGGTTAGTTTATGACATTAATAACACAATCCCTTACCCCAAAACTTGTGTTAAAGTTGTGTCAAGGGTAAAAATTGGCTCAAAGGCAAAGAACCACCACCACCCCTGACTCTTTAAAAATATAACTATACATGTCCAACTTTATCAATCAATATTTACAGAATGTGACTAGAGAAAATCCTATTCTTCAAAGCACCTGACGGTAAGTCAAGAAGCAATGGGTGGAAACTAATCAAGGTGAGAAGCAACTTAGAACTAAGGAGAAATTTCCTGACAGTTAGAACAATTAATCAGTGGAACAGCTTGCCTCCAGAAGTTGTGAATGCTCCAACACTGGAAGTTTTAAAGAAGAGATTGGATAACCATTTGTCTGAAGTGGTGTAGGGTTTCCTGCCTAAGCAAGGGGTTGGACTAGAAGACTCCAAGATCCCTTCCAACTCTGCTATTCTATTCTATTCTATTCTATTCTATTCTATTCTATTCTATTCTATTCTATTCTATTCTATTCTATTCTATTCTATTCTATTCTATTCTCTATTCTATTCTTATTTCTATTCCTATTCCTATTCCTATTCCTATTCGTGATCCATCAGTGGTCCCACATATTAAACAGATGCCAGCAGGTTTTTGGTTGTTTATTCTAAGAGAGAAAGATAAAGAGACATAGAGTATGCACAAACAGTTCAGGAAGCTTTTGAGTAAAAAAGTATTTCCTGGCTACTGAGTAGCAAAGCTATCAAGTCAACATCTCCTTTACAGGATCTATCTGAGCAGCTGCAACTCAATAGCCAGGAAGAAAAGTAAAGCAAGAATTGTGAGGAACTAGCCCACTCCAAGCTCTATACAGACCAGTATTTGCATGATGGCACAAGATCGCACGATAGTGTAGCTGATATGGGAGCAACCTGTGTGTGAAGTGTCCATGGTTTTCAGCAACCTAATTATAATGTCAGTATGAGTGCCTTTACGTTTATCTGAAATGTAAAATATCTAAGCAAAACTTGGAAAGCTGGGTATAATTGATGCTTGTTTCCATGGCAAAGTAAGAATCTGTTCGGTTCAATATTTTATTTGTGAGATTTATATACCACCTCACAGTGCAAGCACTCTCTAAGCCAGTGATGGCGAACCTTTTTTGGTTCGCGTGCCAAAAAGGGGGGGGATGCGTGGGATCACGTGTGTGCGTGCCCACACCCATAATTCCATGCACCCCCACGCATGCGCGTATGACCCTCCAACTCCCAGCATGCAATGGCACGCCCATTTTTTGCTCTCTCCAGGCTTCTAGGAGCCTGGGGAGGGCGAAAACAGCCTTCCCCACCCACTCTGGAGGCTGGAAACAGCCTGTTTCCTGACTCCCAGTGGGCCCAGAAGGCCCGAAAATCAGCCGGCCGGTGCGCACATGCGCGCCGGACCTGAGCTCGCGTGCCCACTGATATGGCTCCGCGTGCCACTTGTGGCACCCGTGCCATAGGTTCGCCATCACGGCTCTAAGCAGTTTACACCAGTAAGCAATGTATATTTATATTGCCCCCAACAATCTGGGTCCTCATTTTACCTACCTCGGAAGGATGGAAGGCTGAGTCAACCTTGAGCCGGTGAGATTTGAACCGCTGACCTGCGGACCACAGTCAGCTAAAGTGGCCTGCAGTACTGTGCTCTAACCGCTGCGCCACCTCGGCTCTATATATAGCCATGTGCATCCCAATTTCCTTTCCACGATAAGAAAGATTATGCAATGCATAAAGAGAAAGAAGTAGAAAGCTAAAGAAATTAAGTTGTAAGAAAAAGAAAAGGAAACCAACACTTCTCCATAACTTTCTAGCCGAGCAAACTATCTTTGCTTTCATAAAATCCATGCTTAGCTCCAGGCACTATTGTGCCACTTTATAAATTTTCACTCTGTTCCAAGCAAATTCCAAATCTTCCTCCATATCCATCTCCCATTAATTTTGTTGAGAGGTTAATTTATTTCCTAATACTCTTCATGTAGAACTTCAACGTCCTTTCTGTATAATTATTCTACTTTTTAAAAAAAACATATTGTATTGAATTTTTTTTAAAAAGGACAATAAGATAATACAAACTAAACTCAGAAAAGGAAAGAATAATAAAGAAAGAACAAAAAATGAAAGAAAGAAAGAAAGAAAGAAAGAAAGATAAATAAATAAATAAAATAAATAAATAAATAAATAAATAAATAAATAAATATTTAAAGAACTGACTTCTGATCTTCATCACAAGTACAAACCCAGTAATTCTTCATCCCCATCAGGGTACATATTCCCATAAGGGTACATTCGGGCGAACCGGTAGCGGCGGTGGCGGGAGGCTCCGCCCACCCGCCCTGACATAATCACAGATGATCTGCGCATGCGCAGAAGCACCATGTGCGAGGGAAGCAAGTACGCACGTACGCGCGTGTTCACAGTTCCGAATCTGTAGTGAAGGTAAGTGAAAGCCACTACTGGTACATACAATTATATCTTCTTCCCATAACCATTCCTTATTCATAGGCAAATCATTAACATTTTGGTCCTGATGGCAGCAAAAAGTCTGTAAAGGGTTTCCATAATTTCATAGCAATGCCTTATTTTAATTGCTATCAAATGAACCAAAAGGTACTTTTGCCTATAGCAATCTTGATCTTTAATTCATTCAGATGTTATCATAAATTTGATATCTCTCCATTTTTTCTTTTTCCCATCCAAAACTTTTTGAGGTTTTAGTACACCTTTTGGGTAAATCTAGTATAAAGTGTCATTATCCAGGCCTTTCTCTTGGCTTATCACTTATATTTCCACTTTAACTGTCATCTTTACGATTTATATTATTTTATTTGTTTTCTAGTATGATTTGATTGCTTATTTGTAACCTATGACTATCACTGTGTTGTATTTTATGATTCTTGATTAATGTATTTTTTTCTTTTATGTACACTGAGAGCATATGCACTAAAGACAAATTCTTTGTGTCCAATCACACTTGGCCAATAAAGAATTCTATTCTATTCTATTCTATTCTATTCTATTCTATTCTATTCTATTCTATTCTAGTCTAGTCTAGTCTAGTCTAGTCTAGTCTAGTCTAGTCTAGTCTAGTCTAGTCTAGTCTAGTCTAGTCTAGTCTAATTATCTTTATCTTATAATTCACATTTTTTCCAGTATTTCAAAAATGTCTTTATAATATTTTTGCATCTTTAAATTTGTAAGATCATCATTAATTTTTATTTTATTCTGAATAAATAAAATATTTGACCCTAGTCAGTCATTACAGCTTTTATTAATTGAGGCTTCCACAGTGTGCTTTCTACATACCGGTAGTAAGATAGAGACATTGTGGAGCAACTTAGTTGAACCTGTGCGAAATGCAGCATTTCTGCTTGCATTAAGAGTAGTACTGCTCTTTTGGCCACTATGTCACAAGTCCAGTTTTACCCCAAACATGCTCATGTTATTTCAAGTTAGTGTCTCTAATCAAAACCCTACTTTGCAAGCCAACTACTGTCCATATTCCCACCAATTCATAAGTATATACAGTGTACTAGAAATACACGTGGAAGACATCTTGCTTGTTAATTTGGAATAGTTGTAAATTAAAAGGGTGCTAGATTTACAAACCTGCCACAAAAAAGGTGACAAAGTTGTCTATCATATTTTCATCATCAGATTCCTCCTGATCTGTCACAGACAAGAAAGAAAAGAAGCTACTAAAGGATATCAATACAAGTTCAGCAGCATTTAAAAAATACAACACCTATTAGAAGCATAATTGGGCTACTCAAAGAAATATCAGATGAACAAAAGGGAAGAGATATTAAAAGAATGCATAAAACCAGTTCTATTTATTATTTTAATTCCTATTATTCTAATTCCAGATAGCAATAGCACTTAGACTTATATACCGCTTCATAGTGCTTTACAGCCCTCTCTAAGGGGTTTACAGAGTTCAGCATATTGCCCCCAACAATCTGGATCCTCATTTTACCGACCTCAGAAGGATGGAAGGCTGAGTCAACCTTGAGCCGGTGAGATTTGAACAGCTGAATTGCTGAACTAGCAGTCAGCTGAAGACACTGAAGCAGAAAATAATTCTCAAAATATTTTATAAAAATGCAATCTTATTAAATTTCATTTTGACATTTTTACTGATGAGAAATTGAATTAAACTATACAATATAAATACACACTGCCTTAAAAAGTTCATTTTAAGATTTTGAAAAATCTAGTGAAGAAATTTGAACTTGGAATACTATAGTGTTTTGCCTCTTGCAATTTTCTTGTTTGCATTGTCATAACGACATTTTCTTTGATTAACTAAACTTTTGAAAATAAAGGACACTCCCTCTCTTCAATTAGTTCAAAAATCAAAGATCAAAAATCAAATTAATTGTTTTATTAATTTATAAAATCTTCATAAACATTTCTTTGGAAATTACTTTCAAGCTTCTGAAAGTAAACCAAGGCAGAAAAAACAGAAAGAGATATCTGTGGTTTTGACATGCATTTATATCCAGAGGCAAAAACATTGCAGGATGGCAATGACATCTACATTTGATAAAAAGTTGGAAAAGTAGTAAGTATGTAAACAATTCCGCAGTAAGCAAAACAGTAGATATCTCTATTCCCGTGAATGTATGAAAAAGTGAGAAAGTATATAATAGGGTTTTTTTCCTTCCCTCTAGAGCAGGGGTGGCCAAACTATGGTTCTTTGAGGACCTGTGGACTTCAACTCCCAGAATTCCTGAGCCAGCCATGCATGCATGCATGGCTGGCTCAGGAATTCTGGGAGTTGAAGTCCACAGGTCCTCAAAGAACCATAGTTTGGCCACCCCTGCAGAGTCTCCTTTATATCAGCTGGTTTGCTTCTTTGTGTGATCTCCCTTATCATTCATTTTGAATTTTCTTTATAACTTTCCTTTGGTCCAAACATTGTTGTTTGGCTCACTTAGTGAATTGAGCTGCTTTCTCATGGTATAATCCATCCATAAAATGGGTTTCTTCCAAAGAGGTATTGTTTGGGAACCTGTGGCACAGCACCTGTAAGCTTCTAGATAGAATGTGAACCCAATGCATTGCGGCTTTCTCTAGAAAATCAAAATTACTATAAAATATTAATCTAATCAAAGTGACAAATGCATAGTTATTAAGCTGCTTCCAGAAAACAATTGCCTACCTGCACTCTTCAATATCTGGGTGAGAATATCTAATGGGACAGGTTCTTCATTCTGGATGGCCTTCCGCCTTTGTGCGATACACTCCTTTCCAGTGCGACGTAACAATCTGAGACTTTCACGAACCTCCTGTATCTCTTTTCTATTCCTCGGCAGATACTAAGCAAATAACAAAAATCATCATAAGAAGGAGGGCATTCTTTAACATTATTATTAAGAGACTGTGTTGTGATTGCTGAAGTCTAAATACATGGTTAAATTCTAGTTAAGGAAAAACAGACCACAATTCCCACAAAACATTATCTAGTCAGAAGTAGTGCCTACATTACAGAACTGTATAAATACATCATTTTAATACGGGTTGGGGATTTGTAGACCTGGACATATAAATGCTTCCTGTACACAATTTTCTACACTATTGTTTTCCCATTCTTTGTTTCTTATTAGGTATGTCCAAAGCATTCTGCGTGCAAACTATTTTGTGTATACATTAGGTATTTCTAGGTAGTCTGTGCCTGGACCAATCATACATAATTAATTCAGTACATTTCCAGTCCAGCCAGATCTTCACTTAGCTCTCTCGGGAAATCTATAAATCTGGGAAAAGGAAAGGGAAGAAAAGAAGGACCAGCATCAAAATTAATAGACTCAATTACAGTGCCGATGGGGGGCACAATTGGAAGAACTGAAAGACTAACTTAGGAACATCATCACAGAGAAAATCTTACTATATGATCATTAAGAATCAACAAGGACTTGATAGGACATAATCAATCAGACCTCAATTCACCCCAAAAAACTGGCCATATTTTTGAGCTACATTGTGTTTGTTGCTAGATCAGAATAAAACTTGTTTCTTAGTTTGTGAACTCTCTTTCACCTTACACCACAACTGCATCTCTTGTGGTTCTGATATCATATCCTCTCCTACTTCATAATACAAAAGCACACACTTACAGTAACAGTATAACAGAGTTGGAAGGGAACTTTGAGATCTTCTAGTCCAACCCCCTGCTCAAGCAGAAGAGCCTATACCGTTCTGGATAAATGGCTGTCCAATCTCTTCTTAAAAATCTCCAGTGATGGAGCACCCACAACTTCTGGAGGCAAATTTCTCCTTAGTTCTAGCTTGGATCTCTCTTTGATAAGTTTCCAAACGTTACTTCTTGTCTGGCCCTCAGGTACTTTGGAGAATAGGTTAGTTCCCTCTGTGGCAGCCCCTGAAATATTGGAAGACTGCTATTTTTAATTATATATCTTCGATCATGAACTTAACATGCTTTGTTCTCCATTTTTACTACAGCGCAGCTAGCCTGATTTCTCCAAGGCGGCACCCCCCAGATGTGCCTCTCTAGCCAGCAAACAAAGCCAATACTAGGTGTAACAGGACTGGTAATATAATTGCATAGAGTATCAGCTTCACCACTCAGCAAGGAACAGATGAAAACAACCTGCTCTAGCAAAACAGAGAACAATATTTCTTGGTTCCCACTGATGGAATTTCTGATTGGAGACTTATGGTGTTTGCATTGCGCTCTACATGGGGCTACCCTCGAAGAGTTGGTGCAAAATGCGGCTGCACGTGCTGTGGTGGGTGTGTCAAGATACACCCACGTTACACCTATACTCCGCCAGCTGCATTGGCTGCCCATCGGTCTCCGGATACAATTCAAGGTGTTGATTATCATCTTTAAAGCCCTACATGGCTTAGGACCAGGTTACCTTCGGGACTGCATTCTGCCTCACACTTCCCTCCGACCTGTTAGGGCCCACAGAATGGGTCTCCTCCGGGTCCCGTCAGCCAAACAATGTCGGCTGGCGGGCCCTAGGGGGAGGGCCTTCTCTGTGGGGGGCCCCGTGCTCTGGAACCAACTTCCGCCAGAGATCCGAACTATCCCCACCCTGCTGGCCTTCCGAAAAGCCGTCAAAACATGGCTCTTCCTACAGGTAGGGGGTTAAGTCTAGTTCCATCTGAGCTCTCCCCTGGTATGTATGTTGGTGAATATTTCTTTTAACTTTTTTAATCTTTTAATATTGTTTTTAATCATTGTTTATTGTTCAGTGTTCTTGCACAATGTTGTACGCCGCCCTGAGTCCCTCGGGAGTAGGGTGGCATAGAAGAACCAAATAATAAATAATAAATAAATAATAAATTATGGACAAATAAAGGCCAAAATATTGAGTGAAGGCCGCATCTACATTTGATCAACAACAGGACAGCTTTGAAAAGGGGAAGAGAAAAGTCTGTACTGACCTGGAAAAATGGATTTCGTTCCTTGCTCAACCCCTTCATTACCATGGTAAACGCATGAGGAAAAGGTGTTTGGTCACAGTGTAGAGTGTTTAGTTCCAGGCCAAATGCCGCCTGATGATATTGAGGAAAATGAGCAGGATGAGATATCTTTGTTTATAGTTGCTTGCTTCTGAGAATAGCAACTTTAGACAGCAATAGCTCAATACAGTAATGTAAAAGTCTGCAACTAAGCAAAGGATATAGAAAAACAAGCTCTATGTATAATACGGCATGCATTTTTGTAAACAGTGCCTACCTTATCAGATGCTAGCTATTTGTAACCAATTGCAAAGCTACACTCAGACAAAACTACCTAGTGAAGTAAAACATGAATCTTCCCCAGCCCTTTGCTTTTTTGTGAAACATATGATCACAAAGCCCTTTTGATTATGGCCATGGGCTGGCATCTGCATTAGAGAGATTTTCTTATTTTAATGGGAAAAAGGAATTCATTTGCCTTTGCAATGATGTCCAGGGTCAACCGTCTGAGCAGGCTCATCATATCCACTTCAATCTCTCCATCTGCTTTTTCATTCAGCACTTTCATGAGGTCTTCTGCTTGGTCATTAAAGATCTCCATCAAACCAATCAAGTAACTGTGCAATGAAAGATACGTTGCTTTCAAAAGAGCTTTTTTCTTGTGTACGGAAAGATAGATTTAAAAATCAAGCCGAGACAGACACTACAATACAACCCATTAGAAAAAATATACACTATAATTACACATATACTCCAAAGGTGTTTTTTTTTCAAGAGGGAACTGGACTTTTTGGTTTTTCTTTGAAGATGTTTTGAAGAGCTGAGGAAGCTTCTTGAATGAGAAGTGAAACGTCTTCAAAGGAAAACCAAAATGTTCAGTTGCCTCTTGAAAAAAGCACCTTTGGGACAACCATGACCTGGACGACTGAGAATCTCCACAGACACATATATTGCAAGTTTATTTAATGAAGGATGTCCTTGTGTCCATTAAATAAATAAACTAATAAATGAATATTTCCCATCTTATCTACCCTCGTACAACATTTATGTACAGTGATCCCTCGTTTTTCGCGGGGGTTACGTTCCAAAAAGAACCCGTGATAGGCGAAATCCGTGAAGTAGTGACCTTTATTTTTTTTAACCCCTCCTACCCGGCTTCTGCGTTTTCGGCGCCCCCAAAAAGCCTGAAAAATCCTCCAACCTCTCCCTCTCTTGACGTCTGCTGTGGCTGCTTGGCACTGATCTCCTGAGCGAGCTTGTAGGCCGTTCCCTCGTCGATTTGGTGCGAACGGCCATTTTCCCTCAGGGAAAGCTGACAGCACGGCCCGCCCTACAGCTGATGAGCGGAAGTCCTTCTGCACACGCGCAGAGCTCATCGGACCGCTTTACTCGCCTGCCGCTGCCAGACTGAAGCGGGAGACCACCACGCAGGCGCAGAACTCATCGGAGAGGTTTGCGAGTCCCGGAGCCGCGCGCTTTGCCGCTGACGGCCTGGCCGCCCACGTCTTCAACAGCTGACTCAGGCCCTCACGTGTATTTCACTGCTCTTGGCAAGCTGTTTTACCAATCAGCCAATCAGAATGCAGAACACAATGCACGATGCAAATCCGTGAAGCAGCGAGACCGTGAAAGGTGAACTGCGATATAGCGAGGAATCACTGTATTCCGAATATTCACATAGATTTAAACATCATACAGGAACAGAGGAATACAGTATGAGAATAAAAGACATTTCATTGCATAACCAGAATTATGTACAGTGTTTGATTAATTCTATTTGAAATGACATCTCTTAAAAATATCAACCTATTCCAAGAATTTCCCCCCCTTACTTTCGACTGAATGCTGGATCCATAATTTTTCGCTGTTTGTGCCAATGATTATAGTCAAGATCGGTTGCCAAGCCATTCCCTAAAAATCTGAAAAAGGAGAGGGAAAAATTAATCTTGTACGTAGTACTTTTCAGCCAGTTTCAATAACCTATTCTGCACACAAAATCATGTTTGGGGGGAAAAAAGGTATGCCAAGGAGCTTAATTTCCTTCTTCCATGTTGGTTTCCTCTCAGCATAATCTGGCAAACTCAGTTTACATTAAGTGGAAACCATAGTAATAAGACCTCTGCTAATAATTGCAATTTGGTGGTAGTGGGTATCAATGGAAATAATTTATTAGAATAGAATAGAATATCAGAGTTGGTAGTGACCTTGGAGGTCTTCTAGTCCAGTAATGGCGAACCTTTTTTTGCTCGGGTGCCAAAAGGGCGCACGTGCGTGTGATAGCATGCGTGCGCGTGCCCACACCCATAATGCAATGCCCTCCCCCCCACGCATGTGTGCACAACCTCGTTCCAGACGGCGGGGGGAGGCCATTTTGACCCTCCCCAGGCTTCATCTGGAGCCTGTGGATGGAGAAAAATAGGCCCAATGGGCCTACCGGAAGTTCGGAAACGAACTTCCGGTTTGGCCGTTGAGCCGTTTTTCACCCTCCCCAGGCTTTAGGAAAGCCTCTTGAAGCCTGGGGAGGGTGAAAACTGCCTCCCTCGCCCTCTGGAACACCAAAAATGAGCTGGCCAGCATGTACATGTGCGCTGGAGCTGACATAGGGCAACGCCTCGCGTGCCCTCAGATATGGCTCCACATGCCACCTGTGGCACGCATGCCATAGGTTCGCCATCACGGTTCTAGTCCAACCCCCTGCATAGGCAAGAAACCCTACACCACTTCAGACAAATGGTTATCCAACATCTTCTTAAAAACTTCCAGTGTTGGAGCATTCACAACTTCTGGAGGCAAGCTGTTCCACTGATTAATTGTTCTAACTGTCAGGTATTGGTATTAAATTTATTAAACTTGTATGCTGCTCAACTCTTAATGACCAAGGGTGGCTCACAATAATCAATCAAAGAAATACAATAACATAAATAAATAAAGATAAAATATCTTTATCTCAATTTATTTCATTTCATGACTGTTGCTTGTTTTGTTTTTATCTTTTTAATTACTATTTTATTATTGTTGTTTTTATAGTATTTTTTATAGTATTCTGCTGTTCTTATATATGCTGTATGCCGCCCTGAGTCCCCAGGGAGTAGGGCGGCCTATAAGAATCACTAAATAAATAAATAAATAAATAAATAAATAAATAAATAAATAAATAAATAAATAAATAAATAAATAAATAAATAAATAAATAAATAAATAAATAAATAAATAAATAAATAAATAAAATAAATTTCAAGTCAGGAACAGAAAGAATCTTGATGGACAATACATGCTAAATGTTTCACTGGAAAATAAGAGATGAATCCATTTTATTGAGTTAACAGAAATTATTTCACAATTTTGAATGCTGCTGAGTATGACAATCTTCTATAGTGCCTTACTGATCTAATATTTAGAGGCCTTAGTCTGCCTGCTCAGGCCTTGGTTTCACCTTATTATTGGGTGAAATTTCCCAGGTAAACCAGCACTTCAGAGTTTGCTTTTCATCAATATACTGTACTTCACTAATTCACATTGAGATTGGATAGTAATTCTGATTTAAATAATTTTCATCGAAGACTTTTGCTATAGGTGAAATATCTTGGGAATTAGAAGGTTTTCCTGATCAACCATTAATGCATTTTAATATATAATTTTGCTTTAGCTTACCTTACACCAAACACATTGCAAAGTCGGCTATATATCCTTGGGTCCTTTGAATACTGTGGTGACATCAAGTATTCCTAAAATTAAATTCCTCTGATAAGTCCTTTACTGAGTATGTTTAATGTTGTCATATTAATCTTTACAATAAATTTTTGGAGAGTATATATAAAAGTTTAAGGAGAACTGGGAGTCCTTTTTCTTGTCTGTTTTGGATACAGTGTATATATACGTATACATATATGTACATGGACACACACACACAACATATAAATAAAATCATCTTTTAACGACCCAATAATCCCTTGCGGGGTAGAGTCTGGGCAACAGAATGGAGCTAGCAGAATGTTTACTGGCTGGATGCCCTTCCTATCACCAATGTGGAGTTTTGTTCAGCAGATATATTCTCATTGTGCCCAGAGAGAGAAATATCTGCCTCTACCTAGGATTGAACTCACAGCCTCCTGATTGTGAGGCGAGAGCTCCACCGCTAGGCCACCACACACACACACACACACACACACACACACACACACACACACACATCCCTCTCAAATCCTCATGCACCCTCCCCAACCAGTGCCTCTCATGCACTCCCTTGTACTCACCTTGGCCCTCTCCACACTTCCCTTATACTTTCCCTGACCTATACCCACAAACCCTGAGCATCTGGTGCACCTTCACAGACTGCCCTCCATCCTCCTCAACCCTTTCGGTCTCTCCCTCACACCCTTGCACAGCCTCCCTTACCCGCACTGCCTTTTGTACAAGCCTTACACTCTCATGTACCTCTCTGACCCTCACCACATCACTCCTGCACTTCCTGCACTCTTGCATGCGCCTCCCAAACTACGGTACATCTCTTGCACACTCTATGGCACTCTCACTTACTGACCTTGGTTGTGAGAAGCTGTCAGGAAAGTGCCTTGCCTAACTTGGGATTCAATTAACAGTTACAACCCTGACTGCAGAGTACTTATGCCTGCAGAGTACTTATGCCTGTCCACCATTTGAAGCAAACTGCAAAAGAGTGCTCAACTTTCACATACCTTCACTCCTTCAGGACTTAATATTAGTAATGAAACTCTATGAAAAGCATTAAAACGTACAACTGGTCCATATTTCTCAGCCCTATGAATGCAAAAATGTTAGTTAGCTAAAAAAATTTTTTAGCATTTATATATTTATAAATCCTGAAACACTAAATTACATCACATTCAAGTATTGTTTCTTTAAGGATGATAATTTCTTTAAGAATGATATTTTTTATTAATACTGGTTGTCCTCAACTTACGTCTACAACTGGGCCCAAAATGTGTATTGTTAAGCAATACAGTTGTTAAGTGAATTTTTCTCCATTTTACAACCTTTCTTGCTACAATTGTTAACTGAATCACTATAGTGATTAATTTGTTAACATGGTTGTTAAGTGAATCTGGCTTCCCTATTAATTTTGCTCGTCAGAAGGGCACGACAGTTGATCACATGACCCCATGACACTGCAACCATCATAAATATAAATAGCCAAGTGTCTGACTTTTGATCACGTGACCATGGGGATGATAGCACGGTTGTGTGAAAAACGGTCATAAGTCATTTATTTCAGTGCCACAGTAACTTCAAACGGTCCCTAAATGAATTGTTGTAAGTTGAGGACTACCTGTATTTTTTTAATCAGGAGACTGTTATGGTTTTTCTAAATTACTATTTTTATAAATTTACCGTAAGTTTAAAATACCATATTTTTCAGACTATAAGACGCACCGGAGTAAAAAACGCACCTTAGTTTTTGGGGAGAAAAATAAGAAAAAACAAATTCTGCCTACCAGCATCCATCTGGCTAGCGTCCTTAGCAAACAGCCTGGAACAGGTATATTAACCTTGAAAAGCTCCGTTTTAAAGGCTGCTTTTTCAGGCTTGCAAAGCTCAGTTTGAGAGCTTGTTTTCAGCCTTGCAAAGGTCTGTTTCAGAGGCTGGGCGGGGCTACATTCGGTGTATAAGACGCACCCAGATTTTCACCCTCTTTTAGGGGGGAAAAAGGTGTGTCTTATACTCCAAAAAATACGGTACTTAACAAATCCAAATGGAGGCTTAGAACTCAAAATACAGGTAATTGAGATCTATGAAGCAGCAGCATAGACCTCAATTACTGTAATTCAAAGGAACTACAGTACTTTCAAGCGATGTGACTTTTTTTAAAAAAAAACTTACCACTTCAGAAAGAGATCATGCATCAGTTCCTTGTTTTTCAACATTCTCCAGAAGATTGGTAAGTGACCAAAGAAAAAACTGTAATATTTGGGAGGGGAAAAAGCCAGGATTTTAAATGTGCACATTACAATCCAAAAAGAAAATACAAGAGAAGGAAGGACAGAATGGAGATTGCTATTGAGTTCCATAAAGCTATTTCACAGTAAAATGCATAACAAGGCAGGCATGGTACAATTTTTTTCTACGGAAAAAGATGGAACTGCAGGCAAGCAGATTTACATGGGGAGGAACCCCAGGAAAAAGAATGTAAAAAAATGCAAACAATAAAGCCCACTTTAGAGCACATGAAGATGCATGCCATGGCCAGAAGTCAAGAAAGAATACAATAAACGGGTTCTGTCACCAGATAATGGTACTTAATAATGTAGAAAGTTAGCACCCACCCTTCTCCTAGAAGAATGAAATATTCTAGGAAATATTAAAAAGGCAGAATATTATATTTTTCCTAAAGGAGAAACATGTTTCTAGAGACATAAACGCAGAGCCTCAGCTCCCTGCCCCCCCAGCAGATATTTTGGTGCCAACCTATCTACAAGACAAAAGGCTGGGCCAGCTTATCTACAAAACAAAAGACCTTCACCCTCAGGACATAATAGGATTAGCCCTCTACCCATCTCACCACATAGCACCTGGGAAGATTGCATCACCCAGCAAGGTTCAACCAAGCCTGGGACTCAAGACAGCCTACAAAGTTACCCCTGCATGGCCCCATGGGAGCCTGAAAACCAATCTTGCCACAAGAACAGGAAGCAAGTTTAAAGCCCAAGATTGTGTGTGTGTGTGTGTGTGTGTGTGTGTGTGTGTGTGTGTGTGTGTGTGTGCTCAATTGCCCAGGACCTCAAACCATGTGGTCCTGTCCACCATTAAACCATCTTTCCAAACAGTCTCCATGTTTCTAGTGTCTTTCTCCCCACTTGGAATTGAACCCAGATGGACATTTCCTCCAACAATAGGTAACTAGATTTGCTAAAGAAATGGATTCAAATCAGTTCCTAAAATATGCTGCTTTTGAATCACTTCATAGTCTAACGATACAAATGGTGATGGCTCTTGTTTTTTGGTTGACCAGTTCCAGCTCCAACAAATTCCTTGCTGCTTGAATTAAAAAAAAAACACTCAACTACCAGATTTGTCTGGAGAGGTCCATGCCATGGTGTTTTAAACTAAGAACCTACCATATGGATTCTGGAAGTTGTTTCTGACCAGAAGAGTAAAAGGTGAAATAGAAGCTTTTATCAGAAAACAAAATCCAGTGGGTTTCAGTGAAAGCTTCTAAACAAAAAAAGTGATTAAAATAAGTATCCATCTGTCTTATTTTTCCTTGTATACAATACAACCCCCTGTATTTTCCTAGTGCATCGGGAAAAATTATAGGAGAATTGGTAGAAAAATACAAGAGACTTTAAAATTGAAAGCATTGATGTAGCATATATGAGCTATGGTATGGATTAAGCATGTTTGTTGTAAGTCACAGTTGTTGGATTCACACATCATACTATGCCACAGGGATTAGTTTACAAATTCCCAAGGACTAAACCAAGCAAAACCAAACAAATCGCTTAGTGGAGCTTTCTTTTCTTTATTTCCATACTTTGCTAGCCCAAGAACATGTCTGATTTTCTCATGGAATGCATTGGGAACTCCTGGCTTCACCTAACTGGGGTGGGGGTGGGGGCAATCATCCTTAAATACTAAAGGTAACTGCCACCAACCATTACAAGCTCCATCTATGCACAGACTCAGACCTGTAGACTTCATGGCTGAAAGATGTGGCTTAAGTTTTTTGCACTTCCCTGCTTCTTGTTCGTCCTAGATTCTCAATCAGAACCCAAAAGTCAGCACAATTTAGTGGCATTGTTGTTGGTCCTGGTAAAAAATATTTAAAAATTCAGAAATGCGGTGTCATATAAAATTAATTCCAGATAGAAAAAAATGACTTTACCTTTTGTCTATGCAGCATTTAAAAACTCAAGGAAGTAGTAGGTACTAAAAAAAAATCCCCCCCCCCAAAAAACATCCAGAGGCTTCCAAGATAATTGAAATCGCATTCTATATATTTAGTTATTGTTTATTCATTTTATTTTAGTTTTATTTCTATTTTAGTTTTATTTTTTAGTTATTTGGAAAAAATGGGCAATGTCTATTTCCTTGTTCTGGTACTTAGTTGTAATTTTGTGTATTCATCTTCCAGTCAGTTTTTTATTCCTGGCAACTGAACAATTTTCTTGGCAAGATTTTGGAAGTGGCTTGTCCTGGCCTCCTCCTTAACAGCTGAAAGAGACTGACAGGCTCAAGGCTATTTAGCTGAGTTTGTGCCTGAGGTGGGACGAGAACTCAGTCTCCAGTTTCTAGCCTAGTGCTTTAACCACTACACCAAACTGGCTGTTTTATATCATAATAGACGACTAAAAATGATCATCCACAAAGCAAAAAGCAGAGTGAAACAATCTGAAAAATATACTCTGATTTTGTACATAAATGAATACTTCTGCACATTTGAGGCCAGGCGATAACATCTGCTAGCAGATGAATGTTGGTTATCAAAATGTGCAAAAGAAAAAAAAGTGGGAGAAATGAGTGGGAGTGTGGAAATAGAGTAACTTTTCTGAATAACCTGCAAGGGGCGCTCCTATAGGGAGACCATAAAGATGCAGAGAGAAGTGATAGGGATAGATCTTGCTTCTGGATTTTCAATAAAGGAGAATATTCGTAGCTCATGGTTGAAATGAGGGGTCTCTGATGCTCTCTGAGGTTTTCTTGCAGATGTTTTATTACCCAAACTAGGTAGCATCATCAATGGTAGTGGCTAGCATCACACTGCACTAGACTATAATAAAAAAAAAATAACAGAGTAACAAGACTTGGAAAGTCTGCAGAGATTCTAATCATCCAGGTCATGGTTTCCCAAAGATGCTTTTTAGGAGGCAACTGGACTTTCTTGCTTGTTTTTTTCCTTTGAAGATATTTTGCTTCTCATCCAAGCAGCTCTGACTGGATGACTGAATCCTTCCATTTCCATTTCCCACCATCCAGTCAGAGCTGAAGAAGCTTCTTTGGATGAGAAGCGAAACATCTTCAAAAGGGGGGGGGGGAACCAAGAAAGTGCAGTTACCTCCTGAAAAAGCACCTTTGGGACAACAGAGTTGGAAGGGACCTTGGAGGTCTTCTAGTCCAACCCCCTGCTCAGGCAGGGGACCCTATACTGTTTCAGACAAGTGGCTGCTCAGACTCTTCTTAAAAGCCTCCAGTGATGGAGCACCCACAACTTCTGAAGGCAAGCCGTTCCACTGTTTGGGTAATGAAACGTCTGCCAAAAAACAACCATGCTCAGAGAGTATCAAGGACCCCTCTGGCTTTTCAGCGATCGACCTGACGGTAGTGCAGAGCGCACAACTCTTGAATTACGGTAGCCGAATACGGGCTGTCAGCCAGCCGATCCACCCGGGGGAAGCCCGCCTTCCCGAGCTCGTACACGGAGGAGCAAATTTCAAAGCCTCGAGAGAGGTTCAGGGGGCTGAGCGAGTATCAACCCTGCCGTCCGCAGCTGCTCTTACCTCGCCCTTGGGGCGCCGGGGATGTAATCGTACTTTACATGAACTACTTTAATGTAGCAACAGTAGAGGCCCAACATCAAAAGCGGCACAGCCAGCAACAGTTGGCAAAAACTCCACATCGCTTCCATAATAGACGGCGAATGCGAATTGAGACAAGCGCGCTAGCGGTTGTGCGGCGGCTTGCCCCTTTCCCAGGACGGGAGCCTTATGTAACGTCACGTAGTCCTAACGCCTAAAGGGGAGGCGTCAGAGTCAAAGTCAATCTCGTAGTCTATCCTTTTAAAGCAGTATCATTCAAACTTAGCGACTTTAAATTGTGTGGACTTCAACTCCCAGAATTCCGCAGCTCGTATGGCTGACTGAGGAATTCTGGAAGTTGAAGTCCACAGTCTTTAAAGCAACTGAGCTTGGGAAAACACTGCTTTAAACCAGTGTTTCCCAACCTTGGCAACTTGAAGATGTCTGGACTTCAACTCCCAGAATTCCCCAGCCAGCTGGCTGGGGAACTCTGGGAGTTGAAGTCCAGACATCTTCAAGTTGCCAAGGTTGGGAAACACTGCTTTAAACTATCCGTGGCTGTTGTCGGCGTAGTCATTGGCCGAGCAGAGACGTCCCACTGGATGACATCATCGCAGCTGCCAATTACCGGTCCCGAATAACGTAGAACCGCAGAGTGCGGTCTAAGAACCTTCGTGCTCTTTTTGCTCCTTACGTCCCTCGTGGTTTTACTGCAGCTATAAAAACACCAACACCGCTATAAAAATATGAGCCATGATCATATCGCCTGTGCGCCAAAGGCGAAGTAACAGAAGCTGCGGTGCAAATTCTGCAGAGCCAGTTGCTGCTGCTGCTTCGATGTGCCTTATTAGGTTTGTGTTATTGTTAAGGTTTACCATGGCTTGCGGCTCAGTGCTCTGAATCCACACGAGAAGACTCGCATGCACTATAGATATTGACATGCTGATACATCCTTATTCGTCCACTTGCTGGAGGTTCTTAACCCCTAAATTCACTAGGAATAGGAATAGAATAGAATAGTTGGAAGGGACCTTGGAGGTCTTCTAGTCCAACCCCCTGCTTAGGCAGGAAACCCTACACCACTTCAGACAAATGGTTATCCAATCTCTTCTTTAAAACTTCCAGTATTGGAGCATTTACAACTTCTGAAGGCAAGTTGTTCCACTGATTGTTCTGTCAGGAAATTTCTCCTTAGTTGTAAGTTGCTTCTCTCCTTGATTAGTTTCCACCCATTGCTTCTTGTTCTACCCTCAGGTGCTTTGTGGGATAGTTTGACTTCCTCTTCTTTGTGGCAGCCTCTGGGATATTGGAACACTGCTATCATGTCTTCCCTAGTCCTTCTTTTCATTAAACTAGACATACCAAGTTCCAGCAACCGTTCTTTATATGTTTTAGCCTCCAGTCCGCTAATCATCTTTGTTGCTCTTCTCTGCACTCTTTCTAGAGTCTCAACATCTTGGTGACCAAAACTGAATGCAGTATTCCAAGTGTAGCCTTACTAAGGCATTATAAAGTGGTATTAACACTTCATGTGATCTTGAGTCTATCCCTCTGTTAATGCAGCCTAGAACTGTGTTGGGTTTTTTGGCAGCTGCTGCACACTGCTGGCTCATATTTAAATGGTTGTCCACTAGGACTCCAAGATCCCTCTCGCAGTTACTACTATTCTGTACCACATATACTGTACCTGCTCATTTTGTTTTTCTTGCCTAAATGTAGAATCTTACTTTTTTCACCATTGAATTTCATTTTGTTAGATAGAGCCCAATGTTCAAATCTGTCAAGATCCTTCTGCATCTTAAGCCTATCTTCTGGAATGTTGGCTATTTCTGCTAGCTTGGTGTCTGCAAATCTGATGAGTTCCCCATCTATCCCCTCATCAAAATCATTGATGAAGATGTTGAAAAGTATTGGGCCTAAAACAGAGCCTTGGGATACTCTGCTGCATACTTCTCTCCATGTAGATGCAGTTCCATTGAGGACTACACGTTGAGTGCGGTTGGTCAGCCAGTTACGAATCCATCTGGTGATAATGTCTAACCCACATTTTTATATTTTATCTAGTAGTAAGTTATGGTCTACTTTATCAGATGCCTTACTGAAGTCCAAGTAAATTATATCGACAGCATTCCTCTGGTCCACTAATTTTGTCACTTTGTCAAATAATGCAATAAGATTAGTTTGGCATGATCTGTTTTTCATGTTCACCCAGCTTGTTCTTAACTGTGGCTTGATACTTTTAAAGGACCCTTAAGTTTTCAAGTCTCACTTTCTAATCAGTTTTGGAAATTGCTCGTTAACTACATCTAAGCTATTAAAGCCTTTTGGAATGAAATGTTTGAAAATGATAAGTGAGTTTTTCTTTAACCCTGAACAATGAAAAAAATAATTATATACTTAAGAATATAAAGAATCTGAAATAAAAAGCTAAATAAGATTTTGATCTTAGAAAGTTATAATAGACTATGAGTCCAGATAAAATTGGAATATTAAAACTTTTACAATAAAGTTTTGGAATTAATTATAAAGTACAAAAAGCTTCTTGTGGGAAATAGTTTCTGTTTTGGATTTGATAGGATACAACATAGATAAGCAATTTCATGATTTCAAAAACTGGACACTAGAGGGAACTATAGATTTTAGGTAGAGAAACATATGCCGGCCTGTAAGATGGTTAACACTGCACAATAAAAATACTGAAGGAGAGTTGAGCAATGGAATCAGAAAAAAATAACCACAATATCAACAATGTCAGGCGTGATGATATTTTTCTATGGATAGACTGTGTCCAAAATATGTTATTGAAGAAATGTGAGATGTAGAACAAATTTTATCTGACAAGATAGAGAAGGTATTGAAAATTTACAACTCTCAGGCCAAGAGAATGATTTAGAAAAGCATGTTTCTCTGGATTTACAAAAATTTAAAAAGGAAATACAAACGACAGACCAAGAGAGTGATCTGGATAATTTTTTTCCTACAAATTACACAGGATTGCAGTTTTATGCTGTTTTCAAGAGGATACTTAACACAATTACAAGTAGCAATCTGAAATCCTCATCAGGTTTGAAATTTGGAAACATAGAAAGGATTTCAGAGCCACAATTGTATTATATTGTGTTTAAACATTTTCTAGCTCATAAGCAATTAGTAAACAATTGCTGCCATTGTTATTTTTATGAGAATTAGTACAATGCTGAATTTTTAAGTTCTTGCAATCCATTTATAGAGCTTTCCATTTTTATTTTCTGTAGTTATCTTTTCCTCTAAGAATTCGTAGTTATAGACTCACTTTTATAGCCTCCCTTTCTTCTTACCTCCTACAATTCTACCCAAACTTTAAAGAGTTGCTATGATTTTGATGGAAGGTAAAATTTCAATTATGCTTTCCATTTGCTGCTATTCCAACTACTATTCCCAAAATACTCATTTTGGAACGAGTTAAATAGTAGATGGTAACGAATTATTTGCAAATTTTTATTAACTAAAGTTTATTTATTTATTTATTTATTTTGTTATTCTTATATGCCGCCCAACTCCCGAAGGACTCAGGGCGGCGTACAACAGGAAAAAATACAAGAATAATCAAAATGCAAGTGATTAAAAAAAAAACAAATACAATTTTTTAAAAACAATATTAAAACAACAACATCCATTCGATATCATACATACTTGGGGGGTGATCTCAGGTGGATTAAGCTATCCCCCCACCTGCAGGAAAAGCCATGTTTTAACGGCTTTTCGGAAGGCCAGCAGAGTGGGGATGGTTCGGGTCTCTGGGGGAAGTTGGTTCCAGAGCACGGGGCCAGCCACAGAGAAGGCTCTCCCCCTAGGGCCCGCCAGCCGGCATTGTTTGGCCGACGGGACCTGGAGGAGGCCAACTCTGTGGGCCCTAACCAGTCGGAGGGAAGTATGAGGCAGAATGCGGTCCCGAAGATATCCTGGTCCTAAGCCATGAAGGGCTTTAAAGATGGTGATCAACACCTTGAATTGGACCCGGAGACCGATGGGCAACCAATGCAGCTGGCGGAGTATTGGTGTCACGTGGGTGTACCTTGGCACACCCACCACAGCACGCGCAGCCGCATTTTGTACCAGCTGAAGTCTCCGGATACTCTTCAAGGGTAGCCCCATGTAGAGCGCATTGCAGTAGTCCAAACGCGAGGTGACAAGGGCATGAGTGACCGTGAGTAGAGCCTCCTTCTCCAAGTATGGCCGCAACTGGTGCACCAGGTGAACCTGTGCAAAGGCCCCCCTAGCCACAGCAGAAAGATGGTGGTCCAATTTTAGCTGTGGATCTAGGAGGACCCCCAAGTTGCGGACCTGGTCTGAGGGAGTCAGTTTCGCACCCTCAAAGACCAAGGAGGGATAGTTGTCATGGTCCTTAGGAGGCAATATCCACAGCCACTCAGTCTTGTCGGGATTGAGTCTGAGTCTGTTCCTCCCCATCCAGATCTTAACGTCGTTCAGGCAGCGGCACACTACATCAACTGCCTCCCTGAAGTCAGACGGGGTGGTGATGTACAGCTGGGTGTCTTCAGCGTACTGATGGAAACACACCCCATGTCTGCGAATGATCTCACCCAACGGTTTCATGTAGATATTGAACAGGATGGGTGAGAGAACCGACCCCTGAGGCACCCCACATGATAGGGGCCTAGGGGACGATCTCTGCCCACCTGCCAACACCGACTTGTTCATTTTTCTGTTGCAAATAATTATATTGGGGATGGATGGATGGATAGCTAGCTAGCTAGCTAGATTAATCTTGCATGAATATGCTATAGCTGTTGTCATGGTATTGTGAAAACAAACTCTGCCAGTTAATTAAGTACTTTGCAAAATAAGCATTATTAGTCCTGATTCTCTTGCCATTCAGTTTCATTGGATAATCCTAAATTCTAGTATTGTGAGGAAGATGGGAAAAGGTATCTCTCTACTTTTTCTATAACATTCACCTTTATTGAAGAAACCTCCCAAATTCATTACTTTAAATATAGACAATTCAACTCTGCTATTATGAGAATTATTCTAGTGTTGAATTTTTAAAAATGACATACTTGATTTAGTCGTCAGTAGGAATGAGAGGTGTTCCAGAAAGTCCTTTCCATTTTCAGATATATCTGCTTTCTGAACCCTGAATATTTTCTGTTAAGATGCCCTCCATAATCTCATCGGAGCAGAGATAGTTAGGACCACACAGCCCTCCCGAGCTCCATTTTCACTGGCAAAGGGTTGCAGGAGGCCATGGCAGCCGAAAACGGAGCTCGGGAGCCTGTTTTCACTGGCAGAGCGCTTGGGCCACCCCAGGCGCCCCCGACAGGAGTGACATTGAGCTGGCCACACACACCCTGTCCCCCCTCCAGGTCAAACATAACCCTGGTGTGGCCCTCAATGAAATTGAGTTTGACACCCCTGCTCTAAGCGATATGTGAGCATCCTAAGATGTTACACCAGAAAGTACAGAAAGAAATGGGAGAGGAATGCAGTACTCACTTCCACTCTGATTTATTTCAATGCAAGTAACCACTGTTAAGGTTTCCTTGCAAAACAATTAAGAGAAGGATCAAATCCTTGTTTGATTTTCTACAAATTTTGGTTGCTGGATAAACTATAATTTTTTCTTCTGATAAAAGAAAGGAAATTAATGCTTGTACTCTGAACCTTTGAACTACATTATCATTACTGCCATTGCTTCCAATAAACAAGCTTTTGACCTGGTTACTTATTCAACAGTAGACTTTTTTTGCTCTGCTGATGATGTAGAATCTATGATGAGGTACAAGATGGCGTGGTATTGCAACAGTTGGCTTTTATTAACTATGATATATAAAATATTTTTTTAAATTATCTTGAATCATGAATTAAGTGTTTTTTTCTGGTGAGGCCGGTCTATCAGGGGAACCTGGTCTACCCAACTATGGGATGGAGCATATTGCTTCCACCCGGGTTCAAATCCCAGAAAAGGCATGGCTAGCTGACGAGAGCTAAATAGCTTGAAATAGATCTATACTAATCTCCCTTATTTCTTTGTCAGTAAAATATAAATTCAACATTTGAATCATGAAAGTTACTAATGAAAATCTTGCTGTAAAATATTCCTGATCACCCACTGAGAATTTAACCTGTTATGCTACTGATTATTATTCCACCCCCTTTTCAACTTTTTTACCTAATGGCCTGGCCAGTAAGCAAACCATGATCATTGATACAAACAGCAGAGAATTCTCAATCTGTATTTTAACCACACATAAGGACAAAACAGATAATTTCAATATGATCTATATTTTTGAAGAGATTCTTCTTCATTAATAAATATAAAAATATAAAAATAAATATTAAGTTAACATGTCAACTTAAAAATCAGTCCTATACTGTTTAGTTTGCTTTCTTGACATATCAGGTGATCATTTGCTAAGTTTAACCAGTCTTGGGAGTTAGTGGCAGGTGATTGTAGCAGAGAGACTTAATGGTTAAATTATTGTGGCAGGACTGGTTACCTGGACAACAGTAGGTTCAATACAAAAGGAGTAGTAGTTGCCTCACTAGGAAAACACAAGGATGCAACTCTCAGCAGGAACTGGAGAACAAAGAGAATGTAGAAGCCAGCTGGCAGCCATTTGACCTCAGGCAAGGTTGAATGAGAGGGTTTTTTAAAAACAAATCTTGATGACAGTCCAGAAGCAAAAGCATCTGGATGGTGCAGTTTAACTCCTTTTCATTTAGATCTTAGGTCTGGTGGACATCCCTGGAGCATCATCTGGAACACCCCTATGTCTTGTCATATTCAGATCTAGTCCATATATGCAGCTACACCTCTGTACTTTGTTCAATGCAGTTCCATAAAAACTTTCTTGGAGTCCAAAATAATTATATATGTGGAATCAGATGTCTTAATGAAGTCAAAAGGCTTTTCAAGAAAGTTAAGTGTGTAGGCAGTTCAGAGTTATCATTAGTTAAAAATGTCTTGGATTACAATACAGTAAACTGGCCTCAAGTAATTTCATTCTATGATGCAACTGAAGAACTGCTGAGTTTAATCTATAGCACAAAGTATGTATTTATCCTGTGGTGGAATTCCCCATCCACTTTCTTAACAGCATCCCCTAGTAGGAATGGAAAAGTTCACAGTGTGAGGATTCCATGTTATGTACCAAATGTCCATGCTATAGCCAAAGGATGCCAATGGGCAAGGCAAGTGCAATGGATAACACAAATTGTAGGAAGGTCTCATCTGAACCCAACCAAACTTTGTCAAGATTTAAATGGGTGGACAACCAAAACAACTAGACACAAGGACAGTTTTTCCTGAATGCCATCACTCTGCTTAACAATTAATTCCCACAACACTGTTTAATAATTTACTAAGACTATTACTATTATTCTTCTCTTCCTTACTAGTATCTATCTCTTCCCACTTATTACTATAACCATGTTGCTTGTATCTTTCAATTAGATTGTTTTTATTTGTTTCCTAGTTTGATTTGATAGCTTATTAGTAACCTTGACTATCACTAAGTGTTGTATCTTTTTATTCTTGATAAATGTATTTTATTCTCCTTATGTACACTGAGAGCATATACACCTAAGACAAATTCCTTGTGTGTCCAATCACACTTGGCCAATAAAGAATTCAATTCAATTCAATTCAATTCAATTCTTAATTCTTCTGGTTTACATCCCATTTCTGAACTAAGTTACCGTATTTTTTGGAGTATAAGATGCACCTTTTTACACCCCAAAAGAGGGTGAAAACTTGGGTGCGTCTTATACACCAAATGCAGCCCCACCCACCCCTACCCTTTGACCTCTGTCTTCCAGCAATTTACCTGCTTGCAGGAAAGAGGGAAGACCCTTCAAAGCCAAGCAAGTCAGTAGCAGTTTCCCGATCTACAGCTGATTAGGTTTGCCACGTGGAAAAATGAAAGTGAAACTAACTACAAAGAGGCAATTAGCTGGCAGAGACATGCAGATCTTTATTTTTTGCTGAACTGGATGGAAGGGGGTAAGTGAATAACTAAATGTCTGTAGAATGTTCAAATTCTACCTACCCTTGAAGAGTATCCGGAGACTTCAGTTGGTGCAAAATGCGGCTGCGCGTGCTGTGGTGGGTGTGCCAAGGTACATCCACGTTACACCTATACTCCGCCAGCTGCATTGGTTGCCCATCAGTCTCCGGGTACAATTCAAGGTGTTGATCATCATCTTTAAAGCCCTTCATGGCTTAGGACCAGGTTACCTCCGGGACCGCATTTTGCCTCATACTTCCCTTCGACCGGTTAGGGCCCACAGAGTGGGTCTCCTCCAGGTCCCGTCAGCCAAACAATGCTGGCTGGCGGGCCCTAGGGGGAGGGCCTTCTCTGTGGGGGGCCCTGCGCTCTGGAACCAACTTCCCCCAGAGACCCGAACCATCCCCACCCTGCTGGCCTTCCGAAAAGCCGTCAAGACATGGCTTTTCCTGCAGGCAGGGGGTAGAGACTAGTCCATCTGAGCTCTCCCTCGGGTATGTCTGGTGGTGAATTTTTTTTTAACTGTTCAGTTTTTTAACTTTTTAACTTTGTTTTTAATTACTGTTTATAATCTAGTGTTCTTGTATATTGCTGTACGCCATCCTGAGTCCCTCGGGAGTAGGGCGGCATATAAGAACCAAGAAATAAATAATAATAAATAAATTATTAGACTTACTTTTTAAAGACTGCTTTATTATTGTTCTAGAGCCAGGGATCTCCAACTTTGGCAACTTTAAGACTTGTGGACTTCAACTCCCAGAATTCAACAGCCAGCTTTGTTAGCTTTGCTGGCTGTGGAATTCTGGGAGTTGAAGTCCACAAGTCTTAAAGTTGCCAAGGTTGGAGATCCCAAATCTAGACAACTTAACAAAATAAAGAAGCTTTTTAAAATAAATGCTTGCTCTGAAGAGGCCCAGTGCTATTGTATCTTCTTTTAAATAATAGAGAATAATGTATACTTCCAGAAATTTTAATTAATTTTAACAGCTCTGTACAAGTATAGTATGAAATGTAACAGTATCCTGTTTAGTATTAGAGTTTAGTTACCTTGGAGTAGATCTATTTAAATAATTGGGAAGAGTTAGTGTGACTACATTTAAGAAAACTTTCTGGCATAATGTACATTTCTCCAATTCTTTGCTATTTCTATGAGTCAGGCACACATGCACAGAAATACACAGCAAACAGTGTATATCATCTGTGCTGTTTGCTGTTTGGCAAATTGCTTGGAGGCAGAGGCCTTTTTCCCTTGTTTTCCTCCCCCAAAACTAAGGTGCGTCTTATACTTCGGTGCGTCTTATACTCCGAAAAATACGGTACTCTTTGAGGACAAACCTGGAAACATCAAGGAGGATATGGATCTTTATTGAGAGTACCTATCCATGAAAAAAAATCTTCCCTGTTTTTATTTATTTATTTTTGTCAAGCATTTATTAGAAAACAGATACAAGTATAAACATGATTATGAATACATGAAATAGATACGAATAAAAGGTAACATTAGGACAGGGACGGTAAGCCCCTTAAAGACCTCTTAAAAATGGAGTGAGGTCTACAGTAGATAGTCTAAGGTTGGGAATGGGGTGGTTAAACCTAATCTATGCAAAAGATACCTAGAGTTCTGTTGCCAAACGTGGGAATTTGAATTGGGCTTTCTATATTCATTTGATATCTTTAAAATATAAAACCATATCTGATAGATTTTTAAGTAGCAGTATTTGCAAATAAAAAATACTTTTAACATTCCAGAGCAGCAACCAGCATTTAAAATCAGTTTGGAATGAAAAGGGATCTTTTAAAACTTGTTACAGGCAGTGGAAGAATAGATTGTAGAATATAATTCCAGAGAAATATGTTCAATGACTTATTTCTTATTGCCAATATGCCAGATCGTCACAGTCCATTTAAAGCCCAAGTACATAGATGTAGTGGTTCTCAACCTTCCTAATGCCACGACCTGCGACCCACCCCTGCCCCCCACCATGACTCACCCCGCTGCCGTGACCCCCGCCCCACCGCCGAATGAATTTCGGTTCATTCATTCATTCATTCATTCATTCATTCATTCATTCATTCATTTTGCTGTTCTTATATGCCGCCCTACTCCCTGGGGACTCAGGGCGGCGTATAACAGAGCATGCGCAGAGGGTAAAAGAACCCAAATGGCGGTGTCTGGGCGAAGTCTCCCGACCTCTGTGAAAGGGTCGTTCGACCCCCAAAGGGGTCGCAACCCCCAGGTTGAGAACCGCTGATGTAGACAGTCCTTATAATAGTTCCCTAATAATATTTTCCAATATTTATGAATGAATATTTTCCTCCATATGTTTGAACCTATTATTACAAAAAATAGGAACTGAATTTAGTTACATGTTCAGAGAAAATTCCCAATTGTAAGAGCAGATTGCATTCATATGCATAAGAGAGTAATGCAATATCTTTTCTAGGAAGGGTATAAGAAAAGTCTGAATAAAATATAGCAGGAATGCTATAGACATCTTAAAATATGATCAAATCATACTGATAGATCTCAGTGCCTTTAAATTCATATGTTAATTCTTATACTGTATTTCTTCCACTTATCTATCTTCACACTTTATATATTCAGAAAATTGCAAGAAATAGCATCTTGAGAATCCCAATTTCTTTTGAAATAAAAAGAAAAGCCTTTCCTAGTTCCAAAGGCTTGAAATTCATTGTAAGAAAAAGTAAAAGCTTCACAGGGGTAATTTTCATTTGTACAATTGTAAGTGTAATCCTTGACAGAATGTTAAGAATGCATCCCCAGTTTAAAGCATTCTGAGCAGTACACTTGGAAATTAATCATCAGGTATTTATTATAAGTGTATATAAATAAAAATGGGCATAACATTATTTAAAAAAACTAAAGGATCTTCATACAAATTAGACTTTAGAATACTGTAACAATACAATGGTTGAATATTTTGGAAAATCCATAAAACAAATTCTAAAATGCTTTAACTAAAACTTATTCTCTTAAACAAAACCAGTTTAAGAGTGCATTTTACTATGGGGTAAAACACAGCCCAAATATTGTTCCTAATCCTTTATTGTCTCAAAAACATGAGTGCAATATACATCCATTGACATTGTTAAAAACACCCTAAAATGTTTTGTTTAAATAATTCTAAAATCCTAGCATTAAAAAATGGCAATGGAATGGAAGAGATTTACCCTGTTACTTTTTAAAGTATGATGAAACCTGAAGGATACCAAAGTGCCAAAACAATGGGGTACAAGTCTTCTCCCACAGACAAAAACTGTGGGCTCCCCGAGTGCCTGGAAGCCTTCTCCACAGCTAATGGGATAGGACAGGCTTCATATTCTTTCTTCATATTCTGCACTTGCACTCTATTTTGCTAGTTATTTTATTTGCATGTTGTCCTTACATCAAAGAATCTAGAGCCATAGCTTGTTTCTCCCAGGCAGACTGAGCTTCTAAACTGTAATTTGCTGGAGGTTGGTTTTATACACACTCCCTTCAACAGATCTATTAATTATCTTTAATAACAAGCAGGAGCTCTAATAACCTTGAAATGTTTGTGGCAAACCTTTCAAAGTAAGTAGCATGTTTTTTTTCCTGCAACACTTTGACGTTTTTCCCCCCCTCCCTGGATGAAGGTTTTCCTATATTCTTATCCCTCCAGCAACAACTGTAAAATAAAAAAATAAAAAGGGGGGAAGAGCACTCCCAAACGCCCTTGTTTAATACTTATAACCCAAGCTTTTCAAAACCAGCATATGTGTGAACTGCTCGATCAAAAGACATTGCTCTCTGAGCTGGAAAAAAGAATTTGGAGGGTTTATTCCAGCGGTTCACAAGATCGGCGGTGAGCCCCCGTTCATCACTAGATGTCGGGGGTTATCTTTAAGTGATATTTGCAATTAATTAATCCATCTGAACCTCGTAGCCAAGCCAAATCCGCTCTTGGAACAGTCGTCACACCATTACACCTTGCCACTGGAGAAAAGAAAAAAAAGTTGGTTTGGGTTCCGCCCCCACCCACCCCGGCCCGAGAAGGGAGAGAGTCCTCCAAATCGTGAATGTGCATAATTTGGGGGCGGAGAGCTCTTAACTTTTGCAATCTTGCTTCCTACCCGATCGTTTGCAAGGCCAGTCTGAGAGGCGGGCAGTTCTTCGCTGGAAACCCGCCTCCTTGTCTGAAGCCTCACCTTTCTCCTTTCCCCAAACTCAGCCTTATACTCGGGCCAGCTGCTCGCCAGTGCGTTCCCTCGTTCCTTCTGCGCCATGCCGGGTCCTGAGGCGCTCCTTGCGCTCTTGATGTCGCCAGTTTTCCTCGCTTTGACCCTTGTTCTCTCGGGCCCTTGGAGGCTCTTCGATTCCCAGCCGCCTCTGGATTTGATGAGGGAGCTGGAGCAGCGGCAGCAAGACCTGAGCCGCCTGGCCGCCTCTGCCCAAGCGCGCGCTTCTCTATCCGCCGCAAGGCGCGCAGAGGTCGCAGAGCCTTTGGGTTGCGCGCAACTGAACGGCCTGAGCGACGTGGGCGTGGTAGGTGCTGGCATCACGAAGCTGGTGCTGAGGGCAGTCCTGTCGCCCGGTGGCGAGGAAATCGCCCTGAAATCCGTGCACTGGACAGGCAGCGACGTGAGTCGCTGTGTTCAACGCTACGGCCACGCGGAAGGTTGTTTCCAGCTCGCTGCTTACAAGCTGTTGAAGGAGACGATTCTGCTGCAGGCTCTGGATCACGAAGGGATCGTCAAGGCACGTAGTACCCGCCAGCGCGCTCGGGAAGGAGGGCAGGAGTCCCAGCCTAAGAGCCTGCCCTAACTGGATGTTTTGGATAGTTGTAAATGCTATACCTTTCTTAAGATATCTTACTAATTACCTTTCTTCCCACTTTCAACCACGTGATGGTTGAACGTGTTTAATCCAAGATTATTGATCTTTACACAATGTAAGGTAATAGCCCAATCCTACTTTCATATCTTCGATTAGTGTAGCTCATAACAATTTATTGGGAATGGATATCAATATAAGTTGATTACTCATGGCAGAGAGTAGCATATACATTTTTAAATATAATTAATGAGTCCACTGGTTGTCACATGACCATATTTTAAGCTGTCACTACTCAAACATTCTTGTTTTGAGTGCAACCTCGCATTAATAGGCCAATCGTAGTTTTTAGGAGGAAATGTTAGATATAGTGTATTTTATTATGTGAATGGTTTTGTGGGCACTGCAACAAGCATGCCTATTCTGAAATACCTTTGATTAGTTTAAAGGGGACCTGTTCTAGGTTTACATACAACACACATTAAATCAGTCACGTAATGACTGATCAACTGAAAAAACTTAATGGATTTGTTGGAGGGGACAATGCATATTTGGGGTAAAATGCAGGATTGCTGCTATATTATTCAAATACTTCAACATGCACCTTGTAATCTCCAGAAATTTGCTACTACAAAATATGAAGAGAGTTTAGTTTAATGGTTTTAAAGAGGATTAGTCAAATCAATGGTGAGTTAGGCTTTCCGGTGGCCATGTTTCATAAATACCTGCCTAACCTCTTGAGTATCACAGTGGTGATTAATCTGCGAGTCTTGAGATGTTGATAATCTGCAAGTGTGCTGCTTCCTTCCCACTGAAGGTGCTGGTTGTTGCTGCTGGCAGTGTCAGTCTTGTGACACCTGGACATCCCCAGCAGATGAAAGTGCTGTGCTGACTCTTGGCATGTCTTGGAAACTGAGCATGGTTGGCCTTATTCAGTTCTTGGATTGATGACCATGTGGGAATTTTAGGACTGTTGGTTAGGCTAAGAAGTGGACAAGAGTATGTCAGAGAAAGGCAGAGAAAAACCATTGCCATACCGTTGTCAAAAAAATGCACAATAATGAAAAATACTATATTTAAACACTTGGAGGGCCACAGGGTTCCATTCTGGAATACTATATGTTGGGAAACAACAATGGGAGAAATTTCATGCTTATATGCCTTGCTTGTAAGCTTTCTTGTGGGCAGCCCAATTTGGCTCCTGGGGCTCTGATGCATACAGCCCTCAAGATGTTTTCTCTCCCATGGCTACCTGTCACTTTCTGTAAGAAAGCCATAATATTTATTTAATGGGGGGGGGGAGTGGGAAATATCATAAAAAATATGCCAATTGAGCTTGCAGTATTGAATAAAATAGAAAATATTTATGTCATCCCAAACATAAAGCGCTGAAGATAACATCTAATCTGAATTCTCTTTCTTGGTTCGATTACTGTTAATGACCCTACAGAACTTGTAACAGGAGGAAACCCACAAAAAGCAATTTTCTAAACCTCTTTTGAAAGAAAATTACTCTTGGCTGAATTAGTGGTAAATAAACATAAGTAAGACTATATCTGGGAGGTATAAACCCTCAACCTCAAGATGCAGATGAATTAACTTGATGAATCATAACTTCTACCAACATGATTGGGTTCAACTACGTAAGGCATACATTTACTGTAGCAAGAGCAGTTGAGTTTTTAAATAAGTCTTCTTACCATTCGCAAAATATATTTGTTTTTTTCAAAGAATAATTTCTATATTTTGCATCTGTATTAATACTTCATTCTGCTTTTCTCCTGACAGCTGCATGGTCAATGCTGTAATAATAGCCTATATCCTGAAATGAAAATGGTTTCCATGCTGGAGCTCGGGACCCCTTTGGAGATGATTCAGCTTCTGCAGCTCCCCTGGGAAGAGCGATTTAAAGTAAGGAGACAAAGGCAAAGTGGGTTTTATCAGTAGCGATAGACCCAATCCTGAATCATTCCATGATAGAAGGAAGGGTCTGGGGAAGATCTCTGCTCTTAAAAATATGATATTAAACTTCTGTGTAAATCCTATGGACATGCCTGAATAAATCCTCACAGAGGCGAAATAGATCTTTACCCCGGAATTCTGACATTAGAAAAGAAACCGCAGTTTAAAGGTCTAAGTAAAAATATTTATTTCGGTACAAAAACAATAAATCTCATTAACTACATGCCTGATATAAAAGTAGGTTTTCCTTCAATGGAAGCCAGGAACAGAAGGAGAGATCGGAGAAAGGAATGCACACATGCGTACAAGAACATATTAATCACGTGCTCAGGAATCAACCATTATAATGAATAGGGATGCAGCTCCCTGCATATTTATTTATTTATTTATTTATAAACGCTCTTATAGGCCGCCCAATCCCGTAGGATTGGGAGTCATATACATATAACAGGCAATAAATCACTGCGTGACAATGCCATTCCTGGAGACATTCTAGCTCATATAAATCTTTGGGCCTGGAAGCTATTAGAAGTATTGTAACACATCAGTGTCATTATATCTGTAAACATATATAGGCAGGAACAAATTCTCTGCACTGACATTTCTGGAATGTTTCAAAGGCAACTTATCTACAGTCTACTAGTAGTAGTCTGTTGAACTTAGAATGTATATCTAAGGCGCAGTTAAACAATATGGAAAAATTGACTGTAATCCCATTACATTTTTACATTAGATCAACATATACACTAACTAAGAGCTTAAGTTTTTGCCATAGCAGATATACTGTGATTCCAATGAATTGTGCATTAAGCTGCAAAATAGTAAGAAGAAAGAAAGGCAGACTGCTGATGTTATAATGTAAGAACACCTCTTTATTTGTTCACTATCTCTCTTTCAGATTTGTCTGGATCTGGTAGAACTGCTCAATTACTTGGCAAATTCTCCTCTAGGTTCCATTGCTCTTTTAGATTTCCAACCAAGGCAATTTGTTATGGTGAATGGGCTCCTGAAAGTTACAGACCTGGATGATGTGAGCACCGAGGAGCTGTCTTGCAAAAGAGATCAAGATTGCATTCTCAAATTCCCCACAAAAACCTTCTTTCTCAAATGTGCCAGCCATAGGAACTGTAAAGGAATAAATGAGAAACGGAATCTTTTCAATGCATACAGGTAAGTTGGATACATTTAAAAGAAGAACTGAAGAAGAACATTTTTTAATAATCTTTTAATTGTTATGTTATTTTTTATAACTGTTTTTATGAATTGTTCTTCTCTGTATTGTACGCCGCCCTGAGTCCCACGGGAGTTGGGCAGCCTATAAGAACGTTCAATTCAATTAAATTAAATTAAACATCTTCATCACACATGCCATTTATTTTTAGCAGTTTCCTTCATGTAGTATTTCCATTTTTGTCAGGCTTTTCCGACTACTGTCTTCTGGTGTATTAGATTGCAATCCTCAGAATTCTAGCTATGAAGACCAGTGTGTCTGGAACTCTGGGTCTTTTACTCAATACATCTGGAAAGTGCTAATTTCCAGGAAGTTATTCTACATTACTATAATTCTTTAAGCATTAGTGCATGGTGCATAGTAGTATTTCGACCAAAGTTATCATGGTTATCATTCATAAATGCTTTTTCCTGGAAATCACATATTAAGCTACTTTTGGTTTGCTTTTGAAAATTCCTCAGGCTTGGGGAATAACATACTGGACAAACTTAGAGTAATGCTTAGATCCAGGCAAATAGGTGGTACTAACAAGTGTCTAATAACCTTACTAGGAAGCAACAAAAATGTAAGTTATAGCAGACGCAGATCCGAAAAAGTGTTCTTTGCATTAATTAGTATGAATACAGATAGTCCTCGACTTATGACCACAATGGAGCCCCAAATTTCCGTCATTCGTTAAGTGACTTTTGCTCCATTTTGCAACCTTTCTTACTGCAGTTGTTAAATGAATTGCTGCAGTTGCTAAGTTAGTAACCCAGTTGTTAAGTGAATCTGGCTTCCCCATTGACTTTGCTTGTGAGAAGGTCGTCAAAGGGGATCACATGACCCTGGGACAGAGCAATGGTCATAAATATGAACCAGTTGCTAAGCATCTAAATTATGATCACATGATCATGGGGATGCTGCAAAGATTGTAAGTGTGAAAAATGGTCATAAATCACATTTTTCAGTGCCATTGTAACTTTAAACAGTCACTAAACAAGCTGTTGTAAGTCAAGGACTACCTGTAGAACATTGTTCAAAATTTTGCTGAGGTAAAACTAGTAGCGCTTATGTGAAAGAGGCTCTTGAGCCTTCTTTCTGCATGGCTGACCTTATTAGAAAATGAAAGGTAGCACAGCTCATTCTCAGAGCAGCTAATATATGGAGGGCACAAGGTTGGAGAAAGTTGATTATCATCTGGAAAACTCCGGTTAAGAAAGACTTGCAATGTATGTCTGTTTAAAACATGATTTCTTGGCTGGATTCGTATATTATACATGATAGACTGCTGGTCTTTTTTAAAGACTTTATAAAGCCTTAAAAACTCAAAGGCCTCACCTGGCATTGGGCCAGGATGTTGGACAAGGTTGGTTTGATAATGGATGTTTTTCATTGAATTATCTTTCTTTTTTCTCTTTTAACTCCAGAGTGGCAATTAGTGAGTTGGGTGGCAATTAGTGAGTTCATATAAATTGAATAAATAAATAAGCCAAGATGAATAGAATAGAATAGCAATAGCAATAGCACTTAGACTTATGTACCGCTTCATAGTGCTTTACTGCCCTCTCTAAGCGGTTTAAAGAGTTCAGCATATTGCCCCCAACAATCTGGGTCCTCATTTTACCGACCTCAGAAGGATGGAAGGCTGAGTCAACCTTGAGCCGGTGAGATTTGAACAGTTGAACTGCTGAACTAGCAGTCAGCTGAAGTAGGTTGCAGTGCTGCTTTTAACCACTGCGCCACCTCGGCTCAGTAGAGGTCTATTGGCCTCTACTGAGAACTCAATAGAATTCTTTATTGGCCAAGTGTGATTGGACACACAAGGAATTTGACTTTGGTGCATATTATGGTTATTAGTATTATGTATATATAGCCATAGTATTATGGCTTAACGTGATATGTAAATCCTGCAGGTGACTTTGCTATAATTCGCTCATGAGTGTGGGATCAAAGATTCAGGCAGTTCTTTAAAATTAGTGTATTGGTGAGTTTGCATACTTTTAAACAAGAAATTGTGGGTTTCTTTGAATTAGTTAATGAATTTTCTCTTGCCAAATCACATGGACTGATGCCTCTCTTTATCATATCCTCTTCTCAGGCACAAAAACTGGGCAAATGGTGTTTACAAATGGGATATTTCGAATATGTTCCAATTCACTTCTGGGAGGCTTGTGGACAAAACTGGATGTATTTCAATAACAAAGATATTTGAGAAACAATGTTAATTTGTGAGTTTCATTGTGGGATGGACCAAATATATCGATAAAAATAAATAAAAACTCATTGTTGGTGTAAAGTAGAATAGCATTTTTCTGTTCTGAATTTAGCTCTAGCCAAGAAGCTTCAATTTCAATTTGTTAGAAGTTATAAGATTTAGGATTTTTGTTATCAATTTTTACTAAAATTCAGAAGATATCTGTTTTAATATATAAAGCTTCATATATGTTTTTAGGTATTTCTTCACTTATCTCTTGCCTCATACTGCACCCATTGCTTTGCAACCAATTTTGAAGGACATCTTGAATGCCACCGGTACGTGCTAGTTCAAAATATTAAAGATATGTTTAAAATGTTTATATAAATAAGAACTGCTTTACAGTATTTTTCGCCTTAAAACATTCCTCTCCCCTCTGCATGTAGGTGATTTACGATATGGAGTGAATGAAACTTTACAAGCTTTCCAAAAAGTTTTGCATTTGTACAAGTCAGGACTTTATCTGCAGAAAAAGCCTTCTCACTTAAAAGGTATGAATCTCATAACTAGTGAGGAAGATCAGACTAAATGCACAAGGACCTGACCCAGTTAAAATGTGCTTAATTAAAGCCCATTGTAATCAATGGGAGCCGTAGCTTGGTCAACCTAAATCCCTTTGAAACTTGAGTCATTGAGATTTTGATAAAATTAGCTTTCCCTACAAAGGAACCTCTGACTCCATTGAATAGGATTTACTTCATTTTGGGGGCTTTTCTTTTGAACAACTCTCATGCATTAGTAAACCTATGGTGGGAAGTGAGGGCATACCTTCTAGTGCTGACACTAATGAGTCTATCAGCCATAATCCTGCTATTATTTATGCAACATACATCTGAAAAATCAATCAACATCAGAGCAGCCAAGCCTACATGCTTGATTCCCTTTTAAGATAATATTGTGCATATAGCTATGGCAGTTGGGATTGGCAATCTGGTCTGCATGAATATCCTAGGATATATATATATATATATATATATATATATATATATATATATATATATATGTGTGTGTGTGTGTGTGTGTGTGTGTGTGTGTGTGTGTGTGTGTGTGTGTGTGTGTGTGTGTTTTTCTGTCGTGTTATCCTGGTGTACCCAAATATGGGAGAGAAAGCATCACAGCTTCCTTTTTGCCTTTCAGCCCCGTCACAGGGACCATCCAGGCTGATTTTAATATAGCCGACACACTAATCTATATGTGTAGGATTTTTTGCTGATAAATGAAAATAAAGGGAGACTATTATAGATCTATTTCGAGCTTATTTTGCTCTCGTCAGATAGCCATACCCCTTACTGGGATTTGAACCCGGGCCGGCTACCTTGCAGTGCAGCAACTTATCCATTAGGCCATAGGCTCTGTTCCCAATCAGCTCTTTCACCAGGAAAGGGTTATATATGTTTTTCTGTCGTGTTATCCTGGTGTACCCAAATATGGGAGAGAAAGCATCACAGCTTCCTTTTTGCCTTTCAGCCCCGTCACAGGGATAAGTTGCTGCACTGCAAGGCAGCCGGCCCGGGTTCAAATCCCAGTAAGGGGTATAGCTATCTGACGAGAGCAAAATAAGCTCGAAATAGATCTATAATAGTCTCCCTTTATTTTCATTTATCAGCAAAAAATCCTACACATATAGATTAGTGTGTCGGCTATATTAAAATCAGCCTGGATGGTCCCTGTGACGGGGCTGAAAGGCAAAAAGGAAGCTGTGATGCTTTCTCTCCCATATTTGGGTACACCAGGATAACACGACAGAAAAACATATATAACCCTTTCCTGGTGAAAGAGCTGATTGGGAACAGAGCCTATGGCCTAATGGATAAGTTGCTGCACTGCAAGGCAGCCGGCCCGGGTTCAAATCCCAGTAAGGGGTATGGCTATCTGACGAGAGCAAAATAAGCTCGAAATAGATCTATAATAGTCTCCCTTTATTTTCATTTATCAGCAAAAAATCCTACACACACACACACACACACACACACACACACACACACACACACACACACACACACATATGTTTTATATATAAAACCAATATATAAGGAAATGACATTTTATAAAGCAAAACTTTGACTATTTGTGGCAATGCTTTTAGACTCCAGTGTTTTCCTGGGATATTAGAGAGCTTTGGGGGAGCGGAAGCTAATTCACTTGTGGTAAAGATTTTCCTGACCATGGTGGATATTTTATGAATAGGCAAATTTCCCATGGCAGCCATTTTGTAAATGCACCCATTATAATCTTCAGCTTTCCAAATGTATCTTAGACTCCAAATATGGTCTACTGCAACATTAGAGTATGGAGTTTGTGGTCATAGCCCCATTTCTATTTCACATATCCATGGATTGTGTAATGGCTTATCTTCTGAACATTCTAGTTTTTAGGTGGTATGTTTAGGTCAGTTTCATTATGAATAGATGTATTGATTTCTTTTGAAATGCTTTTAAAATGGGGGAGATATTGCTAGGGCTTGAGAATTCTGGCAGGATTGCTTGGGGAATGGAACTCCTGCTTTTTCATGTAATAAATTCTATACCCTTCTAAATGAAAAAAAAATAGAGTCAATGATGGCATGAAGGCTGTCCAAAGAGATAAGAGTTAAATGTTATGGCTTTCCACACTGCTAATAAAGAGTAGCTCTGGTATGTGTAAGAGAGACAAGATTTATGACTGTTTTGCTAGACATGCCTGGGAAGATAAATTCTGGTTGGGATGCAAAATCTTAAAACATCCTTTCCATTTTTCTCATTTCTTGAATACTTCTGAGTTTCCAACAGGTACATAGTAATAATCCTTTATATTTTCTCCCTACCCCCAGAATATTTTGTTGCAAAGGGATTCCACAGTATGGATACAGAGGACTATAAATGTTGGCCTTCGTATAGCCCTTTGAGATGCATGTTGTCTGTTCATAATGTAGAGGAAGCTGCCTCCATTTGCAGTTACCATCCACAGTGCCAACATTTTATCATCACTTCACAGAGAACATGGACAGGTGAGAATAGATGGCATTATGAACACCACCTAGGCATTTTCCTCAAAAATCCATAGAAGATTCACAGAAGATCTAGGCATGCTTTTACTTGGATTCGAGTAAGTTTAAACTCTGGAGGAAAGAGATGTTCATGTCAGTGTAACACTACCAACTGCTTGCAAAGATCTTCACATATTTTCTGCAATGTTTGAAAGGGCATTCGTATGCATACAGCTCTGACGATAATCAGAAATCCTAATAAGGCAGATTTTTCTGATTCAAAATAGGTTATCAGCATTTTTAGATAAAAGCACTTACAAAAATCTTTGCAGAACCATGAACAGCTTTATAAATACCCAACATAAAAAGGTGCAGGGGATACCTCCACATCCTCTTATTTTAGTTCTACTTTGGGGCAAGGGACCAAAACATTCAAGGTAAGTAGCATTTTTATGAGTTGGCTTCATCTGTTTTATCAGCTTCACAGATTTTGCTCTTGTTTAAACTGAATTTTGTTAGTCTTTAAAGAATACATTTTAAATCTATTTTTTCCTGTACCATTAGGCACAGGTTTGAGATATGCTATGCCGAGATGCACATTTTCAGTCATGAAGCTACATCAAATTCCCTCCCTCCCTTCCCAATTGAAACTGGTTTAACTCTCTGATTAAATTCTTTTGTAACGACCAAAGACAGAATAAGTAATTCATGTTGTATACAACTTTTGTATAAAATACTTTGGGTATCCAAGTTCTAAAAATGAGAACTTCTCTTATAATATTTATGATAATAATTTTTATATCTCCAAAGCAACATGCTTCATGAATGTTCTTTAATTAACATTGATTACAATCTTCCATTGAACGATGGGATGATGTTACCTAATTTGGGTAATGAAACATCCGCAAGAAAACAACCAAGCTCAGAGAACACCAAGGGTGGCTCATTTGAACCCTGAGCTATAAATATTCTTCTTTATTGATTTTACAGTATATCTCACTACAGGTCAAAATAAAGGCTTGAGTGTTTAAGCTCCTGATGGCTATATGAATATAGCCATGCATTTAGGGCTGGGTACAGAGGTGGTTTTTCAGTGTTTCCTTTTGAGATATAATCTGATCTAATAGCCTAGCTTGAAGGCCAAGTCCTCCCTGGTGTTTTCCCATCCAAGTGCTAATTGGAACTGGCCTTGTTTAATTTCCAAGCCCAGACAACCAGACGTTACCACCAGATTATTTTTATTTAATAAATTTCTGTAGACAAATTAGCAAGGAAAAGGAAAGAAGTCTGAAGATTGTCCCAACCTGGAGTCTGCCAGATATGCTGGATTCCATATCCTACCATTTACATACAGTACACCACTAGTTTAGGATAAAAGGAGTTCTAGGTCACCTAGAAGCATCAGGCTGGGCAAGGTTTTAAAGCATAAGGCAGCTCTTTCCAATGTCTTGGATGACCAACACCCACTAAGCTTGAGTATGTGTTAAATACTGTATGCCCTAAAGATGTTGATTGATTCTGCTCAAGTCTGTGACGTACTTTATACAGTCTAGCTGCCCCCTTGAGAATCATAGCACTATGTTGTTGAATTACTTTTATCAATTTCTGCCCGTCCTTCCTCTTTCCACCTTTATGGCCAGAAGAGGAATTTTCATTATAGGACTTTAGAGTATGGTATGGAACATGCTTTGGCCCTTATTGTGGGGGCTACTCTATAGAAATACAGGAATCCTGTGGTGACCAGGATCTAAAGCATTTCTGGAGTACAATAACATTTCCATTGTATCATTTAATCTTAACCTGTGTACTATTGTCTTATTTACTGTTGTCAATATTCTTAGTCCTCTTTCACAGCATTTCAATTCTTCTTTTCCCCTTCAGGGCGTCCTCTTGCTATTTTTCAAAGCAATTTGACCTACTTAATTCCAGGTAGCACCATGGAGGTTTATGTTAAACGATCTGCATCTTCAAGAGGAAGTCTTTGATAGAGATGCTAGAGACAACTTGGCATTGACTGGGACTGACGCTATCAACCCCAATGGATTACATTATTTCTGCTGTGAAGCAATTACCTAACACTAGTTTTATGTGAACAAATATTTCAATAATCACATCTCTTTATTTAAGAACTTATCCAACCCAGGGGCATTTTGTAAGCTGTTTCATACTTACAACTATGCAAGTCTCAATTTCAGCCATCACTAGGATTGGACGAATCGGCTTTATATATATTCAATCTTGTGTTTCTATTTTTGTATATGTTTTAAAAAAGAAAAAGGGCATAAGCATTTATTTTTCTATGGAATTGTCCTTCAGGGACACATTAATATAGACTTTAATATATGCATTTTTATAGACACAATTTCCCTTAATTTAGACATTGTACACTGTTTTATAACTAAGCAATGTGCTATTGAGAAGAAACCCAATTAATCTGTGTATTATAATTTATTAAATGTATGCCACCCACCTCCCAATGACACTGGGCAGCTATTAGTCCAGGAAGTAATATCGATATACGCTTGAAATTCTTATTTTACAGTTTGGGGAAGTTATTTGTTTCTAAATATGTTTATGTAATATGGTTTTTTAATATATATATTTTTCCCATTCAATTGTGTCCAGCTGTCAGAGACTTGCTGGACAAGTCCCTGCAGTTTTCTTGGCAAAGTTTTTCAGAAGTGATTTGTCGTTGCCTCCTTCCTAGGGCTGGCCCAAGGTAATCCAGCTGGTTGTGTGCCTTAACCATTATATCAAACTGGCTGTTTTTTGTAATGTTTAAGTTTATTAGATATGGTTGAGCCAAGTGCAAAAGCACACAAAAGGGTTTACGGGTAGATCTTTGAATGAGTGGCAGTTGACTTGCAAAGAATTCTAAGTAACAATTTATCATTTTCCGCAACATTATTCTGATACTCAGAACAGGTTCAGGTTTTAATATGTCATTCTAATTGCACCCATTTCCTTGTGTATAAGGAAACACTTGACAACTCTCAAGACAGATTATTTTAACATCTGTAAAGCAGAAATCTTTACATCTTTCCATTTTAACACAACAGCAGCAAATTCCTTTGACCACCCCATCCTTACATCTTGCCAGAAGCCAAATTAAATTTTGAATTGTGCTCAGCCTCTTTTATTTCCTTTCTGTCTTGTAGGCATGTTTATCTAATTTAAACTGCCCTTGAGGAGAGAGAGTTAAACCTTTCATTAAAAGTGCTGATGATACCTTTGAAAGATAAATATTTTAAAATCACTGTTTTCATTTACCCCAATTTCCCTAACAAAAGATATTTTACGGGACTTTGCATCTGATTATTTAAATTTCCAGCATTTATTCTGGCTAAATTAACTTTTTCCAGTTTCAGACAATAAAGTAATAGCTTGAACCTATTGTTGTTATTGAATAACGCAGCCCACAAAAAGAAAAGATGGAGGCATAATTTTATGTAATATTTACTTTGATTATTTTAATTCAGTGTGATTAAGTGTGATATGTTTAAAGTTTTGTACCAATCTTGGAGGTTGTTCAGTACTACTTTCAGTGAAAGAAATCCTGCTGAGCAAAATGTTCAATAACTTGTATGCATATCTATGAGATTATATATATATATATATATATATATATATATATATATATATATATATATATATATATATATATATATATATATATATATATATATATATATATATTTCTAATAATGGATTGTTATCCCTTTAAAAATGTTTCATCTTTTTCTATTTAATAACTAAAAATTTTAAGACACCATTGAACACTATTTTTAACTGTTAACATGAAAATTCTAGCTTTAAGGAAAAACTAGCTGTTTCATTTATCATCCTCTCAATTCATAATTTTATATAATAATTCATTAAACTTGTATGCCATCTGATTTTCAATGATTCTGGGCAGCTCAATAATCACGAAAGTAGAATAAAACATAAAAAAAAAGATAGGAACTACAATGAAACGAGGGGGTCTCACACTGGAATGGACTGGACGACTGGAATAGAATAGAACAGAATAGAATAGAATAGTTGGAAGGGACCTTGGAGGTCTTCTAGTCCAACCCCCTACTCAGGCAGGAAACCCTATCCCATTTCAGACAAATGGTTGTCCAATCTCTTCTTAAAAACTTCCAGTGTTGGAGCATTCACAACTTCTGGAGGCAAGCTGTTCCACTGATTAATTGTTCTGTCAGGAAATTTCTTCTTAGTTCTAAGTTGTTTCTCTCCTTTACCAAAGGCCTTGTCACGCAGTGGTTTTATTGCCTGTTATATGTATATGCAGGGAGCTGCATCCCTATTCATTATAATGGTTTATTCCTGAGCACGTGATTAATATGTTCTTGTACACATGTGTGCAATCCATTCTTCTGTTCCTGGCTTCCATCGAAGGAAGACCTACTTTTATATTAGAGATGTAAACAAATGAGGATTTATTGTTTTTGTACCGAAATAAATATTTTTACTTAGACTTATAAACCGGTTTCTTTTCTAATGTCAGATGTCCGGGAAAGGATCAAACTTCTCCTTTGTGAGATTAATTATCACCTCTGTCAGGCCTTGATGGAGAGTCAAGTCTTCACAGCTCTTCTAAACAACATCGGAGTGGGGGCCGTCCAGATCCTGGTGGGGAACCTCATTTCAGAGGGCAGGATCTATTACAGAGAAGGTGTGCTTCTAAAATCCTCACAGATAATATTGTTTAATCAAAGGAAAGTGGAGCACACCAACTATAAATTATGGTTCTTGGAAAAAACTGCTACTGAACTTAAAGCTATTAACCATTCAGGAAATACAGATGTACAAGAACGTACCTTGTAAATAAGGTGAAAGTTTAGATGTGATTGATAGGAGCATCAGTGGGAATACAGATGTATAGAACAGCCAGGGAAGATCTCATGCTAAACTACAAGCCCAGTTAGTAAACATTCATGACAAGCTGCATATAACACATATAGTATGGTCTATGCATGGGTTCAAGTGCGGCTTACTGCCCAAGTCTGCTGAGACTATCTTGGCATCATGAAAAAAAGCTTAGCCTCACAGCAACATTTCCTAAATCACAAAATGTTATGATGAGGCAACATGAGTTTAAGATGTAGGCATTTTTGAAAGTTTTCATTTAACTATAGCACAGGAGCACATGTATGTATGTATGTGTAGGCCTTTGGTTATTCGGATTTTCTCCCGCGTGAAATTGGAAGTGTCTTGGCGACGTTTCGTCGAAGTCTCATCATCAGGCTGGTGTCTTCTGCTTCCTGCTTCTAGGAGCAATTAGAACGTCACCAAGACACTTCCAATTTCACGCGGGAGAAAACCCGAATAATCAAAGACCTACATACAAACACCCGCAAACACACACACACACACACACACACACACACACACACACACACACACACACACACTGAATATAAGAAACTCTTGCATAACTGGATCCCAAATTATATGCATTCTAGAACAATGTTTTTAGAAGATCAAAATTCTTAGGTCAACATATTTTCCAGAAATTCTCATATTTATTTATTTATTTATTTATTTAATAGATTTGTATGCCGCCCAACTCCCACAGGGACTCTGGGCGGCTCACAGTATATTAAATACAAAATCTAAAAAACAATTTAAAAAATATTTAAGAACAAGATTAAAATAATGTAAACAATTAAAACATTTAGAAGCATTTAAAAAAGCCACAATTTAAAAACCCAATGATGCACTCATGGGGCCAAGAATAATAGGTGTTATATTAAAATCATTGGCCCCAGGCCTGTCGACAAAGCCATGTTTTTAATGCTTTTCTGAAGGCTGGCAGGGTGGGAATTATGCGGATCTCGGGGGGTAGTGTATTCCAGAGAGCCGGTGCCGCCACAGAGAAGGCCCTCATTCGTGGGCCCGCCAGCCGACATTGGCTGACGGGACCACCAACAGACCAACTCTGTGGGCTCTAATCAGTCTTAGGGAGGTATGTTGGAGAAGGCGGTCTCGGAGATAAACTGGTCCTAAGCCATGTAGGGCTTTAAAGGTAATCGCCAACACCTTGAATTGCGCCCGGAGCCCTATGGGCAGCCAGTGCAGTTCGCGAAGGATGGGTGTCACATGGGTGTATCTAGGGACACCCATCACCACACGCGCTGCCGCATTCTGCACTAGCTGCAGTCTCCGAACGTTCGAGGGTAGCCCCATGTAGAGTGCATTGCAATAGTCAAGGCGTGAGGTAACAAGGGCGTGAGTGACTGTCAGTAGTGCCTCCCGATCCAAGAAGGGACGTAACTGGTGCACAAGATGGACTTGTGCAAAGGTCCCTCTGGCCACAGCTGTTAGATGTTGGTCCAATTTTAGCTGTGGATCCAGAAGGACCCCCAAGTTGCGAGCCCGTTCTGAGGGGATCAAATTCCCCCCCCCCCCCAGAACCAAGGAGGGACAGATGTCAAAGTCCTTGGGAGGCAACATCCAAAGCCACACGGTCTTATCTGGGTTGAGTTTGAGCCTGTTAACCCCCATCCAGACCCTTACAGCATCCAGACACCGGCACATCACATCAACTGCCTCACTGAATTGGCATGGGGTGGATATGTACAGCTGAGTGTCATCAGCGTACTGTTGGAACCTCACCCCATGCCTACGGATGATCTCACCCAACGGTTTCATGTAGATATTGAAAAGCATAGGGGAAAGAATCGACCCCTGAGAAACCCCACATATGAGGGGTCTCGGGGTCGACCTCTGTCCCCCAGCCAACACCAACTGCGATATATCCTACTATGATACGAAAAATATGTTTTCCCAGTTGATTAAGGGTAAGACTGAGACACTGGTTGATTTAAGGGTCAAATAATTACATGGCAGGAATTCTAAATCTCTGCTCCTATTGCTTTTTCATGGGTGTGGGATAAACAAAAACCCCTCTTTCAGGCATGGGAAAAGTATCTGAAGGAGAAAAAAGATTCAGAAGCAAAAGGAACAAGTCCTCACAGTTCCTATAATAATACTGCTTGCTCTTACACAAACTACCGGTAAAATTTAAATAACTGCAGCATCCTTCAGCTGAATTTTACTGGGAGGGGTGTGTGTATGCTGTTACACACACTTGCTATTGCGTTATAATAATTTGGCTCAAAGGCAATTTAATAATACAAGGATGTTCCCACTACACTTTAAGCTTGCCTATACCATCCATGTTGACTTGACTTATGATTCTGAAATACATATTTTGATCCTTTGGAGGCAGAAGTTGACATTCTATGGTGGCTCTCTGTAAGTAACCAGAGGTTTGCACCAATGCAGTATTTGGATAGTTGATGTGTGTTGTGTTAAGGCCTTATTAACCACAATTGCACTCCCCTTTGCCATTCTAATGCAACTTTGCTGTGCAAAAGTGTTCAAAAAGCAACTCTTTTTTGAAAAGAAGCCATGAGCACTAATGATATTAAGCAGGAGAATAAAGCTATCCTACTGACAAATATCTGGTTTTAATTGTGACCTCTCTAAAGTGGGGTTTGCAATAGAAACACAAACAGAAAAACAAAAGATTTCTCTTCTGATGCCAGCTGCTTTGGATGAGTAAGAGATAATGGCTTATCTTTCCTACCTTTGGACCTTGGAAGATAAAATCAGCAATATACTCTCAGCCAAATGCTAAATGGTGAACACTATCACCTATTACCTTGAATGCTTTCAGCAACTTAGTTCCTGTGAAAATTGGCTGCAATTTTAAAAGCACCAGGCATTTTGTAATCCTTTCAGGTAGCAAACTTTTCACATTTCTTCTAAATTTCTCTTTGTCATGTCCATTTTAAAATATAAAATGATACAGGTAGTCCTCAACTTATGACAATTGTGGCCGACATTTCTGTTGCTAAGTGAATCAGTTAAGTGAATTTTACCTTATTTTCTAAGCTTTCTTGCCACAGTTGTTAAGTGAATCACCTCAGTTGTTAAGTCAGTAACATAGTTGTTAAGTGAATCTGGCTTCCTCGTTGACTGCTTGTCAGACACACACTGCTTCTTTGTCTTGATATTTGGTATGAATTCATGATCTTTAATGAATTTGGACATTCTCTTTGTTGAGTCCCCATAAAAGAGGCTAGAGGCGAGGCGGTGACTTCAGCTCTTTATTCCGTTCAGTACATACTTCAGCAAAGCAAGGTCTGTGGCAGGGATTTAAATAGGGAGCCGGCAAAACCGGCAGCCAATCGGAGCCTGGCAAGCAGGCAGCCAATCAGGCTATGCCTATGCAAATCCCTGGTCGGACTGGAGTGAGAACTTCTCCAGTCTTTCAATACATTACACTCTTCAAATATCTGCTCAGTCATGAACTCTTCAAGGATTCAGATAGTAGCCAAAGAAAGTCCCTTTGTGGTGTCTGACTCCATTTCCAGGTGTAAGAAGATAGAATTATTAAATTTGGAGCAGCTATAAAATTTATGCTATCTGAGAGATTGTTTCCAAGCAGCTAATTGGATTATTTATGTCATGGACTGGAAATATCTGATGGGTTTGCAAAAAACTTCATGATTGCCAGATTGCAACAAGACACCCCACCCCCCCAAAAGTCACATATATGGGCTGGCTGGCTGTACAAATTGAATAAATACATAAACAAATGCTTCTATCCAGGGGTGTCAAACTGGCGCCTCGCGGGCCAGATGCATCACATGCAGGCCACGCCCACCCCAGCTCCGCAAAGGGGGGGAAACGTCGCGATACGTCACATGACGGCAATGTGATGCCGTGAGCTTGACACCTGTGCTATAAACTATAGAATCACAGTACATTCCCAAGTGGATTCTCCTATTTAAAGAAGGAAAGTAAGTGCTTCATGTTAAAGATAGATGCTTGTTTTAACCATGCTTGCATTCAGAGATATTGCTCAGAGATATTTTCCTACCTATCCACTGTTATTAGGGTGCTATGTTGAGGATACCTCTAACGAAACTCGGAGAATCATGTTTATTTTTCAAGTATTGATGCCCATAAACTGAGCATGAAAATAATAGCTATATCTAGTAATATTCAGAATATAATGTTTTTGCTCCTGAAAACAGTATAGAGCAGACTGTGCCTAGAGTCATTCGTGGATTTGAATTTGTCATAAGAAATTATTCATTCCTTTTTTAAAAGATGTCAGGATAGAGCCCATCACCCATCTGACATATTTGACTTCAGAAAATACCCTAGCAGTAGGAAAGAAAATATTTCTACAACTACTCTTTCCCTACCATACATAATACACATTCAAGTCCTCTGCTCTCAAGTTGTCTCCCATCCCCCTAAGCTAGACAAGTCTCAAGATATAGAATTGCCCCGGTCTTTTTATCATTGTAGTAACTCTTCTGCAGCTGTATAAGGTCATACTGAGGTGTCATTGTGGTAGAAATATTCCAGATAAAGACATCATCTGTTTCTATAAAGGCATTATGTTGGGGCTCATTCTGAGATGAGGAATGGCATATCAATAAAATGAATGATAAAAATGACAGGTGGTAATTTTATTTAAATTTTCTTTTCTAACCCCAGGATAGAATTTGCTTTTAACAAAAGGCCCCCATACTGAGTTAGTATTTACATTCAACTATCCATCACAGCCCTTATATTGTCTTTTCTTTTCAGTTCCCAGGGGCTCAGATCTCATCAACATACACAGTATGAAGATGTTTTTTGTCTCCATGTGCATTACTTTACTTCTATTGCTTATACTGAATGACATTTGCTATTTTAATGCCTATTCCCCTATTTTTAAGAATTCCTTTCAGAGTTCTTGGCTTTCGCATTTCGTTCTAACCATTCAAATAGTGTGGAAAACCACCTCACTACACATTCCAGATACACAGAAATCTCACTTTATTTCTGGAGTTATATGTTGCTTAAAGCCATAATATCCAGGGTGTCTGAGGAACCGTCTCATCCAGGACTAACCTGCACTTGTTCCAGCAGAAAGGACCAATTTCAGATCCTGTCAGCCAAAGAATTTCAGCTGGTGGGTCCAGCATAAGAGCCTTTTCATCTCTTTCATCATCACAGGGGAGGACCGTCCCTACAATCCTGACCTTCCAGAAGAGCCTAAAAATGTGGCTCTACTGTTTGTTTTGGGGCCCCCACAAGTGCCTGTTACTTTGAGGATGGCTGAGAGGGTAGAGAAGATTCTCATCCATAGGCCATCCCTCATCTTGGTTCTGAACCTTTAGCTTTTCTATTCATTTTTAAAATTGTTTTAGCATTTTTAAAAACTTACTATACTGTGAGCTACACACACACACACACACACACACACACACACACACACACACACACACACACACACACACACACACACACACACACACACTCATTATCCACTGAAGGATGAAGGCCTCTTCCACATGTTACTAACCAATATGGTCCTGTGCTTTCTTTTCCCAGTTGGGCCCACAATACTTGCTGATGTTGTCGATCCATCTTGTTTTGGGACTTTTTCATGGAAGCTTTTAATCAAGTGGGATCCATTCTATGACTACTTGGGTCCACTTGCCATCAGTTCTTCTTGCTATGTGACCAGCCCATTTCCATTTCAATTATTTTACTCTCTTGATGATATCGTATACTTTGTTCTCTAATCCATATGCAGGTCTTTCTATCTTGTCTTCCTAATGCCGAGCATGTATCTTTCCATGGCTCTTTGTGCCCCTTGTAGCTTTTGTATCGATTGTGAGGCTAGCATCCATGTTTCGCCGGCATATGTTAGAACAGGTAGCACACACTGATCGAAAACTTTTCTCTTCAGGCATGGTGGGGGGGAGGTTGTTCTTGAAAATTATGCTTTGCTTGACAAATGCCTGCCAACCACATTTAACACATTGTTCAATTTTTTTTTATTGTACCTTCTTCCATTGAGATCCGTTGGCCAAAGTATATGTAGTAGTCTACTACATCTAGTTCTTCTCCGGATACTCTCTCTCTCTCTCTCTCTTTCTCTCTCTCTCTCTCTCTTTCTCTCTCTCTCTCTCCCCCCCCCCTCTCTCTCTCTCTCCCTACACACACACACACACACACACACACACACACACACACACACACACACACACAAGCTCTTTTTCAGGTTTATTTTTAAGCCAAATGGTTCTCCTGCTTTGTGCAGCTCTTGTATATAATTTATTTACTAAATGTCATGCAAGAATGATGGATTGTGGTTGTAAATGTAGTTATTGTCGTCTTATATGAATCCAGTTTTGCTAACTCAACAAATTTTTCAGGTATGTTTTCTGTGAAAAATAAACTATCCATTCCCCTGTCCTCCTGTCTTTTCTTTTATACTTTCCTCCTATAAATTGGTGGAGATGTGCCATAGATTCACCATCACGGCTATTGTCATATTTAGGCTTGAGTTAGCATTAAGTATGGAAACTATAGGGCATCAGCTGCACTGAAAATTGTATGTGCCAGAAGAAAAATATTTTAACAGCAATTTTGTTACATCCTTGGAAAAATATGAGTAGGAAAAAATGTGGACAAAATGTTTAGATAAAAATTAAAATATGTTTTAAAAGACTATCTTTTCTACTATTAATTACAGGAACAGAGATGATGCAACACCAAACAACACGCTTTAAAATTATTTTTAAGAAATAGAAGTGAAATGATCATAGGCCTAAAAAAGGGATAAAGTCAAGATGTTTAGGGAGTAAGTATTTTTAGGGAGGTAGCTAAGTTGCAACCTTGGTCAGCAGTTAATTTTACTAGAGGAGCTGGGTGATCAAGTTCCTTTGGTAATATTCCAAAACGTTTCCCCAGCTCATACACTCATGGCAGGGTCAGATGCATGAAAGGCTACAGATAATTCTTTAATTGTCACAAACCAGCAGGCAAACACCAGAGCTACTATCTTAACTGACCATCTTGATATAAGATCCAACCAGGAACAACTAGAATTTGAAATGCAATGTATTTGGAAGACATTGCATTGGAGTGGAGAAGGCTGCATATATAAACACATTTTCAAGGTTAACTCCTTGGGGAGAAATAAAAAGCTAAAATTATAGTGGATTTAAATGTGACTACATATATTAAACAAATAATATTTGTTACGTAATACTCCTTGCTCTTTAAATGAATGCCAAGCCTGTTTACCTTTGATGTTGCTGTTGGCTTGCATCCATCTATCCAAAGTGTTTTAACTGCATTCTTAAAACATGTTGTGTAGGACTGTAGCCAAGGTTTTTTTTAAAAATCCACCAACCCAACCAATCAACCTAGTTTTTTTTAACTTTGTAATAGCAAGCCAATTCCTTGTGATTTTTCCCCTTTGAGTCCAATGATAATTCTCACCAGGAGAACATTTTAACTTGATGTCTATCTCAAAAGAGTGGTTAGGAACTTGGCCAATTCTAGATCCTCACCAACACATTAGATAGTAAGGGGGGAAACTTGAGGAAAGAGGGAGAGGGAGGGGGGAGGGAGGGAGGGAGGGAGGAAGGAAGGAAGGAAGGAGCTTTGCTTTGTCAGTATTTGATTCATTGTTTTTACCATAGTGACAAGACAAATGTTACTAGTTTCTCAAAATAAAGTTCTTTCCTCCACTGAAAACTAAATTGAAATCAGTTATGTTGAATACATTACAGTTCAAATCTAAAACTATATGGAAGTTATGATGCTTATGCCATCTTTTGCTATCTCAAAATCATTCGCTTTTTTGTTGTTGTTATAGTAGCCTTCGTTTTTTTCTCCAGTAAGTCTATTTGATAGTATTTTTTGTTCTTTCTCCCCTTCATATGCATTTTGCATAATACCCACCCTGAAGAAGGAAAACGTGAATTCTTTATTCATGACTAGGATGGGATATTTTGATTGCTCATAATAAAGGTATTACATTTCTCTGGGGTTTGTATTTTACTTCCACTGTTGAGTTAAATATTTCCTGCTTTCTATACCTACTATGCAATTACAACTGAGTTAATTATGGCTAATTTGCATTTTTTCAATTTGCATAAAACATCACAATTACAGTCTCCTTAGCACACAGCAAGAATTACGTTGAAATTGTACTGTACTGGCTAAGAATGCTAGTGGACATTATCATTTGCAAATCTGTTGTTTGTTTGTTTATTGTGCTTATATGCCCATTCATCTCACAAGAAGTGACCCGGGTCAGCATACAATAATCAATAAAACAACAAATATATAAAAATAACTATTATAAATATACAAATGTCATTATACAAATTTTAAAATACACAAACCACCAGTGAGAGAGAGTTAAAGATCAATCACAAAAAGCCAATAAGAATGTCTCTGGTTCCTTGGGATCTCCAGGTCTGGTGACATAACTAGGTATTGAGGGAATTCTGTAATGAAAACAGGGATGGAGCTAACCTAACTTGGGAGGAATGTTCCATAGAGTAGGTGCCACAGCAGAGAAGACTCATCTCCTGGACCCACCAAATATAGGTCCTTGGCAGGTGGTAACTGAAACATGGCTTATCTGCAGATCTACTGGGGTAGGTTGATGAAATCAAGGAGAAGTGCTCCTTCAGATAAACCAGTTCATGCTATGAACAGCTTTAAAGGCTAAAACCAGCACCTTGAATTGCACCTGAAAGCAGACTGGCAGCCAATGCAGATTGTGAAACAGAGATGTAATCTGTGTTCTTTTGGGAGCACAGATAACTGCCTGTGTATCTGCATTCTGAATTAGTTGAATCGCCAGATACTCTTCAAGGGCAGCTCCATATAGACCGTAGTGCAGACTGGATGTGACGGGATGAGCGACTGTGAGCAGATCCTGCCGATACAGGAAAGGGAGCAATTGGTGTACAACATGAAGCTGTGCAAAGCCACAATTGCCATCTGCTCTTCAAGCAGAGAGTTGTGAGTCAAGGAGGACCCCCCCCCCGCCCTCAGATTGCAAATTGAGTCTATCTGGGGTAGTGCCACCCCATCCTGCACTAAAGTCCTAGAACTGGGGTCTGCAACCCGCGGCTCTGGAGCCGCATGTGGCTCTTTCATCCCTCTGCTGCGGCTCCCTGTTGCTCAAAATATGTGTCACAACCGCCAATGTGTGACACACACCAGCACGTGATTTATTGAGCTTTTCAGCCCATCTTTTTTTTCGGAGTTCAAAATGCTTTTGTTGCATGCAGAACTTAAAATGTGTTTTCTCTGTAGCAGATCATTGATTTCATAAATGCAACACACTATAGTTTTTTTATACATAGCATAAAGGTAAAAAATGATATATGCAGTGTTATCTTCATTTTAGATGTCAAAAGAGTTTTGTGGCTCCCGGTGTTTTCTTTTCTGTGGGAAACAGGTCCAAATGGCTCTTTGAGTGTTTAAGGTTGCCGACTCCTGTCCTAGAACTAATATGCCCCATAATACTAAACTGCTCAGTCTTGCCAAGGTTAAATTGAAACCTTTTGCCCCCCTATTCAAACCCTATGGAACCCTACAACCCACTCACTTAAAGAGGAATTAACCACTGTTAAAATCCACTCACATGACACACACATCCCCAGGCCACTTTCATAGGCCAGGAGAGGCAGGATAAAAAGTGCAGTCCTAAGAACTCACAATCCTAAGGACCATGTCCACTTCCTTGGGTCCAACATGTTCAAACCTTCTCAAATAACCAGGCAGGATTCCATCCCAGGAATCTCCTCTGGACCTGCAATTCCAATTGCAAGCAAATCCTAGTGATTTTGTCTGAAAGATGCTGACAAATTCCTCCACACATTCCTGCAAGATTCCTTAGGCCCCCTTTACCTAAGAGGGCTCATGTTACTGAAACAGGGCTGCAGGGTGACAATATGTGGACACAATAAGGATACCGCCGCTTCATTGCCCTTACTGCCATAAGGTTGGCTTTAACAGCAGCTCTAACTCGTGTTGGTTAAGTTTGTCCTTGGGACCCAATCTTCAATTTTTTTTTACAAGTTATTCTCTTCAATACATTCTCATTTCTTATACAGGTAGTCCTCATCTTACGACTACACTTGACCCTGATGTTTCTGTTGCTAAGTGAGACATTTGTTAAGTGAGTTTTGCCCCATTTTACACCCTTCCTTGCTACAATTGTTAAGTGAATCACTGCAGTTGTTAAGTTAGTAACATGGTTGGTTAAGTGAATCTGGCTTCCCCGTTGACTTTGCTTGTCAAAAGACCTCAAAAGGTGATTGCATGATCCTTGGGACACTGCAACTTTCAATAATAAGAGACAGCTGTCAAGCATTTGAATTTTGATCTCATGACCAGGGGGATGCTGCAATGGTCGTAAGTGTGAAAAACCATCACTTTTTACAGTGCTGTTGTAACACTGAATGGTTACTAAACTAACTTGTAAATCAAAGACTACCTGTACAAAGAAACTGATGAAACTCAATAATTATGATGTAGAATACTTTCTTTCTTACAGAACAATACATTGTATCATAGATACCCTATGATACAATGTATTGTTCTGTAAGAAAGAAAGTATTCTACATCATAATTATTGAGCAGCTAATGTCCCACAATTAGCCAATTGCTGCTTTGTGGGAGACAACTAGTTATTTTTCATGCCTAGATTATCTATCTTTCTCTTGAATACTTTTTTTTAATGTTTTGCATTATTATGACATCTGAGAGGGGGGGAGAGGGAGAGGGGGGGAGAGGGAGGGAGGGGGGAGAGGGAGGGAGGGGGGAGAGGGAGGGAGGGGGGGAGGAAAGAGTGATATTCCGCTTCTTAATGATTTGATTGCTTATTTGTAGCCGGACTATCATTAAGTGTTGTACCTTATGATTCTTGACGAACGTATCTTTTCTTTTATGTACATTGAGAGCATATGCACCAAGACAAATTCCTTGTGTGTCCAATCACACTTGGCCAATAAAATTCTATTCTATTCTATTCTATTCTATTCTATTCTATTCTATTCTATTCTATTCTATTCTATTCTATTCTCTTAAGGGTCTAATATATCAATGATGGATATTCAAAACACTTTGCATTCTTTCTTGTGGCAAATACTAACCTTGGGTGGATGGATATTAGAAATTCAGAGGGCATTTCCTTATCTCCTACCTAGGATATTGCTGAAGCAATTCACTAAAAAAAGGGAAATGAAATATACTCTTTTTTTTTAAGATTAGAGGAAAAGTTTAAAAGCAGCTTAGCAAATTGTGGCGTTAAAAGTACCTAATTATAAAAATGTAATTAATGTTTTCTGTTTCTTTAAATACAAAACTGTGCAGATGAAAGGAGGCATGTGATTTGGCAGATGGCCATTCTTGCTATTAGCCCCTATTCTAATTATATGTTGCCTGATCTGCTGCTTTTATACTGGTGACAATGATTTAGGATGTAGGCCAGGCAGAAAAACCACAGTAAGGTCACCTTCTTGGGTTTTTGGACTGCCTGTGACTTCACCAGGCCCAGCAATAAAAATGTTCAAGCAAACTAGTGGAAGAACATCTTTGACACACAAGGTTGTTTCCCCCCCCCCATTTTTGATGAGTAAGATTTCTTTTTCCCTGCAAGAGACTCAAAGTTTCGAAATTATTACAAAGCGAATGTTGTTATTCACATTAGATTAATGTTGGAAAATACAAATGCATACAAATTATAGCATTGGAAAGAGTTTTGTTAGATCATCCAATCAAATTCTATGTTGAAAGAGGGAAAGCACTCCAACTGATGATGGATAACATTATACATGGTACAGGGGCGGGTTCCTCTTACCTGTCTACCGGTGCGCTGCGTGCGCATCATCTCATTTTGTGATTTTGCTTCCTGCGGATGTGCAGAAGCAAAATCTCGTGAGGGGACGTGCGTGCGCATGAAATTTTGGCAATTTTTTGCTTCCGCGCATGCGCAGAGGCAAACAATTGCTGAAATCTCTCACACGTCCATGTCCCCTTGTACAATTTTGCTTCTGCGCATGCGCAGAAAGCCAAAAAAGCTCAAAAATTCCAGAAAAAATATGGCGCCGCGCGACATACTGGCAAAGACGGCACCCGAGCCGTCGCACCAAATTGCATAATTGGCGGGTCCCTACCGGAACTGCGCACTGGACCACACCAGTAGGAACCCACCACTGACATGGTATGAAAAAAGCAAAGAGCAAGGTATTTTTTCTCTCCCTTAAAATATTAGGAACCAAACATAGCAATGGTGGTTATTCTAATACCAATCCCATTGAATCACACATTCACAGCATGACTATTAATACACCCATTTGGAGCTACCACTCATTCTGTTCAACACAACCCAGACAAATTTCTCTCCTATGTACAGAGATGGTTTATTTAGAGATGATTAGACGATCCTTAAATTCCATCTCTACTGATCAGTTGTTTATTTTACTTACTTTGTATAGCATGCACAACACTGGTTTCTATAGGCGCAGAGGAGAACACAATCTTTTAGAGAGAGAAAAACACTTCTACAACATGCCTTTTCTACTCCCCAATCCCTCAAGAGAAATCTGGAGCTGATGTGTGATCATTTCTACTGCCAGTGGCCTCCAAATGTTTTGTGTTCTTTTCCAGCAAGGAAAGTAATACAGTCAGTAGTGCTTCCTCTCATTTTTAGGTCACATGGTATGTACTCATCTAGTTATTAGCACACACATAAAGAAATAGCAAAACTGAGTATACAGTATATCAAACTTAAATTCAGCTTGAAATACATTATAAGATTTTGCCCCTTATATACAGAAGCTGATCAAATTAGCACTTAAAGTATATGTCTACATCGGCAATGCATCAACTTTGCAAGGTAGGCCAGATAGGAAACATGCCAAGATGAACTATCTCTACTTTATTGTAAGGTTACATTAATAGAATTTTGCAAGTTTAAAGTACATTTCACCCTCCCCCCACTTCCCTGCCTGTCATCTTTCAGTCCAAGAAACTAGGGTGTGTCATTAACCCATTAATCATTAATGGATTAATTCATTAATCAATGGAACAACTTGCCTCCAGAAGTTGTGAATGCTCCAACACTGGAAGTTTTAAAGAAGAAATTGGACAACCGTTTGTCTGAAATGGTATAGGGTTTCTTGCCTGAACAGGGGAAACCGCCTGTTTCCTCCTAGAAAACCGCCAAGAAAACCGCCAAGGACCCTTCCAACTCTGTTATTCTGACATGTCTCAGCTTGCAATGATTGTACTGAAGGAGTTTCAAGAGTGGAGAGATGGATTTTCTGAAGTTGAGGAGAAACAGGTATCTTGGCATAAAAGTATTGGAATAATTGTCCTCTGACACAGCAGCAAGAAGTTAATAGATGCACACCTCACCTTATTCTGTCTCTTCTGAAACATTTGCCATTCCCACATTCCTTCTGTAGGCTAAGCTACCTCTTATCCCCACCCACTCCCATCCGTTCTCCTGGTCATGGCTCTTCCCTGTTCCCCAAGGTCATTCCTATATAGCATTACAGGGACAGTGGCCTCTATTTTATCTGAGATCAAGAAACTTGATGGAGAGCAATGTTCCCTCTAAGCTGCGCGGCCGCGCGGCCGCGCACGTAATGAGAGAACTGGGCCCAGCAGTTTCCAACTGCCACGCGCCATTTTCTAATATCAGAGGCTGTGCGACTGCACGCCCGCACACATGACTAGAGAACAGCGTGCAGCAGTTTCCAGTTGCCGCGCGCTGTTTTCTAACGTTAGAGGGACCATTGATGGAGAGGTGCTTAGTTGGTTGCATGAGACATACTAGCAACTAGCTCTGTCCTACATCATGTCCTGATGCCCCCCCCACTCCCCCCAACACCTGCCATTTATTTAGTGGCAGGTCTTTCCAAATAAATTGCCATTTATAGAAGCTGTTTTGCCTCTCCCCCCTCAACCTACGACTATAATTGGAACCAGATTTTTTTGTGGCTAAGCAAAGCAGTTGTTAACTGTGTTGTGCCAATTTTATAACCTTTTTTCCATGGTTGTTAAGTGAATCACTGCAGTTCTTAAGCGAATCACAGTCATTAAGCGAATACAGGTTCCTCCAGTGACTTTGCTTGCTGGAAGCCAGCTAGGAAGATCCAAGAACACTGTAACTGTCATAAATACCAGTTGCCAAGCACCTGCATTTTGATCATATGAGCCTGGAGATGCTGCAATGGTTGTAAGTGTAAGGACCACCTACAAGTCATTTTTCCCAATGCTGTTGCAACTTCAAATGGTTGCTAAATGAACAGTTGTAAATTGAGGACTGCCTGTTGTGACCCGCCAGCAGCCCGTGCAGCTGGTAGCGAATCCCGTCCAAGATGAGGCCGATGAGGTGATGTGCAAGCGGCCTGTGCAGCTGGCACCCGAGTCGGACAGTGAGGAGGCTGGCAAGGACTCGGTGCCAGAGGCAGAGGTTCAGCCAGGGCCTTCGGAACCTCCAGCACCTCACAGCAGTGATGAGGAAGAAGAGGAGGAGCCTCTTTTTAATGCACGAGCACGCAGAGCTGCCAAAAGGCAGGAATGGCTACTCAGGAGGAGGTCTCCTTGGGAGTAGGCTTGGGGCTAATTGGCCACTCCCCATGCCTACTTAAGGAATGACGAAGATGGAAAAAACTCTGCAGGAAACAACTCATTTGACAGTTTGTTCATTCGTGTGCCTCTTGTTTGGAAAACCTCTGCTCAGCTTAACTGTTTTGGCTTAGTTCTTGTGGATTGATTCTAGGCATCTGGCCAAGCTTTGTAAGCTTCCTGTTATATCCAGGACTAATTACTTATGTTTGCTTTATGACTTTATGGACTTATGCCAGCTGTTAATGCCGTGTAATTAATAGCTGTTTTTTTCAAGAAAAGACTGCTTTAAGATTTGTTTGTGTGTGAACTCTACTAAGCCAGTTTATTAGTAGTTGTTAATAAATTAAATATAGGTTTGAACAAACTGCGTGTGTGCTACGTTTTTTCTGGTCCGTAGCTGGGGCAGAACACTACCTATACTGAATTCCTACCAAGTCACCTTTAATAACACTTCCAAAGTAACCTAGGATTCTCAAGAGTTAAAACAAACAGATTCTGTTGGACTAAATTGGGCTGACAATTGTTTGAATTAGAAACTGCATCAGAAATCCTCTAGATCAGGGGTGTCAAACTCACATGACATATTGGGACTTTTCCCCCCTTCGCTAAACTGGGCATGACCAGTGTGTGACGCATCTAGCCCATGGGCCGGGAGTTTGACAGCCCTGCTCTAGATATTGCATATCTGTGTGATGCAGCTCTGAAAGCCCAACACCAAGAGCCCACCATCACAGTGAAGGGACAAAAGCTGCAAGCAGTGGACCAATTTGCATACCTTGGCAGCACCCTCCCCGCGCAGTGACAATTAACATTGAGGTCATCTGCAGAATCACCAAGGCAAGTTCTGCATATGGCAGACTACTGACCGCTGTGGAATAAGCCTTGCTACAAAGCTCAAACTCTACCGAGTAGTAGTGCTAACTACCCTGATATATGCCAGTGAGACTTGGACTGTATACAAGAGGCACGCTAGGCAATTGAACCACTTCCACACAACCTGCCTCCGCAGACTTCTGAGGATCCGGTGACAGGACAAGGTGCAAGACACGAAGTCCTCTCCAGAGCAGGCCTGCCATCAGTTCACACCCTGCTGATGAAAGCCTAGACATGCTGGGCAGGCCATGTTGCAAGGATGCCAGACCATCGCATCCCCAAACAGCTCCTCTATGGTGAGCTGTCTCAAGGAAAGTGATTGCACGGGGGACAAAGGAAGCGATACAAAGACACGTTGAAAGCCTCCTTCAAGTCCCTAGATATCAACACCACCTCCTGGGAAACCCTGGCACAAGATTGATCGACATGGTGCACGTTGATCCACCAAGGCTGCCAGACATATGAAGCAGAGGTGGGTTTCAGCAGGTTCTGACCAATTCTGGAGAACCAGTAGCGGAAATTTTGAGTAGTTCAGAGAATCAGTAAATACCACTTCTGATTGTCCCCCCCCCTCTATTCTCTGCCTCCTGAGTCACAGCTGATCGGGAGGAAATGGGGATTTTGCAGTATCCTTCCCCTGGAGTGGGGAGGGAATGGAGATTTTACAGTATCCTTCCCCTGCCACGCCCACCAAGCCACACCCACCAAGCCACACCCACAGAACTGGTAGTAAAAAAAATTGAATCCCACCACTGATATGAAGACAGAAGAACAATTCCCCCTTGATTGTGAATGTGAGATACTCTTTTTAACTTTTGTATTTTGTATTTTTTAATTATTGCATTTTATATTTTGTAATGGATTCTAATATGTTGTGAGCCGCCCAGAGTCCCCCGGGAGTTGGGCGGCATAGAAATCCATTTAAATAAATAAATAAATAAAGTAAACAACCACAGCACAAGAGAAGCGAGCACTCCGCAAAGCCAAAGCTGCAAAGGCTGCAACAATGGTGCCCACACATGTCTGCCCGACATGTGGCAGAACATTCCATGCCGGTATAGGCCTTACCAGCCACCTGCCGATACACCATGGATAGCCCACAACCCGTTAGCTGTCAAGGTCCTCTTTGAACACGATGGACAAACATCATCAGATACTGCACATTTGTAGTGGTGTTTCTTTAATCACTTAATTAGTGGAAAATTTGCCTAACCTTTATTTCTTTTTTGGGGTGAAAACAAAGGAGAAAGGAGAACAACCTTCAATGCATGATTGGATTTGATGATTTATGTGCTCATTACCTTTGCTTCTTATATTTTTGCAGGCAGTTTTATCTCTTTTCAAATTGTCTTCTGTTCCCTGTTTTGTAAAGGAGTATTATTTTTACTTCTTAGAGGCAATGTCAAGTATATTAAGATTTATATCTCCATTATCAATTGTAATCATTTTATAGATTTGGAAGGGTATTGCAGAGTAAATAGTGAGGGTTTACCAATCTCAGGAAAATGAATTAATCATGAAAACTAGACAGTTTCTTCTGAATGAGAATTTTAAATTGGGCATTTGCTGAGGTAACATCAAGTTAGATGGATGGCCTTTCTCTTCAGTGTCATTCTTGACAGTTACTTTGTTAGTTGTTGTCAAATACTGATATTAATTTTTCACAACTGATTATTTTTAGGCCATTTTACATTCCCAGGTAGTAGCCAATCAATGCCATGTTTAATTAATGTAAACTAGCAGTGAATTGTGTTTTGTTATCTAAAGCCAAAAAAACCGCTGATAGTACTCTCTCCATTACCTTAAAAGCATTGGGAGGAAAGCAATATAGACATTTGAGTGTTCTACAAGAGATAAAACAGTGCATTTTAAAAGGGGCAATGACCTATATGGAGGCATGGCAGCTCTGCAGACTTAATATGTGAGAGGCTACTATCCCCTCCAGCAGGCACCCATTCGCCTCCATCAGGAAAACACAGGAAAAGGAAAATGCTTCAGAAACTTAACACAGCATACAAAATTCTTCTCCATAGTTGGAGGCAGAGAAAATGGAAGGATAATTTCAATAGATTTCTTCAGGAAGATAAATTCTTCAGCCAGTTTTAGCAAATGTCAGGAGCAAAAATTCTGCCAGCAGCCTAACTGCCATGTCTGTGATGTCATTTATATCAGTGTTTCTCAACTTGGCAATATTAAGATAGGTGGACTTCAACTCCCAGAATTCGCCAGCCAGCATGCTGCACTTCCCTGCAGTATATTGTCTCAAAACGGACGTAGTGCTGACCATTGCAGGGATGAACATAGTAGCTTCTCACAAATAAAAGTCAAATAAATTAACATTATTCTAAGCCTGTGTGACTTTTCTTTTCTCAAAAAGACTTGTATCTCAACCTGCTTCTTGTCTCCTTAAATTCAGAACTTCATAGTGGAATCCATAGAAGGTACGGATGGATATGGAGTGATGGAGAACATGTAAAGTGATAAATGGATTTTATTTTCTTGTGCTTATCCAGCAGTATTTATTAACAAGATGTAATTTATTAGACATTATGGAATGACTTGAATGAAAATGGAGCACAGCTGCTTCTTTTCCCTCCTTGAAAATAGCACAGATTAATACTGTCTGATCCTGGCCTTCTTCCGAATTTCTTATCTAAGGATAGTCTTCAGCAACATGACTTATGTATATTACTGAACAAATCAAATTCCATCATCTGGACTCAGTCTATGTGAGAATCCAGTGCAATCTTCATTAATCCAAACTATTTGGGACTGATCAGCTTATTAATGCCTTATCAAAGGAGACTTCATTTTTAAAAATAATTAATAAAAATAATGAAAAAATAGTTTTAGCAGGAAAATTAATTGCTACAGGTAGTCCTCAACTTACAACAGTTTGTTTAATGACCATTTGAAGTTATAACGGCACTGAAAAAGTGACTTAATGAATGTTTTTCACGCTGTTGACCATTTCAGCATCCCATGGTCATGTAGTAATCTTCCTGGATGACCTGTCAATTTTCCATGTTCTATATATGTCATTTCTTTTCAGATCTGTACTACATTATTTTGCAGTCACATTTGCTTCTTCTTCTTCTTGTTCTTGTTGTTGTTTAAAGTGGATTTGTTTGTAACTGATTTAACTAAGTTCTTCTTTAGGAATTCTTACCTATCTTAAAGCATCTTTCCCACTAACTACTGCTGCCACAGTTTGAAGTAAAAAATGCAAGTCTAACTGCGTTCAGCTAACTTTACCTTAAAATCAAGAACTCTGGTATTACACCATAATTTCCCACTATTGTTTCTGCTACTTTCTTGAATTTGTCTTCATTATTGGTTAGTATCAAGTCACAGTTAATTGTTATCTTCCACCCTCTGGAAAAACAATGTCAATAAGACAGGTCAGGAATTTCTCAAAAGGACCACTCTAGCAGAGCTTGTTTCTACAGAGATCATGAGGTAATTAAAGTCCTCATCAAGCTGATAACATTCAAATATGGCTGCTGTCATTATTTCTTCCGCTTCTACACATTTGTAGATATGAAAAGTGGAAGAAACTTTTTTATTGCAAAATGGTGAACATTTGTTAAAAGTTGTAAATAATATATTTAAATGGCTGGGCTAGGAGTGGGGAATGGTTCCGCCTTCGGTCACTGAAATTCATTTTGTACCAGTTACACCTTTTCTAAGCACTTACTTCACAGGATTGTGGATACATGGAGTAATACCCAGGTGTGTGTGATGTATACCGCCTTGAGCTCCTGTACAAAAGGTGGAATATAAATCTAATAAATACATACATTAACATGCACAGGCAGGTCTCCCAGGATATTTTCCTGGTGCTGAGAAAAGATCAAACCTTTTCATATTTATTGACTACTTTGTTATTTATGCCCTTTTTTTGACATATTGGGCTTCCTTGATAATCTCTTAGTTGTCAGCTCTTTGCAGAGTAAATATTTCTGCTGATGTTGCAGGTGACTTGGCCTCTTCCCAAAGAGAAATGTAGTTGTGCTGTGCCAGCTGTATGGAAAAAAATGCTAGCAGCATGAAAAAAAGAAAATAGTCCGGTCCTAAGGCATTCTTTGAATCCTACTGTCAATGTGTTTGAGAAAGAATCCCTCTGATTTGCTCAGGGTTGTGAAGCAAACTGCCACTTCTATATATAACTGGTCCTTCAAGGAGGGAAAGGGGTTATCCAGAACTGTACTTGCTTACTATACCTATTTATTTATAGGATTTATATGGCTGTCTATCTCATATGATGACTCTAGGCATTCACAACAATCCATTAAAAAAACACCCCATCATTAAAAACAAAAGCATCCTTCCCCCCAGGTGCCAGACCAATGATCCTTGCTGCTCAGCTCCTATCCTTCCTAGCCCAATATTTGGGGAAAAGGCAGATATTCACAGTCTTCACAGGGGTCTCCAACCTTGGCAACTTTAAGACTTGTGGACTTCAACTCCCAGAATTCCTCAGCCAGCTGGCTGAGGAATTCTGGGAGTTGAAGTCCACAAGTCTTAAAGTTGCCAAGGTTGGAGACCCCTGCTCTGGAAGACTAAACGGGGCAGGGATCTCTTGGCTCTCAGGTGAGAGGCTGTTCCAAAGAGATCCTTGCTAATGTTTGTGTGTTTGTGTGTTTCCCCACATTTTAGTTTTTAAAAAAACCTAAGTTATTATGCATATTGTTGTTAGTAGTCTTATTATATTAATAGTCATGAAAATGTAATTGTGAAAGTACTAGCAAATTAGTGTATTCCAAGACCTAAGGATATCTCAGTGGCCGCTCTTTTAAAGAAGAAGCTGCCTTCTGCTGGAGAAGATGGCTTTCTATAGATTTCCTAAGAGGAATCTCCCCAGCTCTTTTGCAATTCACTTCATGCAAAGCCTGGCACCCAGTGCCCAAATGTTGCAAGGGGTGGGGAAGCACTTAATCCTCTTCTCTCTTCCTTGGGAGTCCAATAAGAAATCAAAACTCTAGTTGTGAACAAGCAAGAACAGTGTTCCTACATGCATTAAAAAAGAGTGACAATATGTAGATCATAATATAAAAGAGGAAAAAATCTAAACAAGGAGTTAAGGGTTGTGAAAGGGGGGATTGCACAACGACTCTAGGTGTTCATCAACTCAGGATTTCATTTTCTCTCATCTCTGGACTGAGCTCTTTGGCACCTTGCATCTTAAAGACACAATGCATATTTAAACAAGTCAGGCATTAGTCCTATGTTTCAAAATCTCCAGCAATATTTTCACTCTGCTCCGCCTGATCCTTACTTGGCTCCCTTCTGTCCACCTGACCGTTTATCTCTTATTTCTCTCTTGCCCTTGAAATCTCCTGCAAGTCTTGATCCTGCCCCAGTTGCTACACTAGGCGCTTTCCTCCTGGATAAAAACCTGCTGACCTGTGTCTTTCTCCCTTTTCTCTTTCTCTCTCTCACTGCTGGGTGTTGCCGACAGAGTCTTTTTATTCCTCTGTAACCCCAAACTGCCCCTTTTCCAGTTCCATGGAAAACTGGCTTGCAAAGCACTGCTGGAAAATCTCTTGTGCTTTCTCTCTTTCCTTTTCATGGGTGGTCTTTCTCTCTCTCTTGTTTTAGACAGAAAAAAGGCTTCCCAGTTTTGTTTGTTCTTCCTTTATCTCTGTAGGCTATCTGTCTTAGGCTACTTTTCCTCTTGTCTTCTTTTTCCCCAGGCCAAATTTCTGTTCCATTCCTTCCTGTCCCCTATATACGTATTTATCTGCTCTTCTGAGGATTTTTCCTTCCTGCCTATATGTATTTATATGGTCACCCAGCTCAAGCCGCCCTGAGTCCTTAGGGAGTAGGGCGGCATAGAAGAACCTAATAATAAATAAATAATAAATAAGCTCTGGGAGAGGTATAAAAGTAAAACACGCATATAAATAATTCTTACAGAATAACAGCACATTAAAGCATACTAAGCAATGGCGATCAGGATTGAAAAAGTCTACATTTCACCCATTGACCCCAAAGCCCAGCTGAGTATCTATTTACCTTAGTATCTCTGGGGATCCTGTTTCCTCTGACTTCTTAAACTGCCCTTAGTTACTAACAACATTTGCAATAAGGATTTAACTTCTTGGTTTCTTCTGGCAAACTGATCAGTCTTCATCAAACTAATTCCTTTAATTATTTCTCAGCCCCAACAGAACCTTCTGTGACATACCTCAGTAAAATGAAAGGAATTGTGTATCTTTTGGGGGGCCTTGAAGCCACAGTATATCCCTATTAATGCTTAATAAAAAGTAATCTACCTTACTTTTCTCATAAATCACTTCTCCCCACGGCCCCCCAGTCACGCTCAGTTTGTTCCACATACTTTCATAATATTCTAGATCTCTATTCCTATATTTGGGGCGGAGACTCCTGTAACCTGAAGCATGATTTTCAATTATTCATCACATTATGCCAACCTTCATTGACAGAAATGTTACACATGAGGGAAAAGAAGCCAAGGCGCCACTCTAGGAATATTCATTCCATTGTAGGGCTAGGGTGATTATTCTTTCCATCAAAGAAGAGAAAGGCTAATAAAGAGCTTGAGGGTATCTCATCTATCTTCCATTCTATGGCTTCAAAGCCAGTTTAAAAATGCATAATTAAGGAGCTTGAGTTCTATAATAGCTTTTACATTTGGTGGAGAGAATTTTTGGGTATTTTTTTTTCTAATAGGAAGACATAAAAGGAACAATAATCTCCCAGTAGCTATACATATTCTTCTGTAATGAGCAAATACAGCGTAAGTTCTATTTCCTTTTAAAACACCATCATGATTAGTATTTTCCTTTTAGCAAAGCAGTAATATATTATTTTATGGTTAACAATGTTCTACCTTTAATTGCAGTAATAGGTTGGCCTATTGCTTTACATTGGTCAGGTAGATTATGGCCAATAGAAAGTTTCGAGTTGAGTTTTTATTTTAGAAAAAGTCATAAACTGGACATAGAACATATTATGAAACAGTTGCTTCTTGTAAAGGTATGCCGTAGTATTTAGAAGAATGTCAGAAGCTTTGCTATTTTAATCTATAATTCAAATAAAACGATGCTAGATGCTTTATAAAAGAAAAACTCATTGGAAATAAACAATGAAATAACTAAATTTAAAACCATATTTTTACAGGGAAGGAAGAACTTGCTTAGTTTTGCTTACGGTAATTCTTGAAAGTTGGGCTTAGATCTGAAATATCCATCCTCATTTCTTGTTCTGCATGTCAGCCCCAGCGCATCCTGCGCTCGGGCTGCCACATCGCAGGGGGTCGCAGTGAGAGCGGAGGGCCTCCGGCAGCAGAAGCTTACCTGGCAGCTCCGGTTGGCTCCTGCTGGCTCAGGCAGCTTCCTCTCATCAGGCTGGGGAAAAAAGCTTCGGAAAAGCTACATTCGGAGTATAAGACGCACCCAAATTTTCAGCCTCTTTTAGGGAGGAAAAAGGTGTGTCTTATACTCCGAAAAATACGGTACATATCTTGCTAACATTTATGTCATGCTGGCTATGAGCTATGTATATCCATATCAAATGCCTTTTCATTTTTTAAGCATGGTCTCACTCTGGCTTGATCTATGTTATGAGGTTGGTCTGTAAATGCTACAGAAAAGCGTTGCAAGAAGCAAAACACGTGTATATATTTATACATTTAAGCATTTATACATTCCATCATTTCTCAAAGCTTTTGAGGCTGGCATGTGTGGGATTCTCAGTCAAAACTTAGATTCAGAGATGGAACTCCTCCAAAGGCTTCTGTTCATTTCTGTATCTGAACAGCTGCATACTAATTCTGCATATTTCCAATCCTGTGCTTCGTGTCAGCAAGTATTATTAGCGCCACTATTGTAATAAAAATACTTTTTAATCTTTACTTACTTTCTACAGTTTTGTCTACACAAAAATAGGAATTGTCAATGGAATAGCACAGGGAGTAAGAAGTAGTAAGCAAAGAAAAATTTCATTTATGCCACATAACAGTTTACTGTATGCCACTGTGTGTCACTTACTTGTGAGAGGGGTGGCTTTAGTTATTAGATAAATAACTAAATAGCAATTGGCAAACTATTATTATTTTATTGATTCCCAATATTGCTGTTTTATGGTGTTTTTAAATTTATTGTGTACTACTTTGGGTTGCTTGTGCTTAGGCAGCCTTATAAATCAAAATAAATAATTTCTCCAATTTTTTTCTATCCCTACAAACCATCCTTGTTTTCCCCAAATCAATTCACTTTGTTTTTTAAATCTTTCAGGACCGAATCAACTCTATCAAATCACAACTTTCCCGTTCTTCCTTTTCCTATGAACCCATTGTAACCAGGACTTCCTGTGGGTTCTCGGGATTTAATAAATAAACAATAAACAGCAACACCTTTTGATTTTTTATTCCATATATTTAAAAAAATACATCAAAGTAGGCAAGCATTCAACTTTATCACATTCTTTAATAAGAGTTAGTAAAGATTATTTACTGTTGGAGAAGGCGAAGTCATTGCTATTTTTCTTTTCTTATACCCTTTTAATCATCTTGAAATAAAAAGGTATTAAAAGGCATTGCAGCTGAACATATGTTTCTGTACTCCTCAACATCAAAGCCTACATATTTATTTATTTTATTTATTTTATTTATTTATTTGTCAAACATGTATAGTAGTAATTTGTATAAACATAAGTAAAAAGTAATGATAAAAGAGGACAATAAGACAGTAGGACAGGGACGGTAGGCACGCTGGTGCGCTTATGCACTCCCCTTAACATATTTGCAAGATGTAATGTTTCCCTAACATATAGGTGCATGTTACTCTCTATTTATGCCCTATTTTCAGCTGTGAGCCAGTTAGGAGGAAAAGCCTTCAGCGTATAACTGATTAAGGTTTTGATTATTTCAGACAGCGCAAGTGGGGACTAATTAACTAATTAAGGTCAGAGTGGAGCTTATTAACTTGCGGTTAGCAGGTATTAGGGAAACACTGCACAGCAGAGAAAAGCTGCTCAGGAATAGAGATCTTGTTAGATACTCAAAAAAACTGGACAATATTTGATTTTAAGGCTATGCCTGTCAGATGATGACAAAAAGGAAGACACCTCCCCCTCTTTTGCCAGACCCTATCCTGGGTAACCCTACCCTGTCTGGCAAAATAAAAAATGAAGACGTATACATAAGGAAGAGAGGACAAATGGGCTTGGCTATAAGAGAAGCCAACTAACTACATGAAAAAACTCCAATATCAATCCCAGAAGAAGGCAATGGCCAACAACTTCTGCATTGCTCCCAAGGTGGTAGAACGACATGAGTCAAACATTAAAAACAGTCCAACCTATCAAAAACAGCACCACAAAAAACAGATTAGGAACACAAGTTAAAATAGGGAAGAAAATGGTAAGTGAATACCTGTCTACCCTAGACGAGTTCAAATCACCAGGACCGGATGGATTACACCCCAAGGTTCTGAAGGAACTGGCAGACAAGATCTCAGAACCACTGAACTATATCTTTCAAAGATCCTGGAGCACCGGGGAACTGCCAGAGGACTGGAAAAGAGCTGATGTAGTTCCCATCTTCAAAAAGGGAAAAAAAATAGATCCAGGAAACTACAGACCTATCAGCCTAACCTCAATACCAGGGAAGATTCTGGAAAAGATAATCAAGCAATGAATCGGCAAACACCTAGAAGCAAACAAAGTAATAACCAAAAGCCAACATGGGTTTGTCAAAAACAGATCATGCCAGACTAATCCTATTACATTCTTTGACAAGGTGACAAAATTAGTGGAATACTGTTGATATAATTTACTTGGACTTCAGTAAGGCATTTGATAAAGTAGACCATAACCTACTACTAGATAAAGTAGGAAAATGTGGGTTAGACAGCATCACCACCAGATGGATTCGTAACTGGCTGACCAACCGCAGTCAATGTGTAGTGCTCAATGGAACTGCATCTACATGGAGGGAAATATGCAGTGGAGTGCCCCAAGGCTCTGTTTTAGGCCCAGTACTCTTCAACATCTTCATCAATGACTTGGATGAGGGGATAAATGGGGAACTCATCAAATTTGTAGATAACACCAAGCTGGCAGGAATAGCTTGGTGTAGATGACACCAAGCTGGCAGGTACAGAATATGTGGTACCTTGCTCAATAGTAGTAACTGTGAGAGGGATCTTGGAGTCCTAGTGGACAACCATTTAAATATGAGCCAGCAGTGTGCAGCAGCAGCTGCCAAAAAAGCCAATACAGTTTTAGGCTGCATAAACAGAGGGATAGAATCAAGATCACGTGAAGTGTTAATACCACTTTATAATACCTTGGTAAGGCCACACTTGGAATACTGCATTCAGTTTTGGTCGCCACGATGTAAAAAAGATGTTGAGACTCTAGAAAGAGTGCAGAGAAGAGCAACAAAGATGATTAGGGGACTGGAAGCTAAAACATATGAAGAATGGTTGCAGGAACTGGGTATGTCTAGTTTAATGAAAAGAAGGACTAGGGGAGACATGATACCAGTGTTCCAATATCTCAGGGGCTGCCACAAAGAAGAGGGAGTCAAGCTATTCTCCAAAGCACCCGAGGGTAGAAGCAATGGATAGAAACAAGTCAAGGAGAAAGCAACTTAGAACTAAGGAGAAATTTCCTGACAGAACAATTAATCAGTGGAACAAGTTGCCTCCAGAAGTTGTGAATGCTCCAAAACTGGAAGTTTTTAAGATGTTGGATAACTATTTGTTTGAAGTGGTGTAGGGATTCCTGCCTAAGCAGGGGGTTGGACTAGAAGACCTCCAAGGTCCCTTCCAACTCTGTTATTTTATATTCTATTAAGACACGTATTGGTGCTAGATTATGAGATCCTTCAAATCCATCCACCCTCACTACTCCCCCATCAAGGCTGAAAAGCACTTCTCTGCTGCTTTTCTGCAACTGGGAAAGAATTCTTAATTTTGGTGTGTAGATTTGGAGGAGACAATGTCGCTTGCATGATCCTGACCTTTGTAGGTGTACAGACATCACAACATCTGAATATGTTTTCCAAGGACTGGAATGGACTAGAATAAGCTGTGGCGCCCTGATATAATCTTCTAATATAAAACAGACTGGAATAGGCACAACGCTATACAAAATAATGGAATTAATATTCAAAACCAACATTACTAAGTACTTGCTATAACTCAATAAACAACAGTCTATTAGATTTAGTGGATGATCCAGTGAATATATATAAACCTATGTCCCAAGAACAGATGTAGTGGTAGAAGGAATAAATACAATGTGGGTGGAAAAGACTACATGTGTCAAATATATGAGTTAAACTTAAAAAAATTAAAGGGTGTGTATGCTAACAAGATTTGATCTAAAAAGAATGCATTAAAAATATAAGATCAACCTAAAGAACGGAATGAGTAAAGTTAATTTATTGAAAGACATCCTGAAGAGTTCATGGCAATCAATGTAAAAACCAAAAGAGAAAAAATATTCTCTAAACCTTTCAAAGAAGAAAAGGCAATGCAACTTGCTTTTGCCAAACTGTATACTTTGTAGGATTGTATTGTTAGTAGTGTTATATATTGTGAGATCTATTGGAAAAATGCATTCTAATATTTAAGAATAATTACAGGTTCTGACAGGTTCTGGAGAACCAATAGCGGAAATTTCGAGTAGTTCGGAGAACCAGCAAATACCACCTCTGGTTGGCCCCAGAGTGGGGTGGGAATGGAGATTTTGCAATATCCTTCCCCCAGGAGTGGGGAGGGAATGGGGATTTTGCAGTATCCTTCCCCTGGAGTGGGGAGGGAATGTGGATTTTGCAATATCCTTCCCCTGCCACACCCACCAAGCCATGCTCACAGAACCAGTGGGGAAAAATTTTGAATTTCACCCCTGCTTTAAAGTAACAAGGACTAAAACCCCACCCTGAATCATGTCCTGGGAATGACTTTGAGTCAATATCTTAATTTCAATCCAACCTATCTCTTAGATTAGTTGTCAGAAAAATAGAAAAGCAGAAATATGTATAAAGGCAAGATAGAAATTGAATGAATGAGTGATGGGGGAAAGGGAAGGAAGGAATTTCTTCATTAAAAATAATTATAATTGTCCCAACTTCTGAAATGGCACAGAGGGAAGTACATGGTCAATGCTTCCCTCCTCATCTTGCATCCACATCACAAATTCCACGCAGGTCCTGCATCCACATCACAAATTCCATGCAGAACAAAGGGAAAAGGACATTATAAAAAAATTAATAATCCATCAAGCACACATGTCTATTCACAGCTTAGCTCTGCAAAGAGAATGAATATGTGAGGGGTAGGCAATTGAGTTTATATTTTAGTATTTGTTTTTACCCCAAAAAACAAATGAGTCATTGTCCTGGTTAGACATTTTCGCACTATAATAAGAACTAGGCCAGCTATTTTTGACTACGTGGTTATAGCTTGTCTTTGAACATCGCAAGCTACACTAGGGACTTTTTGTTATTGCACTGAAGAAACAGAAGATACATCGAGCATATAAAAGATAGGCCTAAATAAGTAAAATAACCTGAAAAGTAAAGAGAGTCTTCGCAGCGAGATGGTGCAGTGGTTAAATGCAGCACTGCAGGCTACTGCTAGTTCAGCAGTTCAGCTGTTCAAATCTCACCGGCTCAAGGTTGACTCAGCCTTCCATCCTTCTGAGGTCGGTAAAATGAGGACCCAGATTGTTGGGGGCAATATGCTGAACTCTGTAAACCGCTTAGAGAGGGCTGTAAAGCACTATGAAGCGGTATATAAGTAAGTGCTATTGCTATTGCTATTGCTATTGCTATTGCTATTTCAGGTACAAGTTTTGCAAATGTCACTGAAATACAGGTAGTCCTCATTTGGTGACTGCCTTGTTTAGCAACTGCTCACAGTTAAACAGTGATGTTAACATAACTTTATGAACAATCCTTGCATTTGTGACCTTTGCAAGGAAAGCTGAGGTAAGATCATAAGCACAGTTGCGGTTTCACTTAATGATCACTTTGCTTAATGACTACATTGTGGGTCCCAATTGTGGTCTATAAATAAGGATTACCTGTATTATGTCTGGGTTCATGCATCATATTCAATCACGGATTGAGTATGGTTTTTGAATAAATCGCAACAACCGAAGTCACATATAATTCACCATAAACTACAATTTACAAACTACATTAGATAGTTTCATATAACCTACTAACTTAAAACCGAACAAGCAATAACTGAAGTCATATCTCTGCTTAACATTTCAACCATTCTGTTCCTGTGCTCATAGTTGACTTACCGTATTTTTCGGAGTATAAGACGCACCTTTTTACTCCCCAAAAGAGGGTCAAAAACTGGGTGCGTCTTATACTCCGAATGTAGGCCCCCCCCCCACCTGCCAGCCCGCCACTTAGCCAAGGGAGGAAAGCGTTTTCAGGTGGCAGCGCTGCGATCCCCTCCCCGATTCCCAAAACGGGGCGTGCAACCGGCGCTGCCTGCCACCGGAAACGTGATGCTCTTCTTTGCCGAGAAGGACCCTCAATCAGCCATCTCCAGGGAGCCATCCCCGTCCTCAGGAGGCAGCAGCCCCTTTAAGAGTGAGGGAGCTTTTTTATTTTTTATTTCCCTCCTTCTAGCCTGAGCCGGCCGATCGCTAGCCCGCCGGCAGTGACAGCGCGCCACAGATGTTCGCGGAGGGGAGGGGGGAGGTGATCGTTTGCAACTGCCACGCAGGTATGTGAGTCGCCCAGGGGTCAGCTGCACCTCGGGTTGGAGGGTCCTTGTCCTGCTGCTGCCCCAAGGAAGCTGCGGAGCTGAAGAAGCCTCCACCCATCTGCCAGCTCGCCACTCAGCCTTTTGGAATCGGGAAGGGGATCGCAGCACTGCTGCCTGAAAACGCTTTCCTCCCCAGGCTGAGTGGCGAGCTGGCAGGTGGGTGGAGGCTTCTTCAGCTCCGCAGCTTCCTTGGGGCAGCAGCAGGACAAGGACCCTCCAACCCGAGGTGCGGCTGACCCCCGGACGACTCACATACCTGCGCGGTGGTGGCGGTGGCAAGCGATCCCATCCCCTCCACAAACATCTGTGGCGTGCTGTCACTGCCGGCGGGCTCGCGATCGGCCGGCTCAGGCTGGAAGGAGGGAAATAAAAAATAAAAAAGCTCCTTCACTCTTAAAGGGGCGGCTGCCTCCTGAGGACGGGGGTGGCTCCCTAGAGGTGGCTGATTGAGGGTCCTTCTCAGGCAGAGACCCCCGCGGCAGCAGGGGCTGCAATGCAATGCTCTGAGAGGCGTGCAAAAAGCCTTCCTCCAATTTTGGAATCGGGGAGGGAAGTGTTTTCGGGCTGCAGCCTGAAACGCAATGCTCTTTTTTTGCTTCTGCAATCACTTTTCTCCCCATTCCAAAAACAGGGCAAACGGTGGGGTGTCCATAGAAACCCCACCAAAGCCAGCAGATTTATTTCAAAGAGAGGGAGGGAGGAAGAGAGGGGGGAGGGAGAGGGAGAGGGAGGGGAAGGGGAGAGAGAGAGAGAGAGAGAGAGAGAGGTGGGGGGCATACCACAATCACTTGCTAAAGTATTGAATGCTAGGTATGGCAGAATTATTTTTTTCTTGTTTTGCTCCCCCAAAATTAAGGTGCGTCCTATATTCTGGTGTGTCCTATACTCCGAAAAATACAGTAATTCCAAAATGGCTATGCAAACCAACACTTCAGTAACAGTTTTTGAGATATTCAATCTGGTGCACTGCTGGATTTAAATAAAGGCCCAAGGGGGGCGGAAAAACTGGGAAAGAAAATAGTAAATAAAATTAAGTATTCCTGCCAGGTTAAATCAGCAAACTTCCATTTAACTCAAATGTTATAACCACTATGCTATTACAAATTTTTTGGAAAAGGTAGCTCTAAACATGAAGGAGATTATGTAAGCATTGATTCCGTTGAAGAGGTCTTTCTTCCTCTATAAAGTACCGTATATACTCGAGTATAAGCCGACCCGAATATAAGCCGAGGCACCAAATTTTACCACAAAAAACTGGAAAAGTTATTGACTCGAGTATAAGCCTAGGGTGGGAAATGCAGCAGCTACCGGTAAATTTCAAAAATAAAAATAGATACCAATAATGTTTTTGAATATTTATTTCAAAGAAAAACAGTAAACTAGCTCTGTAAGTGGAAAAGAGGGTCAATAAAAATAATAGTCCTACGGGATTGGGCGTCTTAGAAGAACTTTTAATTAAATTAAATGAAATTAGCTGAAATTAATTTAAATGAAATTAAATGAAATGGGCAGAAGGACAGAATGGGGCAGAAATGCAGATGAGTCTTAAGCAAAACAGTTTATCCAAGTAATGCAATCCAATCTAAAAGGCTCAAAGAATATTTTCAGACCACCTACAGTCTGATATTTCTCCATGTTGTGTGAATCATGGGAAACAGAGAAAGAAAGGAAGAAATGGAAGAGCCCTTTATTTCTGTAAATGTTCCCAGGTAAAGGGCTCTTTGTGATGTCAGTCAAAAGGCATGGTATTGCCACTCTGTCTCTCTTATAACCATATTTGGTAATAGCAATGTCTGGTAAATGTTAATAGATATTTGGTATTAAAAATAAAATATGGAAAAAAACAGTGGGAGGGAAGAATGGAAGATAAAATTGTTACATTGCCTCTACAGTTCCATAAAGGAAGCAAGGTAATTGTCAGTAAAAGCCTTGAATATATTTTTCTAGCTAAACACTTATATTGTAAATTAGATAAAAAGTTATATGATCCTGTTTAACTGAATTCATTGCAATTCTAGTCAGTGTATTTTCTATGTGGAACTCCTTCTTGCCCCAATGGGGAAAGGAGGTATCTAGAATTTGTAGTGCTTTTGATCCTTGTAAAGAGCACTGGGATTTACGGCAGCATAGCCTTCTATGTAGGAATGGAACATCCTGTTCAGGTCAAATTTTCATCTTAGTATTGACTCAGAAATACATCTCTCTAAGTGCCAACCCTCCGCGATCGCCCCCCCCCCCCAAAAGGCATTTACTGGGAAACTAGTCCGGGCTCGGGGCGTTTTGCAAGCGGGCGAGAACCAGCCTCCGGGGCGGCGGCATGAACGAGGGCGAGGTGGAGGGTCCTCCGCGGCCGGTCCTTTGCAAGGAGATGTGCCCGGCGGGGGAGTTGCCGGCGGCGGCAGAAGCGGCAGAAGCGGCTGCACCAGCTGGAGCTGGAGCTGGACCCGGATCGCCAGCTGGACCCTCCCCCGCCGCCTTGCGACCTCCGCCCGGCGGTGCTGCTGGCCATGGTGCATCACCTGCTGGGCCGGTCAGTGGCCGAAGCCAGCGAGGTCTCCCCGGCCGAGTGCTGCGCCTGGACCCGGATCGCCAGCTGGACCCTCCCCCGCCGCCTTGCGACCTCCGCCCGGCGGTGCTGCTGGCCACGTTGCATCACCTGCTGGGCCGGTCGGTGGCCGAAGCCAGCGAGGTCTCCCCGGCCGAGCGCTGCGCCTTCGGGGCGCAGCGCTCGGCCGGGGAGACCTCGCTGGCTTCGGCCACCGACCGGCCGAGCAGGTGATGCAACGTGGCCAGCAGCACCGCCGGGCGGAGGTCGCAAGGCGGCGGGGGAGGGTCCGGCTGGCGATCCGGGTCCAGCTCCAGCTCCAGCCGGTGCAGCCGCTTCTGCCGCTTCTGCCGCCGCCGGCAGAACTCCGGGCACATCTCCTTGCAAAGGGCCGGCCGTGGAGGACCCTCCGCCTCGCCCTCGTTCATGCCGCCGCCCCGGAGGTTGGTTCTCGTCCGCTTGCAAAACGCCCCGAGCCCGGACTAGTTTCTCAGTTAATGCCTTTTTTGGGGGGGGGCGATCGCACCTCTTCCCCGCTGATCCCCGCAGCACGTGGAGACAATGACCGGTTCCCCCACGCCGGGGACACCCCAGCCCGGTTGCGCCAGCCCGTTGGGGGAATTCTAAGGATCGCGCGCTTTGGCCAATTTCCCTGACTCGAGTATAAGCCGAGGCGGCTTCTTTCAGCCCAAAAAGTGGGCTGAAAAACTCGGCTTATACTCGAGTATATACGGTAGTCAATGAGTTGCTGGGGTTAGCCTGCAATACACTGAAGTATGCTATTTGAAATGTAAAGCAGACTTGAAATGACATGATCTGGAAACAAGTACTTCAGAAATGCAGCAAAAAAATAAGGCCTGGGCAGCATTGGTGAAATCCACAATTCTTTACTACCAGTTCTGTGGGCATGGCTTGGTGGACGTGGTGTGGCTTGGTGGGCATGGCAGGGGAAGGATACTGCAAAATCTCCATTCCCACCCCACTCTGGGACCAGCCAGAGGTGGTATTTGCCGGTTCTCCGAACTACTCCAAATTTCCGCTACCAGTTCTCCGAACTGCTCCAAATTTCCGCTACCGGTTCTCTGAACTACTCCAAATTTCCGCTACCGGTTCTCCAGAACCTGTCAGAACCTGCTGGATTTCACCCCTGGCCTGGGGTTATTTTGACAGTTAATGGGAGGATTAATAGGGGGCAGTGACATCTATTTCTGTCCTCTAGAAACTGTTGCTGATCCATTCTGGCACTGGGGCAATAAGGCAGTGCTGATTAGCTCCTAGTTTGATGTATAAACCCAAATATTCTTCTATTCTTAAAGGTTAAAACATTATTATTTCACATGTCTTATTGTAAAAATCAAGCAGGGTGGTGCCTTTCATAAGACTTCAGATGATCCTCAAAGAGACATTCCACAAAGGTATTTTGTAGCTTCATGTATCCAGGAAAAATGTTGTCTTTATAAGTTATTTTACTGCTTTGGAAAAAGGGGGGCATATTGGATTGAAAAGACAAGCAGAAGGAGGAAAAAGTGTAGGAGAGAAAATACTGCTGTTGTGAGGTTGAGTTTTGGGAAGGAGAAATGTGTCCTAACTCCCAAACAATCCTCACTGCTCAGGAATGACAAAACAAAATCATGCATAAGTTAAACATAGTATCTTCCTGTCGGCTTCTCTGAATGTTTTTAGATGTGAAACTAAGCTGATACCATACATAGGTTTAAAATTGTGGAATGCAAAGCACTCAAAATAAATTTTGCAAGTTTCTGCCTTTGGTGTTCCACCATGTTTTCTATGGGCAGGGAGAAAAGAGGAATATTTATTGATCAATAGTTTAAAAAAATGCCCTCAACCTGGCCGTTTGATGTCAGTTCCACCATCTTTTTAATGATCCTCTGCTCCATTGTATCTGAGTGTATATTCATCCTGACAAAAATTTCTTCCCCAAATCCCTCCATGAGAAGAAAAAAAATCCTTGCTAATAGTGCCACCCGCAGCATATATTTGTCTACTATAAACACAACAGAAACCTGTTTGAATCCAGGAAGCTGCTTCAGCAAACAGTAAGTAGATGCTATCCTGCACATTGGGTGAAAACTCAGAATGTAGAAACTTGAAAGGAAGGGAGTAATGTGGAAATATACCTGTCTGGAGAACATCAGAAGAGAAGAGATAGAGGTTGTGGGTGCTCCAACACTGGAGGTTTTAAAAAAGAGATTGGACAACTATTTGTCTGAAATGGTATAGAATTTCCTGCTTGAGCTAGGGGTTGGACTAGAACAGTGGTCACCAACTGGTGGTCCGTGGACCACTGGTGGTCCGCGACAAAATGTTGGTGGTCCGCAGAAAAATTATTTGCATTTTTTATATTGCACTAAATCAGGGGTCCTTAAACTACGGCCCCTGGGACAGATACGTGCAATGAACGCTTGTGTTGCTGCAGAGAGTCTCCCCCTTCGGGGTCTTTTTGTGGGTGTCAGGGGGGGGACAGAAATTCCGACTTGGGGTCTGCTTCAGCCTCCTGGTGCGGGGCTTTGGGCGAAGGCTGGAGGGAAGTGCCTCTGGTGGCGAAGAGCTGGAAGGCCTTGTTCCAGTGGGACTGCATCATGGCCTGGAACTGGCTGACCATCTCAATCCGCTGAGCCTCCAGGCGCCAGTACCTGGCCTTGAACTCCTGCAGGTCTTCCCTCTGCTTGGAAAGCCTGTGCTCGGAATCCTCAGTGAGATGCTTCTGCTGAGCCTCCTTCTCAGTCAGATCCAATTTGAACTGAGCCAGCTGTTTTGCCAACTCTTTCTCATGGTGGCTGCTTAGCTCTAACAACTGCTTCCTGTTGGGGCCCTAAGGAGCCTGGGCGGGGAGGGGAGGAGTGGCTGGGAGGGGAGGGGCAAGTAGAGGCGGGTGAGGCGCCCCTTGACGTGAGTGACACTGAGTTGGCCATGCCCACCCAGTCACATGACCACCTAGTCACGCCCACCCAGCTGGTCATTAGGCAGATCATATTAGTGGTCCGTGGGATTTAAAATTATGAATTTAGTGGTCCCTGAGGTCCAAAAGGTTGGTGACCCCTGGTCTAGAAGACCTCCAAGGTCCCTTCCAACTCTGTTATTCTGACATGTCTCAGCTTGCAATGATTGTACTGAAGGAGTTTCAAGGGTGGAGAGATGGATTTTCTGAAATTGAGGAGAAGCAGGCATCTTGGCATAAAAGTATTGGAATAATTGTCCTCTGATACAGCAACAAGTTAATAGATGCACAGGTCATGGTAGTTCTGAGACAGAAAAAACATTTGAAAAATTCTCTGATTCCTGTTTTTTCTTTCCAAAGTTAATACAAATAGAGCCAAAGATGATGATGGCAACAACAACCATTTCACAGAACTTGAATTACAGCTAGTGTCAAGAAATTATCAGCTTTTTGTAGGTTTGGTTGATCATGTGTGTTTGATCTTTCTGAGAGAGGCAGATGGACAGATAAATGTACTTTATTGGAAGCTCATTGCACTAGAAATTACCGTAGTTTTATTCAGGAAAAGGCTATGAATAGTCCTAATATTTATGTCATTTGTAATTTTCTTGTTTACTTTTCATTTGTACATTTCTGGTTGTGTTTATATGTATGTATACACGTGTATAATCTTTTGCAACTGATTGATGGTGATGTGTTCAAGTGTGTTCCAATTGTTTTGGGAGTGCTTCCAAGGTGCTTCTTACTATTGGAACTACCTTTCCTTACTTTTGCCACAGTCATTCTATTTCTATTTGCAGGCCTTTGCATTTTGTCACATTCTTCAGTTCTTCTCTCTTCTCTTCTCTTCTGCTGTCTGCAGGTACTGCCACATCCACTATCCAGACTTTTTTGTCTTTCTTGTTAACAGGTGTTTAGTCTGAGCATTATATGGCAGGTGTTATGTGGCAAGTGCTTGTCTGTTTAAAGTCCCAGATCAAGACAGCTTCTTATTTTCTATTACTTTGTCTATTTTCCATTATTATTATTATTATTATTATTATTATTATTATTATTATTATTATTATTATTATTATTATTATTATTATTATTATTATTATTATTATTATTATTATTATTATTATTATTATTATTATTATTTAGCAGAGTCTTAAAACAACAACTAGTTAGCCTGCTTAATGCATTGCTTAATGTGCAATCTAATGTGCTAACTAGGACTTGCCCTAATTTGACCCTATATCCAGTTACTCAAATCAGCAGGTTTCCCTGCCAGGGATTCTGTTTGATGTTAATCCGTAACTGAGGTGTGCTGTTTCAATATTAGTTCCAATTTCTTCAGTGTGGCTCTATATTTCAGGGCTGTTGCACCTTCCTTTATATCACACACATTATATGGTCACATGTAATTACCTCTGAAGCAGTTACCAGTGGTGGGGTCCTACTGGTGCGGTCCACTCTATAGCACCGGTAATGGCCCGCTGGTGACGTCACAGTACCAGTGCGGTCGATTGCCGGTGCCTGGGCACCGCCATTAAAAAAAAAATTTTTAAAAAAATTTTCTTCTGCGCATGCCCAGAAGCCAAGCTTCCGGCACTGCGCATGCGCTGCCTTCCTACCCCACAGTGAGTCCAAGCAGGGGAGGATGGCTGAGGGAGCGTGTGAGACGCTGAAAGAACGGGCGGCAGGAGCTATCTCCATTCCCCTCCCTTCAGCAGTCCGAGAAGCCACGAACGTGTGGTGATGATCCTAGGCATTTTCACACGTTTGAGGCTTCTCAAGCTGCTGAGGGGAGGGGGAATGGGTGGCAGGACCTATCTCAGTTCCCCTCCCTTCAGCAGTCCGAGAAGCCAGGCCCACCCAGTCACATGGCTGGCAAGCCACACCCACAAAATAAGCCATGCCCACAGAGTGGTAGTAAAAAAAATAGGAACCCGCCCCTGAGTTACTACACCCTATAAACCAATGCTGCAGTCAACAACCCCTGAGAACACAATGTTGCTGTTCTTAGTTCCTCCAGGGATTATTTTGCTTTGATACCTCATCAGTTAATCTGGGCCATCTGGATATTATTCTTTTCTACCTTTGTGCCTGCTTTATGGAAGTTATGGCAAAGATTAGCCAAAAAGTTGGCAAATCATTCTGTTCCAAATTTGTCAAGTTGCACTAAGTATCTGTCAATTGCACAGGGTTTGCTAGTATGAGGCAGAAGATATTAAGATTGCTTTCTACAGAATGTCCATCTAAAGCCCGAAAATAACTTTCGACCTTATGTACAGTATATGCAAAACCTACAAATTCATGAATAGAATTGTTCCATTCTTCTCCCAAACCATGAGGAGAGGGATTAGACATTAATCGAAGTAGTTCAAGGTGTTTAGCCAATTGGGTGGTGAGTGGCAGTGATGGCACTGAGGGGGGTGACCAAGGGGTGCTGTGGCCCCCCAACGTGCAATATGATTGGTGACAGGTTGGGGGATAGGGCAAGATCTGCAGTGGTGAGGAGCTGCTGGCATTGTGGGGGGCGGGCACAGCTACTGGTGTTGGGGGTGAATGGTGATGGTGCACGGCTGCCGGTATTACAGGGGGGGGGGACGAACAGTGATAATACACGAGGGCGGGAGGGCAGCCAAACTGCCCATTCGGTGTCAGACTGGCAGGATCATGTGCAGGATGGGGTGAGATGCAACAGTCGAACTGCCTGTTCGGTGTCAGATCGGAATCCAGGTGCAGAGGCAACTGCAGGGGGAGGGTCAAAATGGGAATCCCTGGTCCACTGCTACCTGCCTGTGGAGAATGGCCAGAGGAGGGCCAGCGGAGGAGGAAAGCTGGCTGTAAATCAGCTGAGGCAGGTGGCTGGAGGCAAGCGGGCGCTGCCAAGGGTCATTGCCTAAATGTCCCAGACCTTCTTCTCACTGTCAGGAATTTTTTCCTTAGTTCTAGATTGCTTCTCTCCTTGATTAGTTTCCATCCATTGCTTCTTGTCCTGCCTTAAGGTGCTATGGAGAATAAGTTGACCCCCTCTTCTTTGGCCAGTCCCTCAAATATTGGAACACTGCAATCATATTACCCCTTGTCCTTCTTTTCACTAGACTAGACATATCCAGTTCCTGCAATCCATATGCTTTAGCTTCCAGCCACCTAATCATCTTTGTTGGTCTTCTCTGCATTCTTTCTAGAGTCTTAACATTTCTTTTTTTCCTTTAAGCATCTGGCACTTTACTAATGTTCTAGAATTTCTAAGATAATTGTATTCAATCAGATCATCAGTTTGTTCCTTCAGCACTTTCGGATGCAATCCATCTGGGTGTGAAGATTTAAACTCATTCAAAGAAAAGAAGTATTCCCAGAACATAGAAATATATAGAAAATATATCAATCTTCTTCAGTCCTGTTCCTTCATCCTCCCCTTCATTATTTCCTGGAACAACACATAATTTCTTATTGAAGACTGAATTGAAATAGGAATTGTGTTGCCATTTCTTTGTATCTTTTATCTAGATCCAGTCACAATTATGGAGAAAATATACTCAAGAAGACAAAGGAAAAGAGCTAGCCAGCAGAAACTATGTAAATTGTTGGATTATTTCTATAATGTCAGTGCTATGTATTATACAAAGTTCAAGAGGGCAGATGCTCTTCCATGAATTGATTTTTTTTCAGAGAAATATGGCTTGCTAATTTGATGAGCCATTTATCTAAGTGGTTTCTTCAGGTCCATTTTCCTTGTGAAAGTCAAAGAGGCAGCTGTCTTGTTCATCACACAAATTAATCCTTCTAAATTTAAATGTATATATAGCAGCTGTACGTGCTTCATAAAATCATAAGGGGAAAACCAGAACTCTTTGAGTATTGCTTGTATTTATGCTTTGTTTCATGGACAATGTAATAATATTGTACCTTGCACTAAGCAATGATTTCTATATAAAAATGTTGCTACATCTTATAGATGATCAGTTTATTTTTTTCAAAGACAAATTAATTTTTATTTTATGGACCTCATTTTACTTGCTGCAAATTGACCCGTTTAGTTTCCATTAAATATTTTCTAATCCAATCAAGTGACTTGCAAGATAGATGCCTTGATTTTGTTCCTATTTTGTCTATTTGAACTGGCAAAGCTAAATCCTTCTACTGAAGACTTTGATCTGAGAAGAGATAAGTTTTCCTTAAACATAGCTACTGTTCTGCCTTATTCTTAAATAACCTGGTCTTGCAAAGCAAAGCAGAAATCTATTCCTCCTTTCATACACACCCCTATCCCATTTCATTTCATCCCATATCCCATGCACTTATTTAGCACTAAGAAAACTCTCTTTTCTACATCTATTATTCCTTAAACACTTAGACAAATTATTCAAAACATGAAGTATGAGCAGAGTTCCTGAGAAATTGTCTTTATTTCATGGTATGAGAGCGATGTTTAGCTGAGATTCTATATAGCCGTGATGGCGAACCGATGGCACGTGTGCCAGAGGAGGCACACAGAGCCTTCTCTGTGGGCATGCACGCCATTGCCAGCTGGTCTTCTGGTTTCCGGCACGCACATGTGCGCCGGCCAGCTGATCTTTGCGTATGCCGGAGCCCCGGAAACTTGAAGACCAGGAAATCACACAGCGGCCACCTGGTCTTTGGGTTTCCGGCACCCCAGCACGCGTGAAGACCAACTGACCAGCGCGAAGACCAGGTCTTCAAATTTCCAGGGCTCCAGCACGCATTCCGGTTTGGGCCCTCGATGCCGAAAAGGTTCGCCATCACTGCTATATAGTATCTTTAGAGCAGAAAGAAAGAAGGGTTATAAACATTTAAAACTTTCATCGTCTATTTATTTGGAAATAAGTCTTACTGATATTGACAGAGTTTCTTTTTGAATAGACATGTATAAGGTTGCTTCTCTAATAAAACTATTTTCAGGATGTTTCTAGCCTTGTTTAAACTATTGTTCTTGTGTGGTATTTTGGCGTTATTTTAATGACCAAAACGACCCTTTCTCTTTTCTTCTTCTTTAGAGCAGACAATGTGGTCCACCCTTTTCATTATCCCTCAGATAATGCGGGGTTACCAGCTTATAATTCTCAGCCAGCATGACCAGCAACTATGCTGATAGGGAACTTCAGGTGAGGGATTTAGTTATGACTACTCTGGTTAATGAACCATTTCTGGACACCATTCCATTGCAGCTCACTTGCTTCTGTTCTGAAAACAGAAAAAGAATACAATGGCTTGCCAGCAGCCCCCTAGAAATGGTCTAGTGCAATGATGGCAAACCTTTTTTGGCTCGGGTGCCAAAAGGGTGCGCCCGTGCGTGATAGTGTGCACGCGCATGCCCACACCCATAATGCAATACCCTCCCCCTGTACATGCGCACAATGCCTGCGCTGCCCTCCATGCATGCGCACAACCCCTGCACTACCCCTCCCCCCCGTGCATGCACACAGGCCTCACTGAAGCCTCCGGACTTCTGGTAGGCCCAATGGGCCATTTTTCGCCATCCCCAGGCTTCAGGAAAAGCCTCCTGAAGCCTGGAGACGGCAAAAAAATGGCCCAACAGGCCAACTGGAAGTGAACCCTGGGGACGGCGAAAAACGGCTGGTTGGCCCATTAGGTGGTCCCCAGGGTTCAGGAGGTTTTCCTGAAGCCCAGGGAGAGCAAAAATGGCCGAAAAGAAGGCCGAAAATCAGCTGGCCAGCACACACATGTGCGCTGGAGCTGACATAGGGCAATGCCTCGCATGCCCTCAGATATGGCTCCACATGCCACCTTTGGCACGCGTGCCATAGGTTCGCCATCACTGGTCTAGTGGCAGCACTAGATAAACCATAATAAATAAATATGCAAGCTGTTACAAATTAAAATTTGGACTAAGTTGCTCTGCATATGGTATTGTTTTGTTCTTCTCATACATCATTCATTTAATTCTAGCATATCATGGCCTCATCTGAGATTACTGTTCAAGAAATCTCTCCAAGCATTCTGTGCCAGATGAGTCAGGCCTTAGTTCAGGACCTAGGCCAGAATCTGGTCCCACCAGCTGGAGATTCTCTGTCCAGGACTCTAATTTAAACTCACCAGTGGAACGTGAGGGCAATCTGGCTACCACATTTGTCACCCTATTGATCACCAGGATTATTCAGCTAATCCAGCTGGCTAGGTGGGTGTTCCCTTTCTCCTCACCACTCCATGTGCATGTTTCCTGAAGCTGTGTGCTTGGTGGTAGAGGACAACCATCCCAGATAAAAGGAGTGTACTGATCTTCCATCCAGGGTATACAATAACTTTGCTCCCCTGCTGGAATCTTCAAACAAGAGTCACTACTATAACTACCCATCCATAAGACTTCTAGTGCTGCCAAATTGAAGGCAGATAGAGGTTAAAGCATTTGGTTACAAAGGAGAACATATTAGGAATAAATAAATGTTCTTAATCGATGGTTATAATCTATGGAAGTCCTTTATGACATAGTGCCTAGTTATCTGAGAGACCACCCTGTCTGACAGTTTCTCCCCACTCTGTACAATTGGACAAGATGGGCATGCTCTGATTCCTTTGATTAAACTATGCCATCTGTTGGGATCTAGGAAATGTGTATTTTTTGTTTGTTTCAGCACCTATTTTTTGGGACCACATCTCCCCAAGATTTGTACGGCTCCTATTGTGATGATGTTCAACAAGTCTTTGAAAATCTGTCTGTCTCCCCATAGAGTGGGATAGGATGGGTTCTGACACCCTTATGGAATCTTATCTACATGATAGATAAAAAAGATTAATCTTTTTTCTGACATGTATAGTTTGCGTTTTTTTTTTACTGTTTTCATTATATTTTATGTCACCTAAAACCTTTTGTGTGCAGCTTTCTGAGCCCTGCCAAAATTTGCATCTGAATCGAAATGTTGAATTATTGAATACATTCTAGTTTAATTTATACATGGATTGAATCTGTACACTAATCAATTTAATTTTTTTAGCCTTTGCCAGACTACTTAAAGGGTATATTTGGCCCTTACCTCCCAATACTGATGAATAGCATTTAGTTTCTATCTGTTACTTTATCACAGTACAGAAATCAGTCAACTATGAAACTGAGACATACAAGAATTCAAAGTGTTAATCTCTAAAAATGTGATTTGTATGACATTGTATTCCATTCCATTGTATTATATTCTCCAAGATATAAGTTTGCATTGAGATATATATTTTGCATAAGTGATGAATACATATATTTGAAAAGGGATTAGGGACTGTATTATCAACTTCAGTAATTTGGAATTTTTCTGAAAATTCAAATACATTAAAAATAAATAAATGAAGAGCTTCTCCTTAATTTGCTTCTTTCCCCACATGCTTATTATTTACTCTTTGGTCCCTGTGAGAAATGAATATTTTCCTCTCCCTTAGCTTGGAAAAAAGAAGGGCAGGGAAGAAAGCAAATATGTTTATATAGATCAGAAATGAACACACACAGAGTTCTATGATACATAATTTTATGTATATCCTTTCTGTTTGGCAAGGGCGTGACGTATAGAACTGGATTGGAATGTGTTCGTGTCATTGAAATAAACAAGAATATACTTAATAAGCAGGCCCAGTTGATTAGCAAAAGCAATCACTCCATATGACCTTTGTTGTAGGTGATAAATGAAGATTGAAGGGGATCTATTCATCTCGTCTGCTATGTCAGGGAGGCACTCATCCCAGGTCTAACACGCTGCCAACATTCTAATCAGAGATAAGAACATGGAAGCTCCTGACAGGAGAAATCGTGTATCAATCTTATATTAGCATAATTCATTTGTACAATTCTGTGTAACCCTTCACATGTTGCCGAAGCTGACATTGAGTGGATGGAACATGTATTGCTTCTCTAAACAAGAGACAGTATTATTGTTTATCTACACTGCATTTCATTTTTCTCCATCCTGTTTCAACAGCAGTAATAGTTTAAATTTTGCAACATAGTGTCAGGGTTCCAAATAGCATCCAAAATTAAATCAGAGTTCAAGGCAAAGTATTCCTCAAAGTTCCAATTTATTAGTAGAGCCATGTTGGCACATCTGGGTGAAACCCGAATCTGAAGTCCCCAGAGTTTCATCACCTAGTTTAAAGTTCAATCCCATGTCCCCACACCCACACGTTCATCACATTCTCCAATCTCCAAGTGCCATGCTGGCAGAATCCACCCATCTCCTTCCGTGCAGGTGCAGGGGCGCAGAGACAAAGGATGACCTTGGCTTTCTAGAAAGGAATTTGTTATGATTACATACTAACAACCTCATACTATCCCCCTTCCCTTTTTCCCACAATAGAAAATGCATGATGGAATAATAAATAGTGTGGCAGGCCAAAGACTCTAAATAAAATGGCTTTGGCCTCACACATTCATTCATTTGTATAAAATAAATAAATTAATATAAATTAGAACCCCACTCATATCCAGTTACAAGACTGAACTATGCAATTGGAAATCCCCAGTTTAAATTTTAGCTCCACCAGAAAATATTTCTTTCACAGTTTAAGACTCATCACTAGTTGGAAAGCACAGGTTACCAAAATGTTATTTGTCTTAGTCCTCCCTCTCTAATTATATATATCATTCAGATCCTACCTCTGCTTTCCTTTTTAGTTTTTAGTTTTCTTTTTTATAGAAGGCAATTTAGGATCAGAGAGAGAAAGAAAGAAAGAAAGAAAGAAAGAAAGAAAGAAAGAAAGAAAGAAAGAAAGAAAGAAAGAAAGAAGGAAGGAGGGAAGAAAGAAAGAAAGAAAGAAAGAAGGAAGGAAGGAAAGAAGGAAAGAAGGAAGGAAGGAAGGAAGGAAGGATGAAAGAAAGAAAGAAGGAAGGAAGGAAGGAAGGCCAAAACCAATAAAAATAATGCTGGAAGTTGGAACACCTGCCTGTAAGGTGTCCACATTCTTAAATCTATCATGGACATAAAACTATCTTACCTTGTAGGGTTGTCCTACAGATCAATATTGGCAATGTATACAAAGTGTTTTATATTTGTTTTTATATAATATTTCAAGATCCTAATGGTTTAGGCAACAAAATTAATGTATAGTTTGGGTCCCTCACAGCTCCTCTCAAAGAGTGGGTGACAGCTGGGGCCAAAAGGGCCTTTTGCACAGCTTCACCTGGAATGCCAGTTGTGCCTAAAGACTTCCGTAATTTTGTTTATCTGAAGCCCCATGTTACTTGATTAATCTTAATTCTAGGTGCCAATGTGTGTTTGTGTGTGTTCATATTTGGTATCAGTTGAATCACAAAATATATTGCTGTTAATAGTACTGTTGTCTGGAATGTGAGTATTCAAGGTGGGAGGTCCTTTAGACAGTCACTCATGACTTGGTCCATTACAATTTTATTACTTTAATTGAATCTACAGGGGGCTGCCCTCGAAGACCATTTGGAAAATACAAATGATTCAAGCAGTGAAGGGTGTGTCATAGTACACACACACACACACACACAACCCAGATGCTTTGCAAGCTGCATTAGTTGCTAGTTGACTTCTGGGTAAAGTTCAAGGGGCTGGTTATTGCCTATATAGCCTTTCCTGCCATAAGGTCTGGCTCCTTGAGGGACTGCCTGTCTCCATATGTTTCCACCTGTCCATTGAGTGCTCTGGATCCTATCAATTAAACAATGTCATCTTCAGTGACCCAGAAAGTATGCCTTCTTGGTGATCACTCCTATCATCTGGAATGACATCCCCCACCCAGTATAGGAGATCTATACTGCTCCTACCTTACTGGTTTTTTACAAACTGCTCTAATCCTGGTTGTTCTCCCAGATCTTGGAATAGGATGGTGGTTTAGCTCCTTCGGTTTTGGACATTTTTGACATTTTTCTTTGGGTTACACAGTACTGTAGAGTAGGTCTTCCAGCCAATTGCATTCCCTTTCTTTGAAATGTTGTTTTCTTTTTCGTAAGCCACCTAAAGTCATGATAGCAACTTGAAACTGAATAGAATAAGTAAATAAAGGAAAACATATCCCTCCTTGCAGACTGATAAATGGACATATATCCAGGGAAGGATCACTGTATTTCCAACCCATATCAGTTTTACAGGTGTTTGTGTCATTCATTTCCACTTTCAGATTTATAGTGTGATTTTTAAAGTTTGTATTAAAAATCCACATAAATATGTATTTCCAAATATGTAAAGGTGTTTTTTTTAAGCTACAACTTATGGAGGGTTTGTACTGTTAACAGTAAAAAGGCATTTTATTTATTTATTTAAAAAGTTTACATAGCTGCCCATCAATAACCAACTGGGTGGCTCCCAATCAAAAGTTAAAACAGCAAGCAAAGCTATATTTTGCAGCTATCCTGCCTTGCCTTCTCATTACCAGAGTCTAGTCCATAATTAGGTATATAATTGAAATAAATGACTCCTAAGCATGTCTATTTCTGTGCTGTCTTTACATGCACCTACCTTCCCACCCATGCTAGCCTGAGCCTTAGCAACAATAATGCAATAAGAAGAACCTTGTGAATTTATTTGTAAATACTTTAAAAAATTGTTACAGTGATCACATTTTCTCAGAGAAAAACAAATCGAGGGAAGGTTTTGTGCCCAGGAAAATACTTCCTATGTGAAAACTTGGATGGAGTAAAATCACCTGGTCAGTTTCACTTATCAGAGTAAGCCACAGTTGTACAAAATGAAGCCCATCAGCTTGCTTGAAAGTCATATTTGGCCCCCAAAGCTTTCCCCCAGACTCTGTTGCCCACTAGGAAGCTATGATCTGGTCTTGTTCAGGTATCTCTTTTGTGTATGAGGCATACATTGTATGTCTGCAACTGTGGGAGAACATATTTTATTTTCAACCTGAGAATCAGTTGATATGTGAGGAGATGGCGTCTTTATGCAAATAAATTGTAGCAGTATTAATATTAAATCAATTTTATATTTTCCCCTATCCTTTCAAAATCTTTTTATGTGGCCCTGATTTCTTCCGAAGTGTAAACTTGATATGCCCTCAAAGACATGGTTGGATATAAGCCTAACAAAAAATGGGCACTGTTGGGTCATTGGTTTACTTTGAGCTTACCATGTTGAGTAAATCTGACTGCTTTAAAAAAAGCCGTGGCTTGTAATATTCTAAGCCAGTGATGGCGAACCTATGGCACAGGTGCCACAGGTGGCACGCAGAGCCATATCTGAGGGCACATGAGGCATTGCCCTATGTCAGCTCCAGTACGCATGTGCGCGCTGGTCAGCTGATTTTTGGCCTTCTTTTTTGCCGTTTTCGTTCTCCCTAGGCTTCAGGAAAGCCTCCTGAACCCTGGGAACGGCAAAAAACAGCCCAACAGGCCTACCGGCAAGTCCGGAGGCTTCAGTGAGGCCTGTGCGCATGTGTGTGGGAGCAGTGCGGGGGGTTGTGCGTATGCACGGGGGGGCAGTGTGGGGGTTGTGCGCATGTGCGGGGGGGAGGGCATTGCATTATGGGTGTGGGCACACACGTGCATGCTATCACGCGCGCACACACCCTTTTGGCACCCGAGCCAAAAAAGGTTTGCCATCACTGTTCTAAGCTATGATATATTCCACAACTGTCTTTTTATTCACAGTACATTGGCTAACAGTTTTATGAGGTGCATGAACCAGGATTAAATCATGCTTTGTTTTAATCCAGAAAGAGATAGAATTAGAAGATAAACTGAAAATATAGTAATTAAGAAAATTCTTGACTGTGCTGAATTAGACAAAATGACAATGGAATTAAATGAAAAGGAGGATTCGGAATACCATGAAATTTGGAATAGTTTATAAGAAGATAAGATTTATAATATATAAATATAGATATAATATATAATCGAGTGTACAAAGATTAATATTAATAGCTAATACGCTGTTAAAGAAGCATGATTTCACTGTTATGGTTTGTATTAGTCGGCGTTATGTTTGTAGTTGATTGCATATGATATTTGCTTACTGTAGTGTTTTCTACAGTTTTTGCATTTGTTTTTTTCTGTTGTGTTTATTTTTGTTGTTGTGTGTATTTAATTGTTATGTTTTTAAAGGAAAACTTAATAAATATTTTAAAAAATAAAAATAAAAATTATGATTTAAATTAAAAAAAATTTAAAAAAAGAAATTTGGAATAAATTTTATGATTGGCTTGAAAGGAGAAAGCAAAATAAATCTGTAAATAATTAACTTAGTAGTGTATATATGATGACTTTTAACTATGTTAAGTTACTACAATTATATCAATGAATAATAATTAAATATGTTAATGAAAAAGATTATATAATTATGTTAATTACAAAAATTACATAAGCATGAATTTACTGTCGATATAAATTGCTGCATTATAACCTGAGATGTTACGTAGTGTAGTTGTATGTATGTTATTGTACTGTTTTGTTTAGTCTATTTTTTGTATATATGTTTTCTTTTGTGTTGTTTTTAAATGTAAATAACTAAATAAAAATTATTTAAAAAAAAGAATTAGAAGAGAAAATGCCTTCTGGAACTATTAGAATTGTTTCCTTAAATTAATATATACTCAAAAAACGTATCCCATTTCCACACACTTTGTAAAAGTGTTTTAAATCCAGAGTTGCTTTTGTACTTCTCCAGTGCCTGAAAATCAGGGACATGTTCCTGTTACATAACTAGGAATGCCTTGGAAAGAAGCCCTGGCTATAAGCTTTTTGCATCATGATTATTTCAGTGGGCATTTGAGTTCGGATTCCCAGCATAAGCTTAAAAGCTTTTTCATAAATATTCCATGGCATTTTCTAGCCTTTAATGTGCCAGTTAGAGAGGAAGCTGTTTGAAGGGGAGGGATGTCAACAAATTTATCCACCAATAGCGTGCTCTTTTGGCACAAAAGCACATTCTTATCTTTACATCCCATAATGAGAAGGCAGAGCCTGAATATGTTGCTCTAAACTCTTCGGGTGGGTAAATACACCGTTGGGAAGAAGAAAGAGAAGAAGAAGAAGAAAGAGAGGGAGAGGGAGCAGTTTGTATTTTCTTAACTCCTGATCGGCTTGCCCAGATGACGGAACGAGTTCTGTATTTATCCTCCTGCGGCTCCTCTAAGTAGAATTAAAGGAAACTTCTTTTCGCATGATGTCAGACTGCGAGGGAATGGCTGTGGGTAGGTGCTTGATTTCTATTTACCACGCTGTCCTAGTTCACATTCTCAGCTTGCAAAAGCAATACATAGGAAACTGGCCTGGTTCTTAAGTAGACATCTAATCCTGTCACTGTGGGAGAACAAGAAGGTGTGAGAGTTTGGGGAGGATTTTCCATTTCAAAGCCAGTTTACATCCTGCAGAGCTTTTGCACAGCCATAACAGGAAAAATATTGTGGAAGTGACATGTTCTAGTTTAAAGTTTTGAATATAATAAGCGTTATGTGTTTATTTGGCTTGTAAAAATAATTAACTTCTGTGCTGAGGGATTAGACGAGGAACATATAATTGTGTGTGGAAAAATGGTGACAGCATACATTGTGACTAATTCCTTAGCCATGGTAATATCCAGATTTGTGTTCAGGATCACCTTGGCAGGCTCTGTCTGGAACAGGGACCAGAAATAGCAGCCTGCTGCAATATATTCCTGTCATTTCCTAACTGCCAAAGATTGCAGAAATGGGAATGAAAACGAAACAGGGATTTTTGCTGAAAGATGGAAGTGCACTTTAGTATGAAGTTGAGTTCTTAGCTCAGTATATCTAAGCATATTCTTTTACCTTTAGGAGGCTATGCCAATCTTAGCAACGCCACCATAGAAATTGGCTGAAATAAATGTTCACAAACTTCTGAACCCTCACTGTAAACACTGCACCGTACTGTTTCTATTCCAAAAAGGAAATTGCATTAAAGAAATCCAGTCCAACTAAATGCTGAGCCATTTTGTGAAAAGGTGATATAAAACAGCTCATTTGAAAATAACTATAGATGCAGAAGAGCAAAACTTTGATCTCTTTCAGTACTGCATAAAATAATTCTGAGAAATCATGGAGTCACTTTATTTCCTGGGCATGTGATGATGTCCATTATGGCATTTTAGAATGCAGATTGTTTTTCACTAGTGGTTTGCAGCACCTTCTACTGTCACCCTACCATTGTTGTGGCAATACTGTATAATGGCAGTCTTTATTGCTCTAATTGTGTCACAGCACAATTGATTGGTCAATGCTATAAATCAGTAGAAGAAATAGCCAGAGACTATTAGGCCACCAAATATCTTCCATTGTAAAGAATTAAAAGAATGAAGATTTGAAAACCCATTTATTCATAATATGAATGCTTTCTCATGTCTGTTATCAATATATACTCAATATATGACTATACTCAAGTCCTTATTAAAGATTTACTTTTTTTATAGCAAGGTATATCCAGAGAGAGAATAAACCTTACATAATGATAAGGGGGGGGGGGAATGGAAGATTGAAATAATAGATAACAGATAAAGGAACAAATTCAGTGGCTGTTTTTAAATGTGAAATAAATGGCCAAATAGGGAATATTTCAATGAAGTGAACTCAGAATTCTTGCATCCATTGGTTTGTTTATATCTAGTGTTTTGAGACTGGAAACTGAGGAATTATTAGCAGCATTAGTAACTTGCAAATCTTTGTTCTATGCTTCAATTGTATCATATTTATCATTATCAAAGTATAATAAGTGTGCCCTAAAGATTTTACCAAGAGCTGAGTGATTGTGCCAATAGAGACATGCAGAAATAAGTTTTGTTTGAGCAGTGTTTGTATTCAAAATATGTATTTCTGCATCTCAAAACACAGTTCTAACTTCTGCATTGAATGAAAACAGCATTGGATGCATTAGAGGAATAAAGTGGAAAAGAAAGATTCTTGTCTGCCATATCAAATGCCCTGTTGCCAAGTTTGTACCAGAGCTAGTTGTTAGAAGCTGGAAGCATATTTGCTTGTTAAATAGAGATGAGTCATATCAGGAAAGTGGGAGAAGACAGGAAGTTGGGAGTTGGGAGTTACAGTAAATGACAGAAACAGTATTTACAATGAATGTAATTAAAATGAATGCCATAATGACTACATGCATGATGTCTTTTTTAAAAAAGGCTTAAGATACAAGTTTTTGCAACTATTGATAAGGAAAAGAAAGTTTTTGCCTTACTGTGGCAATAACTGTATTACAAACATATAATCATTCGTAGTTCTATTGATGCCTGTGAATATTTGCCTGTTGCAGTGATTTTATGCTGGGAAAAGCATAAGGGATTAAAAACGATAACAACAACCTGCCTCACATTCATCAAAGTCTGATTCTGCTACAGTCTCCTCACTTCATGTCTTGACACTTGATGCCTGAAAGTATTTACCGTAAATGAATACATGAATTGCTTTAATGCCATTTTTATACATAGTTTGACTCAGAGCATTACCATACATGGCTTCAGATCTGTACAGGAAGTGAATTAAGCTCCCTGCCAGTTAGTTGAGTCTGGCTGGCTTCTTTTATTTACATCAGATCCTGTCTTTCTCCTCCTAGAGTATGGAATAGTTTTGTGCAAACGTAAGTTGTTTGCACAAAATCTTTCTTTGCAAAATCCATATCCTGGTCCAGTAAACAGTATTCAGAAATACTGCCGATGAGTTGGCTTAGATCCATACAGTATCAGGTATAAGCATAATATTCATAGTGTGGTATTTTGATACTGAATAGTTATTGAAGCTTGATACACAGAATTGTTTTGTGATAGTCAAGATGACTCCCTCAGGCCTAATTCTTTCATTCGGACCATGGCTGGATCCACACAGTATGGTGGCTGGTTATTGATGGCTCAGATTATTGTGTAAAATCAATTGGGTTAATTTTGTAAACCGTGGTTCAATTAGTCATAGGATATCATTTTGTGTAAACAAAGTTAATAAGATTTCTGTAAGTTGAGCTTTCAGTCGTAATGCAATAAAATCTAACAAAAGGCAGTTGGCAAACAATATCACTTTCTCCAACATGTGAGTAAAAGTATAGATGATGGCTGGATATTATTCACTTTTTCTATTATCCAAAAAGGAAAGAGAGAATGAGAACTCATGTGGAGCAGGAAATCCATCTGTGCTGGAAACTGAGCTTGAAAAAAGAAGCAGAGAAGCAATTTAACACAACCTCTGCACGGACTCTGGCACATATCTGGATTCTCAAGTCAGCTGATAAAACTGCATTTTTGCAGATGTACATGCTTTTTCATTTACACATTTTCCAAGATATTCTATACTACAACTGGACTTTCAAGACCTTGTTATATTTATATTGCATTGTACTCATACAGTGAGAGCCATAAGAATAATGCATTTCCTGGCCTTTAAGGAACACAACTTCTTTTGAATTTTGTAGCCAAGATTTGACAAGAAAAACTGTTTGTGATATTCTTTTTCAGGACTAACAGATATTGTCTGCTTCAAATCTCGAAAGCAATTTTATTTTTTTCTATCATCTCCCCTCCCTTCATGAACTCTGACCTGTTTTTACCTTCCCCCAATATTTGTAATTCCTCAAAAAGAACAAAGATACATTATAGGTATTCCTCGCCTTACAATCAAAACTGAGCCCAAATTTTTTGCTGCTAAGCGAGACAGTTGTTAAATGGGTTTTGTCCCATTTTACAACCTTTCCTGCCACAGTGGTTGTTAATCATTGCAGTTGTAAATTAGTAAGATCATTGTTAAGTGAATCTAGTTTCTCCATTGACATTGCTTGTCAGAAGGTCACAAAAGGATCATGATAGCATCCAAAACTAAATCAGAGTCCGAGGCAAAGCGTTCCTCAAAGTTCCAATTTATTAACGGAGCCATGTTGGCACATCTGTGAGAAACCCGAATCTAAAGCTACGAGGGTTTCTCCACCCAGTTTAAAGTTCATTCCCTTGTTCCCACACCCACAAGTCCATCACATTGACCAGTTGTCTTCTGCCAACGTGTCCGATACTCCCATCAGCTTCTGGCCAGGTGCTGAACAAAGGATGACCTTGAAAGCCTAAAAGGAATTTGTTGTGGCTACATGTTTACATTGCTCATGCAACAGCCCCTCCCAAATTCCCACAGCAAGCATACATTCAAAGCATCATGTGTGGCAGGCCAAAGTCCCTAATAAAATATGGCTTCGGCCTGACAGGCGGCCTCCCCTCAAGAAAAAAGTGCGTCCTGCAGAAGAGAGAGAAAAAACATCATAGGGGGTTAATTCAGCATTCTTAACCATCCCTCCCCCCCAGGGGGACCCTTTGGCTTGTTCGGGTATTTATCATGGAATTGCTTCACTAGTCTATCTGCCTTTACTTTCCAACTTTTTACCCATGTGGATTCGGACAAAGGGTACCCCTTCCAATGGATTAGGTATTGCAATTGACCCCTATACAATTTGAAGTCTAAGCCTGCCAGGGACACTGCAACTGTCAAAAATATGAATGAGTTGCCAAGCATCTGAATTTTATTTATTTATTTAATTATTTATTTTGGTTTTCTTATATGCCGCCCAACTCCCGAGGGACTCAGGGCGGCGTACAGCAAAAATACAAGAGCACCAACAAATAAACATTGATTAAAAGCAAATACAACAATTAAAAATTCATTATTAAAAAAACATCCGTCGGCCAGACATACCCGGGGGAGAGCTCAGATCGATTAGTCTCTACCCCCTGCCTGCAGGAAAAGCCATGTCTTGACGGATTTTCGGAAGGCCAGCAGGGTGGGGATGGTTCGGGTCTCTGGGGGAAGTTGGTTCCAGAGCGCGGGGCCTGCCACAGAGAAGGCCCTCCCCCTAGGGCCCGCCAGCCGGCATTGCTTGGCTGACGGGACCTGGAGGAGGCCAACTCTGTGGGCCCTAACCGGTCGAAGGGAAGTATGAGGCAGAATGCGGTCCTGGAGATAGCCTGGTCCTAAGCCATGAAGGGCTTTAAAGATGATGATCAACACCTTGAATTGCACCCGGAAACCGATGGGCAACCAATGCAGCTGGCGGAGTATAGGTGTCACGTGGGTGTATCTTGGCACACCCACCACAGCACACGCAGCCGCATTTTGCACCAACTGAAGTCTCCGGATACTCTTCAAGGGTAGCCCCATGTAGAGCATGTTGCAATAGTCCAAACGGGAGGTGACAAGGGCATGAGTGACCATGAGTAGAGCCTCCTTCTCCAAGTATGGCCGCAACTGGTGCACCAGGCGGACCTGTGCAAAGGCCCCCCTAGCCACAGCGGTCCTTAGTCAAGAATCATGAGGTACAACACTTAATGATTGTCATAGGGTACAAATAAGCAATCAGAAAACAATCAATATTAATATAAGTCGTAAGGATACAAGCAACAAGTTACAGTCATACAGTCATAAGTGGGAGGAGATGGGTGATAGGAACGATGAGAAGACTAATAGTAATAGTAATGCAGCCTTAGTGAATAGTTTGACAGTGGTGAGGGAATTATTTGTTTAGCAGAGTGATGGCGTTCGGGAAAAAACTGTTCTTGTGCCTAGTTGTCTTGGTGTGCAGTGCTCTATAGTGTAGTTTTGAGGGATCATCAATAGAAATGATCCTTGGCTCCATTTGTTGAGAAAGATATAGTTTCATTACAAGTCAAGTGCATTGCAGTAGTGCATAGCCAGAACTGAGAATTGCATGCCAAAATCACTACCTCCCCTCCACAATGACCAAACAAGTTTAAGTAAGACGTTTTCAGAACGGTCACTTCAAGAGTAGGTTGGTATGCAGCTGCGTTCTTCTCCCAGTCAGGTGTCCCTGAAACAACATTCAGTGGAGATACAGCAAGCAGCTTTGTGGGGCTGGGGGGGAACAGCAGTTATCCCCACTTTCCCCAAGCATCCCCCCTCCCCATAGTTCATGGCAGATTGTTACTGAATGGGTATCAAAGCACAAGCAAGTGTGAGGTGGCAGCTGACACCCACATAATTCCTAAGCTTTTACAGCAGAAGGAGAATCAGCAACAAAATCCCACAGAAATAAAACTAAACAAATAGCAGTATCACTTAAACTTATATACCACTTTGCAGTGCTTTACAGCCCTCTCTAAGCTGCTTACAGAGTCAGCATATTGCTAGAACCTCATTTTACCGGACCCAGAAGGATGGAAGGCTGAGTCAACCTTGAGCCGGTGAGAATCGAACTGCTGAACTGCTGGCAGTCGGCAGTCAACAAAGGTAGCCTGCAATACTGTATTCTAACCACTGCGCCACCACGGCTCAAAGCTAATACTGACTGGGGAATTCGAATACGAATCAGAAAGTCTTAAAGTTTGGACTACTTTGCTCGATTGGATTACTGCAATGCGCTCTACATGGGGCTGCCCTTGAAGAGTATTCGGAGACTTCAACTGGTGCAAAATGCAGCTGCGCGTGCTGTGGTGGGTGTTTCAAGGTACACCCACGTAACACCTATACTCCGCCAGCTGCATTGGCTGCCCATTGGTCTCCGGGTACAATTCAAGGTGTTGATCATCATCTTTAAAGCCCTACATGGCTTAGGACCAGGCTATCTCCGGGACCGCATTCTGCCTCATTCTTCCCTTTGACCGGTTAGGTCCCACAGAGTGGGTCTCCTCCAGGTCCCGTCAGCCAAACAGTGTAGACTGGCGGGGCCTGGGGGAGGGCCTTCTCTGTAGGGGCCCCCGCTCTCTGGAACCAACTTCCCCCAGAGATCCGAATCATCCCCACCTTGCTGGCCTTCCGAAAAGCCATTAAAACATGGCTCTTCCTGCAGGCGGGGTGAGTTTGAGACGATTTATATCTGATGTCTCCCCCATGTATGTATGGTGTGTATATATATATATATATATATATATATATATATATATATATATATATATATATATATATATATATATATATATATATATATATATATATATATATATATATATATGTATATATATATATATATATATATATATATATATATATATATATATATATATATATATATATATATATATATATATATATATATATATATATATTTAACTGTTTTAAATTGTTTTTTAATAATTTGTTTGGAGTTTTTATAAAATGTTGTACGCTGCCCTGAGTCCTGAGGGAGTAGGGCGGCATAGAAAAACTACCAAATAAAATAAAATAAAATAAATAAATAAATAAATAAATAAATAAATAAGTTGCTGAAGTTGAGAAATGCTGGACTAGATCATATATATGCAATCCATTCTAAGCAGACTTTATTGGCTTTTACCCCTTCTTTAGAGATTCCCCAGCATCCTTAATATCCTATTTTCAAGGCTGGAGCTTTCTGCGAAAGCCTACCTCTAGTCTTAGATCCAGCCAGTCAGTGACTGAGTTGAGAGCAGTGCAGTTCAACTTATTTCAGTTATACAAGGCTCACTTTTTCTGCTTCGCACATGTCACTTGTCAAGTTTACATATATATTTTGTCGCCCAAACTTTCAATGAATTCATGAATAAGAGAAAGAGAAATCAAAGCTTAAATAGGTACCGTCAATTCTCCCCATCCTATTTCAGCATCTTTCTTCCACTCATCTTCTCTGTGAATTTATCTTTACATACAGTATTTGTTTGATGATTTGCTGCTTTGCAGATCAACCCCCAGAACAGGCTGCTGTGTAGGTATGATGGGTCGATTGGTTTTCAAAATTGTATAAAGTTTGGCTGAGGAGCAAGAAGCACGGACTCACAAGCTGTGCAATGGACTATCTTTCTGTTGCTGAGTGTGAGAGATGCTGCTGTCATATTAATGATAATTGGAAGTCAGAAGTGATGAGGACAAAGCAGGAGAGTAGTGTAATGGTGACAAGGTTTGGGGAGATTTAAGCATGAAGCAGATAGTATAGATAGATAGTCCTTGAGTTACAACAACAATTGAGCCCAAAATTTATGTTTCTAAGTGAGACATTTGTTAAATGAGTTTTGCCCCATTCTATGACCTTTCTTGCCAGAGTCGTTAAGTGAACCATTGCAGTTGCTAAGTTAGTAACGCGGTTGTTAAATGAATCTGGCTTCCCCATTGACTTTGCTTGTCAGAAGGTTGCAAAAGGTGATCACATGACCCCAGGATACTGCAACTGACATAAATATGAACTAGTTGCCAAGCAACTGAATTTTGATCATGTGACCATGAGGATGCTGCAACAGTCATAAGTGTGAAAAATGGTCATAAGTCACTTTTTTAAAAATGCTGTTGTAACTTTGAATGGTCACTAAATGAACTGTGATAAGTCAAGGACCACGGGTAGTGTGGTAGATAAAGATACTATTTATGATTTTACAGCACAGGGCCCCTGCTTTCCTGATAAGGAAATGTGAGCAAGAAAGACGTACAGAAATGATGTAGTCTTTTCCATCATGGAAGGACTCAGAATTCCCTCCTTATGCAGTAAAGAACTTAGCACTATCTAGCTGCAGTGCAACATCAAAACCTACCATAAAAAGCTTTTTTCCCCCTTCCATTTAGTCATGTCCAATTCTTGGAGATTTGCCTGAACAATTACTGCAATTCTCTTGGCAAGGTTTTTCAGAAATGGTTTGCCATTGCCTTTTTCCTGGGGCCGAGAGAAAGTGAGTGGCCCAAGGTCACCCAACTGGCTTTGTGCATCAGTGGAACTAGAACTCATGGTCACATATTTTGCAGCCCGATCCCTTAACTACTATATCAAACTGGCTCTGTAAAAACAATGTTAACAACATTGAAAATGTTAATAAATTCATGGAAGCGTAGTTTATGCAGTAGTTAGAATAACCAAATGCCATAATTTCTGTGCCATTTGTAGTCTATACAAGGAAGGTATTTGAACAGCTGCACTATTGTTCTTGTTGGGCGGAGTGGGAGTAGAATAAAGGCAGAACGTTGGGTGGAGAGCTACTGTCCACAACTTGTTTGCGAGTCAATAAGTAGACACTAGCTGGTAATATTTCTTTTCCTATAAGAAACTTTAATTATATACAGTTCTTTAGATTTTAGCAGGCAGCCTCTCAATAGAAAGCAGTGACTTGCTTTCTCTAAGTTGAATGGAAAATGAAATGTGTGGGGAGATGGGAGGATAAAAACATAAAAGAATGGGGCGGTAGAAAAACGCATCCTGGGATTTCAAGCAGAAGAAGAAATGCCAAAATATTCTGACATCAGTATAAAAAAATAAACAAGTAACTAAGGCAGCAGTCCTATAGAGCCCTGGAAAGTAAGGCAATTTTCACACACATAACAATTAAAAGGCACAGTACTTTTCTCCCCATGTTGGTGTTCTGGTATCAGCAGAGTGGAGAAGGGATACCTGAGAATAGACTGGGGTAGATCACAAGAAGCTCTGAAGCTTCCTAATCCTCCAAATCTCATCAGGAGAGGGATTATTGCAAATCAGTCTTTGAACTACTTTGAACCTCTGTTACTGCTTGCAATGGAAGTCTTTACTATCTTGCTTTCCACTGACAGGTAGCAGGAAGACTGCTAACGTTGATAATGGCTCCATCAGGGCAAGGAGCAGGGGTGAAATCCAGCAGGTTCTAATAGGTTCTGGAGAACCGGTAGCAGAAATTTGGAGTAGTTCAGAGAACCAGCAAATACCACTTCTGGCTGGCCCCAGAGTGGGGTGGGAATGGAGTTTTTGCAATATCCTTCCCCCAGGAGTGGGGAGGGAATGGGGATTTTGCAATATCCTTCCCCCAGGAGTGAGGAGGGAATGGGGATTTTGCAATATCCTTCCCCCAGGAGTGAGGAGGGAATGGGGATTTTGCAATATCCTTCCCCCAGGAGTGGGGAGGGAATGGAGATTTTGCAGTATCCTTCCCCCAGGAGTGGGGAGGGAATGGAGATTTTGCAATATCCTTCCCCCAGGAGTGAGGAGGGAATGGGGATTTTGCAGTATCCTTCCCCCAGGAGTGGGGAGGGAATGGAGATTTTGCAATATCCTTCCCCCAGGAGTGGGGAGGGAATGGAGATTTTGCAGTATCCTTCCCCCAGGAGTGGGGAGGGAATGGGGATTTTGCAATATCCTTCCCCCAGGAGTGAGGAGGGAATGGGGATTTTGCAATATCCTTCCCTCAGGAGTGAGGAGGGAATGGGGATTTTGCAGTAGCCTTCCCCTGGAGTGGGGTGGGAATGGAGATTTTGCAGTATACTTCCCCTGCCACGCCCACCAAGCCACGCCAACCAAGCCACACCATGCCCACCAAGCCACGCCCACAGAACCGGTAGTAAAAAAAATTGGATTTCACCACTGGCAAGGAGGATTGCTCTGCAAGAACTGGAATGCAAGTTAGAAAATACATCATGTAAACATAGTAAAGCAGTGTACTTATAGTAAGTTGACATGAATTTTGTAACCTTACAAGAAAACCCAAATGCCATCATACACATTTAGCTATGCAATATCCTAGTAACATTGTCAGAAACCAGTTTGGATAATCAGCAAAAATGTCTGATCCTTGGAAGATGGTTTTAATTCTGGAGCCTTGGTGGCACAGTGATTAGAATACAGTATTGCAGGCTAACTCTGCCCACTGCCTGGAGTTCAATCCTGACCGCCTCAAGGTTGACTCACCTTCTATACTCTGAGGTTGATAAAATGAGGACTCAGATTGTTGGGGGCAATATGCTGATATTTGCAAACTATTCAGAGAGTGCTGTAAAGCACTATGGAGTGGTATATAAGTGCTGTTACTATTGCTATTGCTAAGTCTATGAAGTCAGAAGTACTAAGAACAGTGGAAGCATCTCTAAATGAATGAACATGGACAGTATACATACAGAGAGAGCAGGGGTGGGTTCTAACTTACCTCGCTGCCAGTTTGCTTCCTCCCGCGCCATGTGGGCGCACCATGTGGGCTCGCATGCGCAGTGCCAGAAAAAAAAGCTGAAAACAAGATGGCAACCGCATGCACAGTGCCGGAAACTCGGCTTCTGCGCATGCTCAGAAGAAAAAATAATAATAATAAAAAAAGATGATGGCACCCACGGACCGGCACAGACCGAACCGGGTCGCTCAGATCATTGTGACATCACCAGCGGATCGTTACCGGTTCGGGCGAACCGGTCCGAACTGGGAGGAACCCATATGAGAGAGAGAGAGAGAGAGAGAGAGAGAGAGAGAGAGAGAGAGAGAGAGAGAGAGAGAGGGGGGGAGGGAGGCAGGCAAGCACACATACATACACACACACACACAGAGGAAACAAGATAGTTGCTTTACTAAAGAAAAAAAAATATAGCATAATCATTCTTGTTCTTTTCATCTCTCTGACCTTGAAATAAATCTGTGTAATAGAATAAAAGGTTCAATGCTGTATCCTTTTTTTGTTCTGCCCCAGATTGTTTGAGGGATTCAGGTTTTAGGAATTTTGATGATTGCTTTGTCTGGATTCATAAGGTGATAAGAACTTAGTGACTCCCCAAATTTCACACATACTGAATGTTCTGTAGCAGTTCTTGGTTTAAAAAAAAATCAAGATGGATTTCTAAAAAGTGTATTTTAAGAAAATTATATTTCAAAACATTCATTTTGAACTTTTAGTATTATTTTTAATTGTGTCACAAATAAAACCAAGTGAATACATACATAGATAACTAAACAAATAAAGATTTGGAACATTTACTAATTCTTAATATGGACATATTTGTATCTGATCAGAAAAATAAATGAGAAATCCCTTTGCCTGGCACATGGTTTAATAATTGTGTTTTTCTTCTGCTGTTTTATTAATGAATGTAGGGACAGATTGCATCACTTGAAATGGAACTGCAGTGCCACTCCTAGAAGTCATACTTGTAAGCACTTTCCCATTCAGTGGAATTTTAATTAACAAACACACCTATATTTGTATTGCAAAATGTGCTATATTGCAATGGCAATTTCTAATAAATTGTACAGTAAGCTACTTTATTTGTTGTATTTGAAGAACATCATTTATTAAAAATTGCCATTACAATGTACCATATTTTACAGTAAAATGTATGTATGTGCAAATAAGGGAAAAATATTTACAGTTACTTTGACTAACCTATAAGTATAAGCGCGGGACCCCCGGGCGGGCGGGGGGGAGGGAGGAGGAGAGCCAAGAGATGCTGGGGGCTGCTCCCCTTCCCAAGCCACTGCCGGCTCCCGAAGGGGAGGCGGGAGGCGGGAGGCGAGGAAAGGCCTCCCGCCTCCCCCCCCCACCTGGACGCCGACATTAGCCGTCTTTTGCCCTCTGCGCATGCACAGCGTTCTGCGCATGCGCAGAGGGCAAAACTCAAATGGCGGCGTCCAGGCGGCCCCGCCCCCCGTCGGTGTCCCGCTTAAAAAAAAAAAATCTGGTCACTTTACCATAACTGTTAACTCCAACTGTTTTGGAGGGAAACTTAGAACATTCATATTTGGGCGGGCTTTTTCAAGTATTATGATTGGTTAAGGCCCTGTGGGCCCAGAGTATAAATTACAGTGATTTCCCTGGAGTTCCTCAGTTCCAGTTTTTAGTCAATAAATGTTGTTGTATCTATTATGGTTTGTTTCTTGCCTGTTGAAGCCCACTACGCAATAGAGGGGGTACCATTATTTGTTGCCACAGAATAAAAATAATCATAAGCAAACATATATACTGTATACTGTATCAATGGGTTGTGTATATAAATGTGAAGTAGAATAGGTTAAAAATGACCTATTTTTAAAAAGATCCTCCAGATCTTTGAACTGCAGTTTATAACTTCCCTTATTTATATTTTTATTATTCCACTTTATATAGCTGCCCATCTCACCTATATGCACCATGAGAGATTGCTGAGTTGGCTGAGAGATGGAGGGCCATTAGTTCCAACTGTCTATTATCCCAAATAGCAGGATACAAAATAGCAGATTTAAATTACAGGAAAGTGGTTGAATGTTTGGAAAAAATATTAGGAAAAAAGTGGAAAGAAACAATAAAAGCAGTTTTGTAAACTGACACTTATCCAGAGTACCAGGGGTATCTGCAGAGAGAGTATCAAAGAAGTTAGGATGGAGGCACACCATGGATCCAAGCCCTGCCCCTTTTTATGTGCATGTAAAAAGGGGTGGGGCTTTGATTACATGGGTGTGGTCATCATCTTGACTTTTTGATCTTCCTGAAGATCCCACTGCAGAGAATAAGATCCATTGAACTATCTTCTGAGTAATTATGTATAGTATAGTTTAATTTAAACCAACCTCCTTTAACCAGAGAGCTATGGTACAATAGCCGTAATTTTGTTAACTCTATCTAAGCGAATTGTCTACACCATCAGACAACTGCAGTCCCTTGAATATTTAGAAGAAATATGACAATCAAACTTAATTGTTATTCAGATTTGTACTGTAGACGTCTTTGTGATAGAAATAAATACACAGTGCTCATTTCACCATTATACATTAAGATGGACAGGGGACGGAGGAAGAATAGAAATCTGTTGCTTCTGAAATTCCTTTTTAAAAACATAGCTTTTAACGCCTTTGTCTCGAAATCAATCCTGTTTCAGCAAATTGTGTAAGCAAAGGGCAACCCAAGCAGCTTTTTAAATGGCCAGGAATGAAATTGCCATCCCCTCCTGAGCAGAGGATGAAAAGTAGGTAAAAAGAGTCTCCAGGCAAAGGAATGTGCGTGTATGTAGGACTAATATCCAAATGGGTTACCACAATGTAAATGGGGCCCTGCTGAGACTTATGAATGAGGGCAAGTCAGAAATAGGCTCTTGCTTTGCACAACACATTTTCACAAGCACCCCTACAATCCATGGGTGTTGCATGCAACAAAAGATCACAAAGCCTTTGAATTCACAGCATGCAGCCTACATCTGCTACAGGATAACATTTGAGTAAAAAAAAAAAAAAACACCCAACAGCAACAAAGAAGAGAAAAGAAAATAGCTTTCTTTTGAAGCAAAACTATTTCGTAGGATAGCCTGATTGAAGATTGTCACATTTGGGATATTTTTTTTTAAAAAAAATGAAGTTTCAGGAGCTCTTTATTTTTTTTCTGCCTCAGATCTTACCATCAGATAAAAAAGAGATTTTTAAGTAACTTGGATGTCTGAAAGCTGTGCGCTCATCAATGAAATGACCTTGTTTTGACTCAGAAAAGAAAGGAAATATGGGGCTAAAATCTGTTCTAGCAAGCTGTCATTTATTATTATAGAGGACAATATTAGATATGCATTGTACCCACTTCATCAGCAACATCATTAGTCAGACTCAAGCAGGGGTGTTCCCTCATTAAAATCATATTCAATGGGAATGATAAATGAGCATATTTGTTAGGATCATTTTATGTGATAGAACTTCCTTTTACTCCTTTATTTGTTTTTGCAGTTAGTCCAGAAAGAGTTTTAGATAACTTAGAAGCTGGCATAGCATATTGTGAGCAGGAAAGTCACTTCTAGTTGTCAAAAATAGAAGAAAAATATCGCAAACAAAGGAGAAGGAAGCAAAGGAAGGCAGTTTTGAATAAAACCTATATATGCCAACTTACATGCTACAAGGTATCTTTAGAGAGAAAAGTGGGAATATTATCATCTAATATTAATGTATTTTCCAGGTGATAAGTATTGATAAGATTTACCTATAGCTCAGATTTCAACTGAACATTGAAAATTGCTTGAAACATCTTGAAGTGTGACAATGCAGCCAAATATTTGGAATGTTAGTAGATATTTTCTCATTGGAGTAATTCAAGCCAAATTTGGATAAGGGAGTGCATGGATCATCTACAGTCTGATTTCCATCATCAGTCTGATCCAGTGGTGGGTTCCTACCGGTGCGGTCCACTCTATAGCACCGGTAGCGGCCCGCTGGTGACGTCACAGTACCGGTGCGGTCGGTTGCCAGTGCCTGGGCGCTGCCATTTTTTTTTTAAATTAATTTTTTTAAAATTTTTCTTCTGCGCATGCCCAGAAGCCGAGCTTCCAGCACTGCGCATGCGCTGCCTTCCTACCCCACAGTGAGTCCAAGCAGGGGAGGATGGCTGAGGGACCGCGTGAGACACTGAAAGAACGGGCGGCAGGAGCTATGTCCATTCCTCTCCCTTCAGCAGTCCGAGAAGCCACGAACGTGCGGTGATGATCCTAGGCATTTTTGCACGTTTGAGGCTTCTCAAGCTGCTGAGGGGAGAGGGAATGGGCGGCAGGACCTATCTCAGTTCCCCTCCCTTCAGCAGTCCGAGAAGCCACGAACGCACGGTGATGATCCCAGGCATTTTCGCACGTTTGAGGCTTCTCAAGCTGCTGAGGGGAGGGGGAACGGGCGGTAGGAGCCTAGGATCATCGAATGGGGAGAAGCATTCAGGCCGGACGGAGCCTCCTAGAAGAACCACTGCCGTGATCTTGCTGCTCCCACTGCGGGGGGCGGCGTTGCAGGGGGACAATGCCCCCCCCGCTTCTCCGGCCGCTGCCAAGCTCCCGAGGCCCACGCCCACCCGGTCACATGGCTGACAAGCCACACCCACAAAATAAGCCACACCCACAGAGTGGTAGTAAAAAAATTAGGAACCCGCCCCTGGTCTGATCATTAGAATGGATTTAGAAAATCAGCTAGAATCTATTTTTTTATTTCTTTGGATTGAAGCATCATACAGTATTGACTTGTTTTGACATTGAATTATTTACCTTGGTAAGTGATTTGGACTAATTTGAAAGATCACTTCTCACTCAATCATCCTATAAATCTTTGTATGTAGCAATGGGGAGGATAGTATTTATGATTCCTGTCATTACCATTCACTCTCTCTTTAAATGCCTCCTCATAATCCATTTCTTTCTATTGTAGCAACTTTACATTTCTTTTCAAATACACCACCAGGGAAAGCAGCATCCTATGTTAGTTTTCTCCCCACCCCTCCCCTCCCAAAAAATACTTTGTTGGTTGATAAACCAACTAAAGGCAATAGAAGAAAGAATAACAAAAATAGATTGTATACCAACAGGTTCCAATGTCACCTCCTTTGGCAAGGTAACAAATATATTTTGCTAGCTTACAGTTTTAACAATTTACCCAAGAAATAATCCTTAGAACAGTATAAATTGGCATTATTAATAAATCTGCAGGATATATATTTTAGCTTAATATTCACCCCTTGCACCAGTTTCACCATCCTGAAGAAAAATAATTAAAATAGAAACCAATACTAAATGTGCATTTTAGTCACTAAAAACAGAACTAAACCTAGGGGTTAGAAATAGCTAATACAGATGAGATCATGTTGTATATTCTATCTAAGATTTATTTCTGTCCATGTATTTTCTCTGGAATTTATTTGAACTATTTTGTTTTTCGTGTTACTCGGATAACTATTGGGTATGAAGATTATGTTGAATGAGTGAACCTACAATATTATAATTGGCTTAGTCTTTAAATGAATAAAACTAAAGGTATTTGTGGAACTTACTGTAAACCTGCAGAGCGTGAAAAATAGGACAGCAATTCAATGGAATAGGAGCAGGACAAATGGAGTAGATTTGTGTGTTCAGCATAACATGAAAATGAGTCTACATAGAAGCAAAATATTAGGGCTGTACAATGCTTTGGATCTGGCTAAGAATAAGTGTTTCAGGGTACAGGAGACCTCAAATGCAATACTGTATTTATTAAAGCAATTTTCTCTGTTTTCAGGATCATACAACTGCAATGAAAACTTCCCTGTGGCAGCTGCATGATTCTGAAATAGCTGCATGGCTGTTTTAATAAGATGCAGATTGGTGTTGCATTCACGTTCTCTCATGTTTCTAAACATCTCTTTCAAACTGAATCTAAAGCATTGCACACCCCTACAAAGTTCTGTGTATGCAGTTGGAGGCCACTGGTTAAGAGTATCCATACATAGAGAGAACAATTACCATATTTTTCAGAATATAAGACGCACTGGAGTATAAGACGCACCTTAATTTTTGGGGAGGAAAATAAGAAAAAAAAAATTCTGCCTACCAGCATCCATCTGGCTAGTGTCCTTAGCAAACAGCCTGGAACAGGTATATTAGCCTTGCAAAGCTCCGTTTTAAAGGCTGCTTTTTCAGCCTTGCAAAGCTCGGTTTGAGAGGTTGTTTTTGCCTTACAAAGGTCCATTTTAAAGGCTGCTTTTTCAGCCTTGCAAAGCTCGGTTTGAGAGGTTGTTTTAGCCTTGCTCCGTTTCAGAGGCTGGGCGGGGCTACATTCAGTGTATAAGACGCACCCAGATTTTCACCCTCTTTTAGGGGGAAAAAGGTGCGTCTTATACTCCGAAAAATACGGTATATGTATTTTATGTACAGGAGCTGTTTAGACAAATTGGGACAAATGGATACGTTTTTACTCCTTTGTCCACACTTTCAAAATAACATATGTTGCAACTCCTAAATTCCATTCAAGAGGTACTATACACTTAAAGCACTTATCTGCATCAATATGTTCCTAGAAATCTGAAGAGGACCAGTATGCAATATTAGTTTATGTCAAAAAGCAAGCAAGCAATGACTTACTCCCAAGCCAAAATGTATAGAACAAAATGTTGAAAACTTGCATATTTGCAGCTGATCGATCCAAAGGAAGACACTGAAGCAACTCTTACCACCACTTTGTTCTCCTCAGACTGGCATCCTAAGTACATATCTACTACATGAGTGTGCATAAGCAGCCTAGCACTAGTAATAAATTTATAGCAAGCAGTTTTCTTGCTTTGCTAAGCAAATTTTATTGTTACTGTGCAACCATTTAAAAAAGTGTCTCTGAGACTTGAAGTTGGTTTTAATATCCCTCTTTATTGGTTTTTCCTAATATAGACTTGATCAACCTGCTCTCTTCGGGAGTAAAATGAATTAAATTGTGTCTCCATCTGGTTGTTAATAGCAGATACTTTATTCTCTCCGATGAAAAAGCAAGAATAGCAGAAATACATAGAAATGTGTGCTCCACCTGAAGCAGAGATGTTTCAAGGAGTTTCCTGATGCTCCAGAGCAGTTAGAATATTCTGCCACTTGCAACACGCCAAAGCTGCTCCTCTCTATTTGCCAAGATGATGATCAAAAAGTTGATTGTGACTACAACATGGTAAAGATAACTCTGGCACGATCCTGTACAATTTAACATATTTGAAAATCAATATAGACGCCATCACCAAATACAGCTGAAATTGGCTGTAGAACTTGACACTGGAAAAAGGACAACCAAGGATGAAGCATAACCATGCACCTTGTTCTCTAACCATTTGCCTATTTTCAAATGTATTATATGGAACAGTAATCAAATCTTAAGAACAATTTTTTAAAAAAGAGATATGAAAGTCCTGAGTTGTAATTTATAGCTTCAAATGAATTTGAATCGAACCCAGAAATCTATAGTACATTCATTTAGATTATAGTGAACCAAGATTTCTATAAATTTGGATTTTATGTTTGAACATGCAGTGGGGTTTATGAGATGCAGTTTTCTTGGGATGAATAAATATTGGACTCAAAACACTGATTTAGAGGTCCCACTTTTTTGATTCTTTGTGGAGGATCTTGTCTTTTTTACTCTCTCTCCAAAACTATTAAGTTGTACAGAGTGCTCAGCCACTAGATGTCTCTATATGCTACACCAAACTTCAGAATCAGAGAAGGTGAAGTTTACAATCAACAATAGAGGACAAGTTGTGAGTAAGATTGCTGAATGCTTGTTCTTTTGCAAAGCTGTTTTGTTTTAGTGAGTAATGTCTTCTTTGTCAATTGCAACACAGCTTTTATTTTTGGTATTTGCTCTTTGTTTATTCTCTTGAGACGATTATAATTTACAAAGCTAGCTGGATTATAACAATTAGTAGCACAGTGCTTATACAATGGGCTGTATTTCCAAGTAAATAAATATTGTACGGCAGCATTTCTGATAATCTTTTTGGATACAATCTTGTCTATACTCACAAAATACATAAAATATTGGGGTGGCGTGATGGCTCAGTGGTTAAGACACTAGGCTTGTCGGCTGGAAAGCAACCAGTGACCAGATAGGAGGAAGCATTCCTGCCATAGTGCATAGTAACCAAGTGGAGTGGAAATGTTTGCCTAGAATGAAACAATGCACAATAGATAAATGGAACAACACTGCTTGAGAAGTTGGAATCTTCTACTTTCAGTATGGTACAGGAAAAGGACAGGCAGAGATGGCCTTCTTTGCGGGCTGGGGCAAGTAGGGGACAAGCAACACTGTTTATTCCCACCTGTTAGAAATCATTAGCATCTTCTACTTTAGGCGACCTTATCATGTAGATCAGAACCTAATCTTTCAAAAGTAGTCTGAAGCCAACTGATTATTAACTTCACTCCCATCAGCCATGAAACACTAGTATAAGAGAGAACTCTAAGACATCAAGACCATCATTCTTCTCCTGACATTGAAAGGCCCCGTGAAATAGGAACTGGGGGGGCGGGGCAGGGAGAAACGAGAGTTCTCTCCTCTCAGTGGGAAAATGGCCTTCTCACAGGAGCTGCAGCAATACAAACAAATAAACAAAAATAGCAGAAATTAACTATCAGCGGATACTGCATGATCAGACAAGTTCACGAGGAATCTGAACTGGTGCAAAGCCTTCCAGTATCGGTCCTTTAAGTAACACAAGGTTAAATAAATTTTGGATAACACAGCCAATAACTCAAGTGGCTGCAACCTATGTAGATTTATGTTCCCAGATCTAATCAAGTACTGTACTATAAAAATACCAAGGCCTTAGTTTATGTATTTCATAGTGGCTTCTAATAGCTTATTTAGAACCAAAGTAAGCAATGCTCTCATAAAAGCAATTAGATGCATGTCTCATATAAATTAGCTCTCCTTGCTTGGGTGCATTATTAATGGATATTAAAAGACATATTGGATTCACTGGTTGTGTTTTGTTACATTACAGGCCGTTCCACCTTTCCAGTTGAAAAGTGTTTTGTGGAAAATGACCCTATAGAGATTTGGAAACATTCTTGTGTAAAACTATACAAATATCATTTCATGACGGTTTCATAGGCTACTAGAGTAAATCTTGTTGTGTTGCTTATGCTGCAGCACAGCTGATCATACTTTCATACTGCACCCCAAAAAATATTCTCACATTTACAGAAAAACTTTATGGAACACCACTAATGCATTTTAATTTTCCATTTTTTTACACCTAATCTTTATGCACTTTAATTCAGCACAATAGATGAACCAATGAATTAAATAAATAAGACTACTAGAACATAGCACTTCCTTGAAATTAGAAGTCAGTCTAATATATGTGAACATTCATGAGTGAGCAAAAAAAGAAACACCCCCCCCAAAAAAAAACCAAACACCAAATCCAGCTGTGAATGAATGTAAGGGGGAAAATTCTCACCCATTATAGTATTTTTCAGCTATTAACTAGTTTCTTACAAGAAGCTAATAGTGTATTATAAACTCATAATCCCATCAAGAGATCTGGTGACAACCAATAAATAAATCCAGAATTGTGAAATAAAACCAAGTTCTTTATTACACTACTGTTCCCAGGAGGGTAATATAACACTTTAATTATGGTCATTTCAAGATTATTATTTAGCATTACTACAAAGACAACTCTCATTAGGTTCAATTTCCAACCTCTTTCCATATGTGTTCCAAACTCATCTGTTTTAGAACATAATTTACAGGAGATAATTGGTGCAATAAAGTAGGGTGTAATAAAAATACATTTGTACCATCATATAAATACTGAATCCAATTTCTATATTTAAAATGTTTATAATTTTAAAAACTCATTTAAAATAGTTTACTCACTGTAGAATACTATGCAGATGTGAGCTTCTTTTCTACATCGATAATGTCATTCCCTAAGTAAAAATAAACACTTTTTGACCAATAATAAATAAAAATAAATAAATAAAATCATCTCCAGCATCTTTTGAGAGAGGAGGCAAGAGTTAACTTATTTAACTTAAGAGTTACATTGGTGTCAGTCCAATACAGATCAGATTTGTTAATATAAAGGCTAGGATATCCACTCTGAGGAAGATGGGGGTGGTAGTTCAGAAATGTGAAAAATAAATAAATATAATTCCTATATTTTCAAAGGACATGCAATATGATAGAAGATGAACGGATGGATGCTCCTCAAACACAACTTTTATATACTGAATGTCTGTACTATTGTTAAAGACACAGAGAGCCTGTTTATGCAGTTGATCCCGTTTCCTTTTGTGAAAGTCACCCAAATGAATGAAACCTTTGCAAAACTAGGCAATCAAAGTATAGGCTGCAATTCACATAGATCTTTGAACTGTACAAAGGTTTATTGTATTCAGGCGTAACAAGGGAACTTCCAATGCACAATTTTCTCTGTTCCCCAATCCCTCTAAATAATTTTGAAGCTGACTTGCAATCACCTTCCCTCCTGCCAAGCTACAGAGATTATTTCTAAACCATCAATAGGAGAGCACTGAAGGTTGTTCAAATAATGCCCCACTACAGCTTCTTCAATAATAAAAATATCTTTATCCTGAAATATAAATGACTAGAGCCACACTTACCCTACGTTGATATAATGGAAACGTTATTCCTAAACAGCCAAATTGCCTTGCCATCTTTCCCTCATTGCATTAATGAATCTGGCACATGTCTGCCCAGTGAATAATCCCACAGGGTTTACAAGCCATCCCCAACACAGAGCAAACCTATCCTGCTTTTCCTCTACAGTGCTTTGTCCTGCTTTGCTTTGCAGTCCATAGGCTGGGAGTCAAAGGCTGCAATGTGGAGCCAACTTCTACAACTGAAAAACCAAGTGCGAGAATGATGTATCTGAACACACATGCCACCCGATGCAGCAGTATGTTAGCAAAAATAATGCAATTTTTTTCCTGTTGTTTATTGAGCAGCCAGATCATACCCCATCTTCATCGCCATGCATTTCTTACATTTACCAGCAAATTGCAGGTGGTGTCATATGAATTCCAGGTACAGATCCAAAGTTTTCCTTACATGTCATGGGGCTCAGTAAAAATCTCCAAAGGAGAAATGATGGTAAAGAATCCAAGAGCAGAGAAGAGTTTCCCAGTGATCAAATGGACCAACCAAAAGCTTTGCAGAACCAAAGCACTGGGGGGGGGGGGGGAGTTACAGCAAGGTTGCAAGATATGGGTTTGGCTTCAGAAGAAGGAAAAATAAGTGATCTAAAGAGTACATATGGTTGTGAGAGGCGGAATATTAACTGAACCATAGTTAGTGTCAGGCACAAAAGACCAGGTCCACATGTCAAAGTTCAATTGAACTGATTTATTGCTAAAAGCCTATGCACGGGAATCTTCTCAACTAACCGTCAGCATCTGGCTAGAATTAGACTAGAGTCAATGGCATCCAAGGGGGGTTAGACTTAGTTCCCTTGTGGCTACAAAGGGATGCTAGGCTGATTCCTCCTTTTCACTACGCCCCGAGGTTCTGACATTCCTTCTCCTACAATTACTGTATGCAGCAGTAATGTTACTTAGGATGACCACCAGATGGTGGCAAAGAGATATAGAAACCTCCAATACTTTGTAGCCCAGATTTGACAGGTTTAACCATGGTTTAATGAATTAATCCAATATCTTGAATTCACACAATCTAGTGAACCACAAGCTAGCCAACTTGATTTTAACATTTACATTCATTTATTTATATTTCACATTTCTGAACCGCCCATTTCCCTCAAAGAGATGCTTTACTTCATGTTTAATCACCGTTCACTAAATTAAACTAAATTGCCTTGATGAACATAGAACCATATTCTAATGATAAGAGCTTAGTATGCATTATACAAGTAATATGGTGGACTAATATTTGATTTGGTGTGTTATGCATGACCAAGCTAAATGCAATACTATGTAAATAGCAATTATGTTGCCAGTTTTTAAAATTGAATACAAGCAGACATGGGAACAGCAGATTTATAACCTTAGGAAGGAAGTAAAATGTTTTAACCCTTCAATGTTACCGTGATCCTAATCCAGTCTGATTCACATGCTGGCTGTTTGTTTTAGAAGGAAAATCTCCCTCTAACCCAGAGGTCTTCAAACTTGGCAACTTTAAGACTTGTTATGCTGTTATGTGCATTGTTATCTATTCTGGCTGGAGAATTCTGGGAGTTGAAGTCCACAAGTCTTAAAGTTGCCAAGTTTGAAGACCTCTTCTCTAATCCAATGGAAATTTGCTTTCCAGTTTAAAAACAGCTGGTAAAAAAGATTTAAGGCAGAATTACAGCAAGAGAAGTATGGTTAAAATCCTATTTTCTCATTAAGATTGTAATCCAGATTAGCAGACCCATGCCTGCTATTTACACAAATATTGCAAACAATGAATTACCCATTTAGGTCACGTTTGATTTGATATCTGCTCAGAAGCCATGGAAAGTAGGAAGCGAAAGGCAGAGATTTTTGAAGTATTTAGAGCTAGAATAAATTCAAACTGTTCTGTATACATTGTACGTATTGCAAATTTTCTAAAGTGATTTGACAGAAATAACTCTTAAAAAACAGTGGGCCTGAGACTTTCACACAACTGCAGAAGGTTCTGTGGTACAAATTCTTAAAATGACAGCATTGATGATGAAAACCTTTAAGATTGGCACTGAAAAGACATGCCCTAAAATGGGTGTAACAGAATGGAATAAATTCCTCAAGTCATTGCGATATTTGCAGTTACGAATTCATTTTTTAAAAAAAGATCTGACATATTACATGAACGTTTATAGTGCTTCTTTTCCCTCGTAGGAAATATCATATTGCAGTTTTATTCTTCGCTGGGATATGTTCTCTTACAACCTGACAATGTTCTCTTAATCCCCTACTTTGTAAACCTGTTACAATCTTCTACCTGGCTGATTACAAATAGCAAATGTGTGTAGCAGCACAGTTAAAAAAACCCTTTTTGCTCCTTTATTCCTCCTTTCTTGCCCCTCTTTCACAATGATAGCAACATAGGATTCAAAGAAAGAGAGATGGAGGCAGTGGCAGATTTTGGTGATTGGTGGGCCATCCCGTAATTCAAGTGTTTCCCTCAGGGCTGCCTGTATATCCCAAGACTCTTTACAACTTCCAGCCCTCTCCTCCAATTAGTTGGCAAGCAAATGGAAACTGTAAGTTGGAGAACAGATGTAAACTACAGTGTATGCTTTAAAATAGACATACAAATGTTTAAAAAGTTAAACTGTCCCCAAAGTGCTGCCATAAATTTCACTGCCTGCCATACACGGATGTGTTCCCATGCAGTTATTGACTCTCAGTCCCTCTTCCCATGTTACTTACAACTCTTGCCAATCAAAACATTGCCCGCCCTTATCCTAATTGGAAGGAACCAAGTCCAGAGTGTGACTCAGACTAAGATGCCGTCAGCAACCCCTTTGGAGGCAGATGATGGCAGTGAGGCTCCTTTTTTAGACTGAACTATCCATCTCCAATCCATCTGAATGGGCAAAGGAAAGGTTAAAGTGGTGTAACAGTCTGAGAGCATTCTTTTTTCCTGGATGCAGAGATTCATAAGCTCATTGACTTATTTCATGGCACATGATTTGAGAATTTCTGCTTTTATAATGCTATGGGAAAAAAGAATCGGGTTAGAACAGAACAGAATAGAATTCTTTATTGGCCAAGTGTGATTGGACACACAAGGAATTTGTCTTTGGTGCATATGCTCTCAGTGTACATAAAAAGACAAAATACATTTGTCAAGAATCATGAGGTACAACACTTAAGGATTGTCATAGGGTACAAATAAGCAATCAGGAAACAATCAATATTAATATAAATCGTAAGGATACAAGCAACAAATTACAGTCATACAGTCATAAGTGGGAGGAGATGGGTGATAGGAATGATGAGAAGACTAATAGTAATAGTAATGCAGCCTTAGTGAATAGTTTGACAGTGGTGAGGGAATTATTTGTTTAGCAGAATGATGGTGTTCGGGAAAAAACTGTTCTTGTGTCTAGTTGTCTTGGTGTGCAGTGCTCTATAGCATCGTTTTGAGGGTAGGCGTTGAAACAGTTTATGTCCAGTGAATATTTTCACAGCCCTCTTTTTGACTCGTGCAGTATACAGGTTCTCAATGGAAGGCAGGTTGGCAGTAACTGTTTTTTCTACAGTTCTGATTATCCTCTGAAGTCTGTGTCTGTCTTGTTGGGTTGCAGAACCGAACTGTTAGATGCATAAATAAACTGGCTTGGCATGGTCTTAAGTTTCCACTTCTTTACTCGATACAGTTCAGGTTTCCTTTGAGTTCTCTCTTTGTAAATTGGTACTTTTCTTCATATGAGCTAATGATCTGGTGACAATAAAAAATATAAGAGAAACAACACGTTTGTTGTTGCACCAAGTTTGTCACCCCAAGAGCACCTCTTCAGTTAGATGATCATATGCCATGGTATAATTGTGTCAATTCTTTGAAGTAAGCCAGGCCAGAAACAGATTAGACAAGAACTGCTAGAACTCTCCATTACAGCTATAGGATATAATAATAGAATTTTGAAAGGCTGACAGTGTTTCTCTTTCCCCCTCTTACACGAAAGAAAATCAAAGTGGAGCAATATTGAGTTTCTTTCTCACTCCTTCCATTCCTTCAGGGCTAGGATCATGTTTACACAACCAGTCTTGCATTCCTTCCAATCCTCTACAAGTAGAGCCAATTAATTTCAAACTTAACGTGCTGAGCAAGACAAATTGCTGTGAAAGCAGCCCTATAGCTAAATTTTTGGAACTAGGAAACTAGTGTTTCCCAGTTTTAAAGGAATTCTTACTGCAATCCCATCTCCAGCATCCTCAGCTGTTCCTCCTTCACACTGGATTTGAGGTGACATAACACCCTTTCACTGTCTTTTTAAAGAGAATGAAGGGTACCATTTATGTATTTATTATTATTGACTTATTGACTTGCAATTCAATTGAAATAGACATATACTTAAATCACAATTAACATAATCATTAAGAGCATAAAATAAAACCCTGACATAAATTCTAACTCATAATAGTCCCAACTGGGTCTCAAAAGTCTGACGAAAGAGCTCTGCATTTACACCTTTAATGGGGTATGATGGGCCTCTGTAGGGAGACTATGCCACAACCTGGGGACTACTGTACCAGTACCACAGAAAAACATTGATTCCAATTTCCCACTTCTCCCTCATGGGTGGGGGTCCTAAGCACTCCCAAATGGACAAGGCAGGCAGGACAATTCTATCTGAAAGAAAATATTCTAAAGATAAGTAGAAGCCAAGCCATGTAGGGCTTTGAAGCTTAAAATCAGCACTTTGAATTGTACTCAGAAATGTACCAGAAACCAATGCAGTACCCACAATACAGGCATTACCTTGCAACATCCCTCGGGAGTTGGGCGGCATACCAATCTATTAAATTAAATTAAATTAAACTAAACATAAATTAAGCACAAAGTTGAAGCAGTAGGGTGCTAAGTCACTGTTAGGCTTTATGCTGTCATATTGTTCAGAAGAAGTCCATAAGCAGCAGACACAGCAACAGCATGTGAGGACAACTGCAGAATGCTCTGAATTGATTTACGAGGGGTTGCTGGGTAAAGCAGCTGCTACTAGAATTGTCCCTATTGGTGCTATTCTTTGTTTATTATGCATTGGTTAAATATTGCACTGTTTGGCCTTTAAACGTTTGATATTTTATACTATCATGCCAAATCTAAAATGTATAAGAGAGTCCTATATGGAGGGGGGGGGAAGAACAGAGAAACCTCTGGTTTTTTTATGTTGGAGATGATATAGATAGAAAAAGTAGGATATGGTCATTAAGTTGCAAAAGCAGCTCAATGCAAATTAAATAAAAATGATTTCAGACACTTGCCACATATTAGGCACACACGGTAGCTAATCAGTTTTTCTAATACTTTTAAAGTAATCAGGTGTGTTTCAAGTGCTTTGATGAAAACAAGATATATTGTAAATAGAATAGAATAATAGAGTTGGAAGGGACCTTGGAGGTCTTGTAGTCCAACCCACCACTTCAGACAAATGGTTATTCAACATCTTCTTAAAAACTTCCAGTGTTGGAGCATTCACAACTTCTGGAGGCAAGTTGTTCCACTGATTAATTGTTCTGTCAGGAAATTTCTCCTTAGTTCTAAGTTGTTTCTCTCTTTGATTAGTTTCCACCCATTGCTTCTTTTTGCATCTAATGCAAAAAGATTGTGTCTAATGCATCTAATGCAGTACCACAGTCTATTAACAAAGTTATTTAATTAATTGGTACTTTTGTTCCTGTCTCCAAAAACTGGCACAAAGCCAGAAAACATCACAACTTTTGAAATGCACCAATACCACCATTGGATGGTGTTAGAAATGACTGAACTGAAACAAAATTCTAATGTAGTGATTTTTCATAGATGTCTATGAAGATTCTCAATCATCCAGATCATGGTTGTCCCAAAGGTGCATTTCAAAAGGCAACTCGTTTTTCCCCTTGAAAATGTTTGACTTCCCTTGAAAATGTTTCACTTCTCATCCAAGAAGCTTCTTCAATTCAATTCAAGGAAAAAGAAAGTCCAGTTGCCTTTTGAAAAGCACCTTTGGGATTTTCATAGGTGTATTTGCCAAGATTGTAACCAACACTGAGCTTGCAAACTTACTGAAAGGCTTGTTTAGAAGGTGAGCTTTCCTATTCTATCATACAAATAAGTAGTGTGACTATCAAGAAGACATTATTGAATTCCAGTACATGCCCCATCATGGCCCTTGGTAACAAGAATGGCCGTTTAGCAATATCATAATGGAAGAAGCCCATCCCTACCATATGATTTGTCCACTTGCGGATTGCCAATGTTTTGATTAGCCACAATAGCTATCCATTGGCTTGAGCAATTAGTATTCTAATAATTAGTGGAAGACCCCACTTCACTTTTAGGCCTTTAAAACACTAATACTTAAACTATAAACATACTTAAACATGAGCTGAGGTGGCGCAGTGGTTAGAGTGCAGCACTGCAGGCTACTTCAGCTGACTGCTAGCTGCAGTTCAGCAGTTCAAATCTCACCGGCTCAAGGTTGACTCAGCCTTCAATCCTTCCGAGGTGGGTAAAATGAGGACCCAGATTGTTGGGGGCAATATGCTGACTCTGTAAACCGCTTCGAGAGGGCTGTAAAACCACCATGAAGCGGTATATAAGTCTAAGTGATATTGCTATAAGACCTCTTCCCTTGCCCCAAATGGTTGCAGATCTTTATTTTTTCATTAACTGTTCATTTTTTGGTTGAATTCTAAAGGCGGTGTTACCATATTTTGTTGCTTGCCAGCATTAGGTGCTTAACTAAGGGTGCTAAAATATGTCATTGCTGTAAAAGTATCTGCCCTCTAAAAATGTTTCTCCGACTGTGAAACTTCCCTTTATGTTGGTGAACCTGATACGGCTCATTCAACAGGCTGCAGTTAGCCTGTTATTACAGTTTGCAAGGGCTTAAGCATTTGCTGTAATGTAAGAGAATGGAGCAAGTTTCTATCAAACCTTTCACCATATAGAATGCTCTGACTTGCATCATCTCACAAAGAATGATTCTTCAGGAAAGTATCAACAGTACACTATTATTTTCTCCTGCTAGGTTCTCAACCACAGGTTAGCTATAGAATATGCAAAGTATTACTCATTCCAGCTGATTCCATTCAGACTGGTTTCACTTCAATTTAAGACTTATGCTTATTTTTAAAAAAACATTCCTTTAGTAAAAAAATTGCAAATACAGGAGTCAGAATTATCAATGAAAATCCTTCACACATAAACCAAATATTTGCTATAATTATTAACGATAATAATTTGTACCATCCCTTAAATTTTACCTAAATTCACACTTAGATTACCATATTTTTCGGAGTGTAAGATGCACCTTTTTCCCTCCTAAAAGAGGCTGAAAATTTGGGTGCGTCTTATACTTCGAATGTAGCTTTTTCGAAGCTTTTTTTTCAGCCCTAACGAGGTGCTAACGATCTTCCCGGCTTCCTATTCCTGCCGAAGAAGGTTTTTTCCTGCCCTAAGTCTTAGCAGACTTGTTTTCATTCCTACTCCCTCTGAAAAAGCGGTGCTTTTCAGCCCTAACACGGTGCTAACGATCTTCCTGGCTTGCAGCATTTATTTTTATTCCTACTCCCTCCGAAGCAGTTTTTCCTGCCCTAAGTCTTTGCAGGCTTGCTTTCATTCCTACTCCCTCTGAAAAAGGCTTTTTCAGCCCTAACCAGAGGATAAAATAATGTGCTGAAGCTGAACAGACTAAGGACCCTAGCCAGATGAATACCTGGTAGGTAGATTTTTCCACCCTATTTTCCTCCCCCAAAACTAAGGTGCGTCTTATACTCCGGTGCGTCTTACACTCCAAAAAATACGGTATGTTATTTTCTCACTTTTCTTCAGTTACAAAGCTTAAGAACAGGATAGTAATGGTTACCACCCTCCACTCCTAGGGAAGGATCAGAGCTCTTCTAGTAGGGATTTCAAAACAGGAGAACTGTCCTGTCCTAGGGTTGAATCTGCCAGGTGAAGTGCATCCCTTTGCACAAACCATTACTACACCAAACAGGAGCAAAATCTTTATACATTCCTGGAGAACGATGACTGTCAGAGAATTATTGTATTTATTCTGGTGTGGAGGAACATTCACAAAATATGAAAATAAATTTCACAAGCCTACAAATAGTGTTTGATAGATTTGGTTGAAAGGCATCCTAATGTTAAATAGCTATCCATTAGTTCCTTGGGATAAATGGAAAAATGATTAACTTGAGCATTGTTTGCCAATCGAAACAGGGAGGAAGGGAAAGAAGAGAGGAGGAATAAGGGCCAGAAAATGGAAGGGAAGAATTAAGGGAGGGAAGGAAGGAACATTTCCGATGCTCCCTGCCAACTTTCCACAGGGAAACTCAGTGGAGCAGCAGCCAATGAGAAGTTTCTCCCATTCTCACTGCTTTTTCATCCATCTGTGGTTTTTCGGTTTTTCGGTTTCTCTGTTTAGGTAAAGAAATTTCTTTGAAAGTCTGACCCAACAGGTCATGGATCGTCTAGTTATTCTTATAACTTCTTAAAAGATAATCATATGAATCAGATCTCTTTCAGAATCCAGCATGGTATTTAAGCAAGTTCCAGTGAAGTAGATCTGAAATCTTCCAAACGCTCTTCCAAAAACACATTAGTTCAACCATTAACTTGCAGCTGATTGGTTCTTCTAGCATGGCATTTCCCTCTCCTTGTATACTGACAGCTTCTCATATTGACTAATATCTTACTCGTTATTGTGACACTCTAAAAAATAAATTTCAATAACCTAATTACAGTAGTGTAACATAGGATGTCTTTGTAAGGCCTGAAAATCATTATAACTGTCTCTTGACTCTTATTCATCACGACTGATTTAAGAAACCCACTGTAGAACCTATGGCTCCTAATACTTCCTAGCTGTAGGATTCTTAGTGCTCTCTGAGGTCGGGGTTTTTCTTGATGATGTTTTATTACTAAACTAGGTAACATCATCAGTGTTAGCAAACGTCTGCAAGAAAACCATCACACTCAGAGAGCACCAAGGACCCTACAGTTCAACCCTGAACTACAAATATTCTCTTCGATCAGAACCTCCTAACTATCAATTTTGCTTTGTCCAAATGAGTAGAGGCTATGCAGCTGCAGTCATTCTTGAAAGAAACATATTATCTGATTTATTCAAGTTTTGATTCAGGCCTGGTCCATGAGCTGAATCAGCCTTGGACACCCTGATGTCCTTAACAGGGTAATTAGATGTGGGAGTGCAACTTCCTGGATCTCTTGGTGATTTTGAAACAATTTTCCATCATATCCTTCTTGACTAGCTCTTTGTGACGGGAACCACAGTTGTTCAGCTTCCTGCAGGGCTATGTCCAGAGGATAGTACCGTGTTTTGGTATTGTGGTTCTATGTTACAAAGTATTTACGTGGTTCATGGTTTCAGCATCTTTTTTAGAGGTTTGTAATTTAACAGATTAACAGAGTTGGAAGGGACCTTGCAGGTCATTTAGTCCAACCCCCTACCCAAGCAGGAAACCCTACATCTAATTATCAATATGAGTTTGTTTAACTGGTTTTAATTTTATAAAGGTAAAAAGTGTGTCACCGTTTTGGGGATTGTTTTTAACAATAAAAAAAGAACAAAATGTGGCCAGATAAAGTTATTTGTAATATTTTGCATACCATCCCTGTTCCATGAAACTTACTTATATTTTCCAGTGCTCCTTAATCAACGTATTGGCTGTTACTAATATATGTACAATTAGATTACAGTGAAGAGCTCAGTAATAGGAGCTTGGAAAGTCTGGCAGAAAGCTACTGGAAGGTTGATTATGTCTGAAATTTCATTGAATATAATTCTCCGAGCTCTGTCTATCTTCACATTACTCATTAGTTGTGGTAAAAAGGCCTCTTTGTGCAACCTCTCAAGAAAGTGGGGGTGGGTGGGGAGAGACAATCTAAAAACCAATCCATCATCTTAGCTTTCACAACAATGTTGGACAGGTTTCTATAAAATAAAATATAGCAAAACAAAAACACAAAAAACACCCCCTCCAATAGACAGAACATAATAACCAGGAATTTTAATAGGGCAAAGATGTTACAGTTTTTTTAGGTGAAATATTGGCAGCTCTGGCAATGAAGTAGACATAAGCCTTTGTTTATATTGATAAAGCAATGCATCTTTCCAGTTAGTATCATGCTTTTAAAAAAGGTATAATGAAAACAGGATAGCCAAAAAAAAAATCCTCTCCTCTGCCTTCAAACGGGCTCACTGCAGGTCCAACGTGTGTACTAGTGCTGTCCTGTTCCACTGACCTTGGCATCCTAAGCAGCTTCTCATGACATCACAATAATGCTTTGGCTTAAAGGTGGCTCAGTTCATTTGGATGTGTCTATTTTCAGCCAGCTGTCACTGCAAATATAAGGAAGAAAAGAGAACCAGATGTCTCTCGTGCAAAATTCTTTGAATGCTGGGCATCCCCCACCTCCAGTTTTTGAAGCATTAGGGACAAATATGAAATCGATTCCTGAAGAACCTATTCAAATGGACCTTCTGAATATTGGACCTTCTGAATGCTGTGCAGGTCTCACCATTTTTCCCTTTGTCCTTTTAGTTTTGCTATGGCTATGTTGTTATGTCAGTATTCTTTAACTCACGCTCTGCTGAATATTTTTAATGGTGCTTAGATGATGACCTTGTGGCTTGAGGACGTTGTACTGAATATCATTTTCATTTGCTATTTCCATGTAAGATGGGTAAAAAGAGGGTCATTTCCAAATATATATTGCATTTCTTTTCTCTCTTTCATGAAAATGCTTACAAATATATATATATAATCAAAATGGATTACCTGTGCAATTTAGTCAATACTGATTCATGGCTGAAATGAACTATTTAGAAATCCAGTTGCAGCTGTACTCATGAAAACATTCTTCAAAATGATTTTAGATGCATGCATCCAAGGGAGTGATTCCAAAGTCTGACTGCAAAACATTACATCAGAAGAACTGGCTCAGGAAAGGAAGGGAAGGGAAAGGGGGCTGGCAGGTATTTAATAACATTACCTAATCTTTGTTATTTTGTGAACTCATCAAGCCGTTTCTCTTAAGCATCATTATTTAAAGAGGACGGAGCACTTTATATCTTGAACTGGAGGCAAGGAACAGCTTTTCTGTCCCTTCAGGTTAATTAGAATATCTGGGCAGGTGTAAGCTGCCAAACTTACCTAATAATAACAACTTCTTAATCTTGTTTAATAAAAAAGTTTTGTTTCAGTCTCTTGTAGCTCTTAAACGGCTGTACTTTCAAGCTCTAATGAGAAAAACAAATCATTTATTACAGCCTTTTAGTTGTATCTTCTTTCTGTTTGGTTTATTAATGCACAGAGAAAGCAACTTTCTTCTCTGTCAGTGCCTGAACGAACGTGAGCACGCATATGTTTCAGCCGCTAGTTATATAAATCTAATTTCTAGCCTTCCTGAAAGGCCATAAAGGCTTTAGGAAGTCTAGGTTCACGCTGTGACTAATCTATGCAATTTAAGAGGCTTCACTGTCTTTTCCAGTAAACTCACAGTACGGTGGTAAAGGCCAACTATATACAAGAGAGATTTAAGAGAGGGGCTGTGCACACTTTTCTGAGTATCTTATTCCTGAAATATAGATAATACTAGACCTTTCCAGGGAGGGAGGACATTTTGATTAAGTATATTAATAAATAAATCTATATATATAAAAGCAAAAACCACTCACGCATTAATCACAAAATCCCCAGAACCGTAAAGCTTACAAACTTGAAATTTGCCACATATGTTCCTCTTGCCTTCTAGGTGCTCACTAAGAAAGGATTTTTCAAAATGACCATTGGAGCATTAGTATTTCCTATATTATTATTAATACACTCTGATGCTAAGGAGTTCTACTCCCCCTCCCCATCTGAAAAGAAATCTGATCCAAATGCAAAACACAAGCAGAGGAGTTTCAGTTTCGCTTTTGCTTTCACAGCAGCAAGCACCTTTACTACAGAACAGTTGAGCTAAGCCACGCCCAGGCTCCTTCCTGTCTCCTTGCTCACACAGCTACTACTGTTTAGAGTTTCCAAACACCCTTCAACTCTCTCACACACTGACAGAACGCTAGCCACATGAATACCAATGGATACTGGTAGCAGATGCAGAATTTTTTCCCTTATTTTCCTCCTCAGTTCAGATGAATCTGTTCCTTCTACTGTAACATCAGTTAAAGGGAAAAGAGGCAAAAAACACAGGAAAAGATTTACCGATGCGATTAGGAAACCACAAGTAAGGGAAGCTGCACACAAATATCTTCAAACTCATCTCAGTAGACAGGCTGTAAAAAAGTATATATCTAATAACCCCTATATTAATCAGTCACAAATGAGATCAATGCCTTGAACTAATAAGTATTTGTCTGGTTTTAAATATGAACCTCAGATTGATTACTCCAGGGACAAGGTTGTTGATCTCGGACCCCAGTTACTCTGTGCCTAGTGCCATGCTCTAAAGTGGCAGGATGAGAGTCCTAGGATGTGCTACAGTGGTGGTAAAGTCCACCTCCCTCCCCTTCAGCCCTACCCTGAATCCTTACACAGCCTTCTCACCCACCAGCATCCAATGGCAAAGCACTTTCTTTTTGCTGTCCGGAAGTACAATGAATGCTTCCAAATGACATCTTTTGGAGCCAGAGAGGTGAAGGAGGGAAATTTTATGCCAACATTCAAAGTGCAGGGGCAGGTCTACCACAGGATAGGGAGTATCATGGTGGGGCCTCAGCAGCAGCCTTCATTTCCCCAGATATACTTTGTTGGTGATGATGACAATGAGAGGGACATCCATTGTGGAATCTTCCCAGGCGTTAATCCACAACTGGTTAGCCAACTGCAGAAGTTGCTGCGTGAACACAAGTATATTCTGGAATTTAAGGCTGCTGTTGATTCTGTTCCTGTTGATCAAATGTTGAAATTTGATCAAATGTCACATTAGAAGAATACCAAAGTCTTGTAAGATTTTCTTTGCACTGTGTGGGCGCGCCTCGCATGTGCGCACAGCGCCAAAAAAAAAAGGCCAAAAACAAGATGGTGACACATGCGCAGTGCCAGAAACTCAGCTTCTGCGCATGCTCAGAAGAAAAAATAAATTCAAAAAAATTCAATTTTTTTTTTAAAATTCAAAAAAAAAAATCAAAAAAAGATGGGGCACCCACGGACCGGCACCGACCGAACCGGTTCTGTGACATCATTGTGACATCACCAGCGGGTCACTACCAGTTTGGGTGAACCGGTCCGAAGCGGGAGGAACCCACCTCTGTTGCAGGCTAACTCTGCTCACAGCTAGGAATTCGATCCTGACCAGCTCAACCTTCCATCCTTCCAAGGTTGGTAAAATGAGGACCCAGATTGTTGGGGACAATATGCTTACTCTGTAAATTGCTTAGAGAATGCTGTAAAAGCACTATGAATTGGTATATGAGTCTAAGTCCTATTTCTTTCAACCCATGAATATTCATTGCAAAAATCTGAAGGGGAGTCTAAGAACATTCACTTGAATTTAGCATTTTCTCATTAGATGTTTTCAAGGAATACCCCCAAAAATAAAATAAAATGGAAATGCAGCTAGTGAACTTTGGAGATGTAGTCTGATTGTGGCACCCATCCCATCTCTCTGCTTGAATATGCTTAGCTTCAAGGAATTTTGCAATATTTTTGAGAGAAAGTGTTCTTCATATTGCGTATTCAAATCTGACCTCTGAGGTTTTATAAAACACTTTTGTCAGCAAATATACATATTTTGAGTTCATAACCCAAACCAGAAATAGTTGTGACCACAAAAATATTTCAAAGTGACCCCTGTGGGTTTTTTGGAGTGAAAAAGGAAAGAAAAATCCATGCTGGGCCAACTGGAGTTGGCATCAGCTTGGAGAAATTTAGGGGAACTATATCCTCCTACAACTACTATTTTTCTTTTTTCTTTTTCTTTTCCCCCCGAGATTTCCGAGAGGAGGGATTTAGGAAGAGGGTCACCATCCGCGGAGACGAAGGGTGAAGATGGCTGCTAGTAGTTCTACTCCTAGGACACCTGTATTGTCCATAAGTGCAAGAAAAATCAAAGATAATGCAGCAGACTGGCACAACCTAATGATGAAATGGGAAACCTTGAATGATAATGGGTTTTCTATTGCCACCAAGATTGTGAACATCAAAAATGCTACACAGTTTAAAGACAGCAATTTGGAGCTAGAACATGAGGATCCCTCTGACAGTGAAAGACTGCCACTTAACTATAACATGGAACTGGAGCAGTGCTGTACAGAACTACTTGGGACTTTTTAAAAATTGGCTAAAATACATGAGAAAATGAAAAAACTGTGTTCAACAACTAAAGGGGTCTGTGATTTAGAAACATACCATCATGCAGCAGAACCCAAGGCACCGTTATTTCACACATGGCCTGTTTCCCATTTCCATGATGTCTCGGTCAAGCTCTTAGATATGTATTCGCAAGAACTGAAACTCAAGCACACCATTGTGGAAGAAATTGCTCATACTGCTGACCAAGATCTACTGATGGTCTATTTATCATCATGGTTATATCAGCCCTACATTGACAATACCGTAGCAACATAGTTCTGTTAGAAAGTATGTTGTTAGAAACAGGGCATAGGCAGCTGTAATTTTACCTATTTATTTGATATATCACAAATTTAAATCTTTAAGTAGCAAGATATATAGTGCTAATATTGTTATGAATTTATGATTTTATTACAGCTTATTTATAATAAAGTTCTTACTTTTTTATGGAAAAAAAATACAACTACTATTTTTCATCCTTCGTGTAGTTGTGAGGTGAAAATCAGAATGGTGTCAGATATGAGAAGGTTGGTGAAATTTAAACACTTCTGGTTCACTTGGTTCAGTGGATTCATTTTGTTTTAGAGTTTCCATAAATTCCATCCCGCAGCCCATAATCCAGTTATACCAGTGGTGGGTTGCTGCCGGTTCGGACTGGTTCTCACGTACCGGTGGCGGAAATTTCCACCCGCTTGCCAAACCGGCAGCAATGGCCGGCTGTCCACGCCCCTGAACTGGTTCTCCGGTCACCGCAGCCTGCAAAGAACCCTCTGCGCATGCGCAGAGGGTCATTTGCGCGATGTGATGGGGTGCGTGTGCAAAATGCACACTTCCGTCGCGATGCGAACCAGTAGGGAAGGTAAATGGAACCTGTTAAGTCCTCGGACTTATGACGCTGCCAAAAATCCCAAGCCAGCTGCAAGTCGAGCCTGATTGGCTAAGATGCAAGCAGCGGCAAAAGGGAAATTGGGGCAGCCTGATTGGTTGCCAGTTTGACAGCTTGACTATAAAAGGAGCTGTCAAATGCTGAGTTGCTGTTCTGTTCTCTCGCTGTTGCCTGTGGTGCTGAAGTTTGAAATAAAACGTTCCTGTTCAGAACCTCGCCTTGCCTCAGTTCCTGTCAGCCCGGTAACCTCTGATCGAACAGAACCCACCCCTGAGTTATACATGTTGTAGAAATTTAACAAGTGGGTGTTCTGACTAACAGCAATTTTCCAAAATTATGGATTTTTGCATTAAAGACTAGCTTCTGAGTAATTTTCACAATCAACTAACACACACACACACACACCCTTTGGACATCTTTCCAAGCTAATGAATCACTAGTGGTTTTGAATGAATGTGTTTGTGGGTGTGGGTTAAGAGAGGTAAAATCTATTTGAAAGACAATGACCACTTCCTAAAAATTAAATAATCTTATTTGCAAAACATACACACGATGCTTGGATTTTCAAAGCATTTGTAGAAAAATTATGATTAATTGATAAAATGTTTTCATATATATCTGTATATTTTGGTAACTGCCTAGAATCATTGTAAGCAACCCAGAGTCAATGATTGATATGAGCAGCTATAGAATTTGAATAAATAAAGAATAAATATATTCTGAAACAAATCACACTAACTACAGTGAGGCCTAATCCAGGGTAAGTAGGTACAGAGCCCGAATCACTTAGTTTACTGAATTCAGAAACAGCACTGATTAATTGTGGTAGTAAGAAAGTAGTAAGTGTTGTTTGTTTTTGGCTTCATTTGTATTCAGCCAACAGAACTATTAATTTGCATATTGTGTAACCTCAATGTTATGTTATGACTAATATTTGAATCTGAATTTGACCATTTTCTCACAAACCCCTATTGATTTCTTATCTTATAGAATTAATCTACTATATAGTAAGATCCAACTCTTGTATGATTATATCACTCCACTGTGAAAATGTGGTCTTTTTAGATTTTGTTTTATAAGACATTACCAGGGAAGAATAACTGGAGACAACTATGATGGTAATATTGGAATCCCTTCCGTAACATGTAGTTGGATGCTTTAATCACCATGGATTCTGAGAGACACATAAAAATAAATTAATAAATTAAGATATTTCTTACATATTTATTGAAAATAGAGAGAGAAAGAGAGGTTGAAATGGATTGGAATGAATAACTATGTATTAAAAAGTAAGCTATAATGATATTTCCAGAAAATGATTCCCAGAATGTGTTCAATAGTTCTATTTTCCACACCCCAAATATATGGCCAAGAATCATTTTTAATAACTATCATAGTTGTAAGCAGGTTTTTAGAAACTATTGTAGACAATTTGTTTGGTCATCTGCATGTATGAGAATGTGTTTAAGTGTGAGAGAAATCTATTTTCCCTATGATGATTTAACAATTATTTTAAGACTTAGAATTCTAAATGTTTGCTTTCAACACTTCTGTCTGCTTACTGCCTTACAAAGCAGTGATTATTATGAATATTCATAAATCCCTCTCCTTATCCATTATTCATGAAACTTTCAAATATTTTAAGAAACAGGCCAACCCACAGCAAATGTGAAATGCAGGAGGGCAGCAAGTATGCAAAATCAGCTTTCAGAAGGGGTTGTCTAAATGCACCCAAAGCAGGGGTGAAACCCTCCCGGTTCGGCCCGGTTCGGGCGAGTAGGTAGAGGTTGCGGTGGCTGGTTTGGAGAACCGGCAGCGATGGCAGCGCGAGGCTCCGCCCACCCGTCCCGACCTAATCACTTCCTGGTTTTTTAAAAAACTTTTAAAAGCCTTTTTCCCCTGCCAGTTCGCCTGAAAGAAAGAAAGAGAGAGGGGGGAGAGAGGGAGGGGGGGGAAGGGAAGGGAGAAAGAAAGAGGTAGGTGTTAGAAGGAAAAAATCAGGACTCACTTTCCAGCCGGGAGATCGCTTGGCAAAGAAGAAAAACAAATGCTGTTGCTTTAAATCAGGAGTCTCCAAACTTAGCTGCATGGCTGGCTGAGGAATTCTGGGAGTTGAAGTCCACAAGTGTTAATGTTGCAAACTTTGGAGATTCATGCTTTAAATTGAAAAGCCTTCGGAAGCTGCTCGGAAGGAGGTTTTTAATTGCAGAAGCGAAGTGACATTCTGGGTTAGCTGAACAACAAACTGGTTAAAAGGAAGGATTCTTATATGGTTCTATGTTTTTGAAGTTTTGGGGTTTGTGCAATATGGGCTTTGTGTTTCTAAAAGGGTTTGGGTGATTCCCATTGTGGCTAAATGACTTTCGTCCTGTGTCGGGGCTTAAGTGTGGGGCTACTTATTCTGATTCTACTACTGTGTTTTGTTAGCTGCCAAATCTTGCCATGGGGAAATTTCAAAATATCCCATCCTGAATGGGTTTTCTAGGGATCTGTTTGCCTGCTTGTGTGAATGGAGCCAAATGTCAGGCTTCCACTTTCTATACGGTCATTATCATTATCTCTATTGGGCAGGAGTGTGGAATGAGCTTCAGGCATGTTCTTTGTTAGCAGCTTGATTTTTCCTTTTTTTTCTGTGAGCCTTTTCTTATGAGTAATATTTTATTTGGGGGGTTTGCTTCCCACAGAAAGAGAGAGAGAGAGAAGAAAGAAAGAAAGAAAGAAAGAAAGAAAGAAAGAAAGAAAGAAAGAAAGAAAGAAAGAAAGGAGGGAGGGAGGGAGGGAGGGAGGGAGGGAGGGAGGGAGGCCCACAAATCTGGCTGGCACTAGACACAGCTTCAGAGGATGCTTTGAAACAACACAGCAAAGGCTGGAAGGGACCTCAGAGGTCATCTAGTCCAACTCCCTGCTCCCTGGAAATTGGCCGCACCCACCCAGTCACATGGCCATGCTCACCTGAAGCCATACCCACCTGACCTCCAAGCCACACCCACAAAATAAGCCATGCCCACAGAACCGGTAGAGAATAATTTCACATTTCACCCCTGACCCAAAGCCTCCTTTGGTGCCATACATGCTTATTTTAAAAGCGCTGGCTTCTTCTTTTACCTTCAAAACGTTGGATTTTTGAGATGCATCCTCTCAACACAAGCCTAATTTTTCAGATACGATACTTTGGCTGTTTGCACATTAATTATTGTGTTGTTTCTACAGGAAGTAATCTCCATAAAGGATGATACCAGACAAGTTGCTTGAATGCAGCCACTCTCTTGGTTAAAACAGCATGTGAGCTTGACTGCTTTCATATTAATTGGTACCCTTGTGGTTACTGTATCATGCATGATACCACGCTAGGAAGACTACATATGTAATAGCTGTCAGTTGCCATACAGTTTCTCCAGTCATTGAAAGTAACAATGTTGAACCATTTTTGTTTATTCTGGGAGATTAAAGGAACTCAAAGGAAATGGATGAACTCCTGGGCTGTACCAAAATCTTATTTAAAAGAAAAAGACAAAAACATTCTTGTTAGAATTACAAAATGTTGACTCACCTTTTTTTGACTCTGTGATGTTTCTTTCTACCTAATTTGAAAGCTTCCTAAAGTTATTCTGGGGTTTGGCAGTCCCATAAATGTAATAAATAAAATAAAATCTCTTCAGCTTATTATCTGCAGATGCCCTAGATAAGAGATGGGGAACGTTGGCCCCTGTATGACTATGCTGGCTCAGGAACTGTGGGAGTTGAAGTCCACAATTCATAAAAGGGTAATCGTTCCCCATCTCTGACCTGGATGGATGGATGGATGGATGGATGGATGGATGGATGGATGGATGGATGGATGGATAGATAGATAGATAGATAGATAGATAGATAGATAGATAGATAGATAGATAGATAGATAAAAAAAATGAGACTCTACTTTGCATTTCCCAAGATTAATTTCAAAATGTTTGGGACCATTTGTGGAAATATGATTCAGATCAGATTGCAATAAAAACAAGCATTTTTGTTAAATGAATCCTCTCTTTAAAAATAGTGAAGTGTTGTGGTCCGCCAGCGGCCTGCGGAGCTGGCAGCAGAGTTTGACATCGAGGAGGCTGGGGAGGAACATGGGCCAGGCCTGGAGTCTGGAGAAGGCTCGGTGCCAGAGACAGAGATCTAGCCCGGGCCATCTGGGAGGCCTGTGCTGACTCCAGAGCCTCCAGAGGCTGACATGAGTGAGGCAGAGGAACAGGGGGAGCCTGTTCCCAATGCGCGCATGCGCAGAGCTGCCAGAAGACAAGAACAGTTACAGAGGAAAAGGACTACTCGGGAGTAAGGCTTGGAGATAATTGGCCCCTCCCATAGGCTATAAAAATGGAGCAAACGGATGTGCTCATTGCAGGAAGCAACTTAGTTCAATTCATGTCTCAGCATTTGATTCTGACTCCATGTTTTTGTTTGGCCTTTCAAAGCTCCTTGCCAATTAGGTCTTTGGCAGCGAGTCAAGAGAGATAAAGGTTGGTGATATCAGCCTTCTTCCGAAAGACTTCTGTCGGACTCATTAACATTGTTTGGGATTTATTACTGCTGGGAATGAACATAATTCACAGCCGTTAAAATAAAAAGAGGCTTTTGGGACTCCATTTGTGCTTTATTTTTTATCAGGAAGCCTAGGTTAGAACATGAAGTTCCAATAAATGTTAAGATTTATTTTGAAGTAATAGTATGAAAAAAGAGCTTGAATTAATAGGAATATGTAGACTCCCCTCCCCCCCTCTCTCTCATACACACACATGGTGGGGAGAGAGAGAGAGAGAGAGAGAGAGAGAGAGAGAGAGAGAGAGAGAGAGAGAGAGAGTTTTTCTAGCATGGTACCTTTTACAGGAGTTTGGCAAGAATTTTGTGATTTGAATTTACAAATGTATCTGCAGGACTCCAGATTGGGGAAGATGGTATAAGATCAGAGAACTGATTTTCTCGATATTGAGTTTCTAATATAAAAACCAAGATTTACATAGACAAATTTGGTTTAACATTAGTTCTTCAAATAATAATTCTTTTTACTGGATCAGATGAATGCTTGGTTCCTAAGAATGGTGGTTTCAGAATAATTTTTTCTAGGTAGAGTGGTCCTGTCCTTTGTAGTTATCCTGGTTGGGGCTATGTTCTGTTTCCCATATGCAAAAGAGGAGAAGATTGGGCGTCCAAGGGAAGAGCTTTTTTCTGTAGCCCTCATCCTGTAGAACAGGGGTGTCAAACTCGCTGCCCGTGGACCGGATGCATCACGTGCTGGCCCTGCCCCCACCTGGTTTAGCGAAGGGGGAAAAAGATACATCACGTCCTGCCGCCGTGATGACGCGGGTTTGACACTCCTGCTGTATAATAACTTCCCTTTGGAGTCTTTGCATTGGCTCTCCAATGCTATTCTGTAAATCTTTCAAGATACAACTCTTTCAAAGGGTTATTGGATAATAGTATTGTTTGGCACCGATGGTGCTATATACCCACAATAAATAAATATCAACCATCTTGATGCAGATGTTACTGCTGGACTAGACATTGCTTTGGATGTACTGAAAATGCCTTGCCTTGAGCAATTCCACAAAAGAAAGATAGATAAACATATTTTTTCAAAAGTAATGTTTTTAAAACTTCTGTTTTTCTTCTTCTTGAGCTACTGGGTCTTTAGGTTTACAGGAAATGCTTTGGAAGGTTTTAATTGGCTTGTGCCAGAGGTGGGTTCCTGCCTCTGATTGCCAGTGCGGTTAATCGCTGAGTTCGGAGCAGAGCCGAAGACGCTGCTCGAGCCTGCTCCCGATCGTGGAGTGGGAGCTTTCCCCGGGCGCTTTCCCCGCCTGCATGGATGCCGCCAATTGCGGAACGCTTTGGGCATGCGCAGAGGGCAAAAGAACGCAATTGGCGGCATCCATGCGGGCGGGGAAAGCGCCCGGGGAAAGCTCCCACTCCGCGATTGGGAGCAGGCTCGAGCAGCGTCTTCGGCTCTGCTCCGAACTCAGCGATTAACCGCACCGGCAATCAGAGGCAGGAACCCACCTCTGGCTTGTGCGCTATGGTGCTGCCATGTGCTTGTAATAGTCTGTTTGTTGTTTCTGAGATGCTTTTGTTGCAAGTGTTATCCATTTTGTAGCTTCTGTTGATTGTGCTCAGTAAATTGAGAAGTCAGTCCCTTTTTTACAAAGTTGCATGGCTATCCATTTTGTTGGAATATGTGGTACAGGCAGTTTGTTTCCTTTTTCTAGTATTTTGGGTTGCTGCAGTGTGTTTGTACTCATCTGAATAATTACAAACATATGGCATCACCACATGGCATCTAAATTACAAACACATGACATCACTGTTGCACACAACCCAACTACAGCCCTTTATATATGATCTATCTAAATTTGCTGGAAATCATTCAGGTTCTCAGTCTGCATGCTATAATCTATAAACAGAAATGTTTTCAACCAACGTATCTCTAGTCTCATTAACTAACACTAATTAAATATTCATTCATTCATTCATTCATTCATTCATTCATTCATTCATTCATTCATTCATTCATTCATTCATTGATAGATACAGTAAACAATCCATATCCAATCACATATCCCTGTCTTACTCCCTTTTAATGTAAAACTAGAATGCTTTGATGTAGAACATTCTATTTATCTGTATGCATGTTTTATTCTGACATATGTCATTCTTATCAGATTCAGCAACAGATATTCAAATGCATATCATGAAAAATAACCTCTAATTAAACCTGTTCATTTTATTGTATGTTTTCTCCAAATCAGCAACATATACAATACTCTTTCTTTTCCATATTTGTATATTTGTCAGAAACAAAAATCTGCTCTATAACCACCATAAAGCTGCCCTGCACTTCCCCAAAAGTACTTGTTACCATCTCTCATTCTTAATCAGAAATCTACTGAATACATCCCCCAAAACAATTAACAAACTAATCTGCTGTTATTTTTGCATTCATTCTTACTATTAACGACTTTCTTCCAATTGCCAGACATAGGTGCAATTTTCACACATTTAAGCAAATTGCATAGCAGCTCCATAAGCAAATCACAACCATATTTTAATATTTCTCCAAACAAAACATTTACAGCTGCTGCTTTACAACTTTTTACGTTCTCACAGAATGTATGACTCTTTTTGCCATTTTTTCTGGATATGAACATTTTGCAGTATTCGTTTCAACTCTAGTCTGACAGTGTTCTCAAACAAATATCTAAAAATATTTCTCCTTCGTCCCTGAACTTGTCATTAATTTTTATTCCATCTACATGGTTGAAGGTTTCTTGTTTAGCTATCTTCACTCACTTTCAAAACAGTTGCTCACTTTCATGAAAATCACTTTGATTTTCTCTGTCTTTTTAATTTCAAATGTTCATTGCTGTTTATCATAGACAATACAATTGGGAAATTAGTAAATTCACAGGGATGGTCATTTTAACTATTTAATCATTTTTGAAGGTTTGACTTAAGTTTAAATCAAATTATATTTTTTGTTTTGGTTCAGGCGCAAAGCTTCTTTTCAAACCACTGAAGACTATGTGTAATCTCTAAAATACTGTATGCAAATCCTTGATTGAAGATGTTTTGGGATTGCAACCTGTTTTGGGACTGTAATTCTGATTAAATTGTAGTCCCTCAAATGCAGTGAGGATCTGTAGTTTAATTTAAGCAGAACTGACTAGACCTGATTTTGATATACTTAAACAGACTATGGAGGGCATAGAAATTAAGATACCCCCCAATTCAATCATGTCCGATTATCAGAGACTGCCTAGAGAAGTCCATGGAGTTTTCTTCACAGGTTTTTCAGAAGTACTTTGCCACTGATTACTTCTTAGGGCTAAGAGAAAGTGACTACCCTAGGCCACCCAGCTGACAGTACAGTAATAATACCAGGTTTCTTGTGAAAATTAACACTAGCAATTCATATTTGGGAAGATTTTGTATAAGAAAATTTGCTTATCTTTTGCACTAGAACATTTTTAATGTAAACATGTTATTAAGCATTACAGTAATAAAGATCAGTACTAATACAAACTACAAAAATGAAAAAGATAGTGCAGAGAAAAAAAGAAAAAATAGGAATATAGTAAAGAAAGAACAAAACATTTAAAAAATAAAAAACTGCATTCCGATGCTAAAGAACAAGTTTTACCAAGTAAGATTGAGACTGATCCAAAAGTAGATTTAAAAATAACAGTCTGCAAGAAAATGTTATACTGGATATACAAGTGAAACTGGTTGATGTTTAAATAATTAAAAGACATATACAAATGGCAAACTAAAAGAATGACTTCAACAACTTTCTGATATTCAGTTTACAAAAGTATTAAATTAAATTTTTATGGGTTTTGTGAGAAGCAACAAAGAAAAAATGAAAGTAAGTTCTAGGACATTATTTGAAGGATTAAAATTGTTAAAAAATAAAAGGAAGGAATATACAGTGGGTTTATTTGATCATAAATAAAAGATTTGTTGTTATTTCTAGTAACAATTAATGGAATTTTGCAGGACTGAATGAAGAGATTTTTCAAAATCTAGGCCATTATTTGAAGGAATTGAAGATTAAGATTATTAAAGAGAAGGAATAAAAAATGAGCTATTTGATCAAGGTTAAAACAGATGTTATTATTTCTAATATTTCTTAATGGACTTAGCAATAGCACTTAGACTTATATACCGCTTCATAGTGCTTTACAGCCCTCTCTAAGTGGTTTACAGAGTCAGCATATTGCCCCCAACAATCTGGGTCCTCATTTTACCGACCTCAGAAGGATGAAAGGCTGAGTCAACCTTGAGTCGGTGAGATTTGAACAGCTGAACTGCAGTCAGCTGAAGTGGCCTGCAATGCTGCACTCTAACCACTGCGCCACCTCGGCTCTTATATGCTCAACTTCTGATCATGACAGAATTATGAGGTTTAAGGATCTGTTTATAGATAAGAGATGAGATATGGGATGATTGTATTTTAAGAGAAGATGATAAATTGTTAAAATTGTAATTGTTTATTCTCCATAGTGGGTGGAGCTATCATCCAGGATGGGTTACGTCACATCTCTCACCCAATCAGGACTGAGTCTTTTTTAAATATATTTCTGCCTCTGTCTTCAAGACCCGCTTTTTTGACTCAGTCTGCACCCTAAGAGGACGTGTGGTCACCCATTCTGGAGATAGATTCAACCACTACTCAGGGAGAAATAACTAGACTTGGATTCCTTCAATAATCGTGAGTATTCCCCCCCCTCTCTCCCCCCCCCGCCTTTCCTCTTAAAGAAAGTACAAGGCTCAGAGGCAGCGGCGCTAGGGGGCCTGACTTCCGCCGCAGGCTGACGGTCGCTTCCTCCCTCTCATTCCCATCGGTAACAACAGCGACCAGCGTGGCCTTAACCCGATCGACCTCGCCTCCCCATGCAGCGTACGGGCTCGCTGCGAAGCGGTTGAGTCGGGTTCCCGCTTCCGCCCCAGGCGATCGGGATCGGCTTAACCAAGCCACTTCAGCCACGGAGTCCTTAGTTCTCCTAGTTCCGAGCCGACTCCAAGGGCAGCTATCGGGCGCCTCTCCGCCCGCTGCCAACAACTAAGTTCCCGATCAAGCCTCAGAAGCCCGGCTGGACTCAAATTTGAATTTGGCGCCATTACAGAGCCGGAGGGGAACTCTGCGCATGCGCAGCTCCCAAAATGGCCGGCGCAAGCGGCAGCAGCCACAGAAGCCGCATTTGCCGGCAAATTACAACTAATGCAAAGGGACTTTGGCAATATCTCTCCCGGAGGCAACTAATTCGAGCCAAGGAGGGGCAAAGCGGAACGGCCCTTAAAGGCCTGAGATCTCCGCGGCCACCATTGTATGGGAGGCTGAATTTCCCGCCAAAAGGGGAGGAGCTTACATTTCTCCATTCTCAATCCCCAGGTACCGGCGACCCCTTCGGCCACCCGGTTAACATGGCAGCTACAAATAGGAAACAGGGGGAGACTGAGGAAGCTGAAGCACCTCAGATACTTACCCCTCCATCTCAGAGCAGGGAAGAACAAGGTCCAAGCAGCCCCAGACGACAGGATCCTAAGAAAGGCAAAGGCAGGGACCTGAAACCAAAGATCAAGGCCCCATCTAGGGATGAATCTCGCAGGGACAGGGCCCTAAAAAAGATTTGCAGCAAGGCAGCGAGGGATAATCTGGGCCTCCCTGATATTCCTATCCCAACCCAGCCTGCCAGATCAGAGGACTTTGGGGATTCCTCATCAATAGATGCTAGGGATCTGCAACTTGCAGATGCAGACATCTGGGAACAGGGATCTGTTCCACAGATGAGGGAGGTGGTGACCATCAAGGCAGCTAGCAAGCCTTCTGCTACGTTTACCCCCACAGCAGCTGGCCTCTGCCCAGATACCCCAGCTTACCTTCAGGACCCCTCAGCCCAGGCTCTATTTCAGGCAGCAGTCAAACACAGCGTTTCAGAATGCCTTCACCAAATGCATTATTCTAATCAATCAGATCAAGGGGAGGACCATTACCACTCCTACAACCTGCCCCATCAAACTGACTATGATGAGTACGATTGGTATTCGAGACCCCAGGGGAACCAGCCACAGGCTAACCCCCAAGAGGAGGCAGCGGGGGAGGGAACAGGCCCAGACCTAGAACTATCCGAGGATGAAGGCCTGGCACCTGACCCCCCCCTTCATCAGGCCTGTTTCATCCCAGCCTGTTTAAATCGTTACTATTCAAGGCGCGTAACGCCTCCAAATGGGGACCTGCCGAATCTCCAGACACGGCGGATGCCTCCCAAATTGACCCCCTATTTTCCGAACATGCTCCAGAGGCCCAAGTGGTCCCCTGCCCTCCGTACTTTGTGCATGCCGTACGGTCACAGTGGTCCTCGCCCGTCACGGGTGCCGCTCCCTCGGCCCTAGACAGACGCTACTTTAACATTGGTTCAGATATTGTCCCAGCTCTCCAGGTACCTCCCGTGGACGCCCCAGTACTGGCTCACTTCGCAGTTCCCACCCTGCCAGCAGACTCAGCGGACCTCCTACGACCGGAAGATAAGAAGGCGGAGCTATCACTCCAACGCACCTACCTGGCAGCGGCCTGGGCCGTGCGGGCCTCGACATCAGCCTCCTTTTTCTCCCGCACATCACTGGTTTGGCTTCGGGATCTACAGAATCGCCTGCCTCAATCTGAAACGCGAGCACATCGGGACATTAACAAACTCCTAGCAGCAGCTCGCTATACGGCAGATGCCACGTTACAATCGGCTAGATTCGCATCTAGGGCTATGGGATCCTCGATCGTAACCAGAAGACTCCACTGGCTACGATCCTGGCAAGCGGACGTCAAACTCAAATGGCGCCTGGCCACGTCGACCTTCGATGGTTCTCAACTGTTCGGGGCATCCCTAGATCCCATCTTGGTAGAAACCAAGGACAAGAGGAAAGTCCTCCCGTCCCATCAACGCAGAGGAGCTCCCAGACCAGGCCCTTATGCCAGGCGCCCTTTCAGGCAACCCGACCCTCCTCCCTTCTACCCTCAACGACCACAAGGTCAGTACGGGAATCAATTCGGCTCTCGTCAACGGTTTCCTCAGGACAGGACCTTCAGGAGTAGACAGGCCAGACGGCACTTTCGAGGGGGGGGGGCGTCCCTATCGGCGCACCAAGTGAGTCGTCGGATGTTCCTCCCATTGGCGGCTGGCTCCTTCTCTTCGCTGACCGGTGGGAGGAGTTCACATCCGACGCCTGGGTCAGGGAGACCCTAAAATTTGGGCTCTCCTTAGAATTCCTCTCCTCTCCCCCGAGGTTTTTCATCCGCAGCCCAGTCTCTACCAGAGCCCCCAAACGTGCCCTCATGCGCAATGCCATCTCGCACCTGCTGGAAATTCGAGCCATACAACAGGTGCCGGAGGACCAAACTGGGCAGGGATTCTATTCCATCTTATTTGTAGTCCCCAAAGCTTCGGGAGGGTGGAGAGCCATTCTAGACCTTAAGAGACTGAACCGTTATATTAGATACCGACGGTTCAAGATGCACTCTCTCCAGTCCATCCTGGCGTGCGTCCGGAGGGGTGATCTCATGGCCTCCATCGACCTTACTGAGGCCTACTTACACATTCCCATCCTACCTGAGCATCAACAATTCCTTAGATTCTGCTATGGAGGAATTCACTATCAATACAGAGCTCTCCCCTTTGGCCTATCCTCCGCCCCCCCGGGTATTCACTAAGGTAGTGGCGGCCTTGGCGGCCCACCTCAGAACCATCCCAGTTAGAATCTACTGTTACCTAGACGATATCCTTATCCTAGCCTCGTCCCCCGAACAAGCGGTCAAGGATGTCGAAGTAACTCTTTCCACATTCCGACACATTCCGAATCCACACCTTGGATTCTCCATCAACCTGGAGAAAAGCAGACTATCCCCCAGTACCTCTCTGATCCACCTGGGCGCCATCATCGACTCCCTGCAGTGTAGAGTGTTCCTCTCCCAGGACCGGGTGGATAGCATCCTCGATCTGGTCAATTCGGTTCTGCGATACCGCAGGGTTCCCCTGCGTCAGCTTTCCACTCTCCTGGGGAAAATGATTTCAGCCATCAACATAGTACCCTGGACCCGCCTCCACTCCAGGGACCTGCAATGGTTGCTCTTACCTTTTCAGAAAGCCGGGAGGGGCTCCTCCCTGGCGAAGATTCTGGTGCCACAGTCGGTCTGCAGGTCGCTCCACTGGTGGAAGTCACCCTCATTGCTCCAGGGCTGTCTGTTCCTCGAACCTCACAGACTGATACTTACCACCGATGCCAGCCTAACGGGATGGGGAGCTCACTTGGACACAGCGGTCTCTCAAGGCCGCTGGTCCCCACAGGAGGCGGTCCTCCCCATCAACCTTCTGGAATTGCGAGCCATTCGACTGGCACTCATCCAATTCAAACCCCTGGTAGAGGGCCGTCACATCCTGATCCTAACGGACAACACCACGGCCAAGGCACATGTCAACAGGCAGGGGGGGACCCATTCTCGGGCTCTCATGGACGAAGCCTCGGCCCTGGGCGCTTGGGCAGAAGAACACCTCCTCTCCATAGTAGCGGAACACATTTCCGGGGAAGCCAACTCACAGGCGGACTGGCTGAGCCGTTCCCTGATAGATCAGACGGAATGGAAGCTCAACTCCGAGGTCTTCAACCAGATATCACTACGGTTCGGAACCCCAATAGTGGACCTATTCGCCACAAAGGAAAATGCCCAACTGGACAGATTCTTCACCAGGTTCCGGTGCCGGGAAGCGGAGGGAACGGATGCTCTCCGATCCCCGTGGCCTCGGGGTCTTCTATATGCTTTCCCTCCTCTGGCCCTGATACCACGGGTCCTTCGCAAGATCATGACAGAGAAGGCAGAAGTCCTCCTCCTAGCCCCCCACTGGCCTCGCCGAACTTGGTTTGCGGACATTCTGACCTTATCAGTCTGCCCCCCTTGGCACCTACCAGTGACCAGGTCTCTACTCAGCCAGGGGGAAATCAATCATCCAGAACCTCGATGGCTTCAATTGACCGTGTGGAGGTTGAGCGGAGCACACTAGTCAACCGACGGATACCGGCAGGGGCTATCCAACTCATCCTGGACTCCAGGCGCCCATCTACGGAACGTATCTACTCCGCCTCCTGGCGCACCTTCTGCTCCTGGTGCCAATCGGCGGGCTGCTCCCCCACACTCAACTCCGTGGGCCATGTGCTAGGGTTCCTCAAAGACGGTTTTGACAAGGGCCTGTCGACTAACACCCTCCGACGACAGGTGGCAGCCCTCTCTTCCGTCCTGGCCTGCGGTAGCCTACCATCCCTTTCTCACCACCCACTCATCAAACAATTTCTGAGGGGAGCTTCCCTGCATAGGCCACCTGTAGTTCATCGCTTCCCTACCTGGGATCTCACACTAGTCCTTAACTCCTTAACGGGCGCTCCCTATGAGCCCCTACGAACCACCTCCCTGCGCTACCTAACACAGAAGGTGGCCTTCCTAGTGGCCATTACCTCCGCTAGGAGGATATCGGAGATAGCCGCCTTGTCAGCTCGACCCGACCTCTGTGTCCTTTTCCCGGACAAAGTGGTCCTTAGACTAGACCCCACCTTCCTACCTAAAGTTAATTCCTGGTTCCATCGAGCTCAGGAGCTAGTTCTGCCCAGCTTCTGCGCTCATCCCACTGGGGACCTGGAGCGCCAGTGGCACTCCCTCGATGTCCGCCGGGCCATCCGTATCTACCTGAAGCGCTCCAAGGAGTGGCGCAGGTCGGAAGCCTTGTTTGTATCCTTCCTTCCTTCTTCCATAGGATCCAAGGTCTCGGCTGCCACGGTGGGGCGATGGATACGGGCGGTAATTGCCAAGGCCTATGAGCTGTTGGCTAAACCCTGTCCATCGGGGATCACAGCGCACTCCACCAGGAGCGCGGCCACGTCTGCGGCCTGGTCCTCCCAGGCACCCATGGAGGAGATCTGCAGAGCGGCCTCCTGGGCCACTCCGTCGTCCTTCGTTAGACACTATAAAATAGACTCCTTTGCCTCATCCGACGCAGCCTTCGGCCGCAGGGTCTTGCAAAGGGTCCTGCCACCCGTCTCCCAGGAACCCCAGTGATCTTCCCTCCCTCGGGACACCAGGCTTTGGCATGTCCCATCCTGGATGATAGCTCCACCCACTATGGAGAATGGTACGTTGTCTTACCTGAACGTCCATTCTCGTAGAGGTGGAGCTATCATCCAGACCCTCCCGTTCAGCTGGGGTTCCGAGGTGGCAGGTAGTTATAAGTTTAAAGTTTGTTCGATTGTTCTGTTGTTACTTGGGTTAGAGGGGGTAACGGGGCGGGGTACAAGAATTTTGTTTTACTAGATCAAGAAGATTCAGAGGTGACCACGTGAGTCAGTGCTTCGTCTTCGTCAAAAAGCGGGTCTTGAAGACAGAGGCAGAAATATATTTAAAAAAGACTCAGTCCTGATTGGGTGAGAGACGTGACGTAACCCATCCTGGATGATAGCTCCACCTCTACGAGAATGGACGTTCAGGTAAGACAACGTACCATTCTTGTTGTGACGAAGGGGTAAGCACTAGAAAGTGTCAAGAATGTTTTAAAAATAACTTACTTCAACAACAATAGATGCATTTTGGGTGAAGAGAGAGAAATAGATGATAGAGTTGCTTTCATTTATTTTGGGGAGTGCTGAGTTTGTTACAGCAAAATAATATCCCTATGGTATTTTAAAGACTAAGGAACATATTATAGGATACCTGTGTTCCACAAAACCAAATTAAACTTTAAGATTGTACTTTATTTTCCTAAAATAAGCTCAAAATATCTCTTTGGTTTTTAATATTAATTTATAGTCTAACTCTAAGCCTTTGTAATGCATAATCTGTGCCACTATGACTCAAATACATAACAAAAGGGGTGAATGGGTGAATTTGTTGTAAATACTTAGCTTCCTGTCAAAATTCCAATGGACATGTTGCATCTAAGTCCCCAAATCAGCATTAATTATTTACTAATTAGTGAGGAAAAATATTGTAAAAGATTAATGAAGCTGTACTTTTTGTACTAGAATTTCATGTTGCTGGGCAACACGCCTGACAGTTGGAGGTAAAAAGATGCCTTTATAATTTTCTGCCATCAGGCCCCATGTCTGTAGGCCTCAGTGACTTTTGGAGAAAAGATTTTGTGTGTAGCACAAAAGAAATTTGGAAGGCCGATGAACAAATAAGCCAGAGAACAAAGAGTTTTGCCTCAGGCTATGAATCTTTCAGAGTTTTGGAATCTTTCCAAAGTTTTGACTGAAGAAGAGAACTGAAATGTTTCTGGTAGATAAAGGCTTTTAATGCTTATTAGGCATGATTTTTTAATTAATGCACTAATATTCTGTCTTCTCTTGAGAGCAAATGTATATTTCCATATATTTTATCCCCACTAAAATATTTGTAGCAATGATCTTATTATTGTATACTACTAGTGTTGTGATGGAGTTGGATGGCCTAAGTCAATCAATCAATCAATCAATCAATCAATCAATCAATCAATCAATCATCAATAAAATAAAATAAAACCAGTGAAATGGGTTAAGAAAAAGTGGGGAAATAGCTCAAACCCACCCGGTGGACTCTGGGCCAAAGAGGGACTTGAACATGTGTTCAAATTGAACATCTTCATTACTCTACTACAGAGGTATTCAAACTTGGCAACTTTAAGACTTGTGGACTTCAACTCCCAGAATTCTCCAGCCAGCATAGCTGGCTGGAGAATTCTAGGAGTTGAAGTCCACAAGTCTTAAAGTTGCCAAGTTTGGGGACCCCTGCTCTACTATATTATACTTCTTAATATCATGGCAGATGGCAGCACTATATGGACCTTAGTTGATCTCAAAAAATCTAAGCAGAATTGGATCTAGTTAGTATTTGGATTGGAGATCATCATGAGAGAATATTGACTTTTTCCTAAAAAGTGTAAATGGCAAATTTCTTCAATATTGCTACCAACCCACAGATATTACTTCGGTGAAACTGCAAACTGCACAATAAATAGTTATAACAATGCATATAAAATGTGCTTCAAGACCAGGAAACAAAACAAAAAAATTTAAGGAGGAAATTCAGACTAGCTCCACCCAACTTACTGGGTATAAGGACAGGAGGGAAGAAAAAAATGCAATCAGGCAGGGCCAGTCAAATTTATGGCATCCGTTTCTTGAACTGGCCATTTCAAAGAGCTGACAACCACTGAGATAAGAGGGTGCTGGGCTAGATATTAGATTCTTACATGGAAGAACCTTAAGAACTCTTCAACTTAGAGGTGCATCCCAACAGTCTATTCCCAATTTACTAGCATGGCACCATTTCCCTACCTCCTTATGATGGTGGTGATAAGTTGCAATTAATCAACACATACATATTTCTCTAATGATATAATTCTAGACAGCACTTTAAACAGAGTATATGTGCCTTTTCACAGGGTTTGCAGAAAAACCAGTTTGTAGAAAGAAAGGCGTGGCAAAAAAGAACACTAGTATGGGAGCAAGGATTTGAAATACGGAACCACAAAACATTGTGGCTGAAAGCTGGAGAGTGACTGGATCAATGAAAAATATTTGAAGTGGAATCTCCGCTATTTTTTTTTTTTTTGAGGAAACGCTGACATCCCATTTTAGATTTGCAGGATTAGTATATACAGTACAAAAAAAATAGAAACTGTACATCTTTCAAATTGAATGGTATCGCACTTAAGATCCTGTTTTTCTGCAGCTGTAGGTGTCAGAACTGAAGCATACCATGATTCTAAAGAAGGGTTTGTTCAGACTTCATGAGAAAGAGTATTGTTTGAAATCCTGCCCATTTCAAAGCTAGGTTGTACCCTTGTTTCTCCTATCCTTATTTGTATTTTAAACTGTTTTCATGTACTATGCATTTATTTTATCTGAATACAACAAGCACAAAGTCAGTTGGACTCTAGATGCTGATTGGTCACTCTGTATGGAAGATGTTTGTTTCCTAATGAAATCTTTTTTTTCTTCCAATTTTTTTAAAATTTTTCCTCCACAACTCCATACAAAAGTCAATATACCTTAAAATATTACAATAAAAATATATAGTTGTACATCATAATCAATCATTCATAAATTCTTTATATATAACACCTTATTCCAGGTATATTGTTGCCAAAATAATACTGCTTCTAAAAAAAAAAGAAAAAAATCTTATTTTGTCTTCTGGGACCAATTAATTCCGAATTTTTTCTCCGAATTATTTCCTAATGAAATCTGATGTGATTCTGAGTCTTTTATTTTTATTTATTTATTTATTTATTTCGTCAATCTTGTATTAGATAATTAAGTATATACATAATTTGAATACATGAAATGAATAAAAGTAAAAGGGAACATTAGGACAGTAACGGTAGGCACGCAGGTGCACTTATGCACACCCCTTACAGACCTCTTAGGAATGGAGTGAGGTCAACAGTAGACAGTCTAAGGTTAAAATTTTGGGGGTTTGGGGATGAAACCACAGGGTCGGGTAGTGTATTCCAGGCACTGACCACTTTGTTGCTGAAGTCATATTTTCTGCAATTGAATTTGGAGCAGTTCACTTTAAGTTTGTATCTATTGTGTGCTCATGTATTGTTGTGGTTGAAACTGAAGTAGTCATGGACAGATAGACATTGTAGCGGATAATTTTATGAACTACGCTTAGGTCATACCAAAGGCGGGGTAGTTGACATGTTTTGGTATGTTCTTTGCTGATTCCAGGGCAGTTCTGTTTGGATTCCAAAAGGGATCATAGGAATAACAGCAGAAAAGAGAGAAAGTAACAGGGCCGAAGCCAACTTGCAGAATTGTGGAACTGATTTAATTCTGTTTCAGTCATCAGATGTCTGGGCCTTGGATTACTGCAGAGCCAAGACACTGCATCAGGGACACTGCCTTACTTTTCCCCAGTAAGAGACAATAGTTGGGAGATCAAGTAACTTTGTTCTTATGGTTCTTACTTAGGTTTAGAAAGTTTTTTCATGATTGGTAATGTACCTGTACCGACACTGAAGTCATTCACTGAAATCATTGTATAGGTAATCCTCAACTTACAATTGATCACTTAGCAACCCTTCTGTCATGGTCCCATTGGAGCCTGGTTCGGAGGAGGAGGAGTTGGAATTGGGACCATCTGACAGGGATGGCACATCTCCCTTGGCATGTTTGGAGAGGCCAAGGGCTGAGGACGATGCTGTCCTGGGTCCCTCAGTCATTGGGGGAGGTGGTCAACCAGATGGAGAGCTGCCTGTCTGCCCCCGACACAGGGGTGGATCAGCTGCTGACAGGCAGTGGTACTGATAGGCAGCAGATCTCCTCTGATGAGGTACAGTTGCCTACTCCACTCGATCCAAGAACAAGAAGAGCAAGAGAGCAAGCCCAGAGAAGGGCTGCAAGGCTACTTGGGAGAAGGTTGCCACCTCACAAGGAACACTTGGAGTGGAGTAACTTAAGAAAAGCCGTGGGGACTTAGTCTTTGCCAGGAACAATTGTTTGCTTTGTCTTGCACTCCCCTGGCCTTGCCTCGCTTGGAAGATTGCTCCTCGCCTTTTGTCTTGGCTAGCCCTTCTCTTGTGGACTGCTTTTGGCATCTGCTTCACTGTGCTTTTGGCACTGCTTCTTGCCTTGGACGTTTTCTTTGCCCTGAAGACTGCCATTGCCTTGTGCCTGGACTCTGCCTTGTGGACTGGACTTGGAACCCTGGACCTTGCCCTGTGAGCGTGCTCCTACTCTGTGGGCTTTATTTCTACTATAGGGGTTGTTTTTTGGGGTGGCTGCCTTCAGAGTAGCATGGGGTGGAACCTTACTGGTCATTGGAGGGCCGTTTGCTGGAACATTTGTTGAGAGAAATAAAGGACTCTCTAGAGGCCTGATTTGCTTTGACCGCCTGGGTCAATAACATGTTCAAAGTTCTGACAGATTCTCACCTTCCCCACCAAAACCAGTTCTTAGGACCAGGTTCTAAAGGCTGAGTACATTTTGGGTGTTCAGCAACCAGCCCACATCTATGGCTGTTTCCAGTGTCCCACAAGCACATGACTGTGATTTACCATGATTTTGCCAAAATCCACCATTTACTTCCGGTAAAAACACTTTGATGAACAATGTGTTCACTTAATAACTGGTGATTTGCTTAATGATCACTCCAAAAAATTTCATAAAATTGGTTGGGTCACATAGATGACTTGTTTTATTACTATTACGAGGACTACCTGTACTGATCATGTGTAGGTATGAGAAAATGGCAGCATGTGGAACTTAAGCTGAATATGGATAGAGACAACTGAGGACACAATCAGATTGCAGCATTAAAGGCAAACTACCCATTGAAATAGCAGAGAGCTATGCTGGCATAAATTGTGCTGCCTTGTTGGCAGAACCTATTATGGCCCATTAACAAGACCAGTGAGCAATACTGTCCCTACAGTATTAATGTTGATACAACAGTGGTGGGACTGATCTCCGGGTGTGTGAGTGAGTCTACCTATCAAGATGAGGTGGAACGGTTGCTTTCGTGGTGTGGAGACAATAACTTGGTCCTTAACATCAATAAGACCAAGGAGCTTATAGTGGACTATAGAAGGAATAGATCAGACATCCAGCCCTTGGTTATCAATGGAGACCGAGGGGAGCAAGTGGCCAGTTTTAAGTTTCTGGCTGTTATCATGAAAGAGGACCTGACCTGGGGCGCTCACATTGCAGCACTCGTCAAAAGGGCCCAGCAGAGATTATACTACCTGAGACTTCTCAGGAAACAACAACTGAATGAAAAACTGCTGGTGGCCTTCTACCGCTGCACCATAGAGAGTATTTTAACTTACTGCATCTGTGTATGGTTTGCCAATTGCACAGTGGCAGATAAGACAGCACTCCAGAGGGTAAACATCATTGCCCAGAGGATCATTGGTTGCCCTCTCCCCTCTTTGGAAGAGCTTTATAGCTCCCGCTTCCTTAAGAAAGTTCAAAACATTCTGAAAGATCCATCTGATCCTGGGCACTCTTTTTTTGAACTATTACCATCTGGCAGACGGTACAGGATAATAAAAAACAAGGACAAATAGGCTGAAAAACAGCTTCTATCCCAGGGCAATAACCATATTGAATTCTACGGTATAGTGCAATATCGGGTTTTCAATTTCAATTATACAGAATGTAAAGGATGCATGTTTGTGGTTTTATTTTTATAGTTATAATGTACACTGCAGACGGCATTTAATTTCATTGTACCATGTGCAATGACAATAAAGTAAAGTAAAGTAAAGTAAACTAAACTAAACTAAACTAAACAAGTTAAAGTGATTGGTGGATTTCCTAACTATGAACTGCTGGCAGGAAAAGCAACCACTTAGTTAGTATCTAGGTAGAATTAGATCACCCTTTCTTCAATGATGATGCAGTTACAATATTCTTACAATAAACCATAGAATCATTGAGTTGGAAGACAACTCAGAAGTCATGTAGACCAGGAGTCCCCAATCCCCGGTCTATGGACTGGCAGCAGTCCATGGCATGCCAGCAAGCATGCCATGCAAACAAGCGAAACCCCATCCACGGGATGCAGGCAGCATGCAAAACCACGTCATCTCTGGTCCATGGAACCGGTCCCTGGTGCCCAAAAGATTGAGGGCCACTGATCTAGTCCATAGTTCCATCTGGTGCAGGATCTGCTAAAGCAATGAGCAGGAGGTAGAATGTATGAGTTCCAGAAACTCTTGCAATTAAAAAAACCCACTATGATCTTTATATTTTTGCTTGTCATCTACATAATTTTTAACACATACACACACACTCCATATATCTTTAAGACTTAAAAAAAAATAAACATAATTAACTTTTTAAATAGTTAATTACAGTACAAGCAGCTTTATAATTTTACAGGATTCTTTTGCCTGTTTATTTTTACCTGAAAGAATAAATGATTTAATGCTAAGACTAAAATTCTTTTGGGAGAGTAGAGTTGTTTCTCACTTACTGCAAAAACAATGAAGGGTTTGGTGACATTTTAACACCTAAAAATTTATAAAAGACTTTCTTTCTAAGGCCACGAAGAGTTTTTGAGAATCGGAGGAGACAGTGCAACTGTACATGTTTCAGGGCTAAACAATTTGCCCAGTGGAAACTATGAATTCTTTTTCTGCTTGTTCTGAGTCATAACCCCATAATTTCTATATATCATAATATTTTCCTATTGCTATAGTGACTGACTGGTAAAAAAGAAAAAAAGAGTTAAACCAAAATTTCAGTGAGCCTAGATTGTCCACTCCCAAAGGCTGGATCCTGGCCCATTACAATTCCTGTTTACATTGAAGTACATTTCTCAATCTTTTAATGTATTATCTCTCCCATCAACTTCCACAATGATGCAATTTAGTTTAAGAGTACAAGTTTAATTTGAATTAGTTTGAGCTGACTACATGCATTTCAATGGAAGCTTGCTAATTTTCTGGAACAAAAATTGCAGTACATGTTTGCCAGAACTAGTTTTGTCAGCTCTCCAATTTTTAAAAAATATTATCTACTCTAAACTAAGAAATTGTTTAAAGGCAATAGTTAATATTGCTTTATACCACAAGTGTTCTCCTCCTACTTCCATAAAAAAAATAATATCTTCCTCCCGGTGTGCTACACAGTATAGTAAATCTAAACTACACAGCTGAATATACTAACATGAGAAAATATTGAGAGTTTCAATGGCAACTTTAAACAACCTGTTCATATTGCATCACCCATTTATGTGTCTTTCTGGCTTGATTTCTGAGAAAGTATCATTCTGAGGATGTTACAAAGAATATTCATTTTGATCTAATGCCTACATTAGTTCCTTGGGTGAACAATCTATCTTCAGGGACAAGGTCTGAGGAAAATGCTCTTCAGGGGAAATGTAATTGCTGGACCTGAGCTGGAAGAGATAAATGTAGTAAGGAGGAAATACACATTTGGGCCAGTGACAATTAGAAGAAAAAGAGGCTTGAAATATGAGGAAATGGAGGTAAAATAAAAAATGATCACAAAATTAGAAAAGGCTAAAGAGTTCTAAATAAGGACTTTATAAGATTTCCAAGACTTGATGTCCTTCCAGAAGTCCTTTAAAACCTGGTAATGTCAACAGGCTTGGGTTTCATGGGAATTGGGATTTAATGAGGTGGCTATATCATGTGTAACATCTAAATCAGTGATGGCGCACATTTTTTTCCAAGGGGTGCCGAAATAGTGCGCGCGCAAGCTATTGCACACGCGTGCGTGCCCACACCCATAATTCAAAGCCCATTTGCCCCAGCCCCCTGCGCACTCCCCTGTTTCCCGACTTCCAGTGGGCCCGGTAGGCCTGTTTTTTGCCCTCCCCAGGCTCCAGAGGCTTTCTTGGAGCTTGGGTAGGGCGAAAATGCTCCCTCCCGCCACCCCGGAGACCCTCCGGAGGCCAAAACCGCCCTCCCAGAGCCTCCGCGCAAGCCAAAAATCAGCTGGCAGGCATGCACATGCGCACTGGAGCTGAGCTAGGGCAACGGCTCATGTGCCGGCAGATACGGCTCCGCGTGCCACCTGTGGCACCCGTGCCATAGGTTCGCCATCACTGATCTAAATGCTCTCCCAAGTCCTTCTGGTTTCTTTAAAACACAATAAGTTTTTAATTGTAGAGTGTTATTTTTTATGGTTTTTATAGACTGCCCAGAGTCATGTTTCTGAGATGGATGGCATATAAATAAATACATTTTAATAAAATCACTTAAATTGTATTAAACTTTGAATAAACATTTATTAGATTGCTATAATATATTAAATGGATTTAATTTGTATATTTACATACTACTTTTATAAGCAAATTGCTTGTAATATTGGTGAGAACCATACAGTTTTGCTTATTTGGTTAATAGCACTTAGACTTATAGCACCACCATGGTTAAGAGCCATGGTGGTGCAGTTAAAGTGCAGTATTGCAGGCTAATTCTGACGACTGCTAGAAGGTCGATCCTGACTGGCTCAAGGTTGACTCAGCCTTCCATCCTTCCGAGGTAGGTAAAATGAGGACCCAGATTGTTGGGGGCAATATGCTGACTCTGTAAACTGCTTAGAGAGTGCTGTAAAGCACTATGGAGCAGTGTATAAGTCTAAGAGCTATTGCTAATCATAATTAAGTTATGTTGAAGTTAATATGTCTTACATTTATCATGATGACTACCATAGTTATTTTTATTTTTATTTATTTATTTATTTGTCAAACGTGTATAGGATAGTAGTAGTTTGTATAAACATAAGTAAAAAGTATCGATAAAAGAGAACAATAGGACAGGGACGATAGGCACAGTGGTGCGCTTATGCACGCCCCTTACAGACCTCTTAGAAACGGGGAGAGGTCGACTGTAGACAGTCTAAGGTTAAAGTTTTTGGGGTTTGGGGAAGAAACCACAGAGTCAGGTAGTGCATTCCAGGCATTGATCACTCTGTTGTTGAAGTCGTATTTTCTGCAGTTGAGTTTGGAGCGCTTTACATTTAGTTTGAATCTATTACGTGCTCGTGTATTGTTGCGGTTGAAGCTGAAGTAGTCATTAACAGGAAGGATATTTTGGTATATGATTTTATGAACTACATTTAGATCAGATCGGAGGCGACATAGTTGTAAATTGTCTAATCCCAGTATTTCAAGTCTGGTGGAATAAGGTATTTTGTTGTGAGCGGAGGAGTGAAGGACTTTTCTTGTGAAATATTTCTGCACTCTCTTGATTGTATTTATGTCTGATATGCAGTGCGGGTTCCAGACAGGTGAGCTGTATTCCAGAATTGGTCTAACAAATGTTTTGTATGCTCTGGTTAGTAATGTAATGTTGCCAGAGAAGAAGCTATGCAAGATTAGATTAACAACTCTTAGTGCCTTTTTGGCAATGTTGTTACAGTGTTATGTTACTAATTTTGATGGTGCTTTTAATTAGTAACTTAATTGGATGGTATTCCATAAAAAGAAGCATAAGAATCCAGAAATATAATGTTAAACAAAACAATAGTTCTGGATCTCCATTTATATAGATTAAAGAAAAGTTATTTTTCACCAATTATCTGTCTCTCAAGGCCAAAAATAATCAGTTATTACTAACCTGAGAAGGAATTCTGCATTTCAATACTAAATATAGAACCATTTCATGAAATACAGAAAAAGGGGCAAGCCTAATATTCTGCTAGAGACATTACTATATTATTGCAAGCTCTTGTTATGATGTTTTTTCAGACTGGCCTGAACATTTTCTGAGTTGTCTAAGGGGGGGGGGAACCTAAGAAATTTATGATACTTTTGAGAATAATCAATTTCATTATATCATCATACTACATGGATCAAACCATTTCATCAGATGATTGGAGTAAATTTTTATGAGAGTCAGTCCATAAATATAGTTGTAGGATAAAAAGTAATAAAAAGGGCGTTGTTACTTACCTGAACGCCCATTCTCGTAGGGTGGCGCTAGCCTCCAAGATTGGGATGACCTCATCCATCAGCCAATCAGGACTGAGTCTGACCTCATATAAAAGCTGTCACCATGCCATAATCCCCCTCTTGAGACGAAGGAGTAGGTCAGACCCATAGTTTATTCTCCACGCACACCTTCCGTACGTACCACACCCAAAAGGGAGGGACTTGGAGGCTAGCGCCACCCTACGAGAATGGGCGTTCAGGTAAGTAACAACGCCCTTTCTCCATAGTGGGTGGCGCTAGCCTCCAAGATTGGGACATACCAAAGCCGTATTGTCCCTTAGGGAGGGTTGTCACCAGAATCGTAGACCCCGTCAGGAGCCACCATGGTCTGCAAGACCCTGCGCCCAAAATCCGCCTCAGCCGAGGCAAAGGAGTCTACTTTATAATGTCTAATAAAGGGTAACGGAGAAGACCACGTCGCCGCTCGGCACAGTTCCTCCAATGAGGCATTAGTAGTCCAAGCCGCCGTGGTGGCGGCACTGCGCGTCGAGTGCGCCGTTAGACGTGGTGGACGAGGCAGGTCCTGTTGTCGGTAAATGTCCGCGATGACTGCGCATATCCAGCGACCGACCATCGCCGCTGAAGCCTTGCGACCCATGGACGAGGCGTGGAAACCCACGAACAAGGACTCCGAAAGGCGAAAGGGAGCCGTGCGGACATTGTAGATTTTGATCGCCCGCCGGACATCGACAGCGTGCCATTTGCGCTCGGTCGGCGTCGTAGGCGGGGAGTAGAAGGAAGGAAGAACCACTTCCTGCGCCCTGTGGAAGTATGTATTGACCTTGGGCAGGAATGTGGGGTCAAGTCGAAGCACCACCCTGTCCGGATGAAAGATACAGAGATCGTCCCGGACGGAGAGGGCTGCCAGTTCGGATATTCTCCGGGCTGAAGTAATCGCTACCAAAAAGGCAACCTTATGCGTAAGGTGCTGCAGCGATACTGTCCGGAGGGGCTCGTAGGGGGCCTCGGTCAGTGCCAGAAGGACCTTCTGCAGGTCCCAGGTGGGGTACCTGTGTACCACTGGAGGCGAGATAATGACCGCCGCCTTCAAGAAACGAACGACCAAGGGATGCGTTGACAAAGGCGCAGAAGAGTGGCAGGACAGGACCGTTGAGAGCGCTGCCACCTGTCGCCGCAAAGTGCTGGGCGAGAGACCCATGTTGAGGCCCGCTTGCAGAAATTGGAGGACCTGGATGACCGAAAGGTCGATCGGGTTAAAGCCGGCGCCGACACACCAATCGTGAAACGTCCGCCAGGTGGAGTTGTAGATGCGGATGGTGGAGGCCCGGCGTGAGGAAAGCAAAGTACAGATGATGCACTCGGGGACCCCGCGAAGAGTTAGGGTGCGCCGCTCAAGCGCCAGGCGGTCAATTGGAGCCACTGCGGATCCGGGTGCTGAACTGACCCCTGGGAGAGCGACGATGCGGTCTGCGGGATCCTCCAGGATGGGCCGGTCGAGAGCGACTTGAGGTCCGCAAACCATGCCCGTCGCGGCCAATGGGGGGCCAGTAGGATCAGTTCCGCCTGCTCGTCCAGCATCTTCCTGATAACTCGGGGAATGAGTGGAAGGGGAGGGAATGCGTAGAGCAGGCCCCCTGGCCACGGGCAACGGAGGGCGTCCGTGTCCATCGCGCCGGGTGTCCGATACCGCGTGATGAAGCGCGGGAGCTTGGCATTCAGCGGGGTCGCAAAGAGGTCGACCACCGGGTTGCCAAATCGGGCAGTCAGCTCCCGAAAAATGTCTGGGTGCAGAGCCCACTCTGCCGTGTCGACGTCGTGGCGGCTGAGCCAGTCCGTTGTGCGGTTCGACACCCCCGAGATGTGCTCCGCCCGGAGTGAGAGGAGGTGCCGTTCTGCCCAGAGGCCCAATTCCTTGGCCTCGGAGAGCAGGCGGCGCGAGACAGTCCCACCTTGCCTGTTGACATGGGCTTTGGTGGTCACGTTGTCCGTCAACAGGAGGACGTGTTGGCCAGTGAGTAGATGCTGGAATTGCCGGAGGCCCAGGGATGCCGCTCGTAGCTCCAGGAGGTTGATGCTGGCCTTTGACTCCGCTGCGGTCCAGGTGCCCTGTGCCACGTGGGACGATGTGTGGGTGCCCCACCCGTAGAGGCTGGCATCCGATGTCACCGTCACCCGGTGAGGCTCGAGGAAGCTGGAACCCTTGCTCAGCGCCGGGGACCGCCACCAATGCAGGGACCGCCAGACCGCCGTCGGGAGCTGGACCCTGGCCGACGAGTTGGACTTGTTCGCCCGCTGAAACGGCAAAAGAAACCATTGTAGGTCTCTGGAGTGCAGTTGTGCCCAAGGTGTTATATGTATAGCGGATATCATCCTTCCCAACAGGGAGGACAGGAGGTTCAGCGGAACCCGCCCCTGTCCAAGAACCTGTTGGGTCAGAGAAGAAAGACTGAGTTGTCTTTCCGACGACAGATACACCCTGCACTCCAGAGAGTCCACAATGGCCCCCAAGTGAGTGATACGAGTGGAGGGAATCAAGTGGCTCTTCTCCAGGTTGAGGGAGAAGCCATGGTACTGTAGAACGTCCATGGTGGTCTGCAGGTCCAGTTCTGCCCGGGCCAGGGAGGATGACTGAATTAAAATGTCATTGAGATAACACTGTATTCGAATCGGCACTGCCCTTAAGTGAGCCGCAAGGGCGGCCAGAATCTTTGTGAAAACCCTGGGTGCCGAGGAGAGGCCGAATGGCAGGGCCGAATACTGATAGTGCTCGTTGTCATATGAGAATCGCAGGAACTTTTGGTGGGAAGGCCGAATTGGGACATGTAAATATGCCTCAGTGAGGTCGATAGAGCACATAAAGTCACCTTTACGAATGCCTTCCAATATGGACTGTAGAGTATGCATCTTAAATTTCTTGTACACCAAGAACTTATTAAGGCGCTTAAGGTCCAAGACCGCTCTCCACCCACCCGACGACTTCTCCACGAGGAACAAATTGGAATAGAATCCTTGCCCCCGCTGGTCCTCCGGGACCCGCTGGATGGCCTCAATCTCCAGCAGATGCTGGATGGCTTCAAGCATCTGGGCCCGTTTCTGCGGGTTGGAGGACTGGGAGCACCTCATGAAGGAGTCGGGGGGGGGGGTGGAGAGGAGATCTAAGGCGAGTCCGTGTGTTAGGGTCTCGTGAACCCAAGCGTCCGTAGTAATCTCCTCCCACCGCCTAGCGAAAAAACGCAGGCGACCCCCAATGGGAGAAGTTGGGTCCACTACTTGTAGCGGCGGAAGGGGTGACCACCTGCCTTCCGAAAAGGGCGCCTGGTGGTTTGGGTGTTGTTGTTCCTATCCTGCCCCTGATTCTGCCGTGCCCCTGTCCGCCGTCTACCCTGGTTGTAGGTGGGTGCCCGGAACGGGCGCCTAGTAAATGTAGGCGCGGGGGGTTCAGGTGGTTTGCCCTGGGCCTTCCTGGTGGCGTTGGGCAATACCTTCCTCTTATCTTTGGTTTCGATAAGATAAGGGTCCAGAGCCTCACCAAAGAGTGATTGGTTCTTGACCGGAGCCCCGGCGAGACGCCACTTGTGACGGCAGTCGGCGGGCCAACTGCGCAGCCAATGCATCCGGCGCGCCACCACAGATGCCCCCATGGCCTTGGCCGCGAACCGTGTGGCCTGTAGCGTGGCGTCCAAGGTGAACTGCGAAGCCGCTATTAGTTTGTTAATGTCCTGCCTTGCTCGGACGTCGGATGGGGGCAGGTGCTCCTGCAAGGCCTTTAGCCAGCGGATGGAGGTCCGGCAAAAAAAGGATGCAGTGGCAGAAGCCCTGACTGCCCATGCTGCAGATTGGTGCGTCTTCTGAAGTGCCTGCTCGGTGCGTCTGTCCTCCGGCCGGAGGAGCTCCTCCGAGTCGCCCGGCATTTGCGCAGCTGAGTACAATGCCTTAATTGCAGGGTCCACCGGAGGCACGGGAAGATGCTGTGCCAGTGCGGTGGAGATATTGAAAAACCTCTTGTCCGCTGCGGAAGGTGCCACGCCGGCGGACGGAGAGGCCCACTGTTTGAGGACCGAGTCCACAAACAGCTTAGGCGCTGGCACCACCTCCACCTGCGAGGTGGTCTCCTCGAAGAGGGGGTCCTCTGGTTCGTCCCCAGCCGGTGCCTGTTCCTTCGAGGAGAATTTGGCCGTAGCCCGCGTCTTGTGGAGGAGGGACTTGAATAATGAGGGGTTAAAGAGCCCGGCGACAACAGGGGCCTCCGGAGCGAGGTCCTCATCTGCCGAAAGTTCCAAGTCCTGTGCATCCTCCCCCTGGCCGTGCAGGGATAAGGGTGACCCCGGGTCCACGTCGGCCGTTAGTGTGAGCTGGTCGACGGTCGGGGTGGTTTGTAGGCGGATGGTGGGCGGTTGGGCGGGTGCTGGAGCAGCTGGTGTTGCCGCGGTGACATGCCTCATGCCGGCCTCGATGCCCTGGGCGATTGCAGCCTGGATCAAGGCCTGCACCTCTGGGGTGTAAAATTGGGATTGAGCAGTAGAGGGCAATGGCGGCTGTGTCGTGCTGCCACTGGGTCTGGGGTCCTCCCAGATGTCCCCTTCCTCTAGGCACAGGTCCGGGTTGTCCAAGGAAAGGGTGCCAGAGGAGCGCCTGTCCCTCTGGAAAGAAGCACCAGAGGGCTCATGTTGCGCAGGCGAGCTGGAGGCTGCAGGGGGCAGTGTGGAGCAATCAGGGGTCCTGGACCTGTCCTTGTCAGCCTGGGCTGCCTTGGTGGAGGCCTTGGCCTTGTCAGCAGATGACCTGGCCTTGTCAGTGGGAGTCTTGGCCCTGTCAGAGGAGGCCCTGGCCTTATTGGAGGAGGCCCTGAGGGGGGAGCGGTCCCGATGGCTAGATCGAGGGGGGGTGACTTGCTGGCACTACCCTCTGTGTCCCTGGCCTGCCTGGGCTTATTCCTGCCCGAGGAGGCCTTATCAGCCATGCCCGCTGATCACACCCACACGGAGTCACTGAAGAGCCGGCCTCGAAGTTTGGCTGCAAGGTGCGCTTTTACGGCACCAAGAGCAACGGTAGCAGCTGCTGGTCAGGGCTGCTCCCGAAGGCAGGTTGTCCCAGCTAGGAAGGGAAACTGTGTTCCCAAAGGGCCCCTCAGGCTGGCCGGAGGCGTCGTGAGGAGGCGTGCGGCAGCGGCGGTGCTCCGGGCCGCCCGAGAACGCCGCGGAGCAGCTGAAGAGGAAGGCGCGTCACCGGGGAATCCCCGGTGACGTAGGCGTCGAACTGCGGCTGCGCGAGGAGTCCGTAGGCCGCGCCCCAGTTGGGTGTCGGCAGGATGGCCGGATGACGCTGCGATGGAGACTGCGGCTGCGCGAACCGACCAGGAGGCAGCTGAGGGGTGGGGGGAAGCGCTCCGCCGCGCGCCAAAAGTAGCAATACGAGGGGCGGTCTCGCAGCCGAAATGCTGCCGAGGAGGCCGCCCGACACCGCTAAGGCCGAAATGAGGCCTGGAAGCCGACCCAGGGGCAATCAAAGGCCACAGGAGTGTTGGGTCTCGGCAGTCCTCAAGGAGGGGGGGGCGGACGCGCAGGCCGGATTGCCTGCCGAATGGACCGCCGACGCACTCCCTCACAGCGGTGGGCTCCCAGGGGGCGGATGAAACGCAGGGGCCCCGGAGGAAGGGAGCGATGAAGAAGAGAGGCCAGGCCGCCCAAGCGCTAGGCTTCTGCAGTTAGATGACACCAAAGGAAGGCCTCTCCTCAGCGGAAGTGGTCAAAAAAAAAACCACCCTGGCTGCAGGTCACGCAAGCGCTAGGCTTCTGTGACAGTTGATTTATCAGCAGTGCCAGGCCGCAATGTGAGAGTGACAGCCGGCCACCTAAGGTGGGCAATAGGCCGTGGCCTAGGCCGAAGCCTGACCAAGGTTTCCAACACCCCCGATGGAAAGGGAAGGTGGGGAAGACACTCACATGCAATAAAAATTTGTTGGTAGTTGATCTGATGATCGATCAATGGAAGGTGATGATAGAATGCGAAGTGGAGAGAAACAATCCTAGGCCTAGGACTGAATCGAAAGAGGGGGATTATGGCATGGTGACAGCTTTTATATGAGGTCAGACTCAGTCCTGATTGGCTGATGGATGAGGTCATCCCAATCTTGGAGGCTAGCGCCACCCACTATGGAGAATACGTGTTCATTATTGTTTGTTTTCAACTTATTATTAGAGAAAAATTGACTCGGGGCATTGATATAATGTACATTGTCCAAAGTCACTTGTTGAACTGGGTGGCTACAGAAATTAAATTGATAATAATAATAAAAATAAAACAGAGTATCCTTTACCACCTGCTCTCCTCCTTGTCATGAAGCCCATACCTTTGGGAATGAGAAAGAAGTTAGAAAGAGGTTAGAAAGAGATCTTGGCTCTCCAAAAACTATTATTGCCAGCTGAGGACTATGGCCACAAACCTCAGAATTCTCACCAAGAACCTGATACTATGCGCATAATTTTTGACAAGAAGGAAGCCTTTGGGAGTGGGGGGGAAAGGAGGCAGGAATGATGCATTGCAAGATCAAGGCAAGCACACTGTTGCAAGAGAGCTCCTTGATCTTGCTCACAGCGGTTCGAGCTAGAGTGTTCATTGAGCATCTCTGTGCAGGTGTTCACAGTATCATTATGAAATCATATTTTTTTTCAGTACAAGAGCTATAGGGAAGCTGCTTCTCATGTTTGACTTCAATTGTTCAAAGCTCATTTTGAGGGGGAGAAATGCTCATATCTGCTGATTTCATAACAAGCTAGCATTCCTCCTTAGCCTTTTGATCTCACAGCTGTTGTGTGTGTTTTTTCCTCTATTCTTGGCAGTTAAATCACTATTCTGTAGGATATAATGCACGTTATCCTTATGTAGCTGGCTGTTTGCTGACACATATTTGTAATTCTTCTGTTCATAACTTTCCAAAATCCATTTTAGGAGATCATTGCACGGTCCTTTTGAACTCCTGTTTGCAAATGATTATGACATTACTATAACATTAATGAACAGGATTTTTTCAGTAAACGTCCTAATTTGTTTAAGCAGGGAGGAGCATAATAAGGTAGATGTGCTTCAGCTTCTCAGTTCCACCTAATTATATTATTTTCTGTAAGGAGAGAGAGAGAGAGAGAGAGAAAGAAAGAGGGAGAGAGAGAGAGAGAGAGGGAGGAAGGACTATTACGTATGTTTTATGTCTTAAGTAATAGTATTCATAATAAAATAATAATAAAATAATATAAATAAATAATAATAAATAATAATAAATAAATAAATAAATAATAAAATAAAATAAAATAATAATAAAAATAATAAAGGCAGGATAAAAAATAGTGTAGTGTAGTAATCTAGTCTAGTCTAGTCTAGTCTAGTCTAATGCTTTGGAGAGTTGAGTGAGAGGCATTTATGGCTCAAGCAGAGATTTTGCTTCTTTCTGAACTGGTCCAAATTATTTCTGTATTGGGGCTAGTCTATTTCTGTATTGGGCCTGTCTATTTCTGAGAACAGGTAAGGAATACATCACCGATCCAAATTAGGAGTCAAACATGGAAGACTGACTAAAAATATGTTCCAGTTCTTACTCAATAGGATAATGTGTAATTCAAGAGTCCCAAAATTAGAAGACAAGTTAGGATAGGAGACACTTCCATGACTAAGTTTCCTTATATATTTCATTGGTATTGCCAGAAGTGATGTATTTTAATATTATTAATCCAAGGTTTTCAGATAAATTTGAAGGAATATTCAGATTTTTAAAAAAGTGTTGGATCAGAAAATTACATACAGCTGAAGCTTTCTGTGTTGAGGTTGACACAGCAGTCTCTGCTGCTGAAACAAGCTGCTGTTTAATTCACAAGTGGCTGCATGAACAGCTCTGGGACCAACATCAAACAAAGTTCTGGTTTTGTGTGCTTATTATTTCTTTGGATCTTGGCCAGATTGAAAGGATAGTCCAGCCATTATTGCATGTTAACCAGTTTGACTGCGTGAACAAAAGAGCGACTGGAATACATGACAGAATTAACTAATCCACATTAATTCATCTTGCAAATGCACCTTAATTTGTGGAGCATTGATGGTAATCCATGTTTATAATTGCAAAGGTAGGAGAATAGAAAAAGATGCTACGCTTTGTGAAATTGTTAATCATGAATACATAAATCCTTAAGGAAGGATATTTTGAACAACTGTACCAACACACCATGAAAGATGACATTCAAGCGGAGGAGGAATATTGTTTCAAATATACAACCAGGTACAAATACTACTTTTCTTTTTTTAGAATTTGAGGCCAATATGAAGAAAAGTGCCTGCTCAGTTTGTAAAACTAGTGTCATAGTATTTCATTTTTCCCATGACTGCAGGCCAAAAACGGGCCCTTTTTTTGCGAAAAATGAGCCGTTTCGGCCGGTTTTTGGCCTCCTATGCGCCCCATTTTTCACCTCCCCCGCCTCCAGAATGTCTCTGCAGGCCAAAATTGTTGGCCTTACCTTTCAGTTCCAGCCCACGGGGCTCACGAAGGTAAGTCCTGCGCTCGGCTGAAGGGTGGGCGGGGTGATGTGGGTAGGGCATCCTCGTGGTCCTGTGCGGGCCGGATTAATGGCTTCAGTGGGCCGCATGCAGCCCCTGGGCCGTAGTTTGAGGACCCATGCCTTAATCCAACTACTATATTGTGGGTTGTCTCAAGGCATGTTCCCACCAAAAGTAATGGTCTTAAATCTGTCTTAATTCATCCAGTGAAATTGGTAATATTTTAAAAGTCACTTTCATGTATTTATGCAATTCTGTGTTAATCCCTTGGAGAATTAATAGATTGCAGAGGCACACATGGCCTAGTTCCTATTTTCAAATCTCTGTCTCTGTCTCTGTCTCTGGTACTGTTTGCATCCAGAATCATCTGTATAGAAACTTTAGTTAGCAGTCAACAGAAGGAAGAAACAGTTCCACAATGACTATCCTATATGTCAAGATGCTATGTTTTAGCATTTTCCAAGGCGCAGTAGCAAAACAGTGAAATGTCAGCATCACAAATCGTTTCCTCAGAGAATTACAGGTAGTTCCTACCTGTCAATGAATACTTCAGCTTCAACCACAACAATACAAGAGCACACAATAGATTCAAACTCAATGTAAACCGCTCGAAACTCGACTGCAGAAAATACGACTTCAGCAACAGAGTAATCAGTGCCTGGAATGCACTACCTGACTCTGTGGTTTCTTCCCCAAACCCCAAAAACTTTAACCTTAGACTGTCTACAGTTGACCTCACCCCATTCCTAAGAGGTCTGTAAGGGGCGTGCATAAGCGCACCATTGTGCCTACCGTCCCTGTCCTTCTGTCCTATTGTCTAATTTTTACCTATACATACTTTGCTTTTGTTTATGTTTATATCATACCTGTTATCTTGTACACGTGTTGACAAAATAAATAAATAAATAAATAAAAAATAAAAATGACCACTTATTCAGCGAACCTTCAAAGTTATGACTGTGGTGAATGAGTGGTACTTATGATGCGTCCTCAAAGTTCTGGCTATCCCAGGACCCCCAGTGACATGATTGTGAGCTTGGTAACTGGCTCATACGTACAATGATTACAGTGTCTCATGGTCACATGCAATGTTCCCTGTAACATCAGAAAACGGTGCATGGCAGTTAGAAACTGCTGCGCGGCGTTCTCTTTTCATGTGCGTGGCCGCGCAGGCGCGCAGCCTCTGCCATTAGAAAATGCCGCGCGGAAGTTAGAAACTTCCGCGTGGTATTCTCTCATCATGTGTGCGGCCGCGCAGCCGCGTGGCTTAGAGGGAACAGTGGTCACATGATCACTATTTGCAAACTTCCCAGCCGGCTTCCCACAAGTAAAGTCAATGGGAAAGCCATCCAGGAAGATCGCAAGATGCTTTGGTAAGTTGCTCGTAGCCTCCCATACCAGGCAATAGCTACCCTTGACCCAACAGCACCATGTTTCATAGGCTACTGCATACCTCTTCCACCCAACAGCAGCCACTCCTGGCCTTGCAATCCAATGTATTGATTTGAAATGTATCCTAATATGTTTACATTCATAATAAAAAATGGCAGCTGGGATATGTAAATAGATTAGACAATTTATTGGGATGGCATAGCAACACTTTTGTAACAACAAATAAAAGAGAGTGCACTTTCAATTTCCTAGCTGATTGTTGTTGATTATTACTATTTATTCTTTTAAGTAAAGGCAATTCAACATAACATACTGTATTAATATGAGATAATGTGTTTCCTTTCAGAACCTGCGGATTCTAAATAACAACATTTTTAAATGGATTGCTCAATACAAATGGATAATGTGTTCTCACAGTGGTGGATTTACAGCATATAAATGTGTTCGTGTTGTATAATTTATGGTGCAGATTGCTAATTTAACCAAATGTGCAGCTGTTCCCTTGAGATGTCCCTATTTACCATAATTGCATTGTGTCTTGATGAGAAAATGTAATTTACAATAATGTAAGAAAATGGAAAATAATTTTTATCAACCAGTATACCGGTAATCCTTATCACTGAGTTTGTGGTGGTATCTTGTCAATTTAATGACTGATCATATATCATTTCATGCTGGTTTTAGAAAGTGTTGCTTACTTGGGATTGATTTGCATATGGATTTTTAATAAATTGTAACTATAGCCATATAGTCATTAGATTCACAAAATACACATAACCTGGTTACAGAGTAAACCAATTTTCTGTGTTTCCATAGTAGCAGAAAATGTAAATTAAGCTTTAAACGTAAATAAATATACAGATATACTATCTCACTATTCCTTTTTGGGATAAGTAATGTTAAGCAAAATGCACAAAAAGGAATAAGAAACAAGAAACCCCAAATAAATTAAAAGCATGAGATAAAAAGGAAATAATATTGTAGTAAATCTAATTTACACCAATGGCTTTCATCATACCTCTGCATACTGTTTTATCCTTGTTTACACCATATCTATATAATTTCATATGTTATTATTTATTCTTTAAATTTCTTTTCAGACTCTTATAAACTTCATCCAACCACGACTTCCTTAGTCTTGACTAGTCCTGCTCTTGACCCATTCATTCTTCCTTCATAAGTTTGTTTCACAATTCATTCCCTCTTATTAGTTTATCTAATTAAACGTGTTGTAAGAATGTAGCCAAATGTAATGATCTTAGAATTATACCAAAGGTGATTATAGGATACATAATTCAGGCAAAAAGAAAATATAAAATACTAGTAGCTGGATACCCTGCTTCGCTACGAAACTATGTGATCGGGCTTGATAAATTGACAGTTAAAGTTTGAAAATTAATGAGTAGTTACGATTGGGCTTGATACATTGACACTTAAAGCTTGAAAATTTAAGTAGAACGTGTAACTCCTTAGCATCAGAGCGTGTTAATATAAGGCAACTGGCAGTTGGAACAGAGTTGTTTTCAGGTGGGGAGGGGGAGTAGAATGTCTAACTCCTTAACATCAGAGCATGTTAATATAATACTGTATAAGAAATACTAATGATCTGATGGTCATTTTGAAAAATCCTTTCTTAGCGAGCACCTAGAAGCCAAGAGGAACATACGTGCCAAGTTTCAAGTTTGTAGGCTTTACAGTTCTGGAGATTTCGTGATGAGTGAGTGGTATTTGGCTTATATATATATAAGAGCCAAATACCACTCACTCGTCACGAAATCTCCATCTATATATATATAGCCAAAATGTAATCCTATGTATATTTACCCAGAAATGAGTTACAATCAGGGGTGAATTTCAAAATTTTTCCCTACCGGTTCTGTGGGCATGGCTTGGTAGGCGTGGCAGGGGAAGGATACTGCAAAATCTCCATTCCCACCCCACTCCAGGGGAAGGATACTGCAAAATCCCCATTCCCTCCCCAATCCTGGGGGAAGGATATTGCAAAATCTTCATTCCCACCACACTCTGGGGCCAGCCAGAGGTGGTATTTGCTGGTTCTCTAAACTACTCAAAATTTCCCCTACCGGTTCTCCAGAACCTGCTGAATTTCACCCTGGTTACAATGGCTAAAAAGGGCCTTATTTTTGAGAAAGTATTTATAGAGGATTGCAATCCTTAGTTTATCTGTTTGCTGCATGATTATGCTGCCCACATCAGGCAAAATAATCTTACAAGATGGGATAAGGAAGGAATGAGTGTGTGGCCAAGGATCCCATGCTTTGGGAGAGCTTGTGCTAACCAGAGCAGAAGGTATGAGGAAGTGGCTTTCTTCCTTTTTCTTTTTCAGGAACCTCTCTTTCTACACATTATATATGCTTTTGTAACATTTACAATCAGAGCTTTTTTTAAAAAATACCCTTGGTATTTGTTGGGACTGCTATTCTCAGAATTTAGTTATAAAATGTATACACCACCTCAGTCCAACTGGACTCTACAATATGTAACTATAACTATAACTATAACTATACATACATTGAGAGCTGCAATCCTGAAAAAAGCAAGTATTGACAGAATTCTGAAGGCCCAAATGTTCCCCTCAGAAAATAAGCTTCTCCATAACAGGAGAACCATTACAGGAACATCTGCCTTTGTATCCCTTATGTCACCTCCTGGTAGATGGAAACTGTAAACAGTTCTGACCACCGAGATCAAATGGGTATATTTGATTAGGGAAAGGTCTCTTAGCCATTTGGCTTTTTAAAGGTAGTGACTAGCATCTTAGATTGCACTTGGAAATTGGATGAATGCTCAACTAGCATGATCAGAGTCTGGTAATTCTATTTGCAGCATAACTATAGGTCACCTTGCTTCCATTCTTGCTCAGACATGTATTCCCCATTTATCCAAAGGCATCATGTGGAGGAAATCTGCTCTAAAAATACTTACTAAAACACATTTATCATGGTGTCATCCTTCAAATACCTCACAAAAGTCCTGATATGAGCTACAAAAATGGTAAATCTATATGCAAATACAGGAATTAACTCATTTCTTAATTTATAATCAGATTTTGATAGTATAAGCGATATGATGAGGATGTTTACTGTGTTTAGCTTCAAGTATTTAACCATTTTAAAGTATTAATTTGCATTTACAATATCTTAAGAGCATACACTGAACTTAGTACTAACATTACATATTAGCCACATTATACAATGCCTATGGGCAGGTTTCTGCAGAATGAATTATTATGCTTTTGATGTCAAAATGCAGAAGAATATCTTTTGATATGCAGTACATAGTAGTTTTGATAATCAGTCCTCTTGCAACATGGTTGAGAATAATGAGGGAAAATAGCAAGAAGCACATTTAGTATTCAGATGCTCAGAGCATATGAGTTCTGAAGAAGATGGTAGGAGCAAAATCCCTTTTGCCTTACAAATCAGAATCAATTATGCACTCATTCTAAGCCATGGAAATGATTCTTAATCATTCCGCAACAGACTTTGTGGAATCTCTTAGGGTTGACAAAATTATTTGTGGTTTAATATTTTGCATTGAATATATTTTAATTTGGAAGCTATGGTAGTCAGTGGTGGGTTTTGATTCAATTCTTCTGGAATTTGATACGCTCTAGATGTATTACACTTCAACTCCTTGAATTCTAAAAGTTTGAGCATACTAGATGGGAATTTAGGGAGGTGAAGTCCAACACTGTATGTCTAGAGGACACTAAGTTGTGGACAGATGTCCCAGCCTAAGAGGCATATGAGGGTACAGCTATCTATGAATAATAGGCTTGTCATAGATAAATCACAATTCTCAGCTAAAATGTTGCATAGCAGTTATTTAAATCAAATTAATAAATATCATCATGTCTTTTGATAATGGCTACTTATGATTGAAACTTTTTGAGGAAATTTCACATTTTACAACTACCTTGGGCAATCTGGTCTAATGTGGCTTTATTATTCATTTCACCCAAATATATATAAAATGATATAACATTGATTTAATGTTTATTGATGTTTGCCAGATTTACTATTACTAATCTTTTGCTTTGCATCAGCATTATTTAAAAAACATAGAAAATAGCATTGGTATAAAAATTAATACCACAGCAAGTAATCAAAAGAATTTTAAGAATTCTTGAAGGATAGTTTTACTCATTTTGGACTCTGGGTTTTAGATTATTAATAAAACAGCTTATAATAAATTAACTTCATCCATGCAAATATTCTTTTGGAAAAATTATTTAATATGGAAATTGAAAATAATATCTATATTAAGATCACAAACATGTAAATGCCCAAATTAGATGATTCTTTTAAAGAAAAAACTTCCTCTGTAGTTTCATTTATGACCTTTATTATATTTTAAAATTTTTAACATTTTATTGATGTGTTGCTTATAATGTGTATTTTACAAATGCCATGTTTTTAAATATATACATTAAGATAAAATGTACTTCAAAATGTTTATTTAAATGTGAATGTAGACTTTGCTTAAATTACTGGTTATGTGAAAAAAGAATGGAATAAATGTTTCAGTGTGCTTGAAAGTGACAAGAACAAAAAGTAGACTGTCCCATTTTCTTTTATGGCTCAAAGATAATAATCTCCCATTTTATGTCATTCAAAGGGATGTGTTTTCAGTCAGATGGCTTCTGATATATTTTTCCATATAAACTAATTTGGATTTGTAGAAATCCATCAACGCCATTGTTGACTGAATAATGCTTAATGGCAAGATATTTTAGTGGTTGTTTCCTAGTTCTTAGAGGTCCATTAAAATGCTTCCAAATCTATTACACTGCTGTACATACTTTTAAGCATATTATTTCTCTATTTCATTTTGTGCTTTAGTAGTCTAACAAGATTACAAAGCATCAAGCAATCCAAGCAATGAAATTACTAGAATATTTCTCCTTTTGCTTATCTTGGTTCCAAAATTTGATATCATATACTGACATTCAAAGACTAAAACATAAAAGCCATTCTACCTCCAAAATAAAGCACTAAAATGTGCACAGGTCACATTAGATAGGTTTCCTGTACATGATTTCAAACATAGATTAGATTTGTTTAGATGCTTTTTCTATGCAATAGTATATCTATCATATTAATAATATTTCATTTTTGAAAGCAAAGGCCAGTTGGCAGCCTATAAGCCAGATTTAATGGTTCTCAGATTATGAACAGAGAAAACTTGTTGTTACTTTCTTTAGACCTTAGGTAAAATATATTTTATTCTTGCATTTATCTACACAGCAGTATGTCTATAAATAAAAATAGTAAATGTTGTTATTATAAGCCTAACATAAACTTTATGTGTATTTCTCATCTTTCTTCCTGAGAATTTAATGTTACATACATAGGATATCTACCTAATCAGCCATTCAGACAATGACTAAATCAAGGCTTGATTAGCATCTGCAATATACTTTCAGTGCATCTGTTGTGCATTATATTACCTTGAGTGATCCACTGTGCCCAGATGTTTTTATAATTAAGCCCTTCTCTCCAACTTTAATGTGATGTCCTAGCATACATGAAAAGCAAATGTTTGTATTAAAATATAAGATAATAGCACAAAACCAATTGTGATGTACAACCTAGTCCCAAAGTATATAAAATAACATATATAATATATATGGTGCATTTTTAGCAGTAATACAATGGTATTTAAAGATCAGGTATAGTTTAGGCTGATGAGGATATTTAATCTAAACAATGTATATACAAAGAACTCTATTCATACATCTCTGAGGCAGGCTTACCGACAGCTTGATGTCAGGCCTGTATAACTTTTTTGTGACCTGGTTCTTCTTCTTCATTTTTTTTTTAAATTTTGGATTCTCAGATCGTAAGGGATGCGCCTGCCAACACTATAGAGACATTTTTCAGGTGTTTGTCCCTTTTGTCTTAGGTGGGATTTATGGAGTGATTAAAGGTCGCATTTTGCCTCTTAATATAAATAAAATAGGGTCTTTTTTTCCATTCAATTGTATCCAGATCCCAGAGACTGCCTGGACAAGTTCCTCCAGTTTTCTTGGTAGGATTTTTCAGAAATAGTCTGCCATTGCCTCCTTCCTAAAGCTGAGAGAAAGTGACTGGTCCAAGGTCACCTAGTTGACTTTGTACCTTAAGACGGCACTAGAACTCACAGCCTCCCAGTTTCTAGTCTGAAGCCTTAACCGCTACATCAATAGGGGTAGAAATAGCAATAGCAATAGTACTTAGACTTATATACTGCTTCACAGTACTTTTACAGCCCTCTCTAAGTGGTTTACAGAGTCAGCATATTTCCCCCAACAATCTGGGTCCTCATTTTACCCACCTCGGAAGGATGGAAGGCTGAGTCAACCTTGAGCCTGGTGAGATGTGATCTGCCAAATTATAGGCAGCGTATAGGCAGCCTGCAGTACTGCACTCTAACCACTACGCCACCGTGGCTCTTTTTCAACAGAAAAAGCTGTTCAAGCCATTTTTTATGCATGGCTACTCTTGAAAAATGCCTGCAAACTTCAGTTAATGCAACATACAGCGGCTAGACTGCTAATTGGTGTGAAGTACAGGGATCACATACTTGTCTTATGAAAGATCTACACTGCCAGATACAGTTTAAGATGTTGGTGGCTCCTCTCTGTGGCTCCCAGGCTATGCAATGCTTTGCTGTTGGTCCCTCTCCTTATTAATTAAGGAAAATGACATGGATTTTAGTTATTTCTGATTTTAATTGTATTTACTTTAATATTCCTGGTATCTTGATTTTAAAAGGCAGCAAACAACTTAAATGAGAAGCAGAATATAAGCAGAGAAGCAGAGTAGGATTCAGACCAATCTAGGCAAGTTGTTAGGAGTTTTGATATGAAATAGCTTGTACAAAGCTTATAACTTTCCATCACCGAAGAAGGGGGCCAACATAGTTAGTTCTGCTTGCTCCAAGAATGTTCAAGGACAGTAAAAAAAAGTTTACACTGATTGTATCCTATGGGTGACATGACAATACAAAGTCAGGTTGGATAATCTTATGATGGCAGTAGACCAATTTTATTTTGTCCCTTTCATTTCAGTCAAGGATATAACAGTTCAGAATGCTCCAGTTTTTTTAAAAGTAAAATAGCTGCAATAAGCCTATCTATAATTATCTGACAGTTTGTTATGATGTTTTGAAGCTTCAAAATGTAGGGATTTACAGGTTGACGACTCTTAATATAGAGGAGCCATTGATCTGGCACTGCATTTTAAGATCTCAGACTGCTAGTGTCAACAGAGGAGTATATATCAAAATAGTGGAGTTGGTAGTTATAGAGGCACAAATGATGCCTCACCTGATTTATGCGCGCATCAATGTGGCATGTATTACAAAAGGACCATGCTTAAACTACCACAACTGCCATATTTACTTTGTTGGGTCTTCCCCCCATTCCCCTTTCCTTCAATATTACTTAGACAAAGGTATTACCGATTTTGCTAAATTCTGTTACAGAGATGCCAGGGACCGACTCGAAGGACTTACGGATACAAAACTTTCCATGACCTTTTTAAAAACCATGTTAGATAGCTTATAGATCAGTTAGGAGGCCAAAATGAGCAGCTTGGTTTTGCATTAAAACAATTAAAAATAATGAATGTTCTTGCCTAAAGACCCTGAAAATATTTGTCATTTTGCCATCCATTAACTGTTCTCCTGTGGCCAGCATCCTAAATATGTCATTCTTGGCTGAACAAATATGCAGAACTGTGAATTAATCTTTCTTTCCTTCTTTCTCTCTTCGTCTGTCTGCCTGCCTCTCTCTCTCTTTCTCTCTCACATAAGAGAGAATTTGGCTAGTCAACTACGTATTTTGTTTTGGCAATGATTTACGAATAAATGAATTCTTATTTGCCCTTGCAAATCTTACAAAATTCAAAACTCTACAGACTCCACAATAAAATAATAAAAAAATATAAAGAGATATTAGAGCATGTGGTATGTTGGCTGAGCTCAAAAAAAGTATGGACAGTCACTATTACTGCAGAAGCTATGTCCACTAAAATAGGATGCCTCCTGCAACAGCTATAAGAACCATGAAATTCTGTTCATGTTAATGGTGAAATGTCCTAAGACTTCCCTGTATGTATTGGTTTTAAATAGGGCTGCATTGCATCTTTATTGCTGTTCAACACCATGATCTATGCTGGTTGGCATGGCATCAAATATGGATAAGCTGAATACATTACAGGACTCACCCACAAAAACATAACTCTGGCTATATACCTCTCAATCTGGAAATGGACTACTTTTGTTTGTTTTTTATGCAGTTAGAGTAACAAAGTGAAACAAAGGGTGTTGAGGGGAATGATTTGATTCACAACATGCTGATGAAGATCTAAACAATGTTTTTTCCGTGGACCAGAGGGGCGTGGCTTCGCATGCTGCCTGCATCCCATGGATGGGGCTTCGCTTGTTTGCGTGGACCGGTTGCTGGCATGCTGCGGACTGGTGCTGGTCCATGGACCAGGGGTCAGCGACTCCTGAGCTAAATGTTATCTGAATAGAAACTAGTTCTTTACTACAACAGTTAATCATGCAATAACACATAGAGAGAGATTTAGCAACTTTTTTAGTATATTATGTTTTAGAGCAGGGGTGTCAAACTCACATTGTCATGGCGGCATCACATGACATATTGGGACTTTCCCCCCATTCATAAAACCGGGCGTAGGCGTGGCCAGCACGTGACTCATCCGGCCAGGAGTTTGACAGCCCTGTTTTAGAGGAATTAACAAATATGTGTGTGTGTGTGTGTGTGTGTGTGTGTGTGTGTGTGTGTGTGTGTGTGTGTGTGTGTGTGTGTATTATGATCCATAACACTGATTTTCTAGAAATCATCTTGATAAATGGCATAGCTGAAAGGAACTGTTCTGTTTCTCTAACATTTTCTCTATTCAATTTGAAAATATCTGCTTGTATTTTATTATATACTATATGATACGAATGCCAGTTTGGCGTAGTGAATAAGGCATCAATCTAGAAACTGGGAGATTGAGTTCTAGTCCCATCCTAGACATAAAACCAGCTGTGTGACCTTGGGCCAGTCAACTTCTCTCAGCCCTAGGAAGGAGGCAATGGCAAAAAACCACTTCTGAAAAAGTCCAGTTTCCAAGAATACAACACAATTAAACAGAATCAAAAAATATATTTATTATACTATATTTCAAAGACCTGACCGCTACAGTCCAACAATGGGACTAAGCCTCAGCCTCATGAAACTTACAATATAAAATATTTTTGATTAGCAAAAGATTAGTTTTGTAAACAGCAGGAATCAGAAAGCTCAAGTACACGTAAAATGTATCTTTCCGTCCTTGACCTTTAATTTTGAAAAACCAGGAAATTATAAAAAAATAAAAATGTTAGTGGTGTCTTCTCATTACAATACATGGCAGGGCTGCTAGGTAGACTTTTTACAACAATTTACAAGACATCGTGTAATTTCTTTTATTCTGATTTATTGTCTAAACTCGGATACTGTTATAGATCAGTTTATGAATTATTGTATTGTGCAAACCCAAACAACTAGAATATTCAATTACATTATGATAAACTATATCACAGTTTATCAGAATGTGTGATTAAGCTATAGTGTTGCTTGACGTGTCCAGAATATATCAGTGTTCTTAAAGAGGGGTGAACATTATTCTACATTATTGTACAACAGTTACTTTGGTTTTTTCCAGCAGTTTGGAGACTGGCCAGAAATTCCATTCCCTATTATAGAAGTGTATAACAGTGTATTACCATACACTGTAGAGTTGAATAGTTGTATCAGTTTAATAACTCTCAACTGTTATATATAGCCCAATATGTACACTCCTGGCAAATTTATCCAGAAATACCCAAGTTTACTTCCTTGTGTGAAGTTACAGACTTTCATCTAAGTAGCCATGAAAGCCAGCTGGGTCAGTCATTGTCTCAGCCAGCAGAATTCACCTTACAGGGTTATTGTGGAGAAAATAGGAGGAGGAAGGTGTCCTGAGTATATGTTCACAGCCTTGAGTTACCTTGAGTATTTTCATGTAAAAATAAAAATAAAGCAGGATACAAATAAATAATATAAAAATAAGTAAGACTAGAATCTTTGTATTTGGAATAAGGAACACTAAATTTAATGGGACTTTCTACTAAATTTGTTACACATGCATTCAATATATATATCTGTACAATTCTTGATATTTTGCATGTTATGTGCATCAGGATGTTTCCTTTTTTTGTATATGTTTTATTTGCAGTTTTCCTTTAACAGCCAATATATTTTGTGGATAGAGTAATGACTGGGTCAATACATTTTTACACAACTCTAACAATATTACTATTACATATACATAACTTTTGTCTTCCAACTTCTAACAATAAACTCATAATAGGTACAAAACATTGTTTTATATATCAATTTATATAGTACTGTTTTCCAAATTTATACTCCCCCCCCCACTTATTGGGGTTCTTCCACATTCATCTCTTTATCTTTAAACAATACTACTCTAACTTAATGCTTGTTTGTCGCTTTCTCCGAAGATATATTTAAGCATGAATTTCATGTATGTATCATTATGATTAATAGTAAGCAAAACATATTGGAATTGATAGCTTTAAGACTTACAAATTCAGGGGATTTAGACATAACTTTGGGACCGATTTTCTATTAATAAATGGTTTCATTGGTGATTACAGAAAACTGAGAAATAAATTTGGTGAAATATGAGCAATATTTAAAATACTAAATTATTGGTGATCTTATAGGGGTCAATAAACACACTGAAGACATGAAACTGATGAATCAGGATGTTTCAAACTCTGAAAAAAATTAAGTACTTCCTTTTGGACGATCACGTGTATACTAAATACTCTATACCAGTGGTTCCCAACCTTTCTAATGCCGCGACCCCTTAATATAGTTCATGTTGTGGTGACCCCCAACCATAAAATTATTTTCGTTGCTACTTCATAACTGTAATTTTGCTACTGTTATGAATCGTAATGTAAATATCTAATATGCAGGATGTATTTTCATTGTTACAAATTGAACATAATTAAAGCATAGCGATTAATCACAAAAACAATATGTAATTATGCCAGATCAGAAATTCTCGGGCCAGTCTTTGCAAGAGCACAAGGAATATCATCTTCCACAACAAGTCTACTTCTGTATTTAGACTTGATAACCAACAAGTGTATAGCCTCGTGCCTCCTTTTCACCCCGTTCCCACACTCAAAGCACTCTGCTGTTTCGCTAGCAAGAAAGCATATGCCACATGAACCAAATGCGTTACTGTACTGTATTTTTTTATTATTACCAACAAAAAAAAAGGCATCCACTAAAATTTAGTGGATGCCTTTTTTTACCCCTAAAGAATAGCGTTTTTACCCCCCTGGGGGTAATTACCCCCAGGTTGGGAACCGCTGCTCTATACAGAACTTTTATCGGTAAAAAGTCGTTTTAGAATACTTTTGGATTTCCTCCAGCTCTTCATGACGCTAATTACAGATTTCCTTTTTGGCATTAATTAAAACTGCAATAAGACCGATTACGCTGCTAAGTAAAAGCATTTAGGTTTGCACGGCACGATTTGCAAGTTGAGGCCCACTACTTTAACCGCAAGGCCCTTTTAATTATTTCGGACTTTCTCGGATGGAGGCGAAAACTAGAACAGTGTCTTAAGGGTCAGTTTCAGAAGCATTTTAAGGGGGGGGAAGGGCAATTGCCCAGCACCTCCCAGAGTTTCAGAAGCAACAGGCAACGTATTCTGACCACCATCAGAAATGATTGCTTTTCCTCCAATAATTGATTGATTGCATCGTTCCGCCCTCGGTAATCTCGCGTTTCTGTCAAGATTTTTTTCCGCCAGAATCTTTTTTCCTCTTCTTTCTCCTTTCACCTCTGTTGGGCCTCCCGCGGTTTCCCGGACCTTCCGCAAATAATCGCCAAATTTCTTTCCCGTTTGTTCAGGCTTCTCGCTCCCGAGTCCTTATTTAGAAGGCGGGGGAGGGGCTGGAAGGAACACCCTTCCCACGACTGGGCGGGGCAGAGAGCTGCAGGCTGAGAAGGGCGTCGTTTGGAGTCGCTAAAAACCGGAAAGGTTGTTTCTGCTTCTTATCAAGGAAGATCAATGTACAAAATGATGTGTCAGGGTTGAAGGCTGTTGGAATTTATGGTTTCTCTCAATATGGAGGCAGTGATTCCTGATAAGTGCTGGGAGCGGTGTAAAGGCATTCTGCACATGCTTGGGAGCCCCGTTTTTTCTAATTACGCTTTCATATTTAGATGGAATCTGTTTGACAGCATCTTCTGCACTGCAGCACATGCATGCAAGCAGCCCTGCGGGCAGCCTGCTATACTTCGTGTCCCAGGGATTGCCTCCCCCCCCCCGTTTCACTTGGTGGAGGGAGCAGGGAAGAGCCCATTCCAGAGAATCTCCCACAGATTCCCCCCTTTTAAAACTTCGCGTCGGCTGTTTTGACCCTTGCCCTTACAGAAGGGGGTCTCCTTAAAAGCGCGCCCTATTTGTGGATCGAAGAGCCTTCGGATCACCACCCGGGTAGTTTGCATGTACCAATCCTCTTAGCCGTCAAGGTGTCAAGGTTGGAAGCGTGATTAAAGGCTGGGTGCCGGCGAGGTTACCTCTTTTAAATGCCTAGGAAGCCCCAGATATGCTTTATGCAATCACCCTTCCAATGGTGCAATTCAGCACCCATCGTGCGGAGCAACGAGCTTGGCTATTGCCTTCGGAAAGAAATGGATGGCAACCTAAATTTGGAACGAAAGGCAGCCCGCTCGCCTCCCATTCAACGGCAGGGTAGGGGAAACGTGGTCCCTATTTCTTGCAAGTCGCGAAGAGTAGCGTCGCCCTCCTCAACTTAGCTTTTTAGACAACAGGCGACTTTTATTATGCCTAACTCCCCCCCCCCCCAAGACCCGGAGAGGCAGCCCCATTCTCCCCCCTCCCCTTCTAGTAGAGGAGAAAAGCGGCGGCGGCCCAAGCCACGGTGGAGTGAATGCGTTGTCATGGCAACTGGCAGAGGCAGGCGGCAGGCCGGCCCCAGCCCCAGCCGCCTCAGCTTTTCCTCCGCTTTTGCACTGTGTGGGTGAGAGAACCGAGCGCCCGAAAGAGCAGAAGAGCAGCCCGAGTTTGACGAGAGCGGGTGGGGAAAAGGAGGGAAGAGAGGCTGGAAGGAGCGATTTGGACTAGGGCTGGAGGGGCCGAGGATCCCAAGCAGGCCGAAGAGGGGCGCGAAATTGGCTTCGGGATGATGGAGGACGGATTCTCCAGCTACAGCAGCCTCTATGACACTTCGTCGCTTCTGCAGTTCTGTAATGGTAAGGGGAGGAAAGTAAAGAGAGCGAAGCGTGCATGCGCGCCCGGAGGGAGAACCCGAGATCAAGGGCCGCTGGGGTGGTGGTAGTGGTGGTGGGTGGGCATCGCCCTGAAGTCGAGCGGCCGGGGGGCTTCGGTTTTATGCCTGGCGAAGATGGGCTGACTTGGCAAATGGGATGGATGTGCCGGAAAAGCTGGCAAGGAGAACCGCCCCCGCCGAGCTCCCAGCTTTCCTACTTGGAGAAAGGATGGGGCCTTTTCGGGGCTTTCTCTCTGCTTTCTCTCTCTCTCTGATCTTTAGTTTTAGGTTAAGGGGAGAGCGAGCATTGGCTTTACCAGCACGATCTTATTTCTGCCTGACCGAAAGAAACGCTGGGTGTTTTAGTTAGCTTCATGAGAAGGCGAGGGAGAAGGAGAGAGCGAGAGCTGTGCCTGCCTGCGGAGACTCTCCCACTATAGGGTTGCCTTGACGGGTGTCTGATAGAGGATCGTGAAGATTATGGAAAAGAAAGTTAAAAAAAAACCCAACAACAACCTCACCTTGTGTATGTGTGTACGGAGGGAGGAAAGCAGTTTCTATTTCGGAGTTTAACTTCTAGGAACCGCCCCGCGATTAAATGCTGGCTTGATTGACGTGTTCCCTTGTTTCACGGTCTTTAGTTCTAAATAAGCAAGGAAAACATTCACAGTTATAAAGAATATGTGTATATGTGTTTGTGAATCGTATAAAAGATGGTCTTTGAAGTTTTATGTAATTCGGATGGTGAGTTTTGTTCGTTGGCATACTGCACTGCATGAAAGATTTATGGTTTCTTGTACAGTTATTTTTAAAGTAAACAAAAGTCTTGAGATGGAAAATATGGTGGTTTCTAAGCTGTGTAGTTTCTGTCCTGTTTCTTTGAAGATATATTAAACCAAATGGTGTTTGGGATGGTGATGTAACTAAACGCAGCTTGATTTACAGGAAACTTTTACAATAAACATTTAAGACATAAGACCCTTCCTGTATTGGACTAACTGGATAATATATTAATGTATGGTTTGTCAGTTGGACTTAATAGGGTTTTTAAAAAATGAAATTTAAAGAATTTGTAAACATCCTAACTCAGTATTGACTAATAGGAGTTACATGTGAATATATACAGAATGTAAAGGTTTTGCTGTTCACTTAGAAAATCTTTGTGATTTAGAGTACACGTTTCTTTGCCTGAAGAAATTATAATAGATTATAATTGTATATGTAGTTCACATATTTATTTTTGTGTTTGTAAAAGTAAGAACTATATAAAATAGCTTATTTATGTTGGACTTTGTTAGACTCTATTTTTGGCAATGATATAAAAAAACAGAAAATTACTCTTTTAAATCAGCTAAAAGTTGGGATTATTTAAAGCAATTTTATACTGTGTTGTGGAAATTAAATATTGGGTTTGCAGCATCTCTTTTTCATTGTTTTCATTTCTTTTTAGATCTAGAGATATATTTAAAATCAGTAAAGTTAAGATCAGTAAATTATAGTTTTGGATAGATAAAATTATACATCTATTGCTTTCAATAGAAATTCATCTGTGCCTTTTTCCCATGGGAATTTAACTTTATTAGGATTTACTTTGAGAGAAAGATGTAGAACTGGACTCTCAGCTTGCTATCTTGATAATTATATAACTTCTGTCTTATAAAGTGGCAAGTAGAGCTAAAGTTCTATAGAACTTGTTTAAAAGGAAGATTGCTTCTAAGTTATGTTAATACTGTACTTCAGAAGAGTGTTCTAGTTATAGAAATGATGTAAGAGAAATTGAGTGCATATGAATATTTTATAATCTAAATAAGGAAACTTTTTTGCAGAACAGTTAGGGAAAACCTGGACTCTTCAGATATTGTAGAAGTACAACTTCCACCTTCTTTCACTATTGGCCATGTTGGTTAGATAATTCAATAATATCAGAGAGCACAAATGCCTCTAGATATTGAGCAAGTAAATGGAATGTTTGCATTCTATTCTCTTTAGGGGATTAATTCCACAATATTATAGGATTCTGCTATAATAAAGATCGTGCCTTGCTACCTACTCTTGATGGTGTCATCTAATGAAGATACATAAATTGCATAGTGGCTAATGAGAAGTGGGTTTTTTCTCAGGTGTTCTGGCCATAAAATCTTAAGGTTTGTTAGACTTTATTTTGAAGTGAAAATAATTTTGAAGGTAGTATATTTAGAATAAAATCTTCAGAAGTAATGTAGACTTGCAAAATATCTGCAAGCTGTTAGCCCGATCCTTCTTAAGAGTACAACCCAAGCACAAAACTTAATCTTGATATTAAAACGTATACAAATCCCACAGCACAGTGGCCACGAAAATAAACAGGACTGGCCCCAACATCGCCATCTGGAAACTTCCAGCCAGATAGGATAAAAATCTATGCAAGTCAGACATGAAAAACCACATACCTCTGAAAACATTTTGTTGTCTTAGCTACTATTGGATGGGTTAACATACTGCTTTAAGTCATAAACCACAGTGCTTGGATTCATATAGCTTGCTAAGCCAAATTAGACAAACTGTGTCGTGGCATAGACATTGTGAACCAGCTTGCTATGGCTTATTCACCAGACCAGGATTAGGAAGTAATCACCTAGCAAAACATTTGACGAAGTATTACATGTCATGCTAATTAGCAAGGTAGTTAAATATTTTCTGGATGCCATAACATGCATATATATCCGTGGGTGCTTTGTAAACCCATAAATACTCAAAGAATGCTAATTGGGTGAAATCCAGCAGGTTCTGGAGAACCGGTAGCGGAAATTTGAAGTAGTTCGGAGAACCGGCAAATACCACCTCTGGCTGGCCCCAGAGTGGGGTGGGAATGGAGATTTTGCAATATCTTTCCCCCAGGAGTGGGGAGGGAATAGGGATTTTGCAGTATTCTTCCCCAGGAGTGGGGTGGGAATGGAGATTTTGCAGTATCCTTCCCCTGCCATGCCCACCAAGCCACACCACGCCTGCCATGCCAGTAAAAAAAATTGGATTTCACCACTGCTGCTAATCAATGGTTTCTTATCAAATTGGACAGAGCATCAAGTAGACCTCTAAAAGGATCAGTCCTGTTTTTCATATTTTTAGAAAGCTTCTCCAAGTTACAACTGACTAAAATTGGAGGGAATAACTAATACACAGAACCAGTTTGCTGTAATGCTTAAGGTATCAGGCTAGAAATTAGGAGACCACAAGAAGCCTTAAACGAGAAGCCAGCTGATTGATAGTCCTCGACTTAACAACATTTCAATTAGTGACCATTTGAAGTTATAACCACACTGAAAAAAGTGTCTTATGACCGTTTTTCACACTTAATAATTGTTGCAGCATCCCCATGGTCACGTGATCAAAATTCAGTCACTTGGCAACTGACTCATTTATGACAGTTGCAGTCCTGGGGTCATGTGATCACCTTTTGCAACTTTCTGACAAGCAAAATCAATGGGGAAGCTAGATTCACTTAACAACCGTGTTACTAAATTAACAACTGCAGTGATTGACTTAACAACTGTGGCAAGAAAGGTCATAAAAGGCAAAATTCACAATTGTTTTGCTTAGCAACAGAAATTGTGGGCACAATTGTAATCTTAAATTGAGGACAACCTGTAAGTTAGAAAAACAAATTTGGGGTCTTTCTGGTGTATCAGTTTCTTGCTTTGGCAGAATCTTTTCTCAAGCTGCCTGATCTTGGATGACTTTAAGGCTCTTTAGCGTCTCACCTTGGAGAACTTTAAGGTGCTCGGGGACCAGTTTGGATGTTATTCTGATAACAATGAGCTTTCCCAGACACTGTTATGAACTGATTTTCAGGATCCATCCATCCAAACTTCAGCATGTGCACCTGCTTGTCAATCAAATTTATCTTTATTCATAACATCAAATATCAGAACATACTTTAATAGTAATTTTATTAAAAATTACAATTGCAGCAATAGAAACTCATACAAATTAAAAAAATAAAAATAGAAATAAAATAGAAATGAGAGAAAAATAGTAAAGAAAAAGAGAAATATATAAAAAAATATAAAAGGAATGATTTCCCCTATCAAAAACAATTTTAGTAACTTATTACTTTCTCTTAAAATATTACAAATGATCTCTTATTCTATCCCATCTCTTATCTATAAGCAAATCTTTAAAACATCATCTTGGTCTAAGAGGCTGGCAAAATACCATTTTTTTTGTTTTGTTCATTTTTATAAGCCGCCCAACTCCCGAGGGACTCAGGGCAGCATACAGCATGTAAGAAGAACAATTCATAAAAGGTCCATTAAAGGTTACCAGATATAATAGGATATCTATTTTAATCTTGATCAAATAAACTTTATATTCCCTCCCTTTACTTCTAACAATCTTAAGATTTTATCCTTCAAATAATCTTAGAACTTGATTTCTTTGTTCCTTCTCACAAAATTCTTCAAATCTTTAAGAATCCTCTTTTGTAAATCCAATATAGGAAGATTGTCCAGGTCACTCTCTTGGTTTGTTATTTATATATCCCTTTTGATAATTAAGACAGCAACTGGTTTCTTTTGTATGTTCCCACAAGGTACAACTGTCAGGAGCACTTGTAGGCAACCTGAAGTCTTCTTGTCCAAAAAAATTACAAAGAGCCTATCTACTCACTAGTTCTTCATTCTGCTGTAGTTGCTGCTCTGCTTTTCGGTGGAGTTGTCCTCTATTTCTTCCCTGGAATATATGAACATTTTAATTTCTGTTGGGTCTACAAAACTAGTTGTAAATATGACACTTGGCTTAAGCAAATATACAGAAAGTGTTTCCCTGCTACTGCCACTGCATTTGAATGTCTATGGAGATTCTCAGTCATCCAGGTCATGGTTTCCCAAAAGTTTTTTTTTTTCAGGAGGAAACTGGACTTTCTTGTTTTTTCTTTGAAGATGTTTCGCTTCTTGGATAACTGAGAGATGGACAGACAGACAGATAGATGATAGAACCCACTTAGTTTGCCAGCAATCATATTCTCCTTCCCAACTCCAACAATAGATTTTTCTTCTTAACCTATTTGATCTTTTATTGCCCAACTTGCCTTTAGAGTACTATGCATGTGAGAAACAATACCAACTCCAGCTAAGTGCTTTACTAGATTATTTTATTTCCTTTATCTGTCTGGGAGATCATGTGACATGCAAACAGGGTTTAGCTGTTCCATTCTGTGACAGACTTGATCCAGGTAATTTGGGGCCCAATCTGTGAAGTGTACATACATGAAAGCTCACTTTTGCCTCTTCGCAATCATTTAATTAGATATCCAAGGCATAACCACCACCCAATGTTAAATTACTCCTTAGTCCAGTTGAGACTGACTGCTGCACATGATCTCCCCGGGTTAAATTAGGCTGATTAAAGAGATTCACTTCAGGGATAGGGACAAGATGGTGATTAAAATAGTAATATAAGTGTCTTAAATGTTTTACTTTAGCCCTGTGGAGTATGTTATCATTATTTTTAATTCTAATATAGGGAATATAAACAGGAATGGGAGCTTGGGAAAGGACAAGATCAAAGAAAAAAGTCATATGAAAATTAAGAAGCATTGATGAAAAAGCACTGAAAAGAAAAGGGTGTTGTGATTCTAAACAACTTACATTACAAACAGCTTAAACTAGATCAGCTTACAAAGATTTAATGTGTCATTGAGTATTCAATCTAAATGTTTCTAATAATACTAATAATTTTCTAGTACTAAATTGGGACAGTGAAGAATTAAAAGCATTTGAGAAGGAGTCTAATTAGAAGCTTGAGGAAGAAATTAAGACTAGAACTGTCTTGCCCTGAGCCTAATACGGATTTAGTAGCAAAATTTCTTGCTGACAGCACATAATTTCAGTTTATCAACAATTACTGTCAGTTAACATCAAGTTAAAAGAATCAAAATATGTCTTGGAATAGCATTAATGGAAACAGAGAGGAATGGCCTAAGGAAATTGTATTAAATAACAACTAGTTATCTCTTATAATGTAACACTGGAGGGGCCTTGATATAGATGGGAGTTTGAAGATACAATCTGTGCTGTTTATTACTAATGATATTGCTCAAGCTTTTGCTAATGAATAGTGCTGGTTAGTGTGTTCTCACCACTAGTATCTTGGAGCCATGCTCCTTCTGGCTTCTCCATGAGGCTAGGAATGGTTTGAATGCATGTTCCAAACTAACATAGTTAATTGGCCATCTTGACATAAAAATATATTTCTGGATGATAGGTCCACCAGATGATGGCTTTTAGCAATTCTTAAGCATTTATTTCCTGTTGCCTGTTTTCTTCTGCTGCCTAGTTATTTTACTTACCCTCTGTTATCACTGAATGAAATCTCCAACCACATTTGAACCCACCTTAATATAGTGACATTTTGCCCCCTTAGATGAAGCAATATATGTAAAGTGACCAGATATATATTTTTTAAGCGGGACGGGGGGGGGCGCCTGGGCGCCGCCATTTGTTTTGCCCTCTGCGCATGCGCAGAACGCTGCGCATGCGCAGAGGGCAAAACAGCAAATGTCGGCGTCCAGGTGAGGTGGGGGGGAGGGGGGGGGGAAGCGGGAGGGCGCTTGGATGCCTGCAGCTCGCGACAGGCTGCCTCCTTTCCCCGTCTCCCGCCTCCCGTTCGTTGCTTGCCAGCCCGGCCGAAGGGAAGGCGGGAGGCGAGGAAAGGCCTCCCGAAAGGGAGGCGGGCTCCCGAAGCCTCCCCTCCTTTCGGGAGGCCTTTCCTCGCCTCCCGCCTTCCCTTCGGCCGGGCTGGCAAGCAACGAACGGGAGGCGGGAGACGGGGAAAGGAGGCAGCCGGCAGCTTACCTGCTCCAAGCATCCAAGCGCCGCGGTCTCCCGATCGCCCGCCCGGCCCCAGGGCAACGGCGGCAGCGAGGCGACGGGGGGAAGAAAGGGAAGGGGGACGAGGAAGGGCTGTTTGCGCTGCTTGTAAACTCAAAGCGGCGACGACTCCTCGTTCCTCACCCCTCCCAACCGCAGCGGCGCCTCCGAGGGCGGGGCTAGGGATGGGGCGGGGGAAGGAGAGGAGGAGCAGCCTCCCCTCCCCCCAGCTTCCAGCCGCCTCCGGAGGAGTCAACAACGCCGGACGCCCGCCCGCCGCCAACGCCGCCCACGGCCGGCCCGAGCTGAGAGGCCTGCTGCCTTTCAGGCCGATTTTTTGAAAGAATGCCCTAGTCAGGCAAACTTTGAAAAAATCGGGACTTTTTAGAAGGCGGGCGGGACGCGGGACAAATGGTGAAAAAGCGGGTTTGTCCCGCCAAAATCGGGACGTCTGGTCACCTTAAATATATGCCATCACTTACCTAGACGAGCCACAAGTTATTTTGACGTGCAAAACAGAAATCCCATATTTTGCCAGGCTAGGCACAAAAACAGGTAGCAGTAACAAAATTAAATAACCTAGACTTGCTGCTTTCATGGTATCCAATATCTGTGTGAAGTAGCTATTTCCTATCTATACCTCTTCTCTGCAAGGAGTATAAATCCTTCCATTCCCCACCATCCAGTCAGAGCTGAAGAAGCTTCTTGGATGAGAAGCGAAACGTCTTCAAAGAAAAACAAGAAAAGTCCAGTTGCCTCTTGAAAAAGCAACTTTGGGGCAACTTTGACCTGGATGAGTGAGAATCTCCATAGACAGTTATCTTTACCACAAGATTATCTTGCTTTTATTCACTCTCTGTCTGAATATTTTGTTTTATAATGCCAATCCTAAAAACAAACAAACACCTAGCTGATTTCATGGCAACACAGTGCCATGGGAGCAGAGAATTTGCCAGAGTATTTAAAATTCAATGTTTAGCTGATCATGACAGACACAGCTTGTCAATTTTTCAAAGATGGAAGTGTAATACAAAAAGATGGGGGTTGTATCCTTTTCAGTCTACACTTATATATGATAATTGATGAAAAGTTATTGAGTGATTTGATGAAAGCACTAATGTTTTGGATTCTGAGTGACTTTTTGGTCTTTTTATCTTTTTCCATCCATGTCAAGAAGGTTCAAGATTGAGCATTCATCCAAGTGAATAGGTCTTCTCTTCTTTTTTTTTTGACAAAGAAGAACTACTGCTATATTGGTCAAATAGGAAGCTGTTTTATATGCTTAAAAAATTGGTGGCATAGCTGATTTCTAATTGTCTGTATTATATATCATACTTTTTAAAAATCAAAGTCCTTGTACTGGAGATAATTTACCAGTAAACACCAACCATCCTTTACAGCTGAATTGACTATGATTTATAATCTACAATAATTTAGTTGTGGCTGACTAATCATACACACTGGATTAGGAGGATAGGTTTTTACTATACCGTAGTTTTATATCATTTCCCCCAGAAATGTTACTATTTTAGTTCATATAATATTAACTTCAATGTGTTAGGCGTTTTTTCAGGGATAAGGAAACAACTTCTTGACCAATCTTTCTATAATAGTTACTTATAATTCAGTACTAAAATTGATTAATAGTGAACAATACTATTATGCTGTTAGACCTGCTATGGGTTAGATCAGTTAACTCTCAATTTTTTTTTTCATGGAATTTCTGTCTCATACACAATCTCATGAATTTCTAAGCCAATATTTAAGTTTTTGCCAAATTCAAACAAAACTAGGTGCTCCTCTATGAATCTGCTACATGTTTACACTGCTATTTAGCCTGTATCTTCTAATTGAAAAGTATATCAAAAACCTGCATGTAGCTAATTAAATTTTGATCTAGATGCCACTATAAAAAGTAAAAAATTGTGAAAGTGAAGCCAGGTATTATGACAACTGTAAAAGACAATATAAGTCTTAAATCACTTTAAATGCATGTTAAGGTTTTATAACATTTTTCTCATTTTGTTTGTTTAGAAAAAAGACAAAAATCAGGAGTCAGAGTTAGTATCCTTAGCCATGTTTCTTGTTAACTTAAGAATCTACAACATAAGAAATGAAAGTGGATACAAATATTGTTCTTGTTGCATCTGGTTTTGCCTTAGTTTTAAAATTCTACACATACTCTGTAGGGGAAATATTTTTTAAAGAAATGCCTGGGCCAAATTTGGCTAACCTCAGGCCACAAACTTTCATGTGGCTTTCCAGTTATTTTGCACAGCCACTAAACAAGGGTCTCAGACTTCATCTATCACAAATGCCTTATAAGGACTAGTTAATTAGCTGAAGGACTTCAACATCTTTGAAGATCTTTCAGACATATACATGAACTCTCTAATGAGTGAAAATGAAGAATATTTCAATATGACATTCATAACAAATTCATAAAATAAAATAATAACAATAAGATCCTTGGGAAGGACTTAATAGGTGGATTAAAGTGCCAAATCCAGTCTAAACATCTGGCTGCCTGTGCGATGGACCATAGCAACTATGAAATAGCTATTGCTGAAATATAGCTGCAAACAAAAACATTTCACTTTCATCAATTAGCCTTGATGTATTTTTAATTAATCAGAACACCAATGTTTTATTATATTAATCGGTTAATATTTAATATTTTTGCATCCATTAAGTGTTGCCCAATCCACCTTTCTTTCTCTTCTCTCTCCTGGTTGAGCAAAATAAGCATTCTTTCCTTCAGTCTTTTTGTTGCTAATTTCTCCTTCTCTTTATTGCTTGTCCTGGTAAAGTTCTTCCTTCCTTCCTTTGCCTAGAATGCCACTTACAACCAGGAAGGATACATTCTCATAGGCTCTTATTAATCAGATTTGTTGAAGATTAAAACGGGATAAGTTCCATAATCTTAGAAACTAGATATATGTACTTTAGCATCTCTTTTCTCAGTGAGTATGTCATAAGGGCGAGAATATTTTGCTCCTCTTGTCTACTTCTTGAAGCCATGGGGGGATGTTGTTAGTGCTTTTCTGGTACAGGGGAAATGTGCTGATGTTCTGGCCCTGTAATACTCAATACATCATCACCTACTTCCCCACAATCTGAGAAACTGGTTACACATATTTCCTAGCTCTCTTGCTGTCTCTCTCATTCCTTGGTGAGCACTGGGTCTTCACAGCTGAATGGTCAGACTTGGCTCTCCTTTTTGACCACCTTGTTTCTTCCCTCAGGTATACCCCTTCTGCCTCCTGCCCTGTCTTTCTTGGTCAAGCTTGATCAAGCCATAACTCCCTGCTACTCTTGCTCGAGAGCTCAGCACCATCTCAGAAGCAATGCTTGCCAAATGGGTCTAGGACTTTTCGTCTCCGACTCTTCATTCTCCTCGGGTGTTTCTCCTCAAGCGATTATCCCCCAATTTATTTCCTCAGGTGACACGTCTCCACCCATTTGCCCTGGGCAATAAGTCACCGGCATCTGCGTCCCACACCCTTCGACACAGCTGTTTCACAGAAAGAGGGTCCATCCTGGTTGTTCTGCCCCCCCCCCAGACAGTTAGCCCCCAACCAATCAGCTAGAAGGGCCTACTCTCCCCCCCAATACAAATCCAGTGAAAGGAGAGAGGAAGTGGTATCCTAGCAATCTCAATTGCCCCCGCTGAAAGACACATTTTCTCCACTTTACTTAACCCAGGTTCCAACTCCGCCATCTTCTCCATCCCTCCCCCCCACCTCTCTGGAGACAAAAGGGAGAGGCTGCACGGCGTTTTTCACATGCTGGGTTAGGAGGATTTGAAGCGCCCCAATGGCGAGGCGACTGAGGAAAAAGCCACCTCTCCACTCGCTCCTCACACACACACACACAACCTTCTGCACCTTTCCATTTCTGCGCCTGGATTCTCCTCAAAGTGGAGAAAATGTGCCTTTAAGCCGGGGGGGGGGGGATAATTGAGATTGCTAGGATATCACACCTTTTCTCCACTTTGAGGAGAATCCCAGCACAGAAATGGAAAGGTGAGGGGTAGAATGGGGAGGGAAGGTGTAGGAAGGAGAATCCCAGCGCAGAAATGGAAAGGTGCAGAAGGTTGTATGTGTGTAAAAGGAAAGCAAGGCAGTGTGCAGAGATGTGTGATTAGCCCAGTGGTGAAATCCAATTTTTTTTACTAGTGGTTCTGTGGGCGTGGCTTGGTGGGCGTGGTGTTGCTTGGTGGGCATGGCTTGGGCATGGCAGGGAAAAGATACTGCAATATCTCCATTCCCACCCCACTCCAGGGGAAGAATACTACAAAATCTCCATTCCCTCCCCACTCCTGGGAGAAGGATATTGCAAAATCTCCATTCCCTCTCCACTCTGGGGCCAGCCAGAGGTGGTATTTGCTGGTTCTCCGAACTACTCAAAAATTCCACTATCGGTTCTCCGAACTACTCAAAATTTCTGCTACCGGTTCTCCAGAACCTGTCAGAACCTGCTGGATTTTACCCCTGGATTAGCCTGGTGAGACTTACTTCTGAGTAAACCATCTGTTCCTCTCTGTATTGGTGGGGGGGAGGGGAGGCTGGGGGGGGGAGAGAGAGAGAGGAAGGCATTTTGGCAAAATATTTTACGCCTTTCTCCTTTCGCTGGATTTATATTAATTGTCCTCTAAAGAATTCTTACTTCTGAGTAAACCAACTGTTCCATTTGAAATACTAGGTGATTATTTTAATCCTAGCATTGAATTTAGTGAGACTTAGTTCTGAGTAAACCAAGTGTTCCTCCCCCCCCAATAGCATGGTCTCCAGTTCAGCAAAAAGATTGCTAGGATATCACTTCCTCTCTCCTTTCGCTGGATTTGTATTGGTGGTGGGGGGAGAGTAGGCCCTTCTAGCTGATTGGTTGGGGGCTAACTGTCTGGGGGGGGGCAGAACACCCAGGATGGACCCGCTTTCTGTGAAACAGCCATGTCGAAGGGTGTGGGACGCAGATGCCGGTGACCTATTGCCCAGGGCAAATGGGTGGAGACGTGTCACCTGAGGAGATAAGTCAGGGGATAATCGCCCGAGGAGAAACACCCGAGGAGAATGAAGAGTCGGAGACGAAAAGTCCCATTCCGTTGCCAAACAGGGCAATAGCAGAAAGTGCTTCTCAGCGGGTGGTGCTACTCAGTGTAAGTGGCTTCTGAGGCCTGATTGCACAGCTCAGGCCCTGATGATGCTGGGAAACTTGTTGAGTCAGGTTGAAATGAACCACATATTCCTGACAACATCCTTCCCAGGCTGTGCATCTATGTAGTGCTCAGTGTTTTTGCCTTGCGGACAGCATCCTTGATGCCTATGAAATATTGTTGGGGGGCGGGACAAAAATAATCTGAACGGCTGTGAATTTAAGATCTCTGCCCCTAAGCCTCCTTAGGCCACAGTGCTAAATTTTTATAGCATTACTGTTAAAAATAATCAATGTAGGTATCCTTGTTTATGTACAATTGCCTTTATGATTGTCACAGAAAAGATACATAGAAAATCCACAATTAAGTACATAGTACTGTAATAATTTTAGTCTACAAACATCAGCAGACTATCTACATCACCAGTATAATCCTCCTTATTTCCAGGTTGGATCTCTGATGAGCGCCTACTCATTGCTTCTTGTCCTCCCTCTGGTGATATGGAGAATAAATTGGCACCCTCTTCCCTGTGCAGCCCTTCAAGTATTAGAGTTTTGCTATCATGTCTCCTCTAGTTTTCTCTCCTTTAAGTTAAACATACCTAGTTCCTTTAGCTGTTCTTCATAGGATTTAGCCTCCAGACCTCTAATCGCCTTGGTTCTTCTCTCTTTCTAGCACCTTAGCATTCTTTTTGTATTGTGACCAGAACTGGACACTATATTCCAAATGGCCTTACCAGTGTGATATAGAGCAGTACTGTCAATTACCTTGATCTTAATACTGTTGGTGCGGAGCAACCAAAATGGTAGGCGATAGGCAAGTGGGAGGAGTTGAAGTACCCTTGCTGTTGTAAGTATAGTGGGTTGCCAATTGCCTGAGTTTTGATCATGTGACTGGCAGCCATAACTCAGGACCAGGTGTAAGTACCATTTGTTCACTGTAACTTTGAATGGTCACTGAATGAATGGTTGTTAAGCGAGGACTATCTGTCAGTTAAGGAGCTAAATTATTCCATAAACATAAATAGAATATGTTTTTATTCCAGAACATTTGAGAAAAACAAAACAATACTTTACACAACCATTTGTATAACATAAATTATACATTGATAAATTAGATGACCATCTGATTCCATGGTACATTAAATTCTTATCCCTGATCCATAGCAGTATCATTATGGTAGTTTCTAAAACCAAAATCATAAAAATGCAAATTATGCATGTTAAGTAAAAACAGTGCTTTTTCCGTTTTGTTAGAATGAGGTTTAAGGGATTCAGTGATAGAAAAATAAGTTGGTTTTAGTGCCACTTTTCGAAAAATACTGTCACATTGTTTCCCGTTGTCACTGGTTGAACTGTTGTAATGTTATGGAATCCTCAGATATAAATTGACATTATAGAAGACGGGGGATTCAGGTTTGCTAAAATTGCAAATCTCTTTGGATTTTGTTTTTAATAAAGCCCCGTTCTTCAATGTTAGATATAAGTATATAGAAAGAAAGATACATAGAGTAGCATAGAGATGTGTTTAACTGACGTAATAAATGTGTTCATGTTGTTTGTTTTTCTAAATGAAAATCGAAACACATTCAAAATAAGATTACCTAAAGCTTAGATGTTCACCAAGTTTTTCAGGTTTTTCACCTTGCTTCAACTCACACCTCAGAAATCAAGTTCATCAAGTATTGCTAATTCTTTCCTTTTGTCCAGATTTTATGCCTTCCAGTGCCTTGTAGCTTTCTGATCCAACTAGATAATTTAGATCAGTTATTCTGGAAAATGTTTAAGCTCCATCTCTTTAAAGACTTAAAATAGTGCTATTATACACTACAGAACTGATTTTTTAAATGATTTTTTTTAAATTAACAATCATTAACCACATAGATATTCTCATGGATCATTATTAGTCAAATCTAAAACTATAAAGGAATACGAAATGTACATCAAAATATAATTAAGTCTACAAAATTTAAATACAGTATAATGATAGGGTACTATCAACTTATGTATATGTAAAAGAAGGAAGAAAGTAAAATAACACATAGTGTTATAGTGCAATCAATATTTAAATAGTTCCTTGAATATCAGAAAAAAATGAAATTTTTAGTGAGGATCCAATCCTTTAATTTAGGATTCTGAATGTTATTTTATTCATAACTGAATTTCTTTTCAACTATATTCCATAATGAGACATTTCTGTATTATACTTAACATATCTGCTATATGCTATTAGCCCTTTGCAAAAGTTTGTTATTAGAAAACTATTAAAAAAGCATTTGAATATAATGATATCAATAAATATGAATGAAAACAAAAACAAGCAATAAAATTAATAAATATTAAAATATGTTAACATAATATACTAATGGGTTATAACAGGGGTGTCAAACTCAAGGCCCGTGGCCGGATCCAGGCCGCTGGGTGCTTAGAACTGGCCCACGGGGCTGACTTGGAAACAGTGAACTGGCCCCCGGTGCCTCTGCTAGCAAAAATGGAGCTCTCCATCGCCCCCCCCCGCTTCATTTTCCTGGCAGAGGGTTGCAGGAGGCCGTCATGGCCAAAAAGAGAGCTCGGGAGCCCGTTTTCACTGGCAGAGCGCTCGGGCCACCACAGGCGCCCCCCGACATGAGTGACATTGAGCTGTCCACCCCCACTCTGTCCACACACCCCTTGCACCCCAAGGTCAAACACAACCCCGATGTGGCCCTCAATGAAATCGAGTTTGACACCCCTGGCTTATAACATTCTTCCAATGGAGACAAAATCATCAAATATATTAATAAGAAATTGATAAGGAGAAATGTTGATTCTCAACATTCATTTCATTACAATATTCATATGTGGATGCTTTTTGTTCAGTATTATGTCTTTATCATACAAAGCCATAGAAGAAGATATATCCTAATGCATGAAACACAAAGTTAAGCATTTTAAAATTTATCTCATAATCCTAGGGTTGGAAAGGACCTTGGATGCCTTCTAATCCACCCTCTGCCTAGGAATTCGCATACAAGTACCAACCCAAATAAATGGCTGTCCAACCTTTGCTTGGACACCTTCACTGATGGAGCCCCCAAGATTCCTGGAAGCAAACTTTAATCTTTCCCTTTAAAAATAAGAAGATTTAGAAGTACTTGCATTGACATTCATTATTTATATGCAGTTTTGTTTCTTGGGGTCAAACTAGATGTAGTGCTTTATATATCACAAAATTGGGTTGTATTGTGTTTTACATACAGTAGTGGCCTAGCAAGAATTGATTTTCACTAGGATAATAAGGCATTATACAGAAAGGAGAGGTTTGCTATTTCCCAGACACTTATCACTATCTCCCCCAAAACTTGACTTTCACTAGTACGATGGAAGTGGGAAGCAACTTAACTAGTAGTTAACTAGCAGTTTCCTTCCTCAAAACCTTATCAATGAACAGTGACCAAACTCTGCACCAGTCTTAACAAGGTAAATATATGAATAATCTTAAGACAAGTAATATGAGATAAAAATGTTTGATTTGGAAAAAAGTTATTCCAGGTTTGTTTATTCCAAACTCGGCTTTGAGATGCATCTACACAATTTTTCTTGGCAAAAGTACAGAACTGCCACTGTGTTATTCAGAAGTATTTAGTAAGGATGTACAAGAGTTCTTCAAAATTTACTGTTTGTAAATCTACAGTAAATTTACAAACAAGATTTACTGTTTGTAAATCTTCACATCTTTTTTCTGAGAAAAGGCAATGCTACTTTAGGGAGTTGCAAACATGCACAATGTTCAAACTGTCAAGTACTTTTCCAGAATTAAATGCCAAGGACTGTGCAGTCCTAAAATTTAGCCATTAGTCCTAGCAGCGTAGTGATTTCTCATTCAAATACTATCCAGATCCATTCCTGATTTATTTCTGAATACAAAGGTTGCCAAGTTCACTCACTGGTTGGGACTGATAGTGATTCAGAAGTTAATTTTGAATAGTTTGCCTTGATTTTAAGTTTCTGATGCTTAATTTGTATTTTCTGTGTGCTGCATTTTAATGTTTGCAAGCTGCTTTCAGTATTTAAACTAAGTGCAAAAAATAAATCAAAATATATCCACACTCACAAATGTGCTACTTCAAATAATATGACTAAGTATGACATTAGAATGGCAGTTTACCTTTCTCAAAAATGAAATAATTAAAAAACAAACCTGGAATATAGTTTTTCCAAATCAAACATTTTTATCTCATATTACTATAATTCTTTTCAAATTCCGGTTTTCTCAATTATCTATTTGCTCAAAAGAGATTTCTGACCACTGAAATTCCATATAGTTATTTAAAAAATATAATTTGGTTACTGCAATCATGTTTTATGGTGAAAAAGCAAGGTTAATGGAAAAACATAAAGCTTTACCAACTGAGTAATTGGATGCCTCTCAAAAATCCAGAAAACTGCATAGCTATGGCTTCCAAATGTATACAGTATATGTTGTGCAGCTGCATATCATGGAACTGTTTGATGTCTCACTTTCATAATCACATGATCTACAGTCCTGACAAAACCAGGCTATATTTTTTGCTTCCAGTTAGCATTGCTAGAAAAACAAACTGTTCCACCTTTCATTATAGAGACTCTGGAGCTTACAGCAGAAATTGCTTAGTTAGAGACTGACTTAGTATATGAGATAATTGTGGTTAAGCTTCGCAGGCCTTTCCACACACATAAAAGAAGAGAATGTATAACATCAGCATCTGTAATTAGAAGGAAATATAAAAACTCTGGTCTGACCTAACTTTGTTTGAAAGCTAGGAGCTGGAAATTTTCTTGTTTTGAGTTTTGCTGCTTCCATTTTTCTACTGCTTCTAAATTCAATAATCTCAGAGCAGGGACCTTGAATTTACAAGAACAGACTGGACAAGTACACAGATTACCTTGAACAATCATACAAATCAAAGATAAGATGTACAATTCTGTTTAAATTGCTTAATGGTTCCCAAAATACGAGCAATGCATATCAATATGTATATATCTTTAAGTTCTTTTGTGTGTGTGCATGTACATGAGTTTGTGTATTCATATTCCTCATCTCATGTAGGCTTGGGCCAGGAGTCCCCAACCTGTGGGCCACAGCCCACTACTGGGCCACATGAGTGGCTGGCCAGTGCGCTTGAGTGTGTGCACACACCTCACTTGTGCTAGTGTCATGGTGAGCGTTGTGCACATGCTTCCAGCCCCGTTTGCATTGAATGTGCGCTTATGGCCCCATTTGCGTCGCATGCACACTCACGGCCCCGTTTGCACGTGTGCATGCATGCGTAAAGGCACCTGCCCCTCCCCCTCCAGGCTGCCAACACAGAAAGGTTGGGGAACTTTGGCTCAGGCCATCTTCATTCCTAATTTCAGTCAGATCCTGGCAGCAGTTTTTAAATTCATATTTCATTGTACTGTAATTGAACATTTGATTTTGAGAACTATGTTTTATGGTGTATTATGTAACACTGATGATCAATGATAAATTTTGAAGTTATTTTCCTTGGATCATGCTGGGTTATCTTTGGCTTTGCTTTTGACAGTCCTCATATTTGCAGCCATTGCAGTCAAGTGATCACGATCTGGAAGCACAGCAATTATGATGAGACAGCATCTTTCAATCATGTGATTTCCAGTTGCAACCTTCTTTGCCAGCTTCCCAGAAGCAAAATTAATGCAAATGGAAACCATATGACATCCTTGCTTTATGACCTACAGTGATTTGCTTAATGATGACAACTGGAAGTGTTTGAATTTCCACTGGTAATCAAGGCGGTCATGTAATGTTATGCTTTATGTTGCTTAGCAATGGAAATTCTGACCCTTCCGGTTGTTGTCATTAAATAAGGACTATCTGTAGTTTGTATTTCTTCAGATCTTGCTCAGTTCAGTTCAAAGATGGGTTTAACCTTCCCCTCTTACCTTCCTATTTAATTGTTCACAGTGCTTAACTAAACACTGTGAGGAGGAATGGTGTGATGAGTATTTCCATTTACACTGAGCATTTTGTGCAAGCATATGGGCATCCGTGATGAACTAAATATTTTTTTCCCTTCCATTTTATTGTTTCCAATTCTCAGCTCCCTGCAGTTTTCTTGGCAAGAATTAATATAAAGATCCTGCTTTTTAGTCTATAACAAATATGCCAGGAAATAGTCTCTGTAGTATTTTTCTTTTGTCTAGGTTTATCTGGATCACACAATTTATATGAAGATATTTATAGTTAATGGGAGAAATTCACCTTTCTGCATCTTTTTGAAGGAGAAATTATATTCTCTATGAATTACTGGCAGAATGTTTCAATTTAAAGGAGAATTAACTGAATTCCATTTTGACAAGAGTGATTGTTTTCTAATAAAAGCAGCATGTATCTTTTTCTGTTTGTTTTGGGAGAATAGCTTTCTTCAGCTAGTTTTTACAATTATGTTTAGGCTGCAGATCTATCAATATTTACCTTGAAGAAAGCATAATGTAACAGTAAGTAAGGGTTGGGGTTTTAACATTTAATTGAGAGCAGTCTAAAGTTGGTTAGAAGATAGGCAGCAATATAAATGTTTTAAATGAGTAAAATAAAATAAAATAAAATACATATGTATTTTTAGATGACAGTGCTTCTGCTGCCAGCAGCATGGAGGTGACAGACCGCATAGCTTCACTTGAACAACGTGTTCAGATGCAGGAAGACGACATTCAGTTGCTCAAGTCCGCTCTGGCAGATGTCGTTAGGCGTTTAAATATTACTGAGGAGCAACAGGCCATGCAGAACAGGAAAGGACCTACCAAAGGTATTAACCTCCCATTTAAGTTCACCTGTATACGTTACAGTGAAAATATTTTTAACCAGTTAAGATAAGATGAACGGAATTATCTGAGAATATTTCTTGTATAATATTTTTCTGAGTTGGATAGTTATCAGTTGTACGGTTTAACCTGAATATTGAATCTAATGGGTCTCCAACCTTGGCAACTTTAAGACTTGTGGACTTCAGCTCCCAGAATTCCTCAGCCAACTTGCTGGCTGAGGAATTCTGGGAGTTGAAGTCCACAAGTCTTAAAGTTGCCAAGGTTGGAGGCCCCTGATCTAAAGTATATTTTTTAAAAAAAGTCTTCTAAGAAGTGTATCCAGATAAGTATTTTTCAAATTTCTAATCAGGTCTCAGATTACTTTTCTGTTAAATTTGACAGGAATTCATATTTCTGTTTTTTAAAAATGAATATTAGCTAATGTTTGTCTATCTGAATATTTTTGGTTGTATTAAAGAATGCAAAGAATGTTTAAGTTAAAAGTATACTAAATTTTTCCAGAAATATTTGAGGTCAACTGTGTTTTTGCAGTATTTTATTCTAAATATTTGTATATCATGGCACAGAAAACAACACCTGGCCTTTTTCATTATCTTGTATATCTAGTAAAACATCTAAACATGTTACTGTTTATGAAATTACATATTTTATGTATCTGGTGCTGTCCTACATTTTATTTTATGGGATTAGAAAGATTATTTGTTTCTCAAAATTTCTTTATACTTCCATATCAAGGATGGGCAATTTGACCATTTAAGCAGTTTGTCCCAGTCATGTAACTGAAGTTTATAGCAAATGATAAAGCATCAGTTGTGAAATTTCCTTACCTACTGCCCTGTATAAATTCCAATTTTCAGGGCCAGAAGGAATATGCTAAAGGCTCTGATGGGATTTTCTGAAAATCTGACAAATGAGAGAATTTCCGTATTAATAAGATGCAAGTAAATATTGTTTATACTTTCTAGAACAGGAACAGCAGACACCAGGGAACAACAAGGTCAATGTATCTAACATTAATAGGAAATTTTAGAGCTAATAATAAATTTCGTATGGAATCTTGAAGAACGTGTCTTGTCAATCTAATCTTCATATTTTGGATTGGTTTATTTCTTAATATATTATGGAAATGTTGTATATTGATACCAGCTATGCATTTAATAAGACATTCAAGAAATTTTGATTAGCAGGTTAATCAGTTTTAAATTGAAGGCGAGATAGTTAACTAGACACTTAGCTTGCAAATTATTCTCAAAGATTGTGCTCAGTGATTTCATATAAAAATGATGTAGAGTATTGAATGGAAATACTAGGGATTCAGTCTTGGACTATATACTTCACCATTTCTTATTAATAACATAGAAGGGGAAGTTATCAGATTTGCAGATGATACAATTGGGTGGAATCATTAAGAGTTTAGACGATTAAAAAAATGAAATGATCTCAATAAATCAAAGAAATGGTCTGCAAATAGCAAACCAATTTCTTAAAAATGCAGTGTTTTAATTAGAAAAAAAGAAGAAAGAAATGCACAGATATAGAATGGCAGATCCAGTCCTTGTGGAAAAGGATCTTCCAGTAGTAATAAATTACAAATTGAATATATATCTCCAGTTGCAACAAGAGAACTTTCCAAATAATGGGTAGTCATCTTCCCACTTTATTTTGCAATAATTAGGTCTTACTTCAAGTGTTGTGTGCACTTCTGAACTTGTAAATTTCAGCATTTATTTATTTGTTTGTTTGTTTATTTTCACAGCAAGACCACTAGTTCAAACACTGCCTTTAAAGACTATTGTCAATAATGGAACTGTCTTACCAAAGAAATCTAGTGGTTCTCTACCTTCTCCATCAGGAACCAGGAAAGAAATTGTATCACCAGCAGCAAAAAGGTATTATCAAGTTGTAATATACAGTATGTTAATATACTGCTTATCTTTAGTTTTAAAATTACTATTCTGAGTGTTTCCCTCTCTCTCAGGAATATTTTCAGTCAATGGCTTAGTACCAATCTTAGTTTCTGACTGTCTTCTAAAAAGTAATATAATAAACATGGTAAAATAATTAATAAGAATCATTATATTAATGAGGTGATGTATTAGGCTATTTTTAGATGTTTAATTTGTGTTTAATTCTTTCACTATTGAGTACCATATATAATATATTTTATAATAAAAGCCTTAATAAAATTAATGATGTTATCATGGAAAAAGGCTGTAAATACTTAGACCAGTAAAAAGGAGAGTGAGGGCCAGGGTACCCATAACTTTCTCATTACAATAAACTTGCCTACTCTGAATTCTTTACTCTGAGTCTTTCTTTTTTGGTTTTGTAGTAACAAAAGGATTGGAAATTTCATTTTATTTTATTCACAGTGCTTTAATTATTTTTCCCCCTCAATGTTTTTTGTTTAAGACGTTTTGTACCTAATTTTTTTATTTCAAAGAGTTTTACAGAAAACATTTATACTGAAGTTTATCAGATTTTAATAGGTAAAATTACAAGCCATTTTCAAGCTCTCTTTTTGAGAATAACATTATCACACAGAATTTGGATTAGGTATACTTCAGTTTCTTGGGAGGAAAAGTATGTTGGAACTGCAACTGAACTGTAAAAGAGTGATGTGTTCCTCAGAATGATGCATTCCTCATTAACTCATAATAGTGGCAGGGTGAATATATTCAGATAAGATTGCAGGTTGAATAATTTAGGAGTGTGCTCAGGTGACTTCTAGGATATAGGGAGAGCCTGACACCTATTGGCCACTTTGGGGTATGTAAGCATGCTCCCTTCCCTGGGATTCTGAGCAGTTTTCCATCTCACCATGCTCTCTTCCAGTGATAACTTTTGTTTGCTAGATATGTTTTGACTGTGTGTTCTTTAAATTCTTTTAAAGCAATCCAAACAGATTGCTGTACAGTGGAATAGGTGAACAAAAGAGCTTATCTTATTTAATTGGGCAGCATACTCTGTCTGGTACCCAGCAGGCTTGCAACTGATCTGTGGATGGTAGAATATGCTATATAAAGAGAAACACATCTGTTTTATAAACCCCTGTCCCAGTTTCTACTTCAGATAACATATAATAAGACCTGCTTTCAGTTTTGCTACACAGATATAGCTAACCTTTTTGAATGTGTCATTCATTAGCAAAGACTGCATTTTAGACTCCTATCACACAGCTACATGCATTCTATACCAGTGTCCATCTCCTCAAAGAAAAAAAAGTTTCTTTGACTAATACTAATTCCACAAATCAGTTTGCAATTTTTTCTGTTTCTACTAATTGAGAAAATGGCAAACTTCTATGTTGTACAGTAACCATTATTTCTTGATAGTAGTAAGTTGTGATAATTTTTCACCCTGTCTAGGAACTTCTAATATCTCATTAGATATTCCCAACAAATTTGTTTACTGTCACAATAATCAAGATGATGAATTTTAATGACAGTGCCTGAATATGTAGTTGTGCAATTGAAACAAAGAAAATTACAGATACATTTCAGACTTCCTAGGCATGCTGTAACTTAATATAGTAGTGATGGCAAATCTTTTTTTCCTCGGGTGCCGAAAGCGTGTGTGCGAGTGCCCACACCCATAATTCAATCCCTGGGGAGGGCGAAAATGACCTCCCCCGCCCCCCCAGAGGTGCTCTGGAGGCCAGAAATGGCCCGTTTCCCAACTTCTGGTGGGCCTAGTAGGCCAGTTTTTCGCCCTCCCCAGGCTCCAGAGGCTTCCCTGGAGCTTGGGGGTGGTGAAAACGCCCTCCCCTGCCCCCCGGAGGCCCTCTGGAAGCCGAAAACGCCCTCCCAGAGCCTCTGTGCAAGCCGAAAATCAGCTGCCCGGAGTGCACATGCACACTGGAGCTGAGCTAGGGCAACAGCTCGCGTGCTGGCAGATATGGCTCCGTGTGCCACCTGTGGCACACGTGCCATAGGTTCACCATCACTGTAATATGCAGTGGCGGTGTGAGTTTGAGATGTCTCCCCCATGTCTCCCCCATGAGACGTTTGAGACGTCTCCCCCATGTATGTATGTTGTTTATATGTTTTTTTAAATTGTTTTTTAAAATTGCCTTTTTAATGATTTGTTTGGAGTTTTCATGAAATGTTGTACGCTGCCCTGAGTCCTGAGGGAGTAGGGCGGCATAGAAAAACTGCCCAAAAAATAAAATAAAATAATAAATATAGCAATAATTTCTACATAGTGTTTTCCAGTATTGCATGAAACAAGTTTGTGCAACTTAGTTCCTTTATACATGTGCACACTCATATACAGTAGTATAAAATTAAGAATGCAGCTTCTGTGCTGTTCTGTGTGTGAATGGGACAGAGAGAAAGAAAGAGGGGGGAAGAGGTGTTCAAATTACTGCATCCGTACTCTCTCAGTATCATAATAAAGAAAAGAACATGTTTGCCTGTAGTATCTCCAGCATGTCCAGATTCAGGAGTGTGTTCTTAGGCCTTAAAGTGATTAGGTTTTGCCTCAGTTTTTGTAGAACTGCGCATATGGCCAAATCCACCCTTTCCCATTTGTAGGTAAAGGAATGCAAACAAATTGCATAAGTACTGGATTTTATTTTGTGTAAATTGGGTCAGAGAGAAAAAGAAAGGAATAAAGGGGGAGAATTATAGTTTAGCTCAGGGGTGAAATCCAGCAGGTTCTGACAGGTTCTGGAGAACTGGTAGCGCAAATTTTGAGTAGTTCGGAGAACCGGCAAATACCACCTCTGGCTGGCCCCAAAGTGGGGTGGGAATGGAGATTTTGCAATGTCCTTCCCCCAGAAATGGGGAGGGAATTGGGATTTTGCAGTATCCTTCCCCTGCCACACCCACCAAGCCATGCCCACCAAGCCACACCACGCCCATCAAGCCACGCCCACAGAACCGGTAGTAAAAAATTGGATTTCACCACTGGTTTAGCTAATAAACTAAAAGTCAACTAAATAATTTGACTTTTTATGGAGAGAATAATTTACATTCATAGTTAACTTTCAATAAACACTGTTGTATGAGTATATCAGTATCACTCTTATTACAGTTACAAAAATAATAAAACAGCTATTATCTAAACATGATTATATCTATTTTTTAATTCTACTACTTAGTTAGGTTCTGTAGCTTATTATATAAAAACTTCTAAAGCTAAATCAGACCTGTGATTGCATAGTAATCAACATTAACTCAAAGTGGGATATGTTTTTCATGGTGTAAGAAATATTGCTCTTTGAAATATATCTATCTGCCATTGAAACTTCTTAAGCACTCTTTGTACTGCATATGGTTGCCCTCCATTGTATCATACTATTTCCGGTGGCCTGTCCTCGGTAACAATGAGCACAGAGGATTGGTTTAATGTATTGACGACATATTGTGAATTTTTAAAAAATATCTGGTATTCCAGGTTATATATAATACTTATTGTTTGCGGGTCTCTTTCTGTGAAAAACTTAGGTTATTACCATGCTACTGTCTAACAGCAGTTTCTGTTTGTACCTGTTGATTAAGGATTGTATTGTTTTGAATCGAGGATCAGTAACCTGCAGTCTCCCCATTTTTCTTTCATGTTCTTTCGTATTCAACATCTACTTCTATTGCTGAAAATTAATCACCTGGTTTCCTACCACTTGAGACAAAAAACATAAAAATATAAGTGCTAAAATAAAATTAACTTCATTTTTTTAAAGTCAGTCCCTCACCTACCCAAAAGCTGAGAGAAAGCCAAAGATTCTAGGTCTGTTCATGTACAGGTAGTCCTCAACTTACAACAGTTCATTCTCCATTGGAGGTTGAAGCCAGCATTCAGTGAGGGGTTGTCCACAGCCAATCACATCAAGGGCTGAGTCTGTCAATCAAAAACTGAGCCTCTGTCCTCCTCCTCCTTGGATATTGGCCCAGTTTAGACTCAGCCCTTCAAAAAGGCTAGACGTGGATTTACACCTCTCTGACTGCTTGCTTCAACTGTAAGTTTAAAAAAAAAAAAGAAAGAAAAATGCATGAGGATTGACTTAGTTAAGAAAGGAAAAATAACAACAGTTAGGAAACTGTTTCCTTCTCCCGTCCCCAGGCATTAACAAATCGCCACTTGTGGCTGTTAAACGCCTGGATTCCAGCTGCCCCCTCTCTTCCCCCTCTGCTCATTGTCTGGGGAACGGGCTTGCAAGCCCTGAGGGGAGCGTTGTTTGCCATCGGCCGGTGCTTGCACTCCGATGAGGCTGGAGGGACACTCCCTTACCAAAGCTCCTAAGGAGCACAGATACAGGGGAGAATTCAAGACTCACAGATTGTATTTCTGGTAAGGCCGATCTTGCGGCCGGCTTCTTTTAGCCTGGAGACTCGGCGGCGCGGCTTTTAAGCTCAGCGCCGGCCGATCTTTTCAAATTTGGCTGTTTTTCCCGCCCTTTCGCCTCCTGAGCCGGTCGCCATCTTGGGAGCGCAGCGCCATCTAGCGGCGCGCGCAACTCGCTATTTTTAGCTGATTCACGATGGCTGAGGCTGGGAAGGCTCCGGCGAAGCCGAAGAGGCCAGCAAGAACGCAGAAAGGGCTCGATTCTGGGGAGGAGATTACTCCTGCCCCGATAGAAGCCAAGCAGCCTAAATCGACCCAAGGGTCTAAGGCTGCAGAACGCGACGAGAGGAGGCGTGATCGGGCGCTACAGCGCATAGTGGACAGGGCGGATCAGCAAGAGGAGGCCATGGCACCTCCAAAACACCAGGTAGTGATCCAGGCCCAGGTCCACAATCTGGATGCCCCAGCTCCTACGCTCTTAGACCCCAATGTCTGGGGGGAAGGAGGCCTGGTCTCCTCTGCCCAGGGAAATCCCCAGGAGATTGCTACTGCATTTGGACCAGATATCCCTGTGGCCTCTGCTCCCACCATAGACTGGACACAGGCGGCTAGGCCCCCTGCTAGTGTGGCCTCCAGCTCCCTGACTTCTCAGGCAGGCCCTTCACATCAGCCTGATCAGCCAAGCTGGCAGATGGTCATGGCAGCAACAGTGCAACAGTGCCTAGCTGGATTCCAGCAAATACAGGCCTCTGCCCAGGCCATTCCATCTAGGCCTTCTAGTCATGCACATTCTCAGTCTCTCAGGGGGGCAGCCATTGCTGAAGACTCATCTGATGATTCCAGTGAGGATATCAGACCTGCCACCCTGGAAGAGGGTGAGTGTGATCCCACAGCACTATCAGAGGATGAAGGCCTCGCTCCCGAACAACCCACTTCAGTGGGCTTATTCCCACCTGCCTTATTCAAGTCGTTACTACATAAGGCCAGGAATGTAGCAGGCCTGGCCTCTGCTCCAGTAACAACAGATGCTGCGACTTCTTCATCCAAAGTTCCGGTTTTTGAAGAACAGGTGACAGAGCTGGATGTTATTCCAGCGCCCAAGATATTCCTGGACAACGTGCAGCGACAGTTCGTGGCTCCAACCTCAGGACCAATGCCTTCCGCGCAGGACAAGAGATTCTTTAATACGGCGGCTGAACTGACGGGTCTACTCTCCCCTCCATCGGTGGATGTTCCGGTAGCTGCGCTCCACTCTCCAAATCCCATACCGGGGGAAGCTGAGGAGCTCCTGAAACCGGATGATCGTCGACTAGAACAACTCCTGCTAAAGTCCCACCATGCCTCGGCCTGGGCGGTTCGCGCTTCCTGCTCTGCATCCTTCTTTGCCAGATCGTCTCTCTTGTGGCTGCGCCAGCTCCAGGAGTGGATCCCCTCATCAGAACTTCGCATTCATCAAGACCTCAATAAAGTCATAGCTGCAACTCAATTTACTGCTGATGCTACACTCAGGGCAGCACGCTTTTCTTCAAAATCCATTGCGGCTGCCACCGCAGGTCGCAGGGTGAACTGGCTCAAGAACTGGACTGCCGATGCTCGCCAAAAATGGCGCCTGGCATCTAAGCCGATTGCGGGTCAATCCCTTTTTGGGGAGGTTTTAGACCCGTTACTGGTGGAGTCTAAGGATCGTAGGAAGGTCCTTCCAACTTATAACAAAAAAGGTTCTTTCCGTCATAACCCATATCCTAGACGGCCCTTTCGATCGGCTGACCAGGGTTCCAATCTGCCCCGAACCCCAGGTCAGTATGGCCAAAGGTCCTTTTACCAGGATAGAGCGGCCAGGGGCAGATCTTACAAACGTCCCTATAGGGGATGGGGTAACAAGTTTTCCAGATGAGGCAAATAATTTATCTCAGGATTTCCCAATTGGAGGTAGACTAGCCAGGTTTGCGGATACCTGGGAATTGACCACTCAGGACGTCTGGGTTAGACAAACTATCTGTTTTGGGTTATCATTGGAATTTTGGTCACGGCCCACTCCAAGTTTTATACCCTGTCATGTTTCTGGAGTTCCAGAAAAGCGCCGGTTAATGGAACAGGCCATCCACCATCTCCTGGAGATTAGGGCCATTGAACCGGTCCCTAGGGAACAAAGGGGAGCAGGAGTATACTCAATACTTTTTCTGGTCCCTAAACCCTCCGGGGATTGGCGACCTATACTGGATCTCAAAAGGTTAAACCAGTTTGTTAAATATCGCAAATTCAAAATGCAATCCCTACGTTCCATCCTCAGGGGTATCCATAGGGGTGACTATCTGGTCTCCTTGGACCTATCCGAAGCATATCTCCACATCCCCATAGCACCTACAGACAGGAAGTTTCTCCGTTTCTGCCTTGCTGGAAGACACTTCCAGTATCGAGCACTCCCGTTTGGCCTCTCCTCAGCCCCCCGAGTCTTTACAAAGATCTTGGCGGCATTGGAGGCTCACCTTCGTTCCTTAGGAGTTCGGGTCCAGTGCTACCTGGACGATATTCTGCTTCAGGCTTCTTCCAGGTCCTTGGCAGAGCGTCATGTGCAAGTAGTGCTGGACGAGCTCCAACGACATGGCTTCTCGGTAAACCACCGTAAGAGCTGTCTGGTTCCTAGTACCTCAATTCTCCATTTGGGCTCAATTATAGATTCCCAGCAGTGCAAGGTTTTCCTATCCCCCGAGCGACAGGGCAGCATTAGGGTCATCATAGGTAATATCAACCGCTGTCCATCAGTTTCTCTAGTCCTGTTGGCCACACTACTGGGAAAAATGATATAGTGCATCGATATCGTGCCCTGGGCACGGTTGCACTCCCGTAGATTGCAGTGGTTCTTACTTCCCCTTATTCCCCCGGGTCAGTCCCCCCCTGCAGTTTGGGTTCGTTTGCCCTCTCACGTTAGACAATCCCTAGTCTGGTGGACATCCTCAGCCTTGGAAGAAGGCTCTTCCTTCCTCCTACCAGATAGAATTACAGTAACCACAGATGCCAGCCTCTCAGGCTGGGGGGCACACATTCAGGGCCAACTGGCCCAGGGTACCTGGTCCAGGGAGGAATCCAAATGCCCCATTAACCTACTAGAACTTCGCACTATCCGTTTAGCGTTAAAGAGCTTTAAGACTAGAATAGAAGGTTCTCATGTGTTGGTCCTCACCGACAATGTCACGGCCAAAGCACATGTTAATAGGCAAGGGGGAACACGTTCAGCGGCCCTGCTTGAGGAGGCCTTGTCCCTAGGTCTGTGGGCAGAGAAACACCTTATTTCCCTTTCAGCGGAATATATTTCAGGGGAAGCCAACAAGCAGGCTGATTGGCACAGCCGTCGGGATTTAGATCAGACCGAATGGCAACTACATCCAGGGGTGTTTCAGGATATTGTTCATAGATTTGGTTTACCTTTAATTGATCTGTTTGCTACCCCACAGAATGCACAGCTCAGCCGGTTCTACTCTCGCTTCCCGACGGAAGGCGCAGAAGCAGTCGACGCCCTGCGCTCACCTTGGCCCCAGGGACTCCTGTATGCCTTCCCTCCCCTCCCTCTGCTCTCCAGGGTCATCCAGAAAATATTAAAACATTCTGCGGAGGTGATTCTAATTGCCCCTCACTGGCCACGCAGGGTTTGGTTCGGGGACCTCCTTTTCCTCTCCCGCGGTCACCCGTGGAGACTGCCCCCCCTTCCGGATCTGCTCCAACAGGGGGAAGTGGTTTACCCGGACCCTCAGTGGTTACGCTTGACCGCATGGCGGTTGAGCGGGAGGTCTTAAAACGACAACATTATGATCTGGACACCATCGAAGTCATCTTGGCCTCCAGGCGTCCTTCCACTAACAGAGTGTATCAGAATACCTGGAAGGCTTTCTGTGAGTGGTGCAGACTGGAGGGTATCTCTCCTCTTTATGTGCCCATTCCTCTCCTACTCCGTTTCCTCAAGAAAGGACTAAATTTGGGGTTGGCCCCTAACACCCTTAGACGCCAACTGGCCGCACTTTCCACCATTCTCTCCTGCCCAAATTGCCCCTCTCTGGCACATGTGCCCACGGTGCATAGGTTCCTTAAAGGAGCCTCCAACATCTGCCCGCCAGTCGTGCACCGTTTTCCCACCTGGGACCTACCCCTGGTCCTGGAGGCCCTAACCGGTCCCCCCTTTGAACCTTTAAGAGAGGCGCCCCTTAGCCTCCTGTCTTACAAGGTAGCTTTCCTTGTGGCTATAACATCAGCCAGACGTATCTCCGAGCTCTCAGCTCTCTCTATTCGGCAGGACCTTTGTCTTTTCCATCCAGACAGAGTGGTCCTCCGCCTAGACCCTTCCTTCCTTCCCAAAGTAAATTCCTTATTTCACCGTTCCCAGGAAATCATTCTCCCGTCCTTCTGTGCCCACCCTAGAGAGCGTCAGTGGCATACTCTGGACGTGAGGCGTGCCTTGAAGGCTTATATCAACCGTACTTCGGCCTTTCGTAAATCAGAGGCCTTGTTTGTTGCCTTCCTTCCCCGTTCCATGGGGCTCAAGGTTTCATCCCCTACCATAGGGAGGTGGATCAGAGCCACAATCACTAGAGCTTATACCTCAGCTGGAAAGCCGGTACCAGAGACTATCACGGCCCATTCCACCCGCAGCGCCGCTACGTCGGCTGCATGGAAGACTCGGGCTTCACTTGAGGAAGTGTGTAGGGCTGCTACTTGGGTTTCCCCTACTCAGTTCATACGCCATTATAAAATTGATTCTTATGCTTCTACAGAGGCAGCCTTCGGCAGGCGAGTGCTTCAACAGGTTGCTGTGCCTCTGTCCTAGTAGACACTGGGGAGGAGTGGTTGCTTTAGTTGCCCTCCCTCGGGACTCGTAGCTTGGGTATGTCCCTCACTGAATGCTGGCTTCAACCTCCAATGGAGAATGGGCGTTTACTTACCGTTGATATGCCCGTTCTCGTTGGTTGAAGCCAGCATTCAGACCCTCCCTTATGTTCTTTGGTTCTTATTGAATACGTTCTACACTGTTTTTTGCTCTACTACTTGTTGTATTAATAAATCCAGTTTTTTGTTACTTAATTCCGCAGTCTGAGGTGTGACTTACTCTCCTATTGGTGCAGTGTATTGTTTTTTGTTCGGTTAACACTGTTCCTTTCCACGTCAAGTCTGTCTTTCAGCTTCGTCTAAACTGGGCCAATATCCAAGGAGGAGGAGGACAGAGGCTCAGTTTTTGATTGACAGACTCAGCCCTTGATGTGATTGGCTGTGGACAACCCCTCACTGAATGCTGGCTTCAACCAACGAGAACGGGCGTATCAACGGTAAGTAAATGCCCATTTAGTGACCATTTAAAGTTACAACAGCACTGAAAAAAGTGACTTATGACAATTTTTCACACTTACAACCATTGTCGTATCCCCATGGTCATGTGATCAAAATTTGGATGCTTGGCAACTGACTCATATTTATGACATTTGCAGTCCTCCAGATCATGTGATCACTTTTTGCAATCTTATGACAAGAAAAGTCAGCGGTGAAGCCAAATTCATTTAACAACCATGTTACTCACTTAACAACTGTCTCACTTAGCAACAGAAATCTTGGGCTCAATTGTGGTCATAGGCTGAGGTTATCTGTACATGATATAGAGTAGACTCGCACCACTTGCTGAAGGTCATGGAAATTTTTTCGTCACATAGCCCAACCTCATAGGATTGTTATTGTGAAGACAAATAGTGTACTAGGTATGTTGCCTTGAGCTCCTGAATAAAAGGCAAATATATTTTATTATCATAAAAAATATATCCTTGTCTGCCTATTCTGTATTTTGCTCTCCAAAATATGAAGTGGTGACCAGCCCTCAAGACTTCCCACTTTAAATTTTTAAAAAATCTGACATGGCTACTATATGCATACCTATGGCACTTTTCATAATCTTCAGTATTTCGTTCAAAACACTGTCAGGAATTCCTATCTTGCATTATCAAGATAGTTATAAATGTTCTTTCTTCTTACATTTTGATTTACTGCATTCATTATTTTTGCTCATGCACACTTTATTCATGGATTAAGCAGGTCTGTGAATCTATTCAGTGCATGCAAAATAAATTCCATGGTGAGGAATTCTTATTAATATTGCAACATATATGTAATACCTTTGTCCCATATTTCTTAATGAAATCAGCTTTTTCATTATTTGGCAGTAGTTAAAAAAATCAGTGCAAAAGGGGAAAATTGTTGAAGTAAATTCTCATGCATCCGTCTGAGAGTAATTTTATATTTAGAAGGGTTTAATTTTATTTCCTTTGTTTCTACACTAATATTTGCTTGACATGCTGATTAGCAAGTTAATTAACTATTGAGTTGGATGGTATGTTAATTAAGTGGGCACATAGTCAAAAACCATGCTTAAACATTATTTCATCTATGGTTCCTCATCAAAGGAAGAGTTTCAATCAAAGTACAACAAGACAAATCTAAATTTCTTGTCTTAGAAAATGAAAATCAAATGTACAAGGATAGAATGTGGGACGCTTTGTAATACTATGTGCAAAAAAGCACTTTGGAATAATAGTTGTTTTTAATTGAATATGATTCCACCTCAATTATGATGTTTAGTTTTAGATATCACATTTCAAGAAAGAATCAGAAAAATGTAAAACAAGTTCAAAAGCATACATTGAAAATTATAAGGAGATTTATATGCTAAATTATGTGAAAAAAATAAAGGAATAGAAAAAATAGAATAGAATAGAATAGAATAGAATAGAATAGAATAGAATAGAATAGAATAGAATTTTTTATTGGCCAATTGTGATTGGACACACAAGGAATTTGTCTTGGTGCATATGCTCTCAGTGTACATAAAAGAAAAGATACGTTCGTCAAGAATCATAAGGTACAACACTTAATGATACTCCGAGTATATGATTAGCTTTGAGAAAATACAAGTATAGGAAGCTATGATAGTAGCCTTCTAATAACCTCATTTCAGAGCATTACAATATGGAATAAGGTTTAAAACTTTAAACTTATAGGAAGTGTATGTAAAAATATTTGCAAATATAGTTTCTACATAGCACATAGATGAAAGTATCTGTATATGTCAGGGAAAACTCTTCAGGAAGGACGGGGAAGTGAAGTAAAGTCTAGACAACAGGAAAAGAATACCAAGTGAAAGCATATGACACAGAGAAACACTCAGTGCCGATGGAGCTCAGAAAATGCTATAATGCTCTCACTTTAGAAGACAATCAATAGTGACTTCAGCAACTATGGGTCACAGTTACCCATGTGATGATGGAAGATTTCAATTGAGAAAAACTGAAGCCATAGTGTGCAAATCTGATGTAGCATTATGATGTAGAGTGGTCTGTAAAGCACTGTGAAGCGGTATATAAGTCTATGTGCTATTGCTATTATGGAAGGTGTTTTATTTTTCAGGTGCCCATATTCAGGATATGATAGACCCATGATGGCGAACCTATGGCACACGTGCCAGAGGTGGCATGCAAAGCCCTCTCTGTGGGCACGCGCGCCATCACCAGTTGCTCTTTTGGTTTCCAGCGCACATAGTCTTCGAGCGCGCCGGAGTGCCGGAAATACAAAGACCAGGTGGCCGGCACGCTGGTCTTTGGGTTTCTGGCGCTCTGGCACTCTAGCGTGCGCACACATTCCAGTTTCGGCACTCGGTGCTGAAAAGGTTCGCCATCACTGTGATAGACAATTTTCTGAGGTACCTGAAACCCATTATAACTATCCATTTCTACTGATTAGTGTGGCTTTAACAGAGTTACAAGAAACTTTAAGTTGATCTCCTGAGATTTAAGATTTGATGTCCTACACAGAAAAGTGAAGGAACTGGGAGTGCAAGTAGTGTTTTTGTCAATCGTTCCAATTGAGGATCATGACATAAGAAAAAAGTACAGATCCTGGAAGCAAATGACTACATAAATGGCACCGTTGAAAAGGGTTTGGTTGTGAATCCTAGAAGTGCTATCCAAAATAAAGGGCACCTAGCAAAAGATGGGCTGTATTTCATGTGTGTTCTATGAAATTTGGGAAGAAGGTATTGACAGATGCCTTGTGAATTTCATCATTAAGGTTTAAAACTAGAGAAAAATGGAGACCTTGGCAAAAGCTTAGAGTAAAATATCTTGCCAAGGTCTGGGAGCAACAATATAGGAAGTAAAGGCTGAAATATAAGGAGAGAAGATAGACTTAACAATTGGCAAGAAGCTGTGATAAGGAGCTTGTGGTAGTAGATAGCCCATACAATCTTATTTCTATACCAGTGCTCAATACCATTATGTAGCTCCCTTGCATCCTCAAGAAGTCAACAAGCAGAATCTTTAGGCTGATAAGACTGGTTTACCATTTACATTGGAAAATATATTAGAGACTTCAAAGATCTGCTTGACAAATTTTGCAAATCTGAAATAAAATTACTCATATTTAAACCAACTAAAATCCTGTTTTTAATGAAATATTGCATATGCTTTGCTATCCATGTCCCATCTGGTCTAATTGCATGGAATAGAAATTTGGAATTGCTCCTATGACCATTATTGTCACTGGAGGCCCAAGTGACTAATGCCAAAGGCTAACCATTATTAGCTTCATTGAAATGTCAACTAAACACTTTTTGTTCCCATACTATAATGTTCAGACTACTGGAATGCATTCAGTACTGTACAGGGCTAACTCTGCTATTGGCCTTAAAAGTACAGTTAGTATGGAATTTTATTGTCAATTTGATGTGTGGAAGGCCTGCCCATACACATGTTATATCTCTGAATAACTTTGTACTAAGAATTCCTGTTCTCTATTAATAATCAGAATCAAAAATGATTTATATATCTGTTCCACGTAAATCAGTTTTCTTTCTATATTATTTTATTTTTCTGGAACTTAATTTATGTTGAAAGTCTTAATCTATCCTGCTCCCCCTCAATTTGAAATTACAGATTAGTAATTTCATTTTAAAATATATTTATTTATTTAAAAGATTTGTTATGGATGCCATCTTAAACACAACTCTGGGTGGCTCACAATAATAAATCATAAACCATGAAACCATAAACCACAAGGCCAAGAAACAAAAACCTGCTGCCTCAATCATCCCTTGGATGCCCCAGAGCCAGCTCCAGAAATCCTCATTCTACCCCAGCAGCTGGGTAAAAAGCTGGGGAGTGCTGTTGAATTACCAGGATAATTGCTTGGGAGGTGTACTTCGAAAGAATTCAGCATGTAGTTCAGGCTAATGAATGTGTCTTTAATCAGTATTATTGTTTTCTATTAGCACTATTAAAAGAACCAACTCAGCTGAAGGTGTTTCTCCTGGTGGTCGGAGGGAAAGTTATGGAGATTCCAAAGGCAATCGCAATCGAGCTGGATCCACAAGCAGTTCATCTAGTGGTAAAAAGAACAGTGACTGGTATGAAAAGCAGAATTTCTAAATTACATTTATTTGGGGCTCAGGAGGTTAAGAGAAGATACATATTTCTTCATTGTGGTCTTCGTAATTTAGGCATTGTGGAGAGCCTCCTAGAATTTCAATATTGTTTGGTGGAAGCCCTACTCCACTGCATGACTTTCGTGGAATTCCTTCAGCTTGGTTTTAACCAGTGGTGGGCTGCTGCCGGTTCGGACTGGTTCACCTGAACCTGTAGTCCGAGCACTGGCTGGCCCCGCCCACCTGCCCCGATGCTATCCGGTTCTAGATATCTCACTTTCCGGCTCATCGCCCCGCCCCACAGCCCAGCTGATTTGCATGCCTCTCCCGTTCTACTAACCGTTGCTGACCTCACAGGTGTGCAGGAAGCCACCCCCATAGAAAAAGCCTTGTTTTAGGTGTTGCACGCGGATTTCAGGGCTCTGAAATTGTTTCTGTCTTCTGTAGTATAGTGGGGATGTGTGAGAACAGCCTCATGACAAGTAACAGGTTAGGGTTTTTAGGAAAACATTGAAAATCAAACTGTCTTTGGAGATCATTTTCTTAAATTCTACATGATGCTATCTCTTTTTCCCCTTTTGTGGAAGAAAGGGAAAAAGTTGTTCCAGTTTTGTTTCAGGTTTTAATTAGACCAGTGGTGGCGAACCTTTTTAGGCTCGCGTGCCAAAAAGGGGGGGGCGCGCTTGCGCGCGCTCGCATGCCCACACCCATTCCCTCCCCCCACGCATGCGCACAACACCCCCCCATGCTGCCCCCTGCGCATGCGCACACACCCCACCCCCGCGCAAAGGCTTACCGGAGCCTGGGACGACGAAACCGGCAAACCGGAAGTGCGAAAAAAACGCACTTCCGGTTTGCCAGTATGCTGTTTTTTGCATTCCGGAGGGTTCAGGGAAGCTCCCTGAAGCTCCGGAATGCAAAAAACTACAAAACGGACAAACCGGAAGTGCGGAAAAGTGCACTTCCGGTTTGTCCGTTTTGTAGTTTTTTGCATTCCGGAGCTTCAGGGAGCTTCCCTGAACCCTCCGGAGTGCAAAAAACAGCACACCGGCAAACCGGAAGTGCGTTTTTTCGCACTTCCGGTTTGCCGGTGGGCAACCCTCGCATGCCGGCTTCTATGGCTCCGCGTGCCACCTCTGGCACGCGTGCCATAGGTTCGCCACCACGGAATTAGACTGTGGATATTGTAACTTTTTATACCATCTGTCAGCCTCTGAAAGTCATTTGATTGCAGTAGAGTAGAAATTGGATATATTAGTTTAAGAGAGATATTTAGAATGAATGATGATATCAAAGGAGAAAAATTAATCAAAAGTACAAGGGGCATTCAAGGAGAGGATGTTTGGAAGGGAGGATGTATGGAGTCAATGTTATTTAAAATAATCTTTCTTGATTGTTTTTACAGCAAACCGAAGGAACCAATGTTCAGTGCAGGTAATTGTTTTCTTTTCTTTAATGTTTCATAAAAATATATAACTTTTGTTCTAATAAAGAATATGAATATTTGAAAGACTTTCTCTAAATGATTGGTTAGCAGAATTATTATACTTTGGTTCATAAATCATAACCTAGATTTCATTTTAGTGATTACTGAATTGCAGTAAAGTTCACATTTTAACAAACTACTTTACCATATTAAGTTTATAAGCTTATACTTTTTATTTGCTATTTATATTGCTACCATCTTAAAAGAAGTCTACAGTTTGTTCAGTAATTTTAATGTTTGTCAGTCTTTCCCTCAGAATAATATGTCTTGATGTGGCCAACATTTTCTTAATAGAATGTTGCAGTTCCAAATACTGTATAATAAACCTGGGTTAATGGAGCACAATTGCTGTGTTCATGCAACATACCAAAACTATATGTCTTATTTCAATGACTTTGTTCACTATGGATTTCCACTATCTAGTAGCAATATAGGAACTGATCAAGCAGGGTATTCTATGGCTGATACTGCACAATCCTGTGCAAACAGTTCACACACAAAAAATGTGGATAGTTTATACACACTGTAGTACCTGTCAGTATAATCCATACAACCAGTAAAGACCTGAATTATAAATAATAATATGGATCAAGATTATGATTTTGAAGACAGTGCTTAAATTGGATGTGTAAAATGTTCCTTGAATAATACAAATCCTCATATGTCAGCATCTAAAACAGAGTCAGTATATGCAGAATAGAACTGATGGGAAGGAGTGGAGGTGCTAGAGTGTGCCTCTTGGATTTCCCTGTTAAATGCCATTTTTTAAATGCCAATTTTTAAATCCAATCCCATCCAGAATTGACCCCAGAACTAGAAATTAGCCTAGTGGAGATACCAGTGTGGAAGAGTACTCTGAGGACAGAATTGGCAGGGAGGAATGTGGTGTTAAAACAGGTTTTCTCTCATCTTCTCTTTCTCCTCACTATAAATATCTTCCCCCAATTTCTGATATCCCTGGCAATATGGGCCGAGAACTTGTATTTGACAAAGCAAATCTTAGTCTCGCTTTTGAATAAAAACTCACACAGAAAGCTTCCAGTTCATTTGAAGTGTTCTGGGCTATTTAAAATATTAGATTTTTTAAAAGGATATCAAATTACTGAACTATTATTTTTACAAGGCAATCCAATTTTTTTTTTACTTTTTATCATGTATGTCTCTTTTATAGTTGATTATACAATGGCTTGGACAGAATGCCAAACCTTAATTTGTATCACCTGAACCAATACTACTCAACCGAACAGCAGTAATGCAAAATTTGGGACATTATTTTTCCCTCTGCAGTCTGTTTTTTGAGATAGTATATTTGGATTGTGAAAGGTAATGGAAGCTGCAGAAACTACACAAAATTACATACTGTATGTTCTTGGATTTTTCTATTAGTATCCATACAAATGCAAATTAGGGACATATATTACCTGCATTGATCATAGAATAATACAGCTGGGTACTCCACAGAGCAGGGATGTAGATAAGCCTGACTGTTCTTGAATGCATCTTTATCTAGCACTTCTATCTCTGTCTCTGTAACCACAAGGGAAGCGTCGGGTGACACATTGTACAGGTAGGTAGACCTTGCTTCTAAAATCTCATAGCTCTCTAAACAAGTCTATTAACAGGGCCAAGCAGTTTGAGCCTGTAAAGGCAGTTTATTCCTTGTGTGACTATAATATTATTAAACAATTTTCCTTTTTTCTTAGCCAGCTTCTTGCAGAGCATCTACTGGCTTGTAAACATTGTAGTACTGAATGTTAATGGATGTTTATATAGGTTTCTTGATTAAACGAATGGCCAAGAAAAAGGCCCAAATGTTAAAGAGAGCTATATAGCATCCCATAATTGTCTGTAATAATAGTTGCTTTGCAGTTTGGCTGAAAACAGTGATAGTGCCTGTTCTAGTATGCTCAAATAGCATCCTAACCTTTTGCTTTAGATTGAAGTGCAGTGCTTATTCACTATCTAAATTACCTTATGTGAGTAATAGATTTAACTTATGACACCAGTAAGCAAGTTGAAGTGAATAACATATATTTCTGTGTTTTATATATTATGTAAATATTTAAATGGTGTTTATGTAATATTGGAAATGCCTGGTAATAATTAACATATAACCATATAGTAATGTATACTTATTATGCATTTCCATTGTGAAAACGAAACAAATTTGTACTGCAGTTATATAAATGGTTTATTCCTAATGCCTCATTTATAAATATATTCTTAACTTTGTAAAACTATATCTTAATTATTAATTTTTTATGGTACTCCACATTCTAAATATGCCATGTGTTGTTTTAATTTTTCAGTCTTTTATGGGTAAATTAAGGTGCTATTTTAAGATTACTACAAGCAGTTAGTATTATCTCTTCAGAGCTCTTTACAACTATTGTACATAGTTAACCAAGCTTCATTCAGAAGTTGTCTTTTAAACTTTGTATTCAATGGCTTAATCTCTGTAAATCTATATGTCTTATTATAGTCTAAGATGCTTAACATATGTTATTCTTTCTATCTGATATGGGACATACCACTTTTCAGATCAGTCTGCCTATTGTCAGAGGGTGGACTGGAAAGCAAGCATAACAAATTCTTAATCCATCCCTGGAATATGATCAGTAACATGGTTGGCTTAAGTTAATAATAGGTTTTGTAGAATTGTTTTTACATAAATCAACCTGATCTTGAACAATATACCAGAACAATGCCTTTGGCAATGTAGTATAATTGCATATGTTGTGATTGCTTTGTGTATTAATTTATAGTTTTTACTATGTTTTCATGATATTTGCATTAAAATGCAATTTTTTACATTTTTCAGGACTTAGATGTTATTAGAAAAAAATTGACTTAAGCACACATAAAGCATAAAACAGTAACACTGTGGGGAAAATTAAAGTTCAATCTTAAATGAAATGGTTTCTGAAAACATATATCCCTGACAATGGGGGGAAATTGTATATTTACTCTCTACCTTTCTTTTTCTTTTCATGTATCAATTTAACCATTTCTCTTATTAGCTTTAATTAAAACTTAAAATTCAACTGTGGTTTTATCTATCAGATTCTTTATTAATCAATTTTTTAAAGATGAAACCCTGAACATTAACTATGATTTGAATTGAAATAAATTGGCACTGAATTTTGGTTAAAGGTTACAAAAAGTAGCAGAAAAAAGTTTCATTCAGGATGGGGCAGTTTTCAGAAATCACAACCTGCTTTCTATCTTCTGTGTTTAAGAAATCGACAGTCATAAATCAATACAAATTTCAATACATATTTTGGTGTTAAGTGCAGAAGTACAATACAATTTATTTCTTGATATAGGTCTAGAAATGTATCCTATAGTCTTTGCTAACATAGGAGGTTTTATTATAGCAAAGCTTATAATATTCATTTGTACACATTTTCAAAACAAACAAAAACGTACTGATGAATTCATGCTTTCAGAGTTTCTCTAACAACATATACTGTATCAATCAGCGGTAAAATCTACTTACCTTCCCTACTGGTTCGGAAGCGCATGCTTTGCGTGCGCACGCTTCACGCATGCCACCGTTGTGCACACTTTTTCACCCTCTGCGCATGCGCAGAAGGCTTTGCTCATGCGCAGAGGGTTAAAAACAAGAAAATGGTGACGTCTGGGCGGGTAGGCAGAGCTTCGCGCTGCCACTGCTACTAGTTCTCTGAACCACCGGCGGCCGCCGCTACCAGTATGCCCGAACCGGTAGCATTTCACCCCTGGTATCAATATTAAAAAATGGATATTGGCACTGTTGTCAAGACACATTTTTCTTTCTTTTATGAAAACAGTTGCATCTAGCCAGCCTTGGCTGATGTTTAGCTACATCCGAAGATTTCCAGGAGCCAGGCTCACTTATTATCTTATTTCAGCTTTCCTTTGCTTTACAAACCTATGAAGATTGTAAGTGCGAGGATTGGTCACAAAGTTACTTTTTCATCACCATTGTAATTGCGAATAGTTGTTAAACGAGGCAATTGCTTAAACAAGGGCTACAAATATTTCAAAATCCAGCTATGTTGTTGCATGCATGGTGCATCAGCATAGTTCTTTTACTGTTTTATCTTCAGTACATGTATCATTAATCATTGCAAACCAAATACCAAGTTTATATTTAAAGTCATTACAATTAACATTATAGATACTGATATGCAGATATTTACTTTAATTCAAAGTAAAATTTACTTCAGTGACTTTTCTGTGTTAAATTATAATAATTAGGTTAATTCTTCAGTTGGATAGAATTCAGGGGTGGGTTCTACGTACCTTCCCTACTGGTTCGGGGTTGCGCTTGAAGTGTGCGTTTTGCACACACACACTCGCTACACTCACGCACCCGCCCCAGTTGCTCCCGGGTTAAACTAGTCTGTGCATGTGCAGAGCGTTATTTTTGCGTACATTTGGCTCTGGTGGACGGATTTCAAGCCGGAGGACCGATTCAGGGACGTGTCCAGCCGGCCATCGCTGCCGGTTTGGCGAGCGGGGGGAAATTCCTGCTACTGGTTCTATAGAACCGGTCCGAACCAGCAGGAACCCACCTCTGATAAAAATAGAAAAAAAGTTACTCCCTTTCTGAAAGTCAGGTTGTCCCCCCATTATATATTTATTCATTATGGAGTCTCAGTGTATTAAAAAGATTTTTAAATGGTGTGCATAACTACAGTGGTGAAATCCAATTTTTTTACTACCGGTTCTATGGGCATGGCTTGGTGGGCGTGGCTTGTGGGCATGGCAGTGGAAGGATACTGCAAAATCTCCATTCCCACCCCACTCCAGGGGAAGGATACTGCAAAATCCCCATTCCTTCCCCACTCCTGGGGGAAGGATATTGCAAAATCTCCATTCCCACCCCACTCTGGGGCCAACCAGAGGTGGTATTTGCCGGTTCTCCGAACTACTCAAAATTTCCGCTACCGGTTCTCTGAACTACTCAAAATTTGCACTACCGGTTCTCCAGAACCTGTCAGAACTTGCTGGATTTCACCCCTGCATAACTAATTTAAGGGCTTTGGTTGTTGTTTTTAAAAATATCCGTTTCTCCCACATAACTTGTTAGATACATGAAATGGTAAAATGGCAGAATACTGTATATGAATGTTGTTTGTTATGTATTTGATTTATTTTTTTCAATAGAGGAAGGATATGTTAAAATGTTTCTGCGTGGACGTCCTGTTACCATGTACATGCCAAAAGATCAAGTGGAATCTTACAATTTGGAAGCAAAGGCAGAACTATCATCCAAAAAGCTTAAACTGGAATGGGTGTATCCTTCTTTATGGACACATTCAACTAAATAATGCTTATTTCTGATACTCTATTTTTAAAGTACATCTTTAAATGTGATCAAGCATAGTAGGAATCTAAATTCAAGGAACTAGTATATTTTCACAGAAAGAACACAATAAATATTGATGTTATCAAGCTTCTCATCTATATATTATCAATCATCTCTCACATTTTCAGTTTAATGCATCCTGAAGGTGTATGTTTAAATCTATCAGGTTAGTAAATTAGACGCATAATAAAAAGTAGGGTGCTGTAATTTCTAATTATAATATAAGGAAGTTGTGTGTTTCTAGTTGCATAGCAAAGGGAATTTATAGCATTTCCATACTATTTTTAATTAAAAACCCAATTATTAGAAAAAGTTTCCAGATTCTCAGTACAAGCATGAAGATCATATACTAATCAAAAACATTAGCTATGCTGGATCCCTTCTTTTAATTATTCTTAACTGTTAATATTTCAAGTTACAAGCAGAAGTCAGTTTCTTTTTTCTACAAGTTAAATATAGACTTCCATTTTAGTTAAAATACTGTTGAAAACCATTCTTGATTTCATATAGTTTGGTTTTTAGTCTAATTTTGTTTTAATATTTTAAAATTAGCTATTTAATATGCTTTTCATCATTTTATTCTTTTTTAATCTGTGTTTTTATTTTACTTTTACATATGATCTTATTAATGTTATATTCTTTTTTTTTATATGGCCTATTGGCTATTGTGTTGTATACATTGCTTTAGACGTTTTGGCTTAGTATCATGTATGCTGATTAAAAGAGCTGCAAGTTTTCCTTTGGGAAGAATCTCTTCCTATTAGCTGGGGGATATTTGATTTTAAGTGGAAGAATGAGAATGTTCCACAGTATGTAAAATTCTGCTCTTCCACATACTGGCACGTGAGCAAATTTTCAATTGTTTCAAATTTTCCAGCTCATAAATGCATTCATAATCTTTCTAATAGAAAGTTGGTGATCTTCGAACCAGCACCTATGATAACATGCCATGAAATGTGAAAAATATACAAAATACTACAAAAGTATCTGCCTTCTTAAAGGGAAATATATTCTCTTACAACTTGGAACTAGAATTTTAATCATAGATGTAATCATTAACAAGTGCTACTATCAAGAGTTGTTCCTGTGATAGAATTGGTAAAGTTTCAAGCAGCCAGAGAGCCTTACTCTATGTACTTTATGGTCCTAGAATTCCACATTATTTTCACTTCTAATGTTCAGTTGTTATATCTTAACTAAGATGCCAGATATGGTTATAGAGGTCGGGATTGTCGCAATAATCTGTACCTCTTACCAACCGGAGAAACTGTTTACTTCATTGCATCTGTGGTTGTATTGTATAATGTTGAAGAACAACTGCAGAGACATTACATTGGTCACAATGATGATGTGAAGTGGTAAGCCATGGAAAAAGGAAGTTTGAGAAAAAATCAGAATAAAACATTCAAAGATATATTTTTAGTTTATGTCTGATAAAGAAAACATAATAGCAGGCTTAGCACCAAATGTCTGGGGTTATGAATGAAATTGTCTTAGAAATGGTGGTGGCCCTGGATTAACTGGTAATGGTTAGAATATACTGTAGTATAGAGTCTTGTTTGGTTCAATATTTCATTTTTCTTAAAACAAAACATGTCAAAAACTACGAAAGGCATGCAGCTTAGAGATTGAAGCTAACTATTGGTTTTTCTGTAGCAACCCAAGTTCAGGTTGCGGGTATCTAAAGTAATAGGAAATAATATTTGAATGGGACAAGTTTACTCCATATAATATAAACTACAATCTCCAAATAGGCATAATTAGACAAAAAGGAACAAAGAAATTGGTGCAACTGCACTTCTAGCCATCTTCGTATTTTTAATGTTAGGAGATGCTGTAGATAGATAAATCCAATCTGAACATTTTGTAATGAAAAATAAATAGATCTGAATAGAAATGGAAATAAAAGAAATTAAATAGCATTGTAGGGTACTATAGTATGCAGTAGCATTTAACATTTGATAAGATACATGACAAATAAGAATGTTTTATTGCGCGCTTCAATAAATTTTTAGGAAATATCAAGTAAGTGTTTTGTTGTTTTCATTCATAAAAATACTTTTATTTTTTAATTTAATAAAGATGTGTTTCCTCTCTCCCCCCACCTTTTTTTTTGGCAGCCTAGCAGTACATCCTGACAGGATTACCATAGCAACTGGTCAGGTTGCAGGGACATCTAAAGATGGAAAAGTAAGGTATTTTATTTCCTTGAAATGAAATTGTTCTTGCCCTGTGCTAGGATTGTTTTAATATTAATATAGAGCAACTGTTGAAATAAATTCCTAATATTTGTGTTAGTGAATAAGATGCTAATTGGTTAATTAAATATATGCAAGAAGTTGAAATTGCTCCTAGTCCTAGGCTTCATACTCCGGGTATATTTTCAGTCTAAAACTGTATCAGTGTTGCCTTTGCTTAAATGTCTATGCTTTGTTATAACTTTGATTTGGACATTTCATAAAGCTTCATAAATTTTCTAAACATTAGAAACATGGTTGTAAAATTATTTTGAATTCAGTATCCAGCCTATTCATTTATATCAGGGGTGTCAAACTCACATCACAGAGACGTCACGTGACGTATCGGAACTTTTCCCCCCTTTGCTAAACTGGGCGGGGCCAGGGCCAGCACGTGACGCATCCGGCCTGCGGGCCACGAGTTTGACTCCCCTGATTTATATGATAGTTCCAATGCATAGCAGCATTTGGTATTAGAATAATTTGTATCAAAATGAAGCTTTCAGATGCCATTAAAGGAGAATATTTGTAGTTTAGGATTGAAATGAGGGGTCCTTGGAGCTCTCTGAACCTGGTTGTTTTCTTGCAGATGTTTCATTACCCAAACTATTATATTCTAGTGCAGTGATGGTGAACCTTTTTTTGCTCAGGTGCCAAAAGAGTGCGCATGCGTGTGATAGCACACCCATAATGCAATGCCTTCCCCCCATGCATGCGCGCAGAAACCCCTCCCCCGCTCCAACCCCCGCGCATGCATGCAGGCCTCACTGAAGCTTCCAGATCTCCGGTAGGCCCAACTTCTGAAACTTCTGAAGTTTCTAAACTTCCAATAGGCCTGTTGGGCCATTTTTCACCCTCCCCAGGCTTCAGGAGGCTTTCCTGGAGCTTGGGGAGGGTGAAAAATGGCCTCCCCCGCCCTCTAGAAGGCCGAAAATCAGCTGGCCAACACACACATGCATGCTGGAGCTGACATAGGGCAACGCCTCGCATGCCCTCAGATATGGCTACATGTGTTCACCATTACGGTTCTAGTGACTTGCCCTGTCTATTGGTGGGAGTGATCTTCGAGGTTCTTTGGTTGTTTACTGTTTCTGAAATGTTCTTGATGTATGGCAGTGTTATTCTTTTTAGGGGCTTGGTTGTGCTGTATTGGGTTGAGTGGTCAGACACTTTTTGATAAAGTTGCATGGATATCCATTTTCTTGGAATATGTTGTATAGATGTTCTGTTTCCTTTTTTTTTTTGCTGTTCAGGATTGCTGCAGTGAGTCTGTGCTCGTCTAAATAAAATTCTTGTGCAGCTTCTCTTGTGGGAGGTTGGGTTGTTGCTTTGATGGTGGAGCACTTGGATGGTGTGGGTGGTTTTTCTGTACACTTGTGTTTCTTGTTTGCCTTTCTGATCTCTGTTGGTCAGGATGTCCAGGAAGGGTAGTGAGTTGTTATTTTCTTCTTCTCTGGTAAACTGGAGTCCTTTGAAAATGTTGTTGATGGTTCTATAGGTGTTCTCTAATTGATCCTTTTTTTATTATGAAGTGAAGTGTTGTCAGGGGTCCCCAACCTCCAGGCCACGACCCACTACCAGGCCGTGGCCTATTCGGAATTGGGCCACCTGAGTGGCTGGCTGGAGCATGCGCAGACCTGCGCACAGTTCAATTTGTGTAAGCGGCGGTCCGGCAGGCACTCGAGCGCATGTGGGCCAGCCTGCTGCTCACGCAAGGGATGCAATTATACTTATATTCTGTTTATGGGCTTTCCATAGCTAGCTGGTGGATCATTTTAATTACATAACTTGAGATTAATTCTTAAATTGGATACAATGTATATACTTTTCATTTTTCATTTATTTAAACATACTGTATTAAAATAGTTTCCTTGAAAATATTTAAAAAGATGCATTAATATCCTAAATTTGGTCTTCTAATATAGTTTTTCATGCAAAGATGAGCATGATAAAGGACCAAAATGGCAAGGACCTAACAGAGGCAGAAGAGATTAAGAAGAGGTGGCAAAATTACACAGAAGAACTATACAAGAACGAGCTTAACGTCCCTGATAACCATGATCGGGTGGTCACTGACCTCGAGCCAGACATTCTAGAATGTGAAGTCAAACGGGCCTTAGGAAGTCTGAGCAACAACAAAGCTAGTGGAGGTGACAGTATTCCAGCTGAGCTATTCTAAACCTTAAAAGACGATGCAGTAAAAGTGCTACACTCAATTTGCCAGCAAATTTGGAAAATTCAACAGTGGCCACAGGATTGGAAAAGGTCAGTTTACAATCCAATTCCAAAGAAGGGCAATGCTCAAATGTTCAAACTACCGCATCGTTGCACTCATTTCACATGCTAGCAAAGTTATGCTCAAAATCCTACAAACTAGGCTCCAGCAGTATATGGACCAAGAACTACCAGAAGTACAGGCAGGATTTTGAAGAGGCAGAGGAACTAGAGATCAAATTGCCAACATACGCTGGATCATGGAGAAAGCTAGGGAGTTTCAGAAAAATATCTACTTCTGCTTCATTGACTATGCTAAAACCTTTGATTGTGTGGATCACAACAAATTGTGGCAAGTTCTTAAAGAGATGGGAGTACCAGACCATCTTATTTGTCTCTTGAGAAACCTATATGCGGGTCAAGAAGCAACAGTGAGAACTGGACACGGAACCACTGATTGGTTCAAAATTGAGAAAGGAGTTCAGCAATGCTGTATACCGTCACCCTGCCTATTTAACTTATATGCAGAGCACATCATGAGAAAGGTGGGGCTAGATGAACCACAAGTTGGAATTAAGATTGCCGGGAGAAATATCAACAACCTCAGATATGCAGATGATACCACTCTAATGGCAGAAAGTGAACATCATCTCTTGATGTGGGTGAAGGAGGAGAGTGCAAAAGATGGCTTGAAACTCAACATTAAGAAAACTAAGATCATGGCATCCGGCCCTCTCAATTCCTGGCAAATAGATGGGGAAGAAATGGAGGTAGTGACAGATTTTATTTTCCTGGGCTCCAAGATCAACGCAGATGGGGACTATAGCCAAGAAATTAAAGACACTTGTTCCTGGGGAGGAAAGCTATGACAAATCTAGACAGCATACTAAAAAGCAGAGATATCACCCTGCCAACAAAAGTGCGTATAGTCAAGGCTATGGTTTTTCCAGTTGCAATGTATGGCTGTGAAAGTTGCACCATAAGAAAGGCTGAGCTCCAAAGAATTGAGGCCTTTGAACTATGGTGCTGGAGAAGACTCCTGCGAGTCCCTTGGACTGCAAGGCGATCAAACCGGTCAGTGCTAAGAGGAGATCAACCCTGACTGCTCTTTAGAAGGCCAGATCCTGAAGATGAAACTCAAATACTTTGGCCACCAAATGAGAAGAAAGGACTCACTGGAGAAGACCCTAATGCTGGGAACGATTGAGGTCAAAAGAAGAAGGGGACGGCAGAGAATGAGGTGGCCGGATGGAGTCACTGAAGCAGTTGGCCTGAACTTAAATGGACTATGGGGGATGGTAGAGGACAGGAAAGCCTGGAGGAACGTTGTCCATGGGGTCGCAATGGGTCGGACACGACTTCATGACTAACAACAAGAACAACAACAATATAGTTTTTCTGTCATTAATTTAAAAACCTAAATTAAAAACCTATGCTAGGTCTCCTAGTGATATACATAATCTTCAACATAATGGACAATGTCTCTTAGCCCAGCTAACTTCACAGGTTTGTGTTGTGAGATAAAATAAGAGAAAGCTGTTCTCTGTATGTAACTTGAGCTCTTAAATGAAAGGCAGGTTATCAGTCAAATAAATAAACTATTAGTGTAATCTGGTGAATTAGCCCACTGCACTGATTTCAGTCATCAGTCATATAAATATTTTCTGTCTTCTGTGCAAGTTGTAGTTGAGGCTTAAATTTACAAAGATTGCTCTCTAGTGGTCCTGTAAATGCATTGCATGTATATATTATACGAAAATATATTTACCGTATTTTTCAGAGTATAAGACGCACCGGAGTATAAGACACACCTAGATTTTAGAGGAGGAAAACAAGGAAAAAAGTATTCTGAACCAAATGGTGTAGTAATATATTATTTAATAAAATACCAGTGTAGCAGAATACTTTTTACAACCATGTACACTTTTTACAACCATGTACACTTTTTACAACCATGTACACTTTTTACAACCATATACACTTTTTACAAACTTCAAACTTGACAGCTTTAAGACTTGTGGACTTCAACTCCCAGAATTCCTCCTCCAGTCATGCTAGCTCAGGAATGGGAGTTAAAGTCCACAAGTCTTAAAGTTGCCAAGTTTGAAGAGCCCTGGGTTAGGGGTGGCAAGGGTCTTCAAACTTGTCAAGTTTAAGACTTGTGAACTTCAACTCCCAGAATTCCTCCTCCAGTCATTTCTGCGCTAGCATGACTGGAGGAGGAATTCTGGGAGTTGAAGTCCACTAGTCTTAAGCTTGGCAAGTTTGAAGACCCTTGCACCCCTAACCCAGGGCTCTTCAGACTTGGAAGTTGGTCTTCAAACCTGTCAGGCTGCTCGCTTTGGGCAGCAGCAGCGGTGGCTCAGATGGTGGCGAGTATCGGCGGCAGCGAGTATTGGCGTCGGTGGGGGCTGTGGCGTCGGCAGCGGGTCCTGCAGCGGTGGCGGGGGCTGCAATGGGAGCGGTGGCGGTGGCGGCAGGTCCTGCAGCGGGGGCGGAGGCTGCAATGGCAGTGGGGGCGTGGGCTGCAACGGCGGCTGGGGCTCCGGCGGCTCCCAGCAACAGCGGCTGCAGCTCCGGCCAGCAACGGCAGCAGCGGCGGTGGCCAGCAATGGCTGGAACCGACCGAAAATGCCTGAAATGCAATGTTCTTTTTTTGCCTCCACATGCCCTGTTTTTGGAATGGGGAGAAAAGTTTTTTTGCGGAGGCAAAAAAAGAGCATTGCGTTTGAGGCGGTGGATGGTTCTGGCCGGCGCTGCAGCCCGAAAACACTTCCTTCCCCATTCCAAAAACGGGGCGTGCAATCGACGCTGCCCACCGCCTGAAATGCGATGCTCTTTTTTGGTCTCCGCACGCTCTGTTTTTGGAATCGGGGAGGGGATCGCAGCGCTGCCGCCTGAAAACTCTTTCCTCCCCAGGCTGAGTGGTAGCTGGCAGGTGGGTGGGGGCTACATTCGGAGTATAAGACGCACCCACTTTTTGAGCCCTTTTTTGGGAGTAAAAAGGTGTGTCTTATACTCCGAAAAATACGGTATATGTCAAATTAGAATCATACAAGGGTATTCCAAATGCAGATTGGATCTGCAGTTAATTATAATTTGTAAGCACATTTGTTTATGACTAAGTTTTAATCTATAAGGTTATTCAATTTTTAAAAATATATTTTATCATTTTGAAGATTTTATGCAATTTATAGATAAGAACGGCAAGCCACTTCTGAAGGTTTGCCAAGAAAATTGCATGGACTTGCCAGGCGGTTGTCAAGAGTCAACACTGACTTGAAGGTGCATCCCCACACTATAATTATAACTATAACTAACACTAACTATAACTATAACTATCTCCATCCATCCATCCATCCATCCATCCATCTATCTATCATCTATCTATATACTGTATATAAAATTAGTTTTACTATAACAAGAAAATAGAGAAAGCATTTATATAAAACTTTAGAATTTTCATATTATAAAAAGGGACACAACAGAAACTTAATATATTCATGAACTCAAATAGACTCCTATTAATTTTAGACAATTCATATCCCTCTCCAGTGCCCTCCAAAAATACCAGGAACCCTTCTCTCTTTCCAATAATTCAAGCACCAGAATTTTAGAATATTGATAATTCTTCATGTGTATACTTGGAATATTTTTCAAAGATTTTTGGGATTTTTGGATTAATTATGTGCTAGCAAGTTATAGTTAACTGTTAGCAACCACATAGGATTTTTTCTCATAACAATAGCCCCTAACTTGGTCCTTCAGGACTTCCAATGATGCATTTATCACCATTGTAATTGACTCTATCCATCTTGCTGCTTTGTCATCCTGTTCTCTTCCACCTTCCCTAGCATTAAAGTCTTCTCCAAAGAACTAAGTCTTTACATGATGTGTTCAAAGTAGGGTGATTTTGGCCCAGGTCATTTGTGCCTTGCATGAGAACTTTGGGTTGGTTTATTTGATAATCCATTTGCTTTATTCCCATTAGGATTTTGGATTGCTTCAGTGCATATGGGAGTGTAGCACCAGTTTGCAATTCTGGAAAAAAAATGTGCTTGATTAAAGAGTTGCAAATAGGTGCTACTCTTCATGCATTCTAAAGCATTTTTTTGCCTTTAACCTCAAACACTCCATAACTCTAATATCTGCACTTCAAATGAGACCGTAAGCTTAAAAGAGTTATTTCAATTAATGCCTCTAACAAATTCATAGCACTAATTGTGGGCTCTGTCATTTGAACTATAGCGCTGTCACCATTTTCAAAGGAATTTGAATAAAATTGTTTTAGCGTCTATGACATCATCACTGAAAACATGGGAATATTATAAGGTATTAATGGACCCTTGAGCTGACCAATAGGAAAATACAGAAATCCTCAGTCAGTGCCTTCCTCTCCAACTACATCAGTTAATGGAATAACCAAATAATCCCATTACTGCTCTATACCAAAACATGGAAAATAAAGTTGTAAACACTGCCTCCATTTTTTGACTACATGTACTGTATATGTTTGACTGTTTCGCAAAAAATATGAGTTTTTATTACGAAGGAAAAGTGCAAAACATCAAGATGTCATTCTTCCAGCATATAAATTTTTATTTAAAGTAGTGATGATGGTATGGAATCATAGCTTTTAGCCGGGTACTTTCATTGAAAGGTAAATCACAGTATAGATTTGTTTGAACTCACTGGTCAGGAGAGGTGCGGTAGCTCAGTGGCTTAATGACACTGGAGATTGTCTCAACTCCAGCACTGCATGTCAGGGTGAGCTCCTGTCATTTGTCTCAGCTTCTGTCCATATAACAGTTTGAAACCGTGTTCTATGCAAATGGACAGATAGAGGTAGCACTTCGTTGGAGAGATGAACTGATGCTCTATGCAGGCAGTCAGATTCCTGATGGTTCTGAACCTTCCCATTTGTGGCACCTGTTAGCAAGACAGTTCTGGGAAACAAGGGAGCCTTGGATGACACTGCAGGAAGAGCCGCTCATCTTTCTCTTTGGTGCAAAGCCAGCTCGCCCTTGTATGGCACACCTTGGGAAATGCACCAGCATTTCCTATAACAGGGCTGGTACTTTGGCAAGCCAAACCATTGTGGTCTCCTGGCTACTGTGACACACCATATACTAACAACAACAACAACTGGCCAAAGATGGGTTAAGATTAGAGTTCAAAACATATGGTTTATATAAGCAAGTAGAAATAAGCCAGGATTTTTTTTAAAACGGGGATTGTGACATTGACTAAAATATTGAATCTATATTCATGAATAAAGTTGTCTATGAAATCTACTGGGACCTTGATGTGTAGAGAATAGGAGGAAGAATGGAGGAAGAGTTTCTACCAAGGGGAAAATAAACTGCTTCCAAACTGTGCAGAGCAAATCATACAGTGGACATTTTGCCATGTCCACTGCAAAACATATTGCTCCTAAAAGTTTTAGGATACCTGCCCATGTAGAACTACACTGATCTAGCACTGGCATATAAACTGTTTATATGCCAGTGCTAGATCAGTGTAGTTCTACATGGGCAGGTATCCTAAAACTTTTAGGAGCAATATGCCAATAGTTAATTATTGTACCTTCAAACTTTGGCATAGAGTGGACTGTTGTTCAAAGTACCTGTTATTTGCCTTGAGCTGAACTGATGACTTCAGACAGAATAATGGTTGTTGTTAAAATATTCAAGTAACAAATTGCTGTAATAATTTGACCATAGAAAATAGAATTTCTTATTTTCTTACTTGTGTTTCTGCAAACTGAAAATGTTGTGCATTCCATCTAGGATGTTGAGAATTGTTTACATTCTGAACTCTGCCCTTAAAGCATCTATTTTTGTTTGCTCATTTTCACAGCAATTACTGCCTCATGTCCGCATTTGGGATTCTGTTACTTTGAATACACTACATGTAATTGGCATGGGATTTTTTGATCGAGCTGTTACATGCATTGCATTTTCTAAATCAGTGAGTAATATTTAATGTATATTTAATGTGCTTTGTAAGCTTTTCAGGGCCAATTATAAGTTTTTTAAAATTAAGACTGCTAGATGTCTAAGGAGATTCTCAGTCATCGGATCATAGTTGTCTGAAAGGTGCTTTTTCAAAAGGCAACTGGACTATTTTTTTCTTTAAGACTGCTGGAAATTCTTCCTTTGTAACAAAATGCATTCTTGGGTAACTTGACTTACATAAGTGTGGGTTGTTTAGCTTTTACAATGGATGGTATATAATACTATTTGTTTCTAGAGATTCTATCTGAACAATATAAATTAGTTTTGTTTGATTGAAATCTTTAATTAAGGAAGTTTTAAGTATAAGAACATAGTTCTCAAACATATTTATAGGTATAAATGTTGTTACATAATATCACTAAATAGCTATCTGTATATTTTTCACATTTCTTTACTTTTATTTTTGGATATGAGAGACATTTAGATGAAGAAAACAGGCCTCTCTGTCCCTTATTCCATTGTGTTTTTCCCAGTAGAACCCTGTTCAACTGGAAGACAATCTTTGGAATTAGCTGAATGCAGAAAGAGAGTCAGATTATTTTATTTGTTTTAGAATTCACATAGTTTGCGTTTCATATTCAAATGCATAGTTGTTTAAGCTATTTGATCTCAGCATTCTCAAGATACACCATTTTTTCACACAAAGTATTCATAATATCCTAAGTACAAAACTGTAACTGGAAGACTTGGTTTTGAAATAGCAAACAACTGAGGGATGATGGAGTACTTCATGTTTTATTTCAGAATGGAGGCAGTAACTTGTGCTCAGTGGATGATTCCAATGACCATGTGCTTTCAGTATGGGACTGGCAGAGGGAAGAAAAAGTTGCAGAGGTCAAGGTATTTTGCATTTGTGTGTTGTACTTGAGACCAGCAGGAATTTTTTTGTGTGGTCAAAAAAATATCCATAATATTTCGCTGTCATTCCAGCACTATTCATAGCTCTCGTTTCTAAACTGTGCCAGGACCTTCTGGGTCTGTAGGCACTATATAAGGTGCAGATTTATCTTTTTTGGTGTAAAACCCACACTTGCAACAATCTAGTAACTTGAGATTCATGTATGAAAAATTATTATAAATCTTTAAACAATCCTTATTCATGTGTACCTGTAAGTAGACTGCATATGTAAAAGTTATGTTCTTTTAAGACATGGCACATTTTCCAAACCTTTACATGAAGTATTTTGTGTTTATTTGTTTTAATTTAAATACGAAAGTCACAGTGCACTAATATAGTATCAAACAAGTTCTTAGAGCTTAATATTAAAATTATTGCTTTTGTTTGCAAATTTAAAATACTTTTTCTTTTTCTAGTGCTCTAATGAAGCAGTATTTGCCGCTGATTTTCATCCCACAGACACTAACATAATAGTTACATGTGGAAAATCTCATCTTTATTTTTGGACGATTGAAGGGAATTCTCTTATCAAAAAGCAGGGATTATTTGAGGTACATTATGTTCTTGTTTATTTTTTTCCCTTGCAGCCAGAGGATCATTAGGGGAATGTTCTATCTCCCAGTTTTGCTCTGCTATCGTGCTGTTTCTTTAAAAACATGAAGTCGTAAACAGACAAATTCATTTCTTTATTTCTTTTGTATCCTGAACTATTCCCTAGCAACCTTCATCTTACTGTATGTTTTTATTTAATTTTTCTTTTTAAATCCCAGCAAAATGATATTTCTCATTAGAAACCATGAAATCAGTAATTTAATTATTTTAAAGTATTAAGTGTTAACTATCCACTTAATCATGATTAAGTAAAGTCTGTTTTGCCTCTAGGACTTTTCAGCTCCTACCCTTGGCCGCACCTGCTTCTCTGCCAGGGTCCCGCCGCCGTGCATTCACCTCTAGCTTTTCTCCTCGGCTGGCCCACCCCCACCCATTCACTCTGGCCAATAGGCCCCTCCACCCCACGCGCTTCAGCGCGGCCCATTCGCTGAAACATAGTTTGTCCCGGGCTTTTGGCTGCCCGGGACAGTTAGCCACCAGCCAGTCGGCTAGCTGCTAATGCTGGCAGCCAGAAGCCATCTATCGCAGGGGTGGAGGTGGGTGGGGAGAGGTGCTGTACCCAAACGGCGTCAGGCACTTGTTAGGAGAAGGAAGGGGAGGGCTGGAAGCTCCCCTGTACCTGATCATGCCTCCCTGATAATGAACGGGAAGGGAGGAGCTGGGGTGGGGGTGCAGTAAGTAAGCTGCCTTCATTGAAAGGAGTTTTTGTTTCAGGTGGGTATTCTAGCCTTAGAAGGAGAGAGGGAAGTTGGAAGGGAAGGGAAGGGAAGGGGAGAGAGAGAGGGAGAGGGAGAGGGAGAGAGGGAGAGAAAGAAAAGGGGGAGAAAGAAAGAAAGAGAAGGAGGGAAGGGAGAAAGAGAGAGGGAGGGAAGGGAAAAAAAGAAAGAAAGAGCAGGGGGTTGGACTAGATAACCTCCAAGATCCCTTCCAGCCCTGGATTGCTGTGCTGTTTCAAAGCATCCTCTGAAGCTGCGTCTAGTGCCAGGGTTTGTGGTCCTTCCGTTCTCTCCTTTTTCTTCCCTCCCTCCCTATCTCATTCACTTTTCCTTCCCTCTTTCTCCCTTCCCTCCCTCCCTCCCTCCCTCCCTCCCTCTTTCTTTCTTTCTTTCTTTCTTTCTTTCTTTCTTTCTTTCTTTCTTTCTTTCTTTCTTTCTTTCTTTCTTTCTTTCTTTCTTTCTTTCTTTCCTTCCTTCCTTCCTTCCTTCCTTCCTTCCTTCCTTCCTTCCTTCCTTCCTTCCTTCCTTCCTTCTTTCTTTCTTTCTTTCTTTCTTTCTTTTCTTTCTGTCTGTCTTTCTCTCTCTCTCTCTCTCTTCCCTCCCTCCCTCCCTCCCTCCCTCCCTCCCTTTCTTTCTTTCTTTCTTTCTTTCTTTCTTTCTTTCTTTCTTTCTTTCTTTCTTTCTTTCTTTCTTTCTTTCTTTCTTTCTTTCTTTCTTTCTTTCTTTCTTCTTTCTCTTTCTTCTTTCTCTTTCTTCTTTCCCTTTTCTTTCTCTTTCTTTCCCTTTTCTTTCTTTTTTGTCTCCCTTCTCTCTCTCTCTCTCTCTCTCTCTCTCTCTCTCTCTCTCTCTCTCTCTCTCCCCCCCCTCTCCCTCTCTCTCTCTCCCTTCCCTTCCTCCTTCCCTCTCTCCTTCTAAGGCTAGGATACCCACCCAAAACAAAAACTCTTTTGGATGAAGCTGGCTTACTTACAGCCCCCCACCCACCCCTGCTCTTCCCTTCCCGTTCATTATCAGGGAGGCACAATCAGGTACAGGAGAGCTTCCAGCCCTCCCCTTCCTTCTCCTAACAAGCGCCTGACGCCGTTTGGCTGCAGCATCTCCCCCCACCCCCCACCCCTGTGATAGATGGCTTCTGGCTGCCAGCATTAGCAGCTAGCCGATTGGCTGGTGGCTAACTGTCCTGGGTGGCCAAAAGCCCGGGATGAACTATGTTTCGGCGAGTGGGCCGCACCGAAAGCACGTGGGATAGAGGGGCCATGGCCCATTGGCCAGGGTGAATGGGTGGGGGTGGGCCAGCCGAGGAGAAAAGCTAGAGGTAAATGCATGGAGGCGGAACCCTGGCGGAGAAGCAGGCGTAGCCAAGGGTAGGAGCCGAAAAGTCCCATTCCGACTGCTTTATTTCAGTTACCTATGTAGCTAAGAATAATTAAAACTCCAAAATAGAGTTACCTATCTAGCTAAGAATAATTTAAAAGAGTGAATCAAAAATTTACTGTATTATTAAAATCATGGCTATTTGATGATTGCACTATTAAGATATTGCTTTTCTACTATTGATCATTTTCTTATTTTAGTAATCTTTCTGTACTTAATAGAATCCCATTATGCACATTGTCGTGCTATATCTTTTATTATTTCTTTTCTCTTTTGCTTGATAAATCTTAAAGTGAAGGTTACTCTCTCTCTTTTTCTATTTCCTTGCCATTTTCCTGAGCTAATATTTGGCATCATCTACCAAAGAGATGTTTTTGTTTTATCACACTTGTTCGTACACTTTTTTGTCAAATTTATATCACCAATTATATTTCAAGCATCTTAGCTGATAAACAGTGGCTCTTGATACTATGTTGCTTTTTAGAAACAACAAGTCAAGACCAAGGGAGAGAAAGCATATATACAATATAGGCTATTCATATCATGTATGCCTATACTTATAAAGTTGTTCTACTACATTAGGATTGTAAAATAACTTTCTCACTTTTAAACCATGAACACAAGGCATTGTTCTTTGAAACATTACTGTATTTATTTTTTTCTTCGTTAAGGAGAAAAGCAGTTTTTAAAAAAATTGTTAATACATTGATAACTGAACGGAATATATGAAATATATAATAAAAGTATATTGCTCATTGATATTCTATTCTATCATGTAGAAACAAGAAAAGCCAAAGTTTGTCTTGTGTGTGACATTTTCCGAAAATGGTGATACAATCACAGGAGATTCAAGTGGAAATATCTTAGTATGGGGAAAGGGTAAGAAAAAAATGAACTTGCATAATAATAAATAACCTTTTACTGTATATAGAAGAAGAAGAAATCTCTTTAGACATAAACACAAAATAGAAGGTAAGACTTGGGGGAGGATCTTTGAGACATATTTTAATCCTATTTTTTATGCAAAATGTTATTTTTCAAAATACTAGCTAGGATTATATTAGGCTTATTAGGCTTATATTATATTATAGTATATTATAGTATAATAGTACTATTACTACTACAACTAGTAAATTAGCACCAGCAGCTAATGGAAAGAAAGAATAGATTACCTACATAAATTGTTTTTTTTTAATAAAACCACCACCACCCGTTTTCTGTAAAGCAGAGAAAAAGATTTCAGTAGAGTACTTTCAGCTATTTTCATAGTGCATCTACAACTTCTAGTCTTAGGTTGCTGGCACGATAGCATTGTTCTTAATGTGTAAAAGGACAAACAACTCTTGAAATCTCTTTCTCTCCAATCAAAGGGTGATTGTGGTTGGAATTGACCAATTTCTATAGCCAATCTTTCCTTTACTTGACCCCCCCCCCAGCAGAGAAATTGAAGAGAAAGAAAGAGATTTCCTGAGGTGAAACTGTTTGCTTTCTACATGTCAAAAGCAGTGCGATTGCACCAGAGGGATAGGTCAGGCAGATTAATTTGCCTATACCCGTGATGGCGAACCTATGGCACGCATGCTGGAAGTGGCACGCAGATCCATCGCCCCTTGCTCTTCTGGGTTCTGGTGCGGCAGCCAGCTGGTTTTCATGCGCACAGGCGCACCAGAAACCAGAAGAGCAGCTGCCCATTGCGCATGCGCGCTGCAGGAAGATGATCTTCCTGTTTCCAGTGCGCATGCGCACTGGCCAGCTGGTCTGGTTTCTGGCACTCATGCGCGTGCGAAGACCAAGAACAGACGCGCGTCCCGGCGGTCGCTTCCTAAGGGAGCAGAGCAAGGTAAGCTGGGCTTCCCTCCCTCCCTGCCCACGCGGGCTTCTTGGGCAGCCCCAGGCAGTCCGGAGCACCAGTGGATGAGCAGCTGGTGAGGGCGGGATGGGGGTGGGGGCTGCCTGCGCAGATGACCCTGTGGCCGCCATCAAAGCGGACCCTGTGGCCGCCATCAAAGCGGACCCTGTGGCCGCCATCAAAGGCCCTCTTTGCTCGCTCCACCAGCCGTGCGGGTCCCCTGGGTATCGCTGCGTATTTTTGATGTTCCTCCTGTGCAGCCCCACCTGCCGCCCAGCCAGCAAATGCTGCCCCATGCACCTGAGCCGGCTGGTCGCTCTTGCCCTTCTCCCTTAGCTGCCCCTGCTGCTGCTCTTCTGGGGCTGGGGGGGTCAGAGAGCCTGCCGCCGGCCAGGGAATGGCGGTTCCCAGCAGGGAGGAGCCCCGGCAAGGGTGTTTGGAGCTTCTCCAGCTGGCGCATCTGCTGAGGGGGGGGGCAGAGAGCGCTGTTGTCAGCCATGGAATGGTGGCTCCCAGTGGGGAGGAGCCCAGGCCACAGAGTCATCTGCACAGGTAGGCTACCACCACCACCCCACCCTCACCAGCTGCTCATCCAGGGAAGCTCCAAATGCGCGGCCTTGCCAGGACTCCTCCCCGCTGGGAGCCGCCATTCCCTGGCCGGAGGCAAGCTCTCTGCCCCCTCCATAGCCCCAGAAGAGCAGCAGCAGCAGCTGAAGGGAGAAGAGCGACCGTCCGGCTTATGTGCACGGGGCAGCATTTGATGGCTGGGTGGCCGGTGGGGCTGCGCAGGAGGAATACCAGAGACGGGCAGCGATGCCCAGGGGACCCGCATGGCTGGTGGAGGGGTGTCTCGGCCCCGCTTTGACGGAAGCCACAGGGTTATTTGCGCAGGCAGCCCCTCACCGGCTGCTTGTCCGGGGAAGCTCCGAATGCACGGCCTTGCCGGGACTCCTCCCCGCTGGGAGCTGCCATTCCCCGGCCGGCGGCAGGCTCTCGGCCCCCCCATCTCAGCAGCGCCATGTGCCGGCTGGAGAAGCTCCAAACGCCCGGCCTTGGGAATGACTGCTCCTTTGTCTCAACAGGGAACGGACCGGTAAGAGCAGTAAGAGAAGCACTGGCCCTCTTGGAAGAAGTGGGGGGCATATGCGCAGTGTATGGTTGCATGTGCGCATGTGCAGTGCGGGGCGCAATGCAGGGCATGGGGGGTTGTGCATGCATGCACAAATGGGTGCGCACATTGCATTATGGGTGCCAGCACGCACAAGCGCAATAGCGCTCTCTCGCTTGGACTTTTGGCACGCAATGCCAAAAAGGTTCGCCATCACTGGCCTATACAAATTGTTTGCTTTCTCCCCCCCTTCCCCCTTTGCAAAACAAAGAAATTGGAAGCAAAGAGCTTTCAAAAGAATACTATAAACTGTTTCTATAGTGTGTTTGTAGCCAGCACAATTTCATTGTTTTCAATATGTATTAGAGCAAACAGCTTACTTTCTTGCAATCCGTTTCTCCAATCTTTCATCTCCGCAGTGGGGGGAAAACAAAAACAACAACAACAACAACAACACACGTCTGGAACAAGGCAAACACATATTGTCTGCAGTGGCTATCGCATGGATGAGGGATGCTGTGAAGTTTGTAGATGCGCTGTAAATTTACTCAAATGATCCATCCAATGAAATTGAGCTGGCGCAGTGATTAGACTGCATTATTGCAAGCTAACTCTGCCCACAGCCAGGAGTTCGATCCTGACAGGCTCAAGCTCGATGCAGCCTTCCAAGGTCGATAAAATGAGGACCCAGATTGTTGAGGGCAATATGCTGACATTTGTAAGCCACTCAGTGAATGCTGTAAAGCATTATGGAGCAGTATATAAATCTAAGTGCTATTGTTATTAAACAGGATAGCCACTCAAGGCCCACTCCTTTAGGGATTCTTAAGTGCAAGGCACAAACAGTTGAGCCTTCTCTATTGCTGTCCATTTCTTTGGAAAAGCCTATTATTTGAAATTAGACTTACCATGCAAGTCATAAAAATCTGTTTTTTAAAGAAAGCCCTAAGAGGAGATCTAGGATGTTAGAAATCCAACCCTGTTGACTTATTGTTTTTTCTTCTAAAAACTTTAACATTCCTTTAAAGTTCCTGACCAGAGAGAAATTATAGTGGCCACCACACTGTATTTCCTTCAACAAAGGAAAAGCTAAATGAATAAACCAATAAAACATTATTTTTAGTGAACTTCTGTCCTCTTCTTTCCAGGTACCAACAGAATAAGCACTGCAATTCAAGGAGCTCACGAAGGGGGTATATTTGCCCTTTGTATGTTACGAGATGGCACCCTTGTGTCTGGAGGTGGAAAGGACAGAAAGTTGATATCTTGGAATGGGAATTATCAGAAAATTCACAAAACTGAGGTAATGAATTCAGGCTTTAAAACTTCCCTGATAATATTATTGTTTTAAAGTATGTTCATCATTTTACCACTTGAGGCACTTTTCCTTATTTCTTCTAAAAATATTAGTGTGATTTTCATTACCAATATCTGTATTCTAAGTACATATATTGGTAACTTTTGATAAATCACATAACTCACCTGTTTTGAAGAGGTCATATCTTTTGATGCTTATCCTACAAATTTGCTCTACATATTCCTGTCCTTTAAAATATGCTGTATTTTTAATGGCACTTTGTATGTAAAGATACAAGTGCCTATTTTGCCGTTGCACCCTTATTGAATTAAGAGACTATAGAACACATACTTTCTAAATGATTATCTTCTTCATTTGTGGGGGAATGCTCATCAAAGTTCCATAGACCCACGGACCACTGACCAACTCTCTGTATAGATTTTGGAAGCTGGTGAATAAAATGCAGTCTGGACAAACAGATGGTTTTTCTTATGGGTCAGTTTGGTTGTAACTACTTTGGATTGTAACTGAGAGTGGCTACTAATCTCTCATCTTTTCCTCTGTGTAAATTTTGTATCTTAGGAGAGAATAGGAAGAGTCCTCAGCAGTGCTCATGGAACCCTTAAAAATGCTTTATTTCAAACAAAAGAAAATGCTCTCAACTTCATTGTTTTCTGCTTCGTCTAACTAACAAAAGTTACTTCTGTCTTGCTTCCCAAAGGAAGTAATTGATTCAGCTCAACTAGTATCTTACCCATCTCATTCATATCTTTATATAAGCACAATAGGATTGTATACTTGAAAAATAATTATATACAATATAGTCAATTTAACTATTTCAATTTTTTTCTAAAACAGATTCTGGAGCAGTTTGGTCCTATAAGAACAATAGCAGAAGGGAAAGGTGACATTGTTTTGATAGGGACCACTCGAAACTTTGTGCTCCAAGGTTCTTTATCAGGAGACTTTTCTCCCATTACCCAGGTAGTTATTATTTTTTAGTACAATCTTTCCCTAAGACCCATGTTTTCAAAAACATGTAACATTAAATTTATTACTTTTTAGAAAAATGCATAATAAACCTGAACAAACTATTCTTGCAGATTAGTTGAGAACTTGCTAAATAAGTAGTAATTTTATAGAAAGTCCATGTAACTGTTTTACAGACAGGGAACATAATTTTTAAAGCTGTATTACCAATAAAAGCACCAGATGTGGAATTATCTTCATTTAAAGACAATAATCCTGGATTACTAAACACAGTACACCTAAGCCTTCCTTTATACAAACCAGTAAATTAATTATGCATAAATAAATTAGCATGATATTTGAACCTTGAAATTATAGATCACTGCATACAGACAAGCCGGGATTATTTCTTTTTACCCAAACAAGTAGACTAATTATGCATGGCTAAATTAGCATTATATTTAAATGTTGAATTCAAATATAACCTTTGGCCCAGATATAATCTAAGTAGTTTGTGCCTGGATTGTATACTAGCTTCCATATGTGTGTAAAACCAAGTGAAACTAAACGTAATATGCATCATCAAATACCTTAATCATGTAGTGTTTTGATAGGATTTCTGGCTCAATGATGCTATGCAAACTATTGTTCATCTACTAAAGAAATGTTTCTGTGTTCATTCAGGGCCATACTGATGAGCTTTGGGGACTAGCAGCCCATCCCACCAAACCTCAGTTTTTTACATGTGGGCAAGACAAACACATTATGCTCTGGGATGCGAACAGTCATCGTCCAATCTGGAACAAAACTATAGAGGTATTTTTTTTTCTTAAAAGGGGAGTTAAAATATATTTTTGCCTTTATAACAAATCATTAACTGAGGAATTAGGAATATTTTTAGAACTATGAGCTGTATCCACTCTGGACAAGCAAATCAAGGGAGAATCGCCACTCAAAGTAGGCAAGAACAGAATCATTGCTATTATGTATTTCACTGTATCCTTGCTTGGATATGCACATGACATTCATCCCAATACAATGTTGAGTCATCTCCATATACATTCATATATCCATCAACTCATGCATTTACCACCAGAATCATTTTCTCATATACATAATATATATCCTGTAAATTCCCATTCACACACTTGATTCACTTACATAATATCAAAGCTTCCCATTCATACAATTTTTTTCATCCTGCTTGTGAGAAATTAAGCCCTTTTTCATCATGTAAGATTTCCAGGTATCCAGTGTCTGAATGAGAGATGAATCCCCCGTTTTCCTCTACTAGAGACTTTAGCAAGGAGAATGATAAATCTTGCATTGTGGTGCACTCTCAGAGAGACTGTTCACAGTTAGAAAGATTTGATAGAAATGGTTCATTCAATTTTTTCATATAATAATGACTTCCCAATCAATTTGGATAGTCTGTTAGATGTCCTTGTAGTGCTAAGGCCAACACCATAGGGACAACTACTGCTATCATGTAACATGCTGAGGATTTCATGACATGACAAGTTTTTAGTTTCAGGAATGGTATGCTTCAACTTAAAAGACTCAACATTTGAAATATCTTCCACAGCAATACTGTACAGGCATTCATCCAAACTTCATATACTTCCTGAGTCATCACTTCTGAGAGACGTCAGCTAATTGTAAAAATAACAGTTTAACAAATCTCAGTTTAGTTTAGTTTGAATGCTGAAAAAAACTGTTGAGTATTCATAGTTTAGTGCTTGACTAATAAATAGGTAACTATGATCTTTGGTAGATTTATTTATTTGTATCCTGCCTTTATTATTTTTACAAGTAACTCAAGGTGGCAAACACATCCAACACACTTTCCTCCACTTATTTTCCCCAGAACGACAACCCTGTGAGGTGGGTTGGGCTGAGAAGAGTGACTGGCCCAAAGTCACCCAGCTGACTTTCATAGCTAAGACTTAGTCACAGTCTCCTGCTTTCTAGCCTGATGCCTATAGTGAATTTATATACATAACACAGTATTTCTATGTTCACCAGTCTAGTCAGGCAGCTAACATGGTGATTAATAGTCTGTCTGGATTATTTATGCATGCTCAGTTTTTGAGTTTTTTTTCTACTTAGCTAAATTGTGGATTTTCCTGCATCTGCTAATACCTCTCTTTTGTGTGAATGGTACTGTCATGGTAACCTAAGCACTCAAAATAGAGGGAATGTCATGAGTATGTTTTGGAAATACAGCCAAAAGTCAGTACAGAGCAAAACCATATAAATTTGACCTTTTAGTTATAAATCTACGAAGTCTAACTGGGGCCCCAGGAAAATTTTTTATTTATTTATTTTTATTTTATTTTATTTGTTATGTTATGTTTTGTTTTGTTTATTATTTTATTTTATTATTTTATTTTATTTTATTGGATGTAATGCAATCTACAGTTATTCCTTTTATTCTTTTTTGTATAGTTTCATTGTGTGACTTTGTTTGGCAAACTTCTCGTTATAACAATGGGAAGAAATTTGGGCAAAATAAATTAAAATGGATTAAACTTATTTTTTCCAAGAAGATCCAAGCAATCCCTTATACTTTTTACTTCATCCACTGAATGATTTTCATGTTACATTAGTTATAGGGTAAAGTGTAGATGATTCTGGCTTGAATGTCATTTTGGTCTCATAGGGTGACAGGAGATGACCAGGGCATGAATAACTTTTAGCCTCTTGATTCAGGAATGGGCACAACTGGCGCACAATATGAAGCTGTGCAAAGGCCCTCCTAGCTCTTACTGCCACCTACTCTTTAAACAGGAGTTGAGTCCAGGAGGACACCCAAATTTCACAGCGTCTGTTTGATGCAGCACAAAAGATGGTAAAATCCCAGATCCAGAAAGCTCTAAAACCCAAAGACATTCAGTCTTGCCAGGATTTAGCTGAAGCCTATTTTCCCTCTTCTAGCCCCTTTAACAGCCTTCAGGCACCAAAACAGGATAGGAACAGCAACCTATATGGCTCCAATTTTCTCTCCCAAGTGGGCTCAAGGATTTATTTGATTTTGGAAAGTTCCCGATGCAAATATTCAGTTCTGGAATCCTAGCATCATTTAGCCTTCATTTCAGTATATTGACCTTAACATCCTTTTTTTTTAAAATGCATAATTCTGTTACATAAATTCCTTTCAGAAGTCTCACAATCAACAAAAATGATTTCACATTATTAGTCAGGTTCTTCATCCTTATGTATTAATGACTTAATGTCTTAGGAACTTTATTCATATTATTGGTGATAGCTAAAATTTCTTACATATCCTTCTCTGAGAGTATGCTGTATCAGGATAATCTTACTTTCAATGCCACAGTTCAATATGAATATTTAAATTATGCTTCAAACTTCATATCACAAAATTAATGTTTATGGCTTTGAGGCACTTCTTTCCGGAATATGTGGAATAATCCATTTCCCTTCTGGCTCAGGTTGTATTCCTCTACCTTTCCCAGGTGACATGCCAAGTAAACCGAGTTGTTAACACTTGAGACTGAGTTATTAACATTTATTTAAAACAAGAATAAGAGCGCAGAGACTGTGTTTTGTAATAATTTGCTATATATATAAATGTTTGAATGGCTATAATTGAACAAATATAATTCTTTTGGAACATTCTAGGATGCAGCACAGTCTTCTGGTTTTCATCCTTCAGGGTCTGTAGTTGCAGTAGGAACGCTCACTGGAAGGTAAGTCTTAAATATGTTGCTCAGGTAATGGGATTTCCTAGTCATTGAATGCAGGTAGTCTTCAATCTACAGCCATTTGTTTAGCGACTGTTCAGAATTCCAACAGCACTGAAAATAGTGACTTACAGCTGTTTCTTTTACTTCCAACATCCCTACAGTCACATGATCTAAAATTGAGTATGATGTACCATATTTTTCGGAGTATAAGACGCACCTTTCCCCTCCCTAAAAGAGGCTGAAAATTTGGGTGCGTCTTATACTCCGAATGTAGCTTTTTTTTTTTTTGAAGCTTTTTCCCCCAGCCATAACGAGGTGCTAATGATCTTCCCGGCTCTTCCTGGCTTGCTTTCATTGCTACTCCCTCCCAAAAAGTTTTTTTCAGCCCTAACATGCTAACGATCTTCCCGGCTTGCAGGATTTTTTCATTGCTGCCCTCTCCGAAGGTTTTTTTCCAGCCCTAAGTCTTTGCAGGCTTTTTTTCATTGCTACTTGCTCCGAATAATGTTTTTTCCAGCCCTAACGAGGTGCTAATGATCTTCCCAGTTTGCAGGATTTTTTCATTGCTACTCCCTCGGAAGAAATTTTTTTCCAGCCCTAAGTCTTTGCAGGCTTGTTTTCATTGCTACTCCCTCCGAAGAAGATTTTTTTCAGCCCTAACCAGGGGATAAAATAATGTGCTGAAGCTGACCAGACTAAGGACGCTAGCCAGATAAATACCTGGTAGGTAGATTTTTTCTTCTATTTTCCTCCCCAAAAACTAAGGTGCATCTTATACTCCGAAAAATATGGTATTTGTAACAGTTGCAGGGTCCTGGGGTCACATGATTGCCATTTGCAACTTTCCCAGCTGGCTTCTGACAAAGTCAGTATGGGGAAGCCGGATTCACTTAATGTGCATATAATCCACTGCAGTAATTTGCTAACGTCCATGGCAAAAAAGATTGTAAAATCAAGCACAACTCACTTAACAACCACCTGCAAGAGAAATGCTGCTCCCAATTGTTATAAATTGAGGACTATTTGTATTCACACGAAGTAAAAGTGAGGTTATATCCTGAGTGTCATATGTCATTTTAAATTAAATTTGATCCGAACTCATATAAATATTGACCATTGTATATGAGTTAAGACAGCATTTCATAAAGGAAGAATGGTAATGATTGTAATAGTAATTAATGGTAATGATTACTTGCATGTCCCCATCCTGAATTGTTGATATCTCAGATTTTAAGTATTTGACATTCTGAAATAACATTTGATCACATGTTCAAAGCCTAGGAATACAAGATATTTGTACACCAGCCAAACTCCCAACTAGTCTAGGCAGTTCACAAATAAAACATAAAAAGCAATATAGTGGTAAAGTAGAACAAAAGATGGCAAAAATTGTGCAACTGCAAAAGCAGACTTGTTGATGCAATGAATTCCTTTATGATCTACTCACAGCAAAGACGATTTTATTTAACCAGGCTAAACCTGACTCAAAGAACCTTTTTTAGGGCTTTTTGGTACAGTATGTGGTTCAACATCAAATGCTATCAGTATACTAATATCATATGAGGTTGATTATGCCTAGTTTGGACAGTTTTTCACTAGCAACCCCCTGGTCTTATGCTAGGCTCAGTATCATCGAGGGCAGCAGTCTTTGGCACCAGGACCGGTTTCATAGAAGAACGATTTTTCCACAGATCTGAGGGGGGGATGGTTTCAGTTTTATTCACTCGCCTGCTGCTCACCTTCAGGTGTGCGGCCCACTGCCTAACAGGCCATGGACCAATGCCAGTCCATGACCAAGGGTCGGGGACCTCTGAACTATGGCCACATTTATTAAGTGAATCATTGCAGTTGTTAAATTAGTAACATGGTTGTTAAGTGAATCTGGTTTCCCTGTTGACTTTGCTTGGCAGAAGGCTGCCAAAGGTGATCACATGACCCAGGGATACTGCAACTGCCATAAATGTGAGTCAGTTGCCAAACATCTGAATGTAAATCACGTGACCATGGGGATGCTGCAATGGTCATAAGTGTGAAAAATGGTCATAAGACAATTTTTAAGTATCATCGTAACTTTGAATGGTCGCTAAGTGAACTGTTCTAAGTTGAAGATTACCTGTACTAGGATCTGTCTCGGTTTTGTTATTTGACTGCTGGGGATAAGTTTTTTGAATTGTTTGTGCCAGGCCCATGATAGAGCCTTCCTGATCATGATATTTAGGGTCACTGAAGACTCCATCCTGATTCTGCTGCTCTTTTGCAGGTAAAATTCCCCACCACCTTAAAAAAAGGATTTGTGCTTAAAAGCTATGTTGGACATATGCAATTTTAACTGTTACACAATGCTCATCACTGTATATTCAATCAAGAAGTTGGAAAGAGCAGTAGCCCTGCAGCCGCAGGAGTTTTTACATGTTGTATCCTGTAACAAGTATTACTGTTTGTGTGTGTGAAATCAGAGAAGGCAGACTTGGGGAGCCTGATTTCAGAATTTTAGAGATATCTTTGTTCTGGAAAAGGTTGCGGTTCCCCCCTAAATGCAGATTTCCATTTGGGGTCGTCCTGGATCCAGTTCAGTGATGAATGCCATTTAATACTGTGTGTTTGCCAAGAAATGTATTTTATTACAGCTGAAAACTAGCTGAGTCTTTGTCTGGAAGAAAGACTTGGGGTCCGTAACTCAATTGTTGATAACATGAAGCCTGGACTATTTTAATTGGCTTTTTATATGGTAGCTGTGGGACATGCTTCAGAAATATAGATATTCTAGGATTCCACAGCATGGACAGTGAGTGATGCTTCCTGGAGGGACCCAGGTTATCCTGTTTGAAACAAACTCTGGTTGTTAGCTGCTCCCTGTGTTCAAATCAGGATGTTCATAACGATGTATAAAGATATACACTATGTGGTTTAGGCCCATGTTGTGTCTAGTCTACCCCACATTATTAGGCTACTTTTTTGTGGTTTAAGCCATGGATACTTTGGCATTAAAAACTAATTTGACTTTCTCTAATGGGATCCATATCACAAAATAAATAGCCTCTGGGGTTGAAACAAAGCTCTTCCTTTTTCAATTTATTTATTTATTTACAACTTTTACTTAATATTTTAGTTTTTATGCTAAAATTATATGTCATCCTTTTAATGTTTACAGTAATGCTTATATCCCTTGTAAGCCAACAGGAACTGTTAACACATACTTTTTATGTGGAGGATACAAAGTTGTAGGGGCTTGCTATCTTTGATCTGATTCAGCAGCTTTCATATGAGACAACTTTTCCTCTTAATGTTTTTAACAGGTGGTTTGTGTTTGATACTGAAACAAAGGATTTGGTCACTGTACATACAGATGGAAATGAACAGCTGTCCACAATGCGTTACTCACCAGGTTTGGAGTTGTTTAGTTTGGCATCATTTAATCAGTTGGTTAATCAAAAAAGAATTTTCATAACATAGTTATATGTTGTGAGCCTAGGGCAGAGTCCCTAGGGCAGTGGTGGCGAACCTTTTTCGGCTCGCGTGCTGAAAAAGGGGGGGGTGCGCTCGCGCGCGCTCGCATGCCCACACCCATTTCCTCCCCCCCCACGCATGCGCACAACACCCCCCCCATGCTGCCTCCTGCGCATGCGCACACACACCCACCCCCGCACAGGCCCACTTACCGGAGCCTGGAACGACGAAACGGAGCCTGGAACGATGAAACCGGCAAACCGGAAGTGCGAAAAAACGCACTTCCGGTTTGCCGGTATGCTGTTTTTTGCACTCCGGAGGGTTCAGGGAAGCTCCCTGAAGCTCCGGAATGCAAAAAACTACAAAACGGACAAACAGGAAGTGCGGAAAAGTGCACTTTCGGTTTGTCCGTTTTGTAGTTTTTTGCATTCCGGAGCTTCAGGGAACTTCCCTGAACCCTCCGGAGTGCAAAAAACAGCACACCGGCAAACCGGAAGTGCGTTTTTCCACACTTCCGGTTTGCCGGTGGGAACCCTCGTGTGCCGGCTTCTATGGCTCCACGTGCCAGCTCTGGCACGCGTGCCATAGGTTCGCCACCACGGCCCTAGGGAGTTGGGCGGCATACAAATCCATTAAATTAAATTAAATTAAATTAATCTCCAAAAATAACAGTTTTGCAATTTTTGCTTCTGCTGCTCAGAATCTCTGGAAATATAAAAAAGTGAATAGTGAATATATTTTGATTTGTTTAATCAGAATACCATTTCAACTGAAACGGACATTTCTTATTTTTTTCATCAGTTGCAAATTTGTATCCTTTCATTTTGGCATAATGAAGCTACCATGACTGGACATTTCAGTCAGTTCTTTTGATTTAGGTGTGGCGTCTGGATTAAGCTCTTGCACCATGTTACTAGAATCCCTTTGAAAATAGTAGAATAATGAAGTGTTGTGTCAGAAATCTATATGCATCAGGTTTGTCATAACCTAAGATGAACTTTATGCTAAAATTCTCTGGAGGTAGAGCTGGGAAGCTTGAAGTGACATAAAATATGGTTATAAGAAGCAGGCTTATTGTGGAACCCAGAGTGGGATGGAGCCCATCGAGTGGCTTGTTTGATTGCTTGTTGTCGCCAGAAGAGGTGGGGGGAGGGTTATTGTTTTTACTCTTTGTATATTGGGTTTATATTTTTCACCTAGAATCACTGAAAGTGAGTGGGCGGCCATATAAATTATCTAAATAAATAAGCGAATACAGTAGAATTTAACCACATAGGTTCAATTTCCTTGTAGTAATGAGAAGCTTGGCCAGGGCATATCCTAATCACTTTTGGAAACCAGATACCTCAGTATCCAGTTGCTGCTATGACTATGTCTTTTGCCCATTTGTCACCGGTGGACCATGCTAAAAGCTTACTTTTTATGTTGACTCAGCGCAATGGACTTGTGCATTCATCCTTTATGATCCAAACCACCAAGTGTTGCTCTGTTCATGCATTGAACTGAATGAAATATAAGAAATTAATTTTATATAGCTGTCTAGCTCACCAATGGTGACTATGGGCAGCAAACCAGAAGCAATAAAACAATAAATAAACTATATATATATATATATATATATATATATATATATATATATATATATATATATATATATATATATATATATATATATATATATATATATATATATATATATATATATATATTCTGAGGTTTTCGCGGGTGTTTGTATGTAGGTCTTTGGGTATTCGGGTTTTCTCCCGCGTGAAATTTGAAGTGTCTTTGCGACGTTTCGATGAAGTCTCATTCATCATCTTCAGGCTGGTGTCTTCTGCTTCCTGCTTCTAGGAGCAATGTGAGATTGCTGCTGTTTCTTCCTTTTAACTGCCAGTGGAGGTTTGAACTGATAGGATGGGAGCTTGGCTGTGTTCTGATTGGTTGGAGGTGTGTTCTGATTGGTTGGGGGCTTGGCTGTGCTCTGATTGGCTGGGGGGTTAGCTGTGCTCTGATTGGCTGGGGGTGTTCTTAGGTTAGTCTGACTTGCAGGGGCATTTGAGCTGGTGAGCTGCATTGCTGCTGTTTGGCTTCTGGTTCTTGGTTGTACCACATCTTCATGGAGGGTGTCAGTTTGCTTCATGTATGGATTGGAGGGGTTTAAAGTGGCTAATGATGCAGCTGTAGTATGGCTTCTGGTTTGTGGTCGTGCCTCATTGGTGTGGGTTTGGGTTTGCTTATTGCGTGGATGTGTGGTGGTGACATCCTGTGTGGTTTTCGTGAGTGTGGGTCTGGTGTCATTCTTTGTGTTAGGGACTCGTTTGTCAATAAGGGCCGGTTTCCAAACGGCTGCTAGGCGGGAGGTGTCATCTCGTTTATTCATGCTGTGTGGGCGTTTTCTATCTCAATGGCTTCTCTGATTATTCTGTTGTTAAAGTGTTCAATTTTGGCGATAGTTCTGGTCTTTTTAAAGTCGATTTCATGTCCTGTGGCTTTGAAATGTTGGACCAGGGAAGAAGTTGGTTCCTCTTTTTTGACTGTGTTCTTGTGTTCTTCAATGCGTGCACTTATTCTTCTGTTGGTTTGTCCAATGTATGTGGTGGGGCAGGCGGTGCATGGAATTTCATATACTCCTTGATTTTCTAACTCAATTTTGTCTTTGGGGTTTCTTAGGATGGTGGATATTTTTCGGTTTGTGCAGAATGCTGTCTTGATGTTGTGTTTGTGGAGGATCTTGCTGATTCTGTCTGTGGTGCCTTTTATGTATGGGAGGAGGGCTTTGCCGTTTTCTTGTTCTCTGTCTTGGATTTTAGTGGGGGTTTCTTTTTGGATTAGGTTGGTGATCTTATTTCTTTGGAATCCATTGGATACTAGTACGTTAGTGAGAGTATTTAATTTGGTTTTTAGGTGTTGTTCGTCAGCTAGGCGTTTTGTTCTGGAGATGAGTGTCTTGGCTACGGAGTTGATCTGTGCTGGGTGGTGGTGTGAGAGTGCGTGCAGATAGCGGTTAGTGTGGGTTTTCTTCTGGTAGATGGTGTGTCCTAGGGAGCCATTGGATTTCTTGTAGACTAAGACATCCAGGAAGGGAAGTTGGTTGTTAGCTTCTGTTTCCATGGTGAACTGTATTTTGGGGTGTAGGCTGTTGAGGTGTATGAGGAAGTTGTCCAGTTTTTCTTTCCCGTGTGGCCAGATTATGAAGGTGTCATCTACATATCTGAGCCAGAGTTTGGGTTTGTGATCAGATTTTTCTAGAGCTTGGGTTTCAAAGTGTTCCATATAGAGGTTAGCAATGACAGGTGAGAGGGGTGATCCCATGGGTGCTCCTTCCGTTTGTTTGTATTTTTGTCCGTTATAGATGAAGTATGTGTTGGATAGGCAGTGGTTGGTCAGATCTAGGATGTGCTTGGGGGGGTTGTATTTGTTTTGGATAGCTGTCAAGGCTTCTTTGATTGGCACTTGGGTGAAGAGTGATATGACATCGAAGCTCACGAGTAGGTCGCTGGGCTGTACGTTTTGTTTCTTTATGATCTCTATGAACTGGAATGAGTTTTTTACATATGAGGTGATGGATTCTGCATAAGGTTGTAGTTGTTTTGCGAGAAATTTGGCTAGGTTTTGTAGAGGTGAGCCTATGGAGCTGACTATGGGTCTAAGTGGGGTTCCTTCTTTGTGTATCTTGGGGAGACCGTAGAGCTTGGGGCATCTGGATGATTTCTCTCTGGGAATGATTCTTTGCTGGATCTCTTCGCTGATGGGAGAGGCTTTTATTTTGGATCTAGTGGTTTTTTCCAGGTAGGTGGTGGGGTCTGTGTTTAGGGGTTTGTATGTGGAGTCTTGGAGTAGGTTGGTTAATTTGGTTTGGTAGTCAGATGTGTTCATAACCACCGTGGCGTTGCCCTTGTCTGCTGGTAGGATTATTATGCTGGTGTCTTCTTTCAGGTTACGTAGTGCAGTCTGTTCCTCTTTGGGTAAGTTGCTTTTGGGTGGCTTGCTGGTGCAGAGGATGTTGGTGAAATCGAGTCTGATTCTGTTAGCATCGTCGGGGTTGATTTTGGTCAGGCTGGTTTCAACTCCGCATATAATGGTTTCAGTGGGGATGTGTTTGGGAGCGACTGCAAAGTTGAATCCTTTGGAAAGGACATTGGTTTCGGCTTTGCTGAGGATCCTATCTGAGATGTTATGCACTGTTTGGTTCCTGTGTGGCTGTGAGGGAGGAGGGGTTTGTTTCTGCCGTTCTTGTAGTCTTCGGAGTTTGTTGGTGTGTGTGTCTGTCTTGAGGGTAGTCTGTGTTTCGGCTCTCCAGACAGCGAGTTGTTTGGATTTGTCCCAAAGTGTGGGGTGGATCTTGTTGCTGAGTTCGAGGTGTAGTGTGAGGAGATCTTTGTTGATTCGGTCTAGGAGGAATCTTTTTGTGTGAAGTTCATTTCTGATTAGGGCCAGTCCTGTTCTTTTCAGGATGCGTTTGGTGGCTGCAGAGTTGGAGTGGTATTTCAATTGGAAGCATTTGGGGATTACATTTTGATCACGGCAGTTGCGTAGGAACGCAAGGTCACATAAAATGGAAGCTCTTTGGACTTCACAAAGAATGACACCAGACCCACACTCACGAAAACCACACAGGATGTCACCACCACACATCCACGCAATAAGCAAACCCAAACCCACACCAATGAGGCACGACCACAAACCAGAAGCCATACTACAGCTGCATCATTAGCCACTTTAAACCCCTCCAATCCATACATGAAGCAAACTGACACCCTCCATGAAGATGTGGTACAACCAAGAACCAGAAGCCAAACAGCAGCAATGCAGCTCACCAGCTCAAATGCCCCTGCAAGTCAGACTAACCTAAGAACACCCCCAGCCAATCAGAGCACAGCTAACCCCCCAGCCAATCAGAGCACAGCCAAGCCCCCAACCAATCAGAACACACCTCCAACCAATCAGAACACAGCCAAGCTCCCATCCTATCAGTTCAAACCTCCACTGGCAGTTAAAAGGAAGAAACAGCAGCAATCTCACATTGCTCCTAGAAGCAGGAAGCAGAAGACACCAGCCTGAAGATGATGAATGAGACTTCATCGAAACGTCGCAAAGACACTTCCAATTTCACGCGGGAGAAAACCCGAATACCCAAAGACCTACATATATATATATATATATATATATATATATATATATATATATATATATATATATATATATATATATATATATATATATATATATATATATATATATATATATATATATATATATATATATACACACACACACACACACACACACACACACACACACAATATAAAAATCTTATTAATAAATATAATAAAAGCAAAAATACAGATTGCCTCTCAAGCAGCTAAGCAGGTCTTACATTTTCTAATATCTTGTGGTGTTTATGCTTGAATAAAAGCTCTTGGTGAAATATATGCTATTAGTATATTATAATCCTAGTATGTTAATTATTAAAACCTCAAATTGTATTATGGTGGTCCCTCAAGGGCAGCATCTATAATACAATTCTTTGTACAAAACAAAATATGAATAATAAAATTAAACAAATGCTATGATAAAAAAATCAGCTAAGAATATGTTTTTTTTAAAAAAGTCATCACAGCTCAACACCATACCCCACAAGTCTGAAAACCTTTGTAAATCTTTAAGGAGAGAATATAACAAAGAAAGTGCCATTGAAATGATTTATATCAATTGATAAACTTAGATGTCTTCATTCCCTGAAATAAGGCCTCAGATTTAAGCTGAAACATGGAAAAATTCATGTAGGAGAAAGGGATCTCTTGCTAGTGCCTTATTGTATGTAATCTCACTTCCAGATACCTTTTAAAAGTGCTTGCTCAAGTAATATTTCTGCTTCATCAGTGTGATTACAGTTTTATTGTTTCTGTTTTGCAGATGGCAACTTCTTGGCAATAGGCTCTCATGACAATTGCATTTATATATACAGTGTTAGTGACAATGGAAGAAAATACAGTAGAATTGGCAAATGTTCAGTAAGTAATAATCTTATTATATTCTTAGGCATACAAGCTTATTTTTGCATGTATTTAATATCCCCAGTTGATTTATTTAATATCTTGAAAGTAACAAAAATTTTGAGTAACAAAAATATTTGAAAATATTTAATTCTATTGAAAGATTAGTGTATATTTAAATGATTAAATATTCTTTGTAATTGTGCCTACCCTGGGGAACAGTATCCCTCCCCTAAAGTGTACATGGCCCCAACTTTGTTGGTCTTTCAAAAGGCCTAAAAACATGGTTCTTTAGGATTAGAATGTTAGTGATGTCCTGCACTGATTGAGGAATTGAATAGAGTGAGTTTTTGGACAATTTTTTTTTTGTTTGCATTGCTTCCAGGTAGACAGTAACAATAATTTGGGCTTCAAAAACAAAAGAGTAAATAGTGAAGAATTTGTTGCATTTATGAACCAATAATTAAAATCATTTTGAAACTGGAGAATGAGTTACTGATTTCCCATTCAAACTATACAGTCAGAATTACCATAAAATACTCAAGGCAAATACAAGTTTTTAAGGTCAAAGTATAATGGTTTGTGAGAAAGATGTTGGGAGACTGGACAAAAAGATGCTGCCAAGAGAATGGTCAGCTAAGAAACAGCTTAGTCCATAGTTGGATGGTGGGTGGGACAAAAATCTCAGAAGATATCCCCCCCCCTTTTTTTTGGACTGTAAAAGAGATGGTTGGGGGAGTGGGGGAGAGAGAAATGTATTTTCAGACTTGCAAGATTCTGACAATGTAGCTTTACAAGTAGTATTAACTCATCTGGCCATGTTTCCTATCTGGTTTGCCCCGTGAGGCTGAGTACTTCTTGGTTCTTTTGATTTTTCAAAGTGAAAAAAAAGGTTGTTAGTTTTTTAGTCACTCTACTGGAAACATTCCACAACTTCTGATTTGTTGCAACTATGTATAATGTTATGCTGTTTGAATTAATACAATGCATCTCTTCATAGGGTCATTCCAGTTTCATTACTCACTTGGATTGGTCTGCTAACTCTCAGTATCTTGTGTCTAATTCAGGGGACTATGAAATCCTATACTGTAAGTAACAAATAGTATATTGCCTTGAAAAAAGACTTTGTTCTTTAGTACCAAGATTCCATGTAGAGAAGATTATCTTTGATCTTTTAGTTTTCAGTTATTATTGTCCTAAAGCTTTTATCATTAATGTTACATCTATTTTCATTCCCCATTCTTTATTCTTAATAGGGGTTCCTTCAGCTTGTAAGCAAGTAGTAAGTGTTGAAACCACTAGAGATATAGAATGGGCTACTTACACATGTACTCTAGGATTTCATGTTTTCGGTAAGTATATGACATCTCTTGTAACATGTTAAGGCTCTTTTAATTTTGAGACTCCTTGTTTTATAGTATGATTTTTTAAATTGATTGTTCCTGGCTATAGTATTAATATCTGTTTCTATTTCATGCTTGTATTCTTCATAGTTATGGGTACATGATAAATTTAATAGCACTACTACTGTTATTAGTACATTGTAATCAACATAAATTCAATTTTTCTTTTTTCACAGCGGCATATTTGGTCCGGTGTCATACTTTGTGCTAAGCCATAATGAGCATTATATGACTTTGTATTGGACCATCTTATTAATCTAGCTGCCATTATTTATAAACCTTGGTTTATATTATATATAATTTAAATTAGCTATTGTCATATATTGAACAATCCATGGTTTAGTCATGATATATTTACACAGTCTATGTTTTGTAAACTTGTACATATACCAGTCTAACAAAACACTTTTTTCATTCAAACCAGTGCTATTTCAGCACGTTTCAGTCTCTGTTTTTATCTAGGAGATCCAGATTCTGATCCATGGCAAGAAATGGGATCTGGATGTTTGATGCCATATTTTAAGCAGTTCAAAAATATAATGCAGATAGATTTGTAGTTTTGGCAAGAAGTGGGGTCTTCAAAAAGTTGAATATATAAATGATTATTTCTTGTTTTAGGTGTGTGGCCAGAAGGCTCAGATGGCACAGATATAAATGCCCTTTGTCGCTCACATGAAAGAAATTTATTATCAACTGGTGATGACTTTGGCAAAGTACATCTCTTTTCTTACCCATGTTCACAGTTTAGGGTAAGACATCAGCTATATTAGAGACTATTTGCATAAGTTGTTCTGATTAAAGCATTCATACTATTTGATTTGGATATTTTGAACAAGGTATATCTTATTTGTATCCTGCCAACTTTAGTAACATTGTTTCAGTTATTATTTTAATAATTAGAAAGAAACTAAATTATATTTATAATTAGATTTGTGTCTTTCATTGAATTTCATGCAGATTTAGATAATACTACCGTATATCAATGTAACAATTTATATCATAGTCAATCAGTAAATACATATATCAGTCTATATAGGTTTCCTCATTAGCATTTTAAAATTGTATCAAATGATATTAATTAATTTAGATAAAGCTGTTCACCAAAGAATTATAGAACAATTCATTTAATAAATTACAAAACAGAAAACATTAAAAGAGTTGCATGCCTGATAGAACTTAATTGATATCTGTCTTCTCAAACAAGCTAGGAAATGCACTTACACCAAATAGCAATAGCACTTAGACTTATATACTGCTTCATAGTGCTTTACAGAGCAGTTTACAGAGTCTGCATATTGCGCCCAACAATCTGGGTCCTCATTTTACCGATATCGGAAGGATGCAAGGCTGAGTCAACCTTGAGCCGGTCAGGATTGAAAGAATCGAACTCCTAGCAATGAGCAGAGTTAGCCTGCAATACTGAATTCTAATCACTGTTGCCACCATAGGTCATCAATGTTATATCCATTCTTACTATTTTAAATATAAAATTGGCTTGCTTTCCTTTTTTATAGCTTTCAAAATATATCCTAAAATCCCTTAATGAATCTGATATGTTACAGATTATAGTGTGCCTTTTCTTGAAAAATTAGTGTCATTATTTTTGATGTGGTATTCACTTCTAGGAAATATATTGCTCTATTAAAAAAGATAAATGTAACCCCTGTGACCTTGCAACTATGTAAATTGGCCTACTGATTTTTAGTCTTATCAGTGAATTAGTGGCCACAGGTAAGAATACTGTTTTGAAACATTAGAGACAAAATCAATATCCCTGCTCCAGCAGGAAGCTTGTTTAAATGTTTAAATGTAGATTTAAACATTTAATGCCCTGGCCTGCAGTAATAGTAATTTTTTTAAAAGCAAATTGTTCTGTGATCAATGCAAATTATGCTGCATAATCTGGTTGCCAATCAAAGGAGAAATTAGATGACTAGGAATTCCCACATTAGAAGCAGTGAGAAGCAAATGCATTTGAAAATCTGTCTGTCTATGGAGATTCTCACTCATCCAGGTCATGGTTGTCCCAAAGGTGCTTTTTCAAGAGGCAACTGGACTTTCTGGTTTTTCTTTGAAGACGTTTTGCTTCTCATCCAAGAAGCTTCTTCAGCTCTGACTGGATGGTGGGGAATGTCAGAGCTGAAGAAGCTTCTTGATGAGAAGCGAAACGTCTTCAAAGAAAAACCAGAAAGTCCGGTTGCCTCTTGAAAAAGCACCTTTGGGAAAATCTATTTGTCTGTATATCATATGTTCCATTTATGCTGGACTAATATCCTGGTAGAGAGTCAGTATGGTCCAGTGGTAAGAAATGCCTAGAAAGAGAGAGAGTCTTGAGTCCCCTGTTGGGCACAAAGGCAGTTGGGTGACCTTGGGCCAGTCACTTTTTCTGAGCCCTAGCAAGTAGGCAGCAACAAACCATTTTTGAAATCTTGCCAAGAGACCTGCAGGGCTTGTCTAAGCAGTTGCCAGAAGTCAATAGTGACTTGAAGGTACCCCCCCATCCCCCCCAAAATTGTGGCGGCAGCAGCCATAGCAAATCTCCAATGTACATTTATCAAGGAAGTATAGGTTTTAGCCATAAGCATAGTGATGTACAGTACCTTCCTGCATGGCTGATGGAAGCAGAAATAATGCCAGACTATAAAAGTGGTTTGTTCCCTTTTTCTTGTGTGTTTATTTCCCAGTCTAACTTTCATCCCTGATGTTCTCTGGTAGTTGCCCATCTGGTCTGGTCTTGCTTAGCTTCCGAGCTGAGTCAAGGTCAGACAGGCGGTATCACCTGCTGAACAACATGACATGATTTCTCTCTAGATTGGCCTCTAATTATTAGCTATAACTGACAGGTTTTGTTGTTCCCTTTACCAATTCTGACTGTATTACTGAATGTGCCTTTTTATTAATGTCTTTCAGGCTCCAAGTCATGTGTATGGTGGACATAGCAGTCATGTAACCAATGTAGATTTTCTGTATGAAGATACTCATCTCATCTCCACAGGTGGAAAAGATACTAGTATTATGCAATGGCGAGTTATTTAGGCGAATATTGCATGAAGCTATATGTGCAAACAAGAACTGGCCTTGCATCAAAGTTCTGTACAAAATGTATATTGAAAATTTAACAATATGGTTACTGTCTAGCCTAGTCACTGTGATTTTGAAAATTTGAAATTCTTACAAACCTCAGGAAAGTTAAGTCCTTGGCTACTTACCATAATTATTTTCGTTATTCATTAAGCATCACTTCAAAAAACAATTATCATTTCTTTATTGTATATTATATGAAGAAATTCAAGTTTAAAATGAAGTCATGGCTTGAATATTTATGCAATATAAATGAAAAAAATCTATGAAATAGTCACCAAAAAGCTTATTCTAATATTACACATGGCTGCTTTGCTGTTTTATTGTTTATCAGCTTTGTACTGTCTAACTACATTGTCAGAATATCAATGATTGCATAAATGATGGTACATCTATTTCTAATAAACAGTGAAGAAAGCAGACAGAAATTTTAGACCAAGGTGAGATAAGTAAACAACCATTAAACACTGCTGTTCTGTGTTATTCATTTCAGTGGAACCTTCATAGGTTTGCCTATGAAATGAAATAAAAGGTTCAAACAACATTTTTGGCCAATTTGCTACTAGAGTTATAAATCCTTTAAAAGTGTAAATGTGAAGATTAGAATGTTCATTGATTTGCAACTAAAGAATTGATTTCAGTAAGATTAACACTGTTGGATTGTGCTTTGATTTCATTGTCTCTGAAATTATACATATTACTACATTATACTACTGTATCTATGCTGCAGAAATCCAAATGAACACCAGATGGCAGCAAGGAGATGAAATATTTTTTTTCCTGCCAACTAGCTGAATGGAAGGGGAAAAAAGTTCTTACTTACAGCACAGATGTGGTAACCCTAAATATGGACTACCACAGTTTTAACTTGAATATAGGAGCAGGAATTACAGCTCCAACTTAAATTGGAAGATTAAAAATTAATGAACATTTCTTACAAATATGATCTGTCTGATCCCTTCTCAGATGTTTGGTTGATAGAGGAAATCATTCTGTATGTTGATCAGCATGAATGTTTATACGTGTATAAAAATGTTAGAAGTTCATAAGAAATAGTGAGTCATTCAAAGCTTTATTTGTCTTTTGCTTATGGATATTGTATATTTGTATTTTAAGACTCAGTAGATCATGTATAAAGAGATCTTTTTAAGCTTGCTATAAACCAGCAGAGGAAATGGGAAAATAAACATGTGAACCATTAAGAAAAAATTTCTGGTCCCTGGGGCAAATATGTTTGCTATGTTTTTAGAGGTGTCAGTGAAGCAGTGTTCAGTTCCAGAGGTCTGTGTCCCATTGCAGAGGACGCCTGATGTCAAATCATATAATGCAACCACTTGACGAAATAAAGTTTGGGAATGCCCCGCATAATAATGAACAATTTTACCCTTTTTTGCTCTTGACTTTTTCATGGATTGGTATTTATAGTACAAGAAGATACTGCATTTTGCAATGAAGTAAAACTAGAAATAGCATAAAATAGCTCATATGCCCTTAACACGTTTTGTTTAACCCAGGGGTGTCAAACTCACGTCATCACGTTGTTGTCACGTGACTTATCGTGACATTTTCCTCCTTCGCTAAAATGATGGGCGTGGCCAGCATGTGACACATCTGGCTCACGGCCCATGAGTTTGACACCCCTGGTTTAACCAATTGAAAAGTACTGTTTATATTGGGGAATCTATCTAAATATTTGAAATGAACAAAATTATAAGCAGGCTCTGAAAAGCTAAATAATAAAGGGATTTTTTTTCCTCAAATGGAAAGGGAACATTAAGCTCGGGTTTTTAGAGGCTGAAGTTTTAATAAATTGATAGCCTTCTAAATTACATTTCCAACATGCTACATTGAAATTGCAGGACACCAATAAACATCAATTTACTGTTCTGATTAAAATTGTACCTTTCAATATAAGTTGAATTTGACATTGAAACTTTTAATGTATTATACAAGAATATAACTTTCCAAAGCAATTTGAATTTGCATGAACTTTGCCTTTGTATTTGTAATTATTAGCTTTTATTCAGAGAAGGTGAAACCAGACTATTAGTGCTGGATTCCTATATACAACATTTATTGATAGAATTTATTTGTTGCATCATGTGTCTAAGCACTTGAAATAAATTGCAGTGAATACTACAATATCAGAACATTTATATCAAAACATCTAAACTCAGTAAAACCTTTAACAAAATCAGTGCTAGATAAATTAACAATACTTTAGAAATCAAAACTAGAGAAAAAAATCAGAACAATTCTAAAATTGGGAAAATATACTGAAAAATACAAAGTTAAAATAACTGTCTTAAAACATTTTTTCATATACTCTCTCTGAAATAGTTTTTAATAAACATTTTTCAATGAATATTAAAATTATAACAATTTACCCAGATTAGTAGGATGTGAACCATGGTTATCACCTCTAAGTAATTTCTATTCTACCCCTGAAAGCTCCCAATCCTGAATCAATCCATCAAATTGATTCAGGATTGTAGGAGGGTCTTACTCTTTGTATGTGTACATTATAAATGACTATAGCATATTTGTTTTGTTTTAATCTAATACTATAAAAACAAAAGCCTTGTCAAGATGTTTTTCACTTCGGATTGCTAAAGATCAAGCTCATGATTTGTTAAATTCTATCAGCGTAACAGTAGTTCTGCTGGATCAATCCATAGAATCAACATGTTCTACCATACTGTTTCTCACAGTGGCCACTCATTTACCTCTGAGTGCTCTCAAGCAAGAACAGAGGCCTTCAAACTCTGTTCCTTTGCAACTGGTATTCCTTTGTAATTAGTAGAAGAGACTGCTAATATTTAATAGATTTCTCCTCCATGGATGTATCATTACCATGCCATGTGATGAATTTGACACCTTAATTATATGTTGTGTGAATAAGTACTTTGTTCTTTTTTGTCTTCTAAAAAGCTTTATTGGATGGCCTTTTTGGGGAGGAGAAAAAAAGCTGTGTACTTTCACCATGCCATGGGAAATACCGTATTTTTCGGAGTATAAGACGCACCGGAGTATAAGACGCACCTTAGTTTTGGGGGAGGAAAATAGGGGAAAACAATCTGCCTACCATGTATTCATCTGGCTAGCATCCTTAGTCTGGTCAGCTTCAGCACATTATTTTATCCCCTGGTTAGGACTTAAAAAAACCTTCTTCTGAGAGAGTAACAATGAAAGAGTATGCAAGCCAGTAAGAGCTGGGAAGATCGTTAGCACTTAGTTAGGGCTAGAAAAAAACTTATTCAGAGCAAGTAGAGCAATGAAAAAAACCCTGCAAAGACTTAGGGCTGGAAAAACATTCTTCTGAGAGAGTAACAATGAAAGAGCCTGCAAGGTAAGAGCTGGGAAGATCTGTTAGCACCTAGTTAGGGCTGGAAAAAAAAGCTACATTCAAAGTATAAGAGGCACCCAAATTTTCAGCCACTTTTAGGGAGGAAAAAGGTGCGTCTTATACTCTGAAAAATACGGTAATTGTACATATCACAGTTACTTTTTTTCTTTTTGCCCTTTTAAAAAACTATTCTATTCTTTCAAAATGTAGTGATCAGATGTAGCTGTATCATAGATTGGTACGAGAATACAATATGGCAGTTCCTTCTTCTATCTCTATTCTCAAGACCATGACCTCAAAAGTTGAGACCTTACCAGTATTTACATAAAGGGCACAGTTTGCCTCAATGTGCATCACTTAGTTTCCAGAAATCTTCTGGAGCCCTTCAGAGTTGCCTTTCATTTTCCAATCAAACCAATCCAGAAAATGGAATCAAGTAAGGAGGATGGAATCAGTGTTAAAAATTGCTACAAAAGCCTTTTTCCGGACCAGCTGTTCTGCAAAACTGCAAAAATGTTCTGCAAAAATATCAGGGAGAGTTTGGTCTGTTTATTAAGTATTGTACCTTTAAATTATGTAGTGCCTTTAAAACTGCTCAATTTATACTGAGCTAAGAGCTCCAAAGCAGCTTTGGCAGGAGAATGACTCGGGGCAAACTCATGGGTTAAGTTGAGAGATATAAATTCACATATCACCCTAAACTACATTGTGTTTGATTTTCATACTCACAAGAATGGCATATTTCACAAATCTTTCTGACACCCCTTCCTCCAGGCATTCCTGCACACCCCTGAATTCGGCATTTCATGTGGTTTTTTTTTTCTGAATTGTGTAAAATATTTTTGAAGTCTTCTGAGCTACAGACTGTCAGCTTTTGAGATTTTTAGAATTATGTTATAGACCGTGTAGGCATGATCTTGTGGCACTTTAAAGGCTTGGGCCAGATGTCACCTGGAAGACACTTGATTCCAGCCTACAACATTTCTTCTTTGATCCTATGTAGCAGCTACTTAGAAGAGACTCTTCCATTCAGCAAATGGAAACTATTTTTCCACTAACACCAACTGCTACCATATCTTAAGAGAGTCATTTACCTTCACATATACAAGAATAAACCCATTAAACTGAAAGAATACTTTGTTCTCCTTTCTGCCAAAAGCATCAGTGGATTGTATACATTATATGTACATACATATGTACACACACTCACCAATTCTGAATATTTTAACTCAAGCGGACAACACCCATTGAAAGTACAAATTGCTGCATTTTAAATGCTTAAAGTTTGTAACTACATCTCAGCAAGTAGGCTCCATTACTGCTATTACAAGTCTGGCCTCTATTTTGTTCAATGCTCGGGCAAAGACATCACCTTTACCGACTGGAACTACTAATTTTGAAGCGACTGGATTCCCAGCCATAATGTTTGGTTATGAGGTAAATAATATACCACCTCGTAAGGTACAAGACGGGCAGACTGGAGAAAGCTACACAGTATATACACAGCATCACATTTTGTATCGGTATTAAGGAATAAAACCACGGCAAGAGCCCACGAAAGTGTGCGCGCACACAAAATACATTGAATAGGGTACCCTAAGATTCTGCATTAATTGCATTGAAAATACCAGGGGCTGAGCCGCGACGCCTTTTTAAAAGAGCAACCGGCAGTCCTACAAAGCGAAGCGGAAGGGCGCCCGCACCTTGCTCTTACCGACAGGCGCGTGCGCGCTTGCCGGTGTTTGTGTTGCAGAAACGTTCCGCGTGCGTTCCCCCCTTTGCGCGTGCCTGGATGGGCTTGCCTGGTCCGCGGTGCTCGTGAGAGCTGCAGCAGCGGCAGACAGGCTGGCGGAAGTGTCTCTCGGCAGCAGTGGGCAGCAGAGCCCCGCGGGCTTTGTGAGCCTCCTCCTCCTTCTCCTCCTCCCTCGCCAGCGATTTGTCCCACGCCCACTCTTGCCTCGCCACATCCCGGGAAAACGGCGGTGGGGGGGAGATGGCCGGGGCCCTGGACCAGCTGCCAGGCGCCGAGGAGTGGCTCCCCAGCTAGCGCCCTTGGCCGGTGGGGGGGAGGTAAGAAGATGCCACTGCCTGCGAGCCGGAGGAGCCGAGCGAGGCGGCAGAATTGAAGAGCAGATGCAAGAGCGAAGTCGTCAGCGCTCCGCGGGCTTTTCTTCCTCCTCTCGGGCGCTCCTCCATTGAGCATCTGACAGCCAGAGTAGCAGCTGCCGCCGCTTTTTTCCTGCAGGAGCGTCGCCGAATCCCGGGCCGGGGCGGGGAAACTTCCCGCTGTGCGGTGGGGGGGAAAGGCGGCTGGCTACAAACGGCTGCGCAAAGCTCAGCTGCGGGGAAAATGAGGTGAGTTGGCCGAGCCTGAGGCGCGGGTGCTCGGGCTCTCTTTCTTCTCCTCCTCCTCGGGGAAAGGAGGGCTGGCGCTTTCACCTGGCAGCGGGCAGGTGCAAGTAACGCTGGTTCTGCCCTTCAGAGGAGTATGCGCGGAGTGGTGTAACGAGCGGGATTCTTGGGTCTGCCTCTAGCAAGGACACGTGTGCATTGCAGTCTCGAATCCTCTTCGCCTCTGGCCTAGAATTTCCAGAGAGCTTCAGTCTAGGCGGAATTGAGCCTTCTGTATCCGCTTCCATGGAGAACATGAATAGAACTGCCAACTCTCTCTCTCTTTAATTAGCCATTGCTCCTGTGCTCTTTAATAGCGGCGGGATCCGCAGCTGTGAGAGACAAAAAGAATCCTTTGTGGCATCCCCGTGGCCAGCAGGATATGGTGGGGGTGACACCTGCATCTTGTGAGTTGTCTTATCTAGTTCATTAAAGTCTCAGCACGGTAAATCTGAAGGCCCTACCAAGTGATGTCTTTTGCGGGTGTGACAAGGTTCACACCGCTCTCTAGAATTTGTCAAGCATTTGCGGATGGCTGGGCTTCTTTCTCTGTGGTATGGTGCAAACCTTTACTTAGATTTCTTGGTGATTTCTGCAGAGCTGTCGAAAGAGTGTGGTTCTCCCCCCCCCCTCTGTTGCCACCCTGAAAACTTACATCTGTTGTGAGTTGCATCTGATCACATATACTTTCATGTTCTCAAAACTAAGGTCCTTCATGCGCTTAGCATGTAACCCAATCCTTTGGAAGATGGGCATTGTTCAGAGTTGGGGAAACAGTGTATTCCCCCCTTCAGGTAATTCAGCTTTACTGTGAGTGCACATAGTGGAAATACATTGGCCTCAAAGAATAGCAACAAAATCATCATGGCAGCTGGCATTAAGAGGAATGACTTCCAAGTGGGCGTCAGGCTTGGAGCCTGTCCTAGAAATGTAAACCCTGTCATTTTGTGTAGTTTCTTCCCTTCGGTGAAAGAAAGATTATTGGGTCCTTCAATCTTTCACCAAATGAAGAGATGGATGCAATGCTTGTGAGTGGTTTAGCATAGGCTATCATGTCTTAAGCTAGTATGACATTGCCTGAGTTTATACTAACAATAATTTAGTATTTTTTAAAATACAATTTGTTGAACAAACTATAATTACTTGTTCCATGCCATGTTGTAATCAGGAAGATCATATGTCCTGTTTAGCCCAAAATAAAATAACCACATAGCATGCTTTTAGATAAACAAGTCAGTGCTAACTATCTAATGTTGTTTTTTCTTGAGCAGCTAACTAGCTGTGGCAGTTTTACATGGAGACAACAATTTTATTGATGGTTCTGTCAGGTGGTCCATGGGGAGGCAGGATTGTAGACATTAGGTTCCTTTACCAACCCCAGTTTGGAACAGCCGAAATAATAGTTGACTAGCACTGGTGAGGATGGAATTGCATGAGGGTCACAATAGATTAGCTCTCTATTTGAACTTCTTAGCACATCTCTCCCCCACTTCTTCCACCTATTGTTTTGATTGCTTTCAAAAAATAAATTCCATGTTCTTCCAGGGTAGGGGAGTTACATCACAAAGAGCAGAAAAGAGTGGGCTTTTGTAATCCCCACCAAGCTGTTGTTTTGAACTAATTGCACTAATTGGCCTACAGCAGGTCTGAACTATAGGAAGGTGTTCCCATCCCATCCTCTCCAGACTTGAAGAGATTGCAGGTGAAAGTGGAGGGCAGGTTCTGCGAGATGGCTAAACTTATGGATTTAGCCATGTGTCAAACCTATCATTAGGTGTGACTGATAGATGGTTTGTTGTGATGTTGTGATTGATAGATGGTTTCCCTCCAGCTGATGATATTAAGCGGGAAGGAGAAAGCAGCCTTCCCTACATGGGAAATGAGAACATTGTCTTCTGATTATAAGCCAGAACAGAGGCAGTTAGAATTAACAGTGGGAAAGGCTTTAAAGTTTAGGTTTCTGATGATTCACAGATGGGAGCAAAGCATTAAACCGAGTTGTGGGAAAGACTCTTTGTGTATGTAATTAATAAAGAGACCTCTCAGTTCTGTATGCATGTGATTTTGGTATTGCTCAGCATACGTAAATTGCTTTATCAATCGGCTGTTACATGGGGAGGGGGAGAGAAAGGGAACAATGAAAATAGGCTTTTATACTCCAAATAATGATTGTGGAATGGTTCATGTGGAGAAAGCAGAATATATGCATGGCAACAGAGGCAGGGAAAATGTACTGCTCCCTTCTGTTGCCATGAACGTGGGTGTGCCTTTCCTTCATCACTGTTGCCATGCATTAACTGACAGTGCTAAGACTCCTTCCTTTATCTCTTGGAAGGTAATTCATTGAAGTCGTGTATCTGTTTCTCTGCATACTGTAGTGTATGTCCTGCATTTTCCTTTGTATTTGAGAGTATGTGTGGTTTTGAGCTAGGGAGAAGAGATTTCTTCATTGCATTTTTCTCATTTTATGATGTAAAATAGATATGTAGTTTAAGGTTTATATACTATATATGTCTTGCAGGACCAAATTAGGTAGATGACATTGTTAGGTACCAAAGGAAAAGATATAGGTTCTAGCATTGAACTGATGATCCCTCAAATGCTGCTAATCTTCTGATCTTCTCATTATTTTTCCAATGCTGCTTTCTGGAAATATAAACAGCGACTAGAGCAATCTATATACAACCTCCTGATGTACTGAATATCTTCTTGAACTATGGGGCAGATTGGGTGCAGCGAAAAAAAAACACAAGTCAACAGGCAGCAGTGATATACTGAGCTACCTACAGTATGTTCTCTACTATTGGAAGCAATGATACCGCATAGGAAGAGATGGGACTATTAAGAAAAGATGTGCCACTGAGGATTTCTGGTCCAGGGTCTGTAATGAGGTCTGTAACTAAGATCTTATATATAATGATGGTGGTCTTTATTTGCTTATAGATGTGCTTGTTTCTGGATTTATGTTATTGTTATTTTTCTTGCCAATGGCACAACAGTCGCTGCATTTTTTTCCCTTAGGACAGAGAATAAATGGCACAAAAATACTGATTGTTATTATTGTTGTTTTGAGAGTCTGCCACTTGTACAAATGGGTGAACCCAGCATTTCCCCCTCTCCCTCCGTGCATTATCTAAGTATGTGCCTTTAGGAAAAATTCTGGAACGGAGTTCTTTTTGAAGCTTTGGGTTTAAAATGCAAACTTGGTGCAACTGGTATAATTGCCACTGTTTGTGGCACTTCATAATTTATATGGAAGCCTCTTGGGGCAAGATAAAAATGAAATGGCAGGATAAGGTTTTGGCCTTTGTTGAATTTTGTCTGTTGAGGTACCCCTTTAGTTGATTCCCAAGACATAATTATGACTATGATGGGAGCACATTCTGAAATGTCAGAATGTTCTGCAGCTGCTTGCTAGGCACAGGTTATTTATTAGACAGGAACGGGACATTCCCGGAATAAAGGACACTGACGTATCATTGTGTCTCTCAGTCCTTCAATAGGATGAATAGATATGTGAGTGGATGGTATGTTTTGGCATGATTGCCCATCATTACTTACATTGGTATGACAGAGTATGCCAGGGTTTATTAAAAGCTGCAGACAACACCAGAAAATAGTGTACTGATATGGAACTCCATAGACTACATATGTATGTGTAATGTGTAAGTCTTGTCTTTTGCTACCTCTGACAGTACATGAGTTAATTAGACTGCCTCTCAAAGGTCTCATTTTACCCATGTCTTCTAGGGGTGATGGTCAGCAGAATGCTTAAAAAGTCATTTGGTAGAGAAAGGAAAATATTATTTTCATGATCATCCACTGAAGACTGGCTTACTTAGTGCATGGGAGACAAACCTTGTTTTTTCTGATCACAAAATAGCTGACCTCTTACATTCGTGCATGTGAAGGCTTTCTCTTCTTTTTATAGACTCTAAATCTGGCTCTGTAATGTTGACAGAGGGTTCACAATCTTGGCAAGCCTTGATAGCCAGGCATTGTCTATAGTTGCCACCAACTGTTTTCCTCTCCTAGGTCTCCTGGCATACACAGAGAAGGCAGTGTTTTAACTTCATCCTTACTGAGAATGATACACTGTGTGAAGGCAAAAAGCAAACTGTTTTTCTTTAATATACAGTAAAAGAGGATGGATCTGGACTGAGTTCCTACAGCACTAAGCCATGATATATTAACAGAATAACAGTTGGAAGGGACCTTGGAGGTCTTCGGGTCCAACTCCCTGCTCAAACAGTAAATCCTATACCATTTCAGATGAAGAGTTGTCCAATCTTTTCTTACAAGCATCCAGTGTTGGAGAACCCACAGTTTCTGGAGGCAAGTCTTTCCGCTGATTAATTATTCTATCAGGATTTTTCTCTCCTTGATTATTTTCCATCCATTGCTTTTTGTCCTGCCTTCATGTGCTTTGGATAATAGGTTGACCCCCTCTTCTTTGTGGCAGCCCCTTAGATATTGGAACACTGCTATCTAACACTGCTAGTCCTTCTTTTCATTAAACTAGACATAACCAATTTCTGCAACCATTCTTCATATGTTTTAGCCCCCAGTCCCCCAATCTTTGTTGCTCTTCTCTGCACTCTTTCTAGAGTCTCAATATCTTTTTTATATCATGGCACCAGTGGTGGGTTCCTACCGGTGCGGTCCACTCTATAGCACCAGTAGCGGCCCTCTGGTGATGTCACAGTACCGGTGCGGTCGGTTGCTGGTGCCTTGGTGCCACCATTTTAAAAAAATGTTTTTTTAATTTTTTAAAAACATTTTCTTCTGCGCATGCCCAGAAGCCGAGCTTCTGGCACTGCGCATGTGCTGCCTTCCTACCCCACAGTGAGTCCAAGCAGGGAAGGATGGCTGAGGGAGCGTGTGAGACGCTGAAAGAACAGGCGGCAGGAGCTATCTCCATTCCCCTCCCTTCAGCAGTCCGAGAAGTCACGAACGCGCAGTGATGATCCTAGGCATTTTCGCACGTTTGAGGCTTCTCGAGCTGCTGAGGGGAGGGGGAATGGGCGGCAGGACCTATCTCAGTTCCCCTCCCTTCAGCAGTCCGAGAAGCCACGCCCACCTGGTCACATGGCTGGCAAGCCACACCCACAAAATAAGCCACGCCCACAGAGTGGTAGTAAAAAAATTAGAAACTTGCCCCTTCATGGCACCCAAAACTAGATGCAGTATTGTAAGTGTGATTTTACCAAAGCTTTATAAAGCGCTACTAACACTTCACTTGATCTTGATTCTAGTCCTCTGTTAATGCAGCCTAAGACTGTGTTGGCTTTTTGGGCAGCTGCAGCACACTATTGGCTCATATTTAAGTGATTGTCCACTAGGAGTCCAAGATTCCTCTCGCAGTTACTCCTATTGAGCCAGGTACCACCTGTTCTATACCTGTGCATTTGGTTTTTCTTGCCTAAATGTAGAACTTTACTTTTCTCATCATTGAACTAAACATATTAAACTATGGTTTATTGAACAAACTACAGTGGCTAGGATTGCACATACACTGTGCCAAAAACCAAATAAAACACATTATAACTTAGGACGCTGTGTGTACCAGATCTTCACATTTTTGATTGGGAAATCCTATTTCAAAACTCCAAAGACAGAGATCTCTACTTGGATTTTGTATCATATTGTGGATATCTGTTTACAACTTACTACCAAATTAGTGAGTATTCAATTGCAATTTTAGTCTCTAAAGAGAGTACTGGATGAGGGACTAGAATAGCAGAGTTGGAGATATGTTTGGAGAGGAAGGTAAAATAAAGCAGAATGACATTAAGATAAAGAAACTATATAGTTTCTTTACAAAGGGAATATTCCTTTCAGTACAGCAGAGGGCAAAACATTAAAGTGGTCCAATGAAAGAGCTCTATGGTCTATTGGCAGGTAATATTATATAGGCAGTTTGCTGGCAAGAAAGGTTTGCTTTATATCCCAACAAAGTATGATTCAGCATGATCTTTGAATTGACTTGCTGTAAGTTGCATTAGAAATCAATTGTAGATTATTATAATTTCAGGATATAAATATTTGTAAACCTGGGTGCTTGGTGCTCAACTCTTACACGTCTGATTAATGAACAAAATGCTTTGTCGGTCTACTTGCTGTCCAAGTATATTATCATTAAAAACTACATTCAAACAAACAAACAAAAACGCAGCCTGATGGACCACAAGGGGAAAACCTTAATGAAATATCATTATTAGGCCTATAAATTTCCAGAATAATGAATGTGTTTTTTTTAATTTTCAAGGTCTTACTCTAGGGAGAATTGTTGGAAACTCAAAAGCTTGTCCAGAACCCTTGACTATTAAAAATGATAACATATTAGACAAGCTGGGATGTTTTTGCATCTTGTTTGTGAATGCTAAGCATTTTGTAGTGATCGGGGAGATGGATTGCTCCAATATGCCTTTATTTAAAGTGTTGGTTTGTCTTCCACTCCCTTAATGGTTTTGGGGGCTTAAAAAAATTAAACATAAGTGAAAACTTGGAAAAAAACCCATGAATAATAAACATTATATAGTAACTTTAAAAAACAGGAGAATATGCAAACAATGCATAATACAAAAAGAATAACGTGTATAAAGAAGAGCAAAGATCATCGACAACAGTGACAAACAAGCAAAATACTTGAGGTAACGGAGGTGCCAAAAAGCTCTGAGAAGAAACATCTTGGCATGGATTTAGCTCCCTGCTGTGTAAACAGACAGTTCACTTAAGATTTGGCAACATGTTTCTGAGTACATATTCAGATAACAAAAGCAGTGTGACTACAGTATATGAATTAATACTTAGTAGACTCAAACTGTGGCAAACTGCAATGAAGAAAAGCTACCACGTATTGATTCTTAATTGCACATTATTTCCTGGTATTTGTCTTTAATTAAAATAATATGTTCTTATTTTTTCTTACCTTTTACTAAACCTGTGCAGAGGCCACCCAGTCAGTATTGGAGTTAAATCAAGAACTGTAAAGTTACTTGGTCAAAGCTGGATTATGTCAAAGGTAGTTCATTTTTACTTAAAAGCTGAATTCATAGTGAAGTTTTTCCATAGTAAGTTTATTCATGTGGAATAAACATAAATGTTTGAAACATTTTTGCAGTATTAGAATGGGATATTCTGGAAAACCAGACCTTTCCTAGGGGAGAAAGAGTTCCAGTTTTTATATAAATTGATTTTTGTGCTCTATTCCTTTAAAACTGTTGGATTGAAAGGAACCAAGCCCTAGGAACTGTACAATTTTTGTGTGTGTGAAGAAACAGAATGATTGATCCAAGCTACCCAGCCAGCTTTCATGCATAAGGCAGATCACAGTTTTGTGGCTTCTAGGCCAGCACTTTAGCTTTTGCACTACACTGTGATTGTCTGGCCTTTCATTTTGAAAAACTATTTTATAAGCTGGTTTGTAAAACCTAACAACTGATTTAAATTATGGAAAATATCATTGTTTCATCTTTTACACTTCCATCTTAACTCTTGACATTCAACTCCACTGTACTGTACTCAGAAAAGTGTAATGTTGCTTCTTTTAAAATCCCTTGCCTTCAACTTATCCATCTGAATTTTTGCAATGAGTATTCCCAACACCAAGGCAAAACTTCATCTCATTCTCTCTCAGCCCAATCTACCTCACAGGGTTGTTGCAGAGAAATTAGGCTGGAGTATTAAGTATGTTTGCTGCCTGGAGTTGATCAAAACATAATTTAAAAAGGTTGGATAGGAATCTAATTATAGTAATAAAATAATAATAACCAAGGATCTTAATCAAACCTCAAAAGCTGCTCATTTCCAAAGGCACTGATGTGAACTAGTGCTTCTCAAACGTTTTGGTCTTCTGGCCCCTTTACGTTCTTAAAAATTATTGAGGACCCCAGAAAGCTTTGATTTGTCTGGGTTTTAACTATCAATATTTACTGTATCAGAAATATTAAAATTCTGATACAGTAAATATTTTTAAATACTAATTTAAAAATATTTATTCCACTTTGCAGACCCCCTGAAATCTTCTCAGAGATCCCATTGGTCCCCAGACCACACTTTGAGAATTATTGATGTGATTTAATCACAAGTGACCTCTGGCTCGACAAAGTTAGTCCACTCCGTAAATCCAGTACACAACTGATTTGCTGTTTTATTTTAGACAAATGATGGCTGGTATGATTCCCCCCCTTTACTGTAGCTCTTATGGCACACAGTCCTTTGAAATATAGTATGTAGGAGATTGGGACCAGAATTTAATTGCAATTGGATTAAAGCAGGATCCAAAGCATTCTGAACAAGTCCCTTACAACTCCAGGCTTCAGCTCTGCCTCCAGTTCTGGTTGGTACTTGTGCTTGGCTGTAAGGCCAGGCTTATCTCGAAGAGTCCCCTGAATTGAAAGTATGTTGGTTCTAATGAAAAGCAGTGACCCTACCTATCTGAGCATATTTTGTTATTTAAATAACAGGAGACATGAGCAGCTCTAAGAATGTGAAAACAGGGAGGTTTAATTCTTTATCTCCCGTTCCCAGGCCTAATTATCTCTTTTAATTTGTTATTTGTATTACAAGGTAGCTTCATTCCTCTCCCCCCTCTGTTCTATTATGTCTGATTCTCGGAGACTGCCTAGACAAGTCCCTGCAGTTTTCTGGGCAAGTTTTTCAGAAGTGGTTTGCTTAAAATGTAAAAAAGAAGCTAATTAGGACAGGTCAAGTCCCCTCTAAAACTAAAACATGTCTGCCTAGCCTTTGCTTAAACTTATCTCGGAAAGAGAAATTGACCACCTCTCTTGGTAATTTGTTCCACTACAAAACTATTCCTACTAATTTAATTTCTTTTTCTTCGGATTCAGTAGGAATCTCCCTTCCTTTATTTTGTATCTTATAGCAATAGCACTTAGACTTATAAACCGCTTCACAGTGCTTTCCAGCCCTCTCTCTTAGCGGTTTACAGAGTCAGCATATTGCCCCCAACAATTTTGGGTCCCCATTTTACCCACCTCGAAAGGATGGAAGGCTGAGTCAACCTTGAGCCTGGCGAGATTCAAACTGCCAAATTGCAGGCAGCCGGCTGTCAGCAGAAGTACCCTGCGGGGGGACTGGAGGCTAAAACATATGAAGAACGGTTGCAGGAACTGGGTATGTCTAGTTTAATGAAAAGAAGGACTAGGAGACATGATAGCAGTGTTCCAATATCTCAGGGGCTGCCACAAAGAAGAGAGAATCAAACTATTCTCCAAAGCACCTGAGGGTAGAACAAGAAGCAACGGATGGAAACTAATCAAGAAGAGAAGCAACTTAGAACTAAGGAGAAATTTCATGACAGTTAGAACAATTAATCCGTGGAACAGCTTGCCTCCAGAAGTTGTAAATGCTCCAACACTGGAAGTTTTTAAGAAGATGTTGGATAACCATTTGTCTGAAGTGGTGTAGGGTCTCCTGCCTAAGCAGGGGGTTGGACTAGTAGACCTCCAAGGCAGAGATGGGTTCCTACCGGTTCTAACCGGTTCTTTAGAACCGTTAGTAAACCGGCAATGACATCACAGAGCCAGTTCTGTTGGTGTTGGTCCGTGGGCGCCGCCATCTTGCGCAGAAGCTATTTTTTGATTGCTGCGGGGGCGCGGGCATGTGCAAAGCGCGCGCGCATTCCCGGCTCAACCCTGAGCGAACCGGCATCAAAACGATCCAGAACCCACCCCTGCTCCAAGGTCCCTTCCAACTCTGTTATTCTATTCTATTCTAAAGCAGTACTGCACTCTAACCACTGCGCCACCACGGATCTTATGCTTTAGATCAGGGGTGTCAAACTCTATTTCATTGAGGGCCACATCAGGGTTGTGTTTGATCTTGGAGGGCCAGGGTGGGCGTGGCCAGGGTGGGCATGGCCAGCTCGACATAACTCGTGTTGGGTTGGCCGTGGTGGCCCGAGCACTCTGCCAGCAAAAACGGAACTTTGGAGGGCCAGTCCTTCGCTGTTTCCAGGGCAGCCCTAAGCACCCCGTGGGCCAGACCTGGCCCCCAGGCCTTGAGTTTGACACTCCTGCTTTAGATGGTAGAAACGGATCGTGATCATCTGTGTGACCTTAATATTTATTTCTTTATTTTAAGGTAGAAGGCTATGGCAAGCAAAACTGGCTAAATTTCATTCTCCATGATTATCATGATTATCATGATTATGCTGGAGAGGGCTTTTTTAATGCTCATAATATGCTTGTTAATTGAATTCACATAACTGATGCAAAGTCTAGTTTTGCCAATAACTGCATCTGAAGGCACAGAAGTTCCAAATTTGTGGTTAAAGATTATCATCTCACTGGAGGATGGATCCCTTTTCTTTGGCTTTAGAGCACTCTATACTGACTTGGTGCTTTCCAGACATGTTTGCATAAAGACTTCTAGGATGCCAAGTTGGATAGAGACCTTGGTTTTTCAGAAAATTTGATAGGAAGCATTTTGCATGCATTTGTGCTGTTAGGGATTGAGTAATTGCAATTAGAAAATTTCTAGTTTGTATTGGAAAATCATCTGATTTCTTTCATATACTTTGAATAATCTCCAGAAAAAATTATTAAACATTGAAACACTGATATTAACTAATATTGCCTATTTTGAATCCTATTTACCACTAGTAGTATTGTTGTTAATGGTTTCCTGAGTGTTTTGTGCCATGAATCTATTTGTGTTTTGGAATTTGGAGGTGACAGGGGCACATAATAAAGCTGATGACTAGACACTGAGGACAACAGTGGGAAAAAACAAAGAATCTGACTAAACATGATTGTATATCCATTTTCAGAAATATAGCATGATGATAAAAATGGAAAACCATGATTATCTCTTCAGACTCATCGTTTCTACAGACTTGTGCCCATTGGTGTTCTTTATTTGAAGATGTATCACTGTAAATAATACCTTTCAGGATACAGATGTGACATGTGAAATTCTTTGCTGACAAAGTTGCTAACAATTGTTCTGGATTAGTTACCCTATGGACATAGTCTTGTGAGATGATTCTGATAACTGTCTTTGTGAGTCTCTTAAGATTGTAGAAATGTAGCGGATTGTACCAATGAAGTGGAGATGTATGTAGCAGAAGAGACATCACCTGTGTTGGTACCTGAAAACCTGGATTGCACCTCTTCTTATTCTATTAGACCTTTTGGTAGCATTCTGTACCATCACCCATCATGTCTTTCAGGAACTCTAGTGATGTTTGGGCGTAGGAAGCACTGTTCTACATTACGTCTGCTACTTCCTAAGCAGAATACAGAGTCTGAAGGAGAGGAATAGCCGGGCTCCATGTAGGGTGCCACAAGGACTAATTCTGTCCCTCATTGTGCTTAACATTTATTTATTTAAAACATATATACAGTTGCCTATTTTATATCAGACTCTGGGTGGGTCCCAACACCTACATGACACCTTTGGGACACCTTTGAATAAGGTTATTATCAATATGTCGACAATGCTCACAATACATTGTCACCTTATGTAGGGCGAAAGAAGCTGTGAAGGTCCTGATTTAATGAATAAGGATGAATAAGATACAGGTAGTCCTCAACTTATAACAATTTGTTTAGTGACCGTTTCAAGTTACAACAGCACTGGAAAAAGTGACTTATGACTGTTTTTCAAACTTACGTCTTTTAGCATCCCCATGATCACATGATCAAAGTTCAGATGCTTGACAACTGACTCATATTGTTGAAGGCTGCAGTGTCCCAACAGATCATGCTATCCCCTTTTGTGACCTTCTGACAAGCAAAGTCAATGGGGAAGCCAGATTCACTTAACAACCATGTTACTAACTTAACAACTGCAGTGATTCATTTAACAATTGTGGCAAGAAAGATCGTAAAATGGGGCAAAACTCACTTAGCAACAGAAATTTTGGTATCAATTGTGATCGTAAGTTGAGGTCTACTTATATGTCAAAACAAGCTTTAATGAAATCCCATCTGCTGCTGTTGTGCGATGAAAGTGGCTTGATTATGGTGAGGCTAATTCTCAGTGGAGTCTCAGTCCCATTGAAGGGACAGATCTGCATCTCTGAAGTCTTCCTAGTTTTATTGCTTCTGCTTGACAGCAAGTGGAGACAATAACCAGAGAGGAAACTCATGTAGCTTTTGCAACCTCGCCTCCTGCTTAGGTTACTGCAACATACCTCGCATGACAGTGCCCCTAAAAGTGACGTGAAAGCTACCTTATATGTGACCCCAAATGCAAGGCTCAACATGGAGCAGTAGATTTCGTAGCATTACACCAGAGCTCTGTAGCTGCATTGATTGTTGATAAGCTTGCAGGCCCAGTTCAAGGTACTGGGTTTAGGATCTTTTTTCTTACCCACTCCGGAAAGCCTTCCTACTCCTCCTGTGGTCTTCTGGTGGCTTCCCCCATGCTGTGGAACACCTTAGCCACTGGGTTATGGTGCTCTCACTGTGCTCAACTTTCTCAAGCAGTAAAAACTGTTCTTGATGGGCTGACATTTTACATTGTCTTTGGTAGTTAATTTTGTGATTTTCTTAACTGCTTGTAGTTATATGGAAAACTGTCATGAATATGTTGAAATAGGATGATTTATATATATCCATGTAAATAATTAAATGCTAACTAGTATTTCTGATTGTGGAATAAGATTATTTTCTTCAATAAAATTAACTACTGAAAAATTTATTTCGGAAAATTTTCTACCTCTGATGGTTGAATATGGGCCAGAAATTCTGAAGTAGTTGGGGAAAGTCTATACTAAGGTAATCATTTCAGATAATATAAACATTATTAAAATAAAGAATTGAGATGGTTTGTCGTTTAATTATTCCCTGTGATGGGTGATTGATATATAAATATATGTCTCCTTGAACTGAACTTTGAAAACTTGAATGCCTTTTAGGTTTTCATACCTGAATGTGGCACAAAAGAATGTGGCATTTGTCTGTGGATATGTGGATATGCTTGCTAATAAACTATTACAAAAGTTGCCATTGAGAGGCAGCAACAGGCCTTTTAAAGAACATATTCAAAAACCCATGGTAAAGTAATTGTAAAAGAAATGAGAACATTAGTTCTAGAGATTAAAACATTGGTTTGGCATTCAAGTACAGGGATTTTTAAAAATCAAGAAAATATTTCTGTTACGTTGCATTTAATTCCACCTTGTTTCAATAGAGAACTCTTCCTATTGTTGAAAACTGGAGGGTTTTTTGTTTTATTGTCAATTTTTTTGGCTTTGATGGGTAAAATAACTAACTTATTTTATTTATTTTTAACTTATTGTATTTATTTGTTTCTTGAAGAGTCTGTGATGTGCCCTCTCCTGAAAGGACTATTGCTCGACCCAATGAAGCTAAACAGTTTTTGTCCAGTTTCCAATATTCCCTTCTTAAAGGGAACATTGTGGAGAGAGTGGTTGCATGGCAGCTGCAGAGGATTTTGGATGAAGTGGATAATCTAGATCAAGGGTCCCCAACCCCCGGTCCATGGACCGGCACCGAGCCGCAGCATATGGCTACGCAAAACAAGCGAAGCCCGATCTGCGGGATGCAGGCAGCATGCAAAACCACACCCCTCCGGTCTGCAGAAAAATCTCTTTCCACGGAACTGGTCTCTGGTGTGCCAAAGGTTGAGGGCCGCTGATCTAGATCCTTTCAGGCAGAGTTCAAGCCAGGGTTTGGAGTTGAGGTTCCCCTTAGAAGTTAGAGAGGCCCCAACCCTATTGGCATTTCACAAAGCTTTAAAAATATATGTACACAGTTCTGGGGCTCAGAATGTATTAAAGGCCCTGTCACTTGGCTTTACTATTAGTTGATTAATCATCATAGCATTGTATTTCAATGGACTTGTTATGACTAAACATAACATGGTTCATTTGATGAACTCAGCCAGTGTGATTATTTTTAAGCTTTTGTGATGAGTAGAAATGGAACTTTTGATACACCTCTGAAATATTTTCAACCTGACTTTTGTTATGAAACAATGTCTGTGCCAGAATAGATTATTATAATTATTGTTCTCCCTGGCATTAAAATCAATTGCATGAAAAGCTAATGCCACATTTCAGCACTGACAGTAAATGATGGTAAATTATCAGGTATTTGTCAGGTTTCCAAATAGAATCGGAAATTAAATTAGAGTCCAAGGCAAAGTATTCCTCAAAGTTCCAATTTATTAGCAGAGCCATGTTGGCACATCTGGGAGAAACCCGAATCTGAAGTCCCAGGGGTTTCTCCACCCTGTTGAAAGTTCAAGCCCTTGTCCCTACACCCCCAAGTCCATCACATTGACCAATCTTCATCTGCCAACTTGGCAGCAACTCCTATCTCCTTCCGTGTAGGTGCAGGAGTGCAAAGACAAAGGATGACCTTGACAACCTAGAAGGAATTTGTTATGGCTACATGCAGAAATCCCTCATGCAATGGCCCCTACCAAATTCCCATAGGAAAGAATACATTTTAAAATAGCATAAAGTGTGGCAGGCCAAAGACTCCAAGTAAAATGGCTTGTAAATTTTAGAGGCTTGTAAATCTTTACCTAAATTTTTTAGTCCTCTCTAGGGTCCATGAAATTGCTTATCTTAGTTTTGTCTTGTAAAAACCAGATAGGATCTATTTCCCACGAGAAGCTGTTTGTACTTTGTAATGAATCCTAATATCATGTTGTAAATTGTTAGAATATTCCAGTTTTATTAGGACTCTTAGTCCGTTTATAACTTTATGAGATCAAAACCTTAGCTTTTTGCTATTTATTTCACATTCTTTAAATTTTTAAGTTTATGACACAAATTTTCTTTTACCCAGGATTGAAGGCAGACTTATCCAGCATTTTCAAACTTGTTTTTCTGAAAGTCAGGTGAGGTTTGTGAAATTAGTGTCTTTTAAAAATATCCACTGTGGTTGCAACCAAGATAGCTAATCCTGTTGTTTTCCTGGTGCTCAAATCAGTGGTGTATCTTCTACATCAGTGGTTCCCAACCTTTTTGTGATCGAGTACCACTTGGAGGTCCCGTACAGTCACCGCGTACCACCTGGTTCCAGAGAAACTAAATTCGATCAGATATCACTTTATTTCCATAATTGTACAAGTAGAACACGCAAACCAACTACGAAAACAACATCTCAATGCGAGGGCATAATTATACAAAATAAGTATACAAAATAATAATAAAAATAGTAACATACACACTGAGATGCAGTAATGAATATCAAAGGGTAACTTGAGTCAAGAGAACATAGTGCTAACAATAACAGAGTGAGATTAACCTTAGCTCGAGAGCTCGCTACGACGCGCACCTTCTCGCAAGGGTTCTACTGCGCGACTGCTGAGAGTTCAGAACAGTCACCGTTACTTTTTGGGCCCCGCGCATCCAGCAACTGGATTCTCGGGCCGCTGGGACCAGGTGGGTGGCATGTGGCAACAGTTGCAAATCGTTGCCAGATTATCTTGTGTTAGGTAGTAAACATTTTTGTGAAGTAAAAAATAACTAACTAAAAATCGTTCATGACCCCGAAAGTGTTCGCGTACCACCTGGAAGGCCCTCGCGTACCACTAGTGGTACACGTACCACAGGTTGGGAACCACTGTTCTACATGAATGTATGATACCAGTCAGTGTGCAGGAGAGAAAAGGCCATGGCTGCCCTATTGTGTTGCGCTCTATGCTCTTGAATGTCTATGTGAAACTATTTGAAAAGGGCATATGCCATGTTGGGGATGAAATATTTCAGTGTTTCATCATATTCAATACACATTACATTCCCATGCCAGGCTATGGGTGCTGATGCAAGATTTTGAAGCTGTGAAATGGAGCTGCTGTTTGTAGATGAGTGATCTGATTACTGTATTTTTCGGAGTATAAGACGCACCGGAATATAAGACGTACCTTCGTTTTTGGGGAGGAAAATAGGGGGGGAAAATCTACCTACCAGGTATTCATCTGGCTAGCGTCCTTAGTATGGTCAGCTACAGCACATTGTTTTATCCCCTGGTTAGGGCTGAAAAAAATCTTCTTCGGAGGGAGTAGCAATGAAAACAAGCCTGCAAAGACTTAGGGCTGGAAAGAAACTTCTTTGGAGGGTGTAGCAATGAAAAAATCCTGCAAGCCAGGAAGATCGTTAGCACCTCGTTAGGGCTGGAAAAGAAAGCTTCGAAAAAGGTACATTCGGAGTATAAGACGCACCCAAATTTTCAGCCTCTTTTAGGAGGGAAAAAGGTGCGTCTTATACTTCGAAAAATATGGTAGGTCTTGCCCCTTCCATTGACTCAGGATGGGCTTGCTCTCCTCCTGAAAATTCAGGTATACAAATTAGGGTTCCTTCTGGCCTCAGAATTACCATTTGCAACAGTGATTCGTGTTTCATCAACTATGGTTAGACTACTGCAGTGAAGTTTACATGAAAAATGCCATTAAAGGTGACTCAGAAGCTCCAATTGATCTAAATTGTAGCAACCCAACTATTGACTGGAGGAAATAAATTCAGTAGAGTGGTGCCTGTGTTGAAGAAATGTCATTGGTGATCAGTAGCCGTCTATGCTCAGTTTAACTTAAAAAGCCCTACATGGCTTGGAATCTATGTACCTGCAATGCCATCTTTCCAAAGTTACTCTGCACTGTGTGTTCATCCTGGGATAAACTGTCTCACACCACCACCCCAGGTAAGGCTAAGCTGGAGGCATGTCTTCTCAGTGATAGGCCCCACATTATAGAACACCTTGCCTGCTGAACTGAGGGAAGCCCCCACCATGCTTGCATCCCCCAAAGCAGTGAACATCATTTTATTCCAACAACTTTTGGGGTCAGATAGTGGTCTTGGATCGCTTTTCTAATTGCATCTATTTTGGTATCTTTTTTGTATGCAAATATAGAGTAGTATAGAAATGGAATACAAAGAAATAACAACGGAGAAACTAATGACTTAGTTCATACACAATTAGCATGTACATAATAGATACTAAATCGCAGCATAACTTATCACATGAATCCAAAATTCAGCATGTTGGCCCTTCAAGAGTGACTTCTTTGTGGAATTATATATGTTTTCATATGTAGGATTCTTGTTATGATTTGGTTATATCCTTTGCCTGGCATTTTGCTTGGTATGTTATACATAAATGAATGATAGCTTTTATGGGATTTTAACATCCTATTCAAACAAAACAAAAGAACTCAATTCAGTCCAAATATAGATACACACAAAGATTAAATCTTTAGATTCCTAGAAGTTTTAGAACAATCTGGCATGACACTGTTTGGCTTTTCCCTCCCCCCCCCTTATATTCTTCATGTGAAGAATATCAGTAGAACAGATATTTCTAAACAATATTTTTTTCCCATCAGGGATAAGCAATTTAAAAGACTTTAAACAGTTGTGCTGTTAAACATTTATTTCCTAATATGGAAAATTATTCTTGGCTTCCTTGTCGTATCTTTTTAACATTTTGACTTCTTGAAGAAAAAGAAACCATCTATTATTTTAAAAGATATGGCAAGTTGATATGTACATAGTTTTCTAGAATAGGTTTTGATACTTCTGGCCTGGCAAGAGGTGGAAAAATCAGTGTAGGCACAGAATTAAAGTGGAAACAACAGGTGATAGCTTCTTGAAAGAGGAAGTATGCACAGTACATATATATAGAAAGGAAATGAGCCATTAGAAAATTCTTCATCTCAAAGACCACCTTAACCATACAATTCGAGAAAATGGTTTTAGAGTTTCCGTTTAATTTCTTCTTTGACTGGGGCTCATTAAGGCATCCCTATCATAGTCATTATGCTTTTTAAGAAATCAGTGGCAGTGGATCTTATTTATTTATTTATTTATTTATTTATTTAATAGATTTGTATGCCGCCCAACTCCCAATGGGACTCTGGGCGGCTCACAGCATATTAAATACAAAATCTACAAAGCTGTTAAAAGATTTAAGAACAAAATTAAAACAATATAAACAATTAAAACATTTAAAAGCATTAAAAAACCACAATTTAAAAACCCCATAATTCACTCATGGGGCCAAGAATCATTGGCCCCAGGCTGTCGGCAAAGCCATGTTTTTAATGCTTTTCTGAAGGCTGGCAGGGTGGGAATTATGCGGATCTTGGGAAGTAATGTATTCCAGAGAGCCGGTGCCGCCACAGAGAAGGCCCTCGTTTGTGGGCCTGCCAGCCGACATTGTTTGGCTGACGGGACCACCAGCAGACCAACTCTGTGGGCTCTAATCGGTCTTAGGGAGGTATGTTGGAGAAGGCGGTCTCGGAGGTAAACTGGTCCTAAGCCATGTAGGGCTTTAAAGGTAATCACCAACACCTTGAATTGCGCTCGGAGCCCTATGGGCAGCCAGTGCAGTTCGAGAAGGATGGGTGTCGCATGGGTGTATCTAGGGACACCCATCACCACATACGCCGCCGCATTCTGCACTAGCTGCAGTCTCCGAACTGCAAAACTGATCATGGTTAAAATCTTAAGATGTCTAGAAAAATAGCGTATGACCATCAATAAAGAATTCTAGTCTAGTCTAGTCTAGTCTAGTCTAGTCTAGTCTAGTCTAGTCTAGTCTAGTCTAGTCTAGTCTAGTCTAAATACTTACAAACTGCAGGTAAACAACTATTAGTTCTAATTTTCTTCCAGTGTCTGTCTGGCACTGGTGTAAATCACATGGATTCTTTTCACTGAAAAGATTCTGGTTGCTGCAAAAGCGATAAGACTTTGATTTAACTTGGTACACTGAACAGGTGGCTTTGCACATTCACTGCATTTAAAGGCATTTTCCTAAAGTTTTTTCAATACTTTTTACAGCATTTTAGCAAGAGTAAACAGTTTTATTACCCAAAAATTATTTTGGATGATACTGTTAAGTTTTTCTGTCATCTAAATAATAGATTGAGTGAAACAGACATGTCGCATAAATATGATGACAAGTCATTAAAAAAAAGCTATTGCCCATAGAAGTAAAGCAGTGCAGCTTGATAAGACCAATCGGAAGTAGGCAGTGAAGCTGGAAATTTCAATTTGTTTTACAATTTGATGCCCAGATCACTGATAAGAACTTGGCAGTGGTTCCCAGACACTCAGTTTATCATAGCTTGAGAAAAATATTGGGCTCAAACTTGACTCCAAGGTCTCAAATACAAGATACAGCATGATTATTACATAAAAACAAACAAGTAAAACAAGGCAAACAAGTACAGTATCTGCTACTACTAAGTTATTTTGTCTAGATGGCATTGAACATGAAGGTTATGGCTCATGAACAGAAAAGAGATCTCAGGTTCTTATTGGTACTCAATCTAAAACTGAATTTTATCAGAGGAAGCAATGGCTAATAGTTTGTACATTGAGGGTTTCGAACCATAAAGGTACTTTGAAAACCATCCACATGTCTATATTACTGCAAGATATTCCTTTTCATTTTGGGCAGGCAATAATTTGTGGATCCATGAGTGTTGTACAGCAATATAGCCCTTATTTGTTATTAAATTTCAAAGAAGTAGATTTATTTTTTTCATTAGGAATATTTTGTATCTGTAATAAGCTTTACTTATCTGCCCTAACCCTTTGTCTTTGACTTCCCTGAGTGAGTACTGGAAGTTCTAGACAGCTATTTATTGCTGTGGCTGGGTATAAACCTAACAGTTTAATTTCCTGAATTAAATCTTCCCATTGGTTAGTATTTTAATTTAATTTAATTTAAATTAAATTAAGGCAAATTGAAACTGATCCTCTGCAGGGGGAAAAAATCAGCAAATTAATTCAGGAATTTTTGGAAGGACCAATAGCTGGTAGAGCTTTTCTTCCAATAAATGTTAGGTAAAGTCTTACATGACTGTTATTTTTATTCTTCTCTTAAAGTTCTACAAATTGTTTTTGGAAACGGCACATCATTCACATTATCTTCTTGGTGGAATGAGCAACAAATCACCTCAACCAGAATACTGTACTGCTATTATTTGTTGGCTATTGTTAACTCAACTTGTTTTTGCATCATCAACACATTAATTAAATTGGATTTCTGATTGAAGTTAATACTACTTATGTGTAAGATACAATGAACATGAATTTGGGCAAACTGGGAGACGGTGGAGGACAGGGGGGCTGACGTGCTATTGTCTTGGGGTCATGAAGAGTCAGACACAACTTAGCGACTGAACAACAACAACAACAATATGAAAGACAGTTTTTTTTCCAGTTGGTATATTCCAGTTTCAGGACTGATTTCACAAGGACCCCAAGGTGAAACACAACCCTGATGCGGCCATCAATGAAATCAAGTTTGACACCCCTGCACTAGATCTCTGCCACTTGCATAGCCATTCATTTCCAGAATTCTTCGGGATAGGGAACATATGAAGGTTAAGCCCCTAGGACCTTAACCTTTCTTCATAATTTTTCAAAGACTATAGTGATACAGTTGTAACTGTTCTTTGCAAGATCTTTTGACTTCACATGTACCGGTATTACAAGAAAAGGATAATTTTCCATTGAAATTATGATGCTTTCATGAATTTGACATAAACTTGCTGCTGCAGACATAAACTTCATGAGTTGATAGATTTGGTGATGTTCATTTGTTTTGATTTACTCTAATAGTGAGTCAACAAACTTCTAATTTACCAATTTATTAATAGTGCCATTTAAATTCAGTTTCAGGATTCTAGGTAAAAAAAAAATTTCTGGAGTCCATATCAAATGATAATTATAGCATTTATACTTTAAAGCACCAGGAATAAGAAATAATTAGAAGTATACTAAAATAACACTGGAAGAGAAAGAGCCATCCATATTAAAGTGAAGAGAGACTTCACTGGATTCAGACTCAAGGTTGTCTCAGCCTTCCATCCTTCCGAGGTCGGTAAAATGAGGACCCAGATTGGTTTGTTATAAATGTGTGACATATAGACCATGTTTTAGTAAAGTGAACCTTCAAATTTCCATGTAATTATTTTGTTTAATTACTGGGCTCCTGAATACATTATAATACATCATTCTGTCATACTTAATATTATTTGGGTCTAGTATTTTTAAATTGTGGGAAATTATCTTAACTATATACAATGTCTTTGTCTATAAACTGGATTAACTGTATGAATGTTTTTGAAATATTTTAATACTAAATATACATACCTTTTTGTTTTCTCCCTTTGTTCAATTTATTTTTATGCAAGCAGATTCTGAAGAGAGTGGGTTTAAGGGCCAGAAATATTTTTCCTTTCAAATATAACACACACACACCTTCCTCCTCCTCCTCCTCCTCCTCCTCCTCCTCCTCCTCCTCCTCCTCCTCCTCCTCCTCCTCCTCCTCCTCCTCCTCCTCTCTCTCTCTCTCTCTCTCTCTTTCTCTCTGTGTCTGTCTATCTATCTATTGGTACACTTGGTACACAGATGACTTACCATCTGGAAACAAATACTGGGGGGGTAAGACACCCCTCGGGTATGTGTCTGTGTGTTTCTGTGTGTGTGTGTGTGTGTGTGTGTTCCATCATAACTACAACGCCTGGGCCATTAAGGAGAGCGAGTGCGGCGTCCTAGAGCGGCAATTGTTTGTGATGTCAGTTTCTTCGCAGCTTCCTCTGGAAAGCCAGCCATGACGTTTGCCCTCCAGTGGACCATGGGGAAGCGCCTGATGGATTTGGGGCAAAGTGCCAGGATCATAGACAGGGCGGGAAAGAGGAGCGTATGGGAGGGGGAAGGGAGAGAGCAGGGATGATGGGCATCAGAGTAGGGGGAAGAAAGGCCCCTCTCAATGGCTCCCTGTCAGACAAAGGCTTTGACGTCTATAAATACCCGGGCAATGCCGGGTTATCAGCTAGTATATAATATATTTATATTTATGTATATGTATATGTATACATATACATATACATCACATATATCACACACACATACACACACATACACACAAACATATCATATATATCACATATTAATGATAATTTCTGATTGTCGGATTATGATTAACTACCATTAGGGGATTTATTAGATGGTGTTTGGATGAAAGATTCTGGAAAATATTGACTATTAGAAAAAAGATTTACATTGTAAAGGTGTATGGTGAGAAAAATAAATCATAGCAAAGAAATATTGAATAGTTGATTCTAAAACATCATCAAATTTAATTGTGAGATCTCAGGTAATATTTCATTATTCATTGTTATCATGTAAAAATACATCCAGGATGCGTGTATGTGCACACACACACACTTCATGAATCGGTGAGATTTAAACATTACATAAATTCTGTTTAGAAACAATTTTGCTGATTTTGACTCATTGGGTAAGTGTGTTATTACATAATCTATTCATGCTATGGCATGCTTTAATAATAATGCTGACAAATTATAGTTATAGTTTTGTAGGTGATTGACAATGCTTAATCTTGAGTCCAGGATTGCTCTTGATCCCGCTGTGAAAATGTGGGATAGAAATTAAAATATAAATGTATGGAATGTTCGTGCATTTGAGCTCTACAACAATTATTTGATAAGATCACATTTCTTCTAACTTGCTTTTATACAGTTTTCCCATAACTAAAACTGAAATTAATTTGACCTGTCAAATTAACCTGGGAACAATTTAACCTGTCAAATTAACCTGGGAACAATCAATATATATTTTTAGAGCCCAGTTTTAATTATATTTTATCTATTTTGTCCCTTATGGGCAAGAAGGCAGGATGGTGATGATGATGATGATTGATGATTGATGATGATGATGATGGACTGGGGGAAGGAGGAGTTGTTTTCACAGGGAGTTAAAATTTGATAAGTCTTTTTTTGTAGCAAACAGTATGTAACAATCTGACATGCTAGCCTGTAGCAACAATTAGGTAAAAAATAGCAAATTGTGTGGGATTTGTTATTAATTGTCTCTTGGTGAAAAAAAGTCTTGTATCAGAAAATATCCCTTTGAAAATATTTATAAATCATACAAATTGGAGATTTGTAGTTCCATCACAAATGACTTTATTTCCTAGTGATAAAACCATAGCTCTGCATATATTATTTTGAAGTAAAATAATAATTAAACTGCAAATGGAGCCTGATACAAGTTGAGTCAGACCTGTAATATGAAGTGCTGAATATGTAATAGCTGAAAATCCAAGGTGGGATGGGTTTTTTTAAGATGCAGAGGAATATGATCTTACATGCCAAAACCATTAAGTGAACCCCAAGAATCTGTTAATTTTGAAAAGTTAGGGAGAAAAATTAAAAGATCAAGCTGAGACATATCTGTATAAAAGCTTTGAATTCTTTGCTCTGCAGCTGACAGTTAGTTGTATTAAACCGCCGTTCTGGTTTGCATTAAAGATTCTAATTTGACTATGTTGTGTCTGAAAGTGTCTGAAGATGGTAAAATACAGAGGAAATCACATTGATTGTTACTGGCTTCAAAATGGAAGGTGTAATCAGACAATGAAAGCTTTTAAATGTGCATTACATGCATGTAAAAAATATTGCCTGCCATTTTGGAGCCAATAACCATCACTGCTAATGCCATTGGTTGAATATTTGGAAAACTGATTGGGTGATGAGCCTGGTATGATGTCTTGGTATGCATTGGGATGCAAAAAAAGAAAAAAAAGGAGAAATTGGTGAATGACCAAAAAGAAAAAAAAAGAAAGAAAAGAAAAGAAAGAAAAATGAAATAGATGATTCAGAAGGGTAGTGATTTTAAGCATAGTTAAGTGAATATGTTTATAGACTTACTAAAACATTTTGATGAAAGTGATTTTTTGAAAGAGTAAAAAATAGAACATGTTAGTACATTTAATTAATGTATTATTCTGTTTAATGTATCAATCTTTTAAATGCAGAGCACACATTTGGAATTAAAGAAATCCTGCACTTTATCATAAAACAGATTCAATTCTGAGTATAGCTAGTCACAAATTTCCCAACAGCAAAATGTTGAAATACAAATCTATATTTTTGGACATACAGTTTTGTGCTCAAATGCCATTTTATATAAAGTTTGGTGCAATTTCTTGGCACCATTATATTTTAAAATCAGTAGCTGATTGCCTGGCTGACAACATCATTTTGAGGTCTGTGTATGTATTATTTTAATTTGTTAGGGGCCTGGGAATTTTCTTGAATACAATATTTGATGAAATAGAGCGTTTGTTGGTAATATCTTGAAATAACTGCATGTCATTAATAGGTAATTATAGGAACTGTTATTTATAAAAACCTGAGATGTTCATTCATATCTGTATAAGTAAGGATAAATAAAGAATATTTAAGTATTCTTGATGCAAAACCATTTTTTCTCTCTAGTAGAAGTCCAGTTCTTAGCTGAAGTAAATTAGCAAATTTCCCATTGCTTCTTTTGAGTTGGTTATTCACTTAGGAACTTGAGCAGAAGTTTTCTTTGGAAAGCCAATAGTCCTCCTAAAGGCGTCTCTTTAAGGAATTGCATATCTGAATTATTAAAGTGATTAGATGATGTCTGTCTATTTGTGTGAGAGAGTACTTACAAGATTCCTTGGTCGGAATATGTGACAATTAGAAAAATATAAATCAAATTCAAAACTGTAGTGTAGATATTTTTTTAGATGAAGTTCAGTGAACATTGTCAAAAAATGTGACAGGGTTGCAACCTTAAACCTTTCAATGGGCCAAATTCTGTCACCAGTTGACTTCAAAGGAAGTGAATATAGGATTGATGGAGATGCTTCGTTTTTAATATGAATACCAGCATCTTTCAAAGCTTTTTGGGTACAGTTGGCATTTTGGAAATATTCCCAAAACGATTTCCTAGACAGTCTTCCTTTTTTCTCTTGCTGCACATTGCAATACCTTGACTTTTCTAATATCTTGCAAATAAATAAGATTTCTTTTTGCAGACCCCCTGCCTCTTTTTTAAAAGCCATGCTTTTAATAATGAATGCTGCTCATGTTTGAAAGTTTGTTCCCCTGACTGTATATTGTCTGCTAAACTAGAATGTTCCACATTGCTCCTTGTATTGTTGCTAGGCAGACAAGCTTTTGCCTGACGCATATTTCAATTCCTAACACTTTCGACTTCCCTCAGTCAGTGCTGCTTTTTTCAAAATGTGACTCTGCTGGTTTGGCCCTTTTCAAGTCACACCAGTTGGTCTGTTCTGATTCTATTGCATTTTAAAACGTTTCATTTGCTGAACAGTAAACATATGTTGAACATTAACAGTTCCTGTGCCATAATATGATGATCTGGCTCGCATAACATGGTAAGACAATGTCTTGAACCACAGACCCTATTTTATATTACAGTAAAATAGCATGTTATGTGAATCTTGCCAATTAATCACACATTTTTGTGATTTTTGATAGCCACAGCCTAAAAAAAATTGCATTGGGGAGGCAGGAGCAGAAGGGCAAAGAAGGTCTCACTACAGCTCCAGCCATTTTAATCTACTCGTGCAGCTTGAACAAATTAATGGAAGATAATGCATGATGTCTGTGGGGTTACCACACATCTGGGATTTCCTGGACAAATCTTTGTTTTAGACGTTGAACTCCCTAGAAAACTAAAAATAGCAAAATATCTGGTATCCCTTCTTTTTAAAGGGCTTGGAGAGCTTTAGAAAGAGCAGGTTCGCTTAGTCGTGAGGGGAAAAACAATACTCTAGTGATATTTTGATTTTGCTTCCTCTGATCTGGAAGGTTTTTGATGCAACAATATGTTGAGAACAGGAGTGGCTGCTACTGATTGATGCACCTCATGGCCCCCAGGGTTCGTATGGCAAGAGTCAAGCCTGTTGAATTATTTCTCAACTATTCCCCTCAGATACATTGCCTTGAGTTTTGAGTGTGAAAGCTGTTTGTTTGGCTAATACTGTAGTGTGCCAGATTTGCAGAAAAGAAATCAGATTTTGCCTTTGCTGAAGTGGGGTAGAGCAGTCTTCTGTCTAGGTTTGATCTGTACCCTGTTCAGGTATTACCTCCCCAGTTTCAGTCCAGCATGAGAGGAATCAAGAGCAGCCATGTCTTGGTTAGGTATGCTGGAAGTAGAAGTGAAGGGACTGTCTTTATACTTACAGTACAACTATCTGCTGGGGTGTGTGTCTTTGCATACTTATTTGCATGTATGCTTGTGCTTCCATGGGAACCAGAACTTTGTACTACCTTCCAACTCAGGTGGAAGCTGCTGTAGACAGATTACCCCCTTATCCTCTCTCTCTCTCTCTCTTTGCAAGAGATGGGAGAGTTCAAATATGACAACTCTGTTATACATTACTTCCAGATTTAGAACCACATCCTTGAATATTAGCTGATGAGGTACAACTGTATGGATGTTCATATGAGCCATCAATGGCCATCAGATAGTTTATTCCAGAGTGCTGATTTGTGTCTTCCAGCTAAACTCTTGCTAATTTGGCTTCCTGAAAATATTGGATCTGCCTGTTATCAACTGAGACTTCTGGCTTCTCTGAATCAATGTTAAATGCTAAATAATTATGAAAATTCTAGACCAATTTATTTAGAAGGCATCTGGTTACTTAATCCTGATGGATGCACTGGTTCTCAAACTTGACCCCACCACTATTGGACTGTAGTTCCTATTCTCCCTAAACACCACTCCCAGTTTCAGAGATGAATGAAATTGAATTTTCTAGTATTGTTTCGCAACAAAATAAACTGTTAGTTTGCTGTGAGACTGCAACTCTTCAGGGGCTCAGACTAGTTTTTCCAGCTCTATCTGGAGTTGCCTTTTCATGCAGATGTATGCAGATTTGAAGCATTTAACATAGTACATTAGGTAGGATTTATTGCCATTTTTTAAACATAAAATAGCTATGATAAAAAAATACAATTAAAATCCTATTCCACAGTTTTAGTTTGTGTAACTCCAGTGAATCCTGTTGAATTGAAGAAGAACCTTCTTCGATTCCACATTTTTCTTTTCTGTGAATAAATGCATTTTTTCATTTAAAAAAACTGCAACACTCCCCCTCCCCACTTCCCAACATAAAACGAGAAATGCTAAGTGTTGCGTGTTTCAGGTTTAGTAAGTATGGCATGGATTGGCTTGAATAATAAAGATATCAGCCTGTATTATTAGAGTATGCTGCATTAATCAGACTTGCTGGAATGATCACATGGTATTCTATCGCCTTTCCCTGCGAGCTGCTGCTTGTCAGCAGCTGGCTGAGCTGCAGGCTGCAGGCCAATATCTGCAGCCCCTTTTCTTCCAGAATCTTTACAGCCTGCTGCTCTTGGTGATGCCTGTGGCTTGGCCAACTAAATGTTTCTCCTGAGACTTATCAAGGTTATCTTGCAGACTTCAAGGCCTCTGTCCTATTTCCTAGGCCATGTATGCATTCGAAGAATTCAGGTAGGCTGTGTTTCATACATCAGCATGCTTGGCTTTTTTTGTTCCTGGAATATTTCCGTTGGGTAATGTCAGACTGCTTTTACGGTTGCAAAAGGCTTCCAAAATGCAAGAGGGATTTTTGCCTTCATCTAAAAATTGCAGCTCTTCCGTGCTGTTTGGGAGGTGGGTGTGTCAAAGATGAGATGCAGGTAAACAATAGCTAACTGCATGATGAAGTACATAGATGAGTAATAGCTTCTTAAGCCTTACTGGAATTTTTGTCACTGCTGCTGCCTGAAGCTGCAAGTGTAATCTAGAGTTATAAAAAGATGGTGTTCTGTCAGGAAAAATAAAAAGCATCTTCGCTATCTTTGGTGTACGAGAAATGCTTCTCCTCTGTAAAGAATGCAGATTATGAGAGTTAAGGAGCAAAATATGCTTGGATCACATATATGAATAAACTGGGGAGCTTCTGCACCACATACATGTCTGCTTCTTGTGGTTTCATTGCTGCAGGATTTCATTGATATCACTTAGTAAAAAATACAATGCTTTAGACACCACTGCAGGAATTTTGTGTAAAAATATAAAGTACTGTATATTTAATGGATAATGGATAAGTAGAAAAAAATATAAGAAGTGTTTTCTTTTTGTGACCTTTGGATAATTATTCAGTCTTTAAAATGTCTATTTAATTATCAAATCTCAGTGCTATTCTTAACCTACAACTAAATGATGTAGGGATGTATTACACTTTATAATATTTAGTTTTTTAACTTACTGTTTAAGATGTATCTATTAATTTCTTATTGAAACTTATTGGTAACAATAATGAACATTTCCATGTTGCTTATATTTTATTTGGTTTTGTCATAATGTCATTTTATTATGGCATTATGTAAAAAGCTAACTTGGTGTCTTTTTTGCATAAGAGAAGCAGATTGTTTAACTGAAAACCAGTCTAAGAGGGAAGTGTGGACTTTACTTATAAGGATAGTATGATTAACATAATTTGATGTCAGATATAGTATTGGTGATATCTTTTCTCTTGTCTCACATCCTTAGCAGATTATTGATCATAGCTAATTCTTAATTCCTGAAAGTATGTCATCAGTGTTTGTGGAGTTTACGATAAAAAACAAGAAGAAACATGTGCTATTTAATAAAAACAGGAAAATTACCATCTTGATAACAGAAGGATTTTACTAGAAATCGGTACAGTGCTGTATTGTAACTGCATTGTTATGAGAGTGCTAGCAAACCTTGAAGAGGGCCAATTACTGTCACCAAGTTACACTGCAAATAGAGAAGAGGCACCAACCCTACTGTATTTTTGTGTTGTCATCATGCACAGATGAAGACCCAGTGATACAAAAGTGGTTTTCATCATGATACTCAGATCAGTCTGTTAGATAAAATAAACTACCGTGTTTCCCCGAAAATAAGACCCTGTCTTATATTTTTTGAACCCTCAAATAAGCGCTTGGCCTTATTGCCATGCACTCAAAAGCCCGATTGGGCTTATTATCAGGGGATGTCTTATTTTGGGGGAAACAGGGTATCTATAGAAGGCAAAACCACATTATTATCTCCTGATAGCCCCAAACAAGATTAGTGTTTACCTAGTTGTCTTGGAGCAAGTAGCGTACCATTTTTTTTAATTACAGAGGTTTATTTTGGGGAAACAGTACCTCATTTCTTCAGTAACTACCAGTAGTGTCACCCAGCATCATCCATATCACCTGGTCATTGTTGAGGTGATGTAAAAGCCTGTCCCCATTATTCTGAATTAGTAATAAAATGGAGTTGGATGTCTTTAGAAGGTACTACAAGCAACTAGCATTGATGTCACTATAGTCACCAGCTTAGTATTTTTTCATTCATTTGATGTCATGATTATATATTTACACTTCCATAAGAATGTGAAAGTTTTTAAACTACAGGGAATTCTTTATCAGCCAAAATGAAGAATTCCTTCTAACTTGTACAATTACTGATTCAAATTGAACATAATTAAGAATGAAAGTGTTATTTGCTACTGCATAAACAGCATTTTAAATACGATTGATGTTATTGAAAACAAATTTTTACCAAATATTCATGAAGATGTAATTGAAATAAATGTATATCATTCCTTTACCCTTTTATTTTTCCATTTTCCTTCTCATTGCAAGTTTAAGAGAGGGATCTTTCTTCTGTCCTTGCATGGGACAGCCTTTTTCAATTTGTTACATTTCAAATGTGTTGGATTACATTTTCCGCAACTCCACCTCCGAGAGATGAAAAAATGTGGAATTCAGATGAGAATTATATCAAATAAAATGAAAAGCGTAATTATAGTATAATATTTTTAATGTTTTTAAGTGGGTGGAGCCTTTGACAAATAAATCTATGGATATCCAGAGCACTACCACCTTCTTTGGTTATGCAGTCATACTCTAGTTCAGGAAAGCCTCCGGAGCCTATCGACAGCAAAAAACGGACCAAACGGGCCCACCGGAAGTTCGGAAACAAACTTCAGGTAGGCCCATTGATCTGTTTTTCACCCTCCGCAGGCTTCAGGAAAGCCTCTGGAGCCTGGGGACGGCGAAAAACGGGCCCAACGGGCCTACCGTGGGCCCATTTTTCGCCATCCAGAGGCTCCGGAGGCTTTCCTGAAACCTGGGGACGGTGAAAAATGGTCCAACGGGCCTTCCGGAAGTCCGGAGGCTTCAGTGAGGCCTGCGCACATGTGTGTGGGGCAGCGCGGGGGGTTGTGTGTGCATGTACGGGGGTTGCATAATGGGTGTGGGCATGCGGCACGCGCTATTGTGCGCATGCGCGCCCTTTTGGCACCAGAGCAAAAAAAAGGTTTGCCATCACTGGTTTAAGGTATTACAATACTGCTCAACAGGTTGATTATAGTGTTAGCTAAGTGTTGCAGAGTTTCCTGACACTTTGGATATTCACAATGTAAAGATTATCCAAAGCATTTGGCTAGCTTCCAAATGAGGTCATTATATCTGTCTACTCTGCAGCTTGATGTACACTCTTCAATTTTCCATCTTAATAAGCTAATGGATTTCATTCTGATCTCTGATTTTGTTGTGGGAATCTAGTATTTGATGATGTGAAGTCTATGAAATAAGCAACATTGAAAGCAGATTATTTAATGAATCAAATAATTAATACACCATATTTATTTTAAAGCAGATAACATCAGTTCATACCTATGGTTATTGTGCAGATATTAAATTATGGTGTCTAATGAATTATTTCTGTTTCTCCTTTTACATGGCATTGTCTCCATCACATTGAAATTGTTGATTTTGATCATTCAGTGGCCTTTTCTATATAAAATGCAAATGAAACTGAAAATTAGTGTACTTGAGATAACAATCACGTACTGTAAGTCCAAGTAGAGGTCATATCCTTCAAGTCAAATGGCCTGTCTTGCAAAACAGGTTTAGGATTAGAAAAAAAATATATGCCCCCCTTTCATTTGGGAACTGAATGCCTGAAGTTGAGGGCCAGGAAGCTCTGGCCTTGGTTTGCCCTTTCCCTTGGGCTCCCTGTGAGTAATCTCCCACTCCACTCATGAACTCCTCCTATTGCTTTGACACGTCTGGAAAATCAAGGAGCTAGAGAGGCCACGACATGTCAGGGAAACACTGATGAAAAGGGTGCACCAATTTTGGAGTGCATTTTCCCACAAATATTCTGTCTCTTAGTAGCCTTTCCACTCTAACAAATACTGAATCCTGTTTCTTCTTTTCCTTGAAACCAAGATTGTTTCCACCTCATATTCTTCTTTCCCATCCACAATCAGGAGTAGGAGTGGGGGATCCTGGGATCACAGAGTACTTGGAGGGACTTCCTTGACTAGCCAGGAGTGGACGTTCATCAAAAGTGGTAGTTGCAAGTGAAAACATTGGGTTTACCTGTTGCATGGTGGTAAATGGTCTCACAAAATTAGAATCCAACTTCTTTGATGGGCTGGTTGAAGTAGTAGAAAACCATATTATGTCCACCTTTGAAATCAGTGGCCCCTCTTGTGTATGAGCATCAGCTACTTACTTGTACACTGTTTTTGCCCTGAGCAATTGTTCTTTTAATAGGTCATGAGCTCCTTGCTGTTCCCTGAGAAACTGTGCTGTGCTAGGAACATATCCTTACTGAGCGATTGTTGATAAAACCCATGGGTAGATTCCATAAATTGTTTGAAATGGTGACATGCCAATTGACGAGTGTGCACAGAATTGTTGTATGCAAATACTGCTAAAGGGAGAAGTGCCAGCCAGTTATCTTGGCTGTAAGTGCTGTAACATCTTACATACTATTGCATTCCCTGGCTAATTTTCTCCACTGCTCCATTAGTAGGAAGGTGGTGGGCTGAAGACAAGTGAATCTGTACTTTTAATAACTGGAAAAGAGTTCTCCAAAACCCAAAAGTGAATTGACTTCCTCTATTTGTTATTATGTGAATATCTGTTCCTCTATATCTAAATGGGTAAAGGTAAAAGTTTTCTCTATCCAATCATGTCCGTCTCAAGGGGACAGTGCTCATCTCTGCTTTTTAGTGGAGGGAGCCAGCGTTGTCTGAAAACATTTCTGTGATCATGTGGCTAGTATGACTGTACACCGAGGCACATGAAACACTGGCCTTCTCACCAAAGTGGTACCTATTTATCTACTTGCATTTGCATGCTTTCAAACAGCTAGGTGGCAGGAGCTGGGGCAGATAACAGGAGCTGCCCCCATTGCATGGTGCTCAGGTCTTGAACCTAGGCTGTCAGCTTTTCAGCTGACAAGCTTAGTGTCTTTAACTGCTGAGCCATTGCACTCCTCTATCTAAATATGTTGTCTAAAAAGAGCTGTGCCATAATCTGTGGGTTGGGAGTCCCCTACATGGTATAAATGGGTCATCTTGGTGAAACGATCTACTATTACCAAAAAAAGATATATAACCTTGCACTGGTGTAAATCTATGATTAAATCCATTGACACCAGGGGTGAAATTCAAAAATTTTCACTACCAGTTCTGTGGGCATGGCTTGGTGGGTGTGGCAGGGGAAGGATACTGCAAAATCCCCATTCGCTCCCCACTCCTGGGGCCAGCCAGAGGTGGTATTTGCCGGTTCTCCGAACTACTCAAAATTTCCGCTACCAGTTCTCCAGAACCTGTCAGAACCTGCTGAATTTCACCCCTGATTGACACCGTATCCCAAACTGGGTAGGTGTGTTTAAAGGCTGTTGCACAAAAGTGGCTTTGAGTGCCAGCAGACATGGAAAAATGCAACATAGCCTTTTATAGCCATAGAGATTTTTGGCCATCAGTAATCTTTAAGAGTCCTGTGGAGGGTTTTAAAAACTTTCATGCACAGTTGTTTCATTGTTATGACAATGCTGCAGCACCTCCTCCTGTAAAGGAAGAGGAACATAAAGGCATCCATTAGGCCCGACTTGCCCACGTCCACTGAAAACGGAGATACAGTACTTTGGTCATCCATCTGGGTCATCCATCTGGGGCCTTGTATACAGGTCCTGCAGCTGTTTCCCTCTTGATTCTTGCAACAAGATCTTCAGCTTGTTGTCCTTCCCCCAACCTCTCCGTTTTGTAATCCTTGCAGGGTTGTGAGGTTGTAAAAGAGTAGCATGGAAAGAAGGCTTCTGAACCACGATGTATTCTGGTTTATGTGAGAGTGCATTTCGTAGCATGTTTCAGGAACCAGGTACATAAATTATATGGAAATCAAAATGAGATTAAAATTGACTCCCATCTGCTTTGCCTGGGGGTATGAGACTGAAATTTTCATCAGTTTCAAGTTCTTGTGGCCTGTGCAACCCTATATAGGAAATTGGGCCCTTTTCAGCCACTGTCTCTTTTCCTGAAAAGCTGCCTTGATTGCCAGCAGTTAATATTGTTAAATATATCCTAGTTTCTGTCTGGGTTCGAGAGTACGTGAGAAAAGATGCATGGTAGTAACTCCCCTCTCCCTGCTTTCATAGCTTGGAGTAGTATAGCTCTGACAGCGGCATCCAAAGCACCAGATTGGGGGCATCTGGGTAGTGGAGGAGGGATTGGAAGGCAAAGAGCTGTTTTAATTCTTGGAATGGCAATTGTTCGTGTGTTTTCCAAGCAAATTTTCTTCCTTTCTTTAAGAATTGTGAAAGAGGTTTAACTTTGTCTGCAAAATTAGTAATGAACTTCCCATAAAAGTGTATGAGAAGGGCAGGCAGAGCTGCTGGGCAGAATTACACATATCATCGGTTTAGAGTCCTTGTATCTCCAGAAGAGATGTCTCCCTTGAATTCGATTAAACTTTATCTACCGCCAATTTAGTGCTGCCCATTAGTTGACTAGATTCTTGTGTATAGGCTTGAATAAATCATCTGTGCTGCAACCTTACAAATTGTCCTGATGCCTGACAAAAAATTAGCAAAGCTCAGAATTGCTGCATTTTTAAAAATTTCATGGGGAGTGTGCCCATATAAAACTGCTATATCATAGCTGGGTCCATCTGCAGCTCTTCTGTGGAAGTCCTATAACACACATACTAGTCTAATTGCTGCAGATCAAATGCACACTTTCCAACTTGGCAAAAAACTTATTGTCCCTCGGCCACTGCAAAACATTTCTGGTATGCCTAATATGAGGGGTTACGTCCTCAAAATATATTAAAATGTCATCCAAATAAATCACCACGTACTTACCATGTCAGAAAAAACATGATTCATGAATCTTGAAAATACTGGCTCACAATTTGCTAGACCAAATGGCATCACAAAAATATTCAAATTTTCTGCAACTTCGAAGTTAGTGAAGTACTCATGACTCTCTTTTACCTGAATGAAATTGTAATCATTCCTCAGGTCTAGTTTAGTAAAGATGCAGATGTTTTGCAGCTGATCCAAATAATCTGAAGTAGAGGAACTGAGTAATGATTCTGGATGTTATTGAGTTCCCTATCCCTGTATAGATGGTGCATAGGAGAACCCTTGCTTGTTCTCTGGGAGGAAGATGCTTATGGGTCTGGTTTCTTTGGACAGAAAAAGATTGGAACAGAGGCTGGAAATGTCAATGATCTGATAAATCCCCTTTTAAGATTCACCTCTAAGTAATCCTTTAAAATATTTACTTCCTTGTTGGACATAGGATATTATCTCTTGGCTGAAAGTGTTGTTTCAGGTCAGTTGTGCAATCACACTCCCTATGAGGTAGAAGTGTGGTGGCTTCCTTGTCTCCAAAGACATCTGCACAATTGGCATACTTAGTGGGCAGTTCCACCCCACCTCCACCTGGATGCTGTCTAGAGCTGAGGTTGTGGCATCACAGCATCACATGATGTATCGTGACTTTTCCCCCCTTTGCTAAACTTGGGGGTAGGCGTGGCCAGTGCATGACACATCCAGCCTGCGGGCTGTGAGTTTGACACCCCTGCTCCAGAGGCACCAAAGAGAATATAAAAGTTTGTACCTGATGTGTTTGTAAGCTGGAGAGAGAAAGGAGATTGCCCCAGTTGTCAAATCCACCAATTTGACAACTGGGGCAATTCTCAGCCAAGAAGTGCTGAGCACTATGGGTACTTGCAAGGAGGCTGTTATGTAAAAGGGCAAGAATTGTGTGAAGGTCGATTGCGAACTGCAAAAGAGTCATACACTGCACAACAGGGCCTGCCTTTAAAGATTGTCCATTTATAGTCTTCATTTCCATGGGTCTTGATAGCTTTAATGTAGGCATGTAATATATCAATATACTTATGACTGTATGACTGTAACTTGTTGCTTGTAGCCTTACAATTTATATTAATATTGATTGTTTAACCGAGGTGGCGCAGTGGTTAAGGTGCAGCACTGCAGGCTACTTCAGCTGACTGCTAGTTCAGCAGTTCAGCTGTTCAAATCTCACCGCTCAAGGTTGAACTGAGCCTTCCATCCTTCTGAGGTCGGTAAAATGAGGACCCAGATTGTTGGGGGCAATATGCTGAACTCTGTAAACCACTTAGAGAGGACTGTAAAGCACTATGAAGCGGTATATAAGTCCAAGTGCTATTGTTATTGTATCCTGATTGCTTATTTGTACGCTTTGACAATCATTAAGTGTTGTACCTCATGATTCTTAACAAATGTATCTTTTCTTTTATGTACACTGAAAGCATATGCACCAAAGACAAATTCCTTGTGTGTCCAATTACACTTGGCCAATAAAGAATTCAATTCTATTCAATTCAATTCTATTCTATTTTATCTAGATCTATGAAGTTTGGGGGTAGTCCCAGAATTGATAAAGAGTTTCTCTAGCTTCCTAGTACCCTGATTCAAAAGTTATTTTGATAGCGTAAGAAATAATTCTTGCTTTCCTCCTTCGTCTTTTGCCTGCTGGTAGTCTCTAAATCTCTTGATGAAGTTTTGGTAGTTGTCTATTATCGGGTCATTGCTTTTTATCATTGGAGTGATTCATTTTGCTGCCGACCTCTTCAGTAAGCTTAATAAAAAGTCACTCTGGTGTGGTCTGCTGTTAATCAACATTTCACACTGAGCCAGAAATTTGGTACATGGCTCCTCCATATTTCTCTGGTATGCTTCCATGGAGCACACAAGCATTGGCTGCACCACTGCTGCAGGAATGACTGCAGGCTGCTGGACATTATGCCCAACCTGCTGCAACAACTGTATTACAGCAACTTGTAAATTAATGATCATATCCACCTGCTGGTAGTTAGGCTGCTGCAAGATGTTCTGGAGTTATAGGTGCACTGTAGTCATGCTTGAAAATTTCCCTCCCCTTTATTAGGGAGTATGAGTCTGGCAAGATTGATGTCAGGCTCAAACTCAAAAAATGACAAATTGAAATCCAATTGAGTCTAATTTTTTATTGTCTGTCTGTCTGTCTGTCTGTCTGTCTGTCTGTCTGTCTGTCTGTCTGTCTGTCTGTCTGTCTGTCTGTCTGTCTATCTATCTATCTATCTATCTATCTATCTATCTATCTATCTATCTATCTATCTATCTATCTATCTATCTATCTATCTATCTATCTATCTATCTATCTAATCATCTGACTATCCTTTGGAAGGACAGATACCGAAGCTGAAGCTCAAATACTTTGGCCACCAAATGAAAAGAGAGGATCCATTGGAAAAGACCCTGATGTTGGGAAAGGTTGAAGGCAAAAGGAGAAGGGGACGGCAGAGGATGAGATAGCTAGACAGTGTCATTGACGCAGTGTACATGAGTTTAGGCCGACTCAGGGAGACAATGGAGGACAGGGAACCTGACATGCTATGGTCCATGAGGTTGCGAAAAGTCAGACACAACTTAGCGATTGAACAACAAAATTCTTGGTTTCTCTTTATTCTGAGAATGCCAGCCACAGTTGCCAGTGAAATGTCAGGAAATGTGTGGTCTACACCACAGTGACTAAACCCTGAAGCTCGACGCTGCCTAACAGATACCCACTCTGAAATTTTATACCAAGAAACAAATTTCTGTTTGAAATTTGTATTTCAGGAAGTAAAGTCATCCTTCCCACTTAATTATTGCTTTCATTCACTTACTGCAATGCTGAATAAAGTGTTATTGCATATTACCTACAGTATCATATGTGATCCTGAAGCTCTTTAACTTATTTTCAAAACCTTTGTTCTTTATTTTGTTTTCTCTGGCTTTGTTTCTTGTTTAGCAAGAGGCGCAGTGGCTCAATGGCTTAATGACGCTGGAGATGGTCTCTGCTCCAGTGATTCAAGTCCTAGCCCTGCATAGTGAGCTGAGTTCCCACCACTCTCCTCAGCTTCTGCCCACCTAACATTTCGAAAGCGTGTTCTATGTGAGTAGATAAATATGTACCACTTCAGTGGGTAGATGAGTTGGTGCTCCGTGCAGGCAGTCAGATTCTTGCTGGCTCTGAACTTTCCCGGTTGTGATGTGGCTCCAGGGAAGGGAGGGGGCCTTGAATGATGCTGCAGGAAGAGCGACTCATCTTTCTTTCTGGTGCAAAGCCAACTCGCCTTCCTTTATTCCTTTGTTCCTTCACCTTCCCAAGATGCGCGAACATTTACCAGAGTTGGTAAATTGGCAGCCAAATTACTATTCTGCAATAGCTTTGTGGTCTCCTGGCTAAGTAACAGTACCATACAACAACAACAACAACAACAACAACAACAACAACAACAAGAATGTCAATGATATTTGTGATACATTTTTAAATGTTCAGTTGATTGAATTTCATGTTTAATGAATAAAAAAGATAATAATACAATAATAATAATAAAACAACAACAATAATAATTATGAATTATGAAATTATGAAAAACTTTATAAATCTATTTTTGCTTATCCCTAGAAGTTGTGCTTCTTCCTACCACTGTTAAAACATATGTACACCTATTTGAAAAAGTGATGGGAAAAATACCAGATTATCCTCTGCTTTCCTGTCATTTGGGAAACCAATCACTCTGTTTGCATCCAACTAATATAGTTTCAAATCATGTAACGTTCAGAGAAAGTGTAACAGCAATTTAATTAACAATGTGAGAAATTGTGAAATCCCTTTGCAATCCAGCTGACCCTATGGAAACTATAATTGATTGTTGAAAGGAGAGTATATAAAAGGTCATATGAATACAGGGACAATTAGGTAACAGCTTTCAGAAATAAGTATTTGCCAATATGATGAATTTTATAGAATCATAGGGCTGGAAGGAACCTTGGAGGTCTTCTAGTCCATCCCCCTGCCCATAGCAGGAGAATTTAATATCATTACAGACAAAATCCAATCCTTTCTTGAAAATTTCCAGCAATGGTACTAGAACATTCTAAATATTCTAGACCAGGGGTTTTCAACCTTTTCCCTTTCATGGCACACAACTCATAGGCAAGACTTCAGATTTCAAAAAACAGAGGTCCTGTGGTTGCTGGGACTCTGGAGGAGAAATGGAAGTGTACCCTGGTCATGAAGACAATGTTCTGCTTGCACAGCACTATCTGTTATTTACTTGTGGCTCACTAATGCAGCATAACTGCAGATCTTTTAGCATGGTAGCTGAAAACCTTTGTTCTAGAGCAGGGGTGTCAAACTCAATTTCATTGAGGGCCACATCAGAGTTATGTTTGACCTCGGGAGATGGGTGGGTGTGACCAGGGTGGGTGTGGCCAGCTTGACTTCACTCATGTTAGGGGTGCCTATGGTAGCCCAAGCACCCTGCCAGTGAAAACAGGCTCCCGAGCTTCGTTTTCGGCTGCGACTGCCTCCTGCAAGCCTCTGCCAGTGAAAACAGAGCTCGGGAGGGGCCACACGCGGCTCTCCCAAGCTCTATTTTCACTGGTAGAGGCACCGCGGGCCAGTCCTTCGCTGTTTCGAGGGCAGCCCCGCGGGCCAGATCTAAGCACTCCGCGGACCAGATCCAGTCCGCGGGCGTTGAGTTTGGCACCCCTGTTCTAGAGTATCCAACTAGGATCAGACCATAAAACCATCATCTGCTGCTAACTGTTTTCATAAGTCTATTCCTTGGAAACATATTTATGCTTGCAGTTTTTTAGGGCATGCAAAAATTATTATTATTGTTGCTGTCAGCATCTTTGTTTTCTCCTCGCTAGAATCTAAATTAAGAAAGGATTTGCATTTGCAAATAAACACTAAATCATAGGACTAAATAAATTTTTCTTGAAATAGAGCAGGTGGCAAGCCTAGCAAGTGAACTGTTGTGTTAAAATGTCAGGTGTTCTAATATAAATGAATGTTAAAGTTTTAAATATGTTTGAATATGACATTAAACTTCCCTGCCAGTACAGATCTATTCATGCTTACACTCTAAGTCTGATATAGGAAGACATGGAACAATATAATATATAACAGAATAAATAATCAGTGTTGACTCCTTCTGAGGTGGGTAAAATGAGGACCCAGATTGTTGGGGGCAATATGCTGACTCTGTAAACCTCTTAGAGAGGGCTGTAAAAGCACTGTGAAGCTGTATATAAGTGCTATTGCTGTTGTAGACTTGGAGCAAAACAATCACATGGCTGTGTCACTTAATAACCACCTCACTCAGTGATCAAGATTTCAGTCCCAGTTCAGTTGTCAAAAGTTGAGGACTATCTGTATCAAAATGTCTAATTTCTAGATCAAATATCTATTATTTGAAGTTGCAGTTCTGTATACGATTATGTATATATCGTGTAAAAGTTTGCATTGGAAGAGTTTTCTTACAAAATGCTTCATATATCAAGAATGGATTATATGGTTCCTTTTCTGTTCAGCATATATATAAGTAAACCTTACATTCTGCAAAAAGATAAAACCATAAAAGTTGCAAAGTCTGCAAGATTTTTTGTTCTCAACTGCATGCTTGATTCCCTCCAACCCATTGTTCCATAACAAGTCACAAGTTACAAGTAAAGAAAAAAAGCCAATTGAAATTTTATCCATTATCACACACTTAACTTGGCATAAAAGTGTGACAGCTGCTTTTAGATTTTGAGTCAGTAAGTGAATGGTTTATGGGGATTTTTAAACTTTTAACTATTTGCTAGGTTCTTTGTGTCTTTCATAATTGACATGGTAGTTAAAACAATATAATGTATTTACATTTTGAACAAGTCAAAATGTATGCAAAAAAGGCATCTTAAAAATCTCAGGATCGATGAATATTATTGTACTGATAAGTACAAGTTTATAGAGTTTAAGTCAATTGCATATTTGCACACAAACAAAGGGTGTTGAACTTTTTCAGAAATATAGAATGTTTCAGTTCTGCCAAAATAATATAGCATCACTGCTTCTGCTTTAAAAGCAAAGCCTTATCATGCTCTAGTCTAGCACATGAAAAATAAAACCTGTAAATCTGTCTAAGGACATACCGTATTTTTCGGAGTATAAGACACATTCCCCCCCAAAAAGTGGGTGGAAATGTCTGTGCGTCTTATACAATGAACGTTGCCAAAGCCCCGCCCATTGCCACTGCCACCTATTGCTGCCTCCACGCGCCCCATTTTCAGCCTCCGCGCATCCCATTTTTGGGCTCTGTGCATCCCATTTTTGGCCTGTTCCAGGTGGCGGGGATAGGCGCCGTTCCCCACCACCTGGAATGGGCTGAAAATGGGATGCACGGAGGCTGAAAATGGGGCACATGGAGGCTAAAAATGGGATGCACGGAGGCCAAAAATGAGGCACGTTAGTGGCAATGGCTGGCGGCGGTGATCCCTGCAGCCTGGAACAGCTGATAGGTATTCTGGGACGGCGATCCAACCGCCAATTTAGCTTGTGCTAAATCAGGCTATGCTGAAACTGACCATGCTGTTTGCTGCAAGGAGGCAAATTGCTGGGAGGCAGAGACACACATCTTGTTTTCCTCCCCAAAAGCTAGATGCGTCTTATAGTCCGAAAAATACGGTATATAGGAGGATATGGGGGCAAAGTACATTGTTTTTTTAAAGCAAACTATGGTATTGTTTGAGACTTTAGGTACTAAAGGATAAATATAAACCCATTATTAGAACAGATTACAAATCCAGAACAATCGATTTAAAATAATGCATTCACTGGATCCTATACTGTCTTTAAATTCAGTAAGATTGATTGAGTTTTGAGGGGAGGGCGCGAACTCCAGCCCGAAGCGGCAGGAAGCGAAGGCTGCCTTACGTGCAGCAAAGGCAGATACAGGGCCGCTTTGCTCCTGCACTCTCCGGTGACCCTCCTCCTCCCCCACTCGTGATCCCCTGTGGCTGAGCCAGGAGCATGCGCACATGTGGGGAGACCCTCTTCAAGCGAGCACCAAAGCTCAGGAAAGGCGTGTGCGGGGTGGGCAGCAGCTCACTTAAGGAGGGTCTCCCTGCACGGGCGCAGGCTCCTCACTCAGCCACAGCCGGCCAGGGCATCACAAGAGGAGGAAGTGGAGGAGGAGGGTCGCCGGAGAGCCCCTGGGGGTGGGGGATGACATGGCAAGGCGATGGCCGGAGCATTAGCTCAGGAGAGAAGCCACATCCTGTTGCGTCCTGTTAAGATCCTTCTTAAGCGAGCAGCCGCCCACCCCGCGCGCACCTTTCCTGAGCTTTGGCGCGCGTTTGAGGAGATCTCCCCATGTGTGCGCACCTCCCAGCTCAGTCACAGCCAGCCAGAGGGTCATGAGAGGAGGAGGGGGAGGAGAGTGCAGGAGCGAAGCAGCCCTGTACCTGCCTTCGTACCACATTTTTGCATAAGGGCTGGAGTCCAAAAAAGAAATAAGAGGCGAGGGGTGGCGCCAACCCATTAAGGGACAGGGAGCCGTGGCAGAGGGCCCAAAGAGCCACATGTGGCTCCAGAGCCGCGGGTTGCTGACCTCTGGTCTATTCCCTTCCATTTCAGCGGGAAGTGGCAACAACTGAATCCAGAATTTTACATGCATTTGAATGAAATTATTAACAGCATTACTAGCCATAGCTGTATGCTGAAAAAAACTGTTTATTCCAACAGCGATTGTCAAGAGCCAAGGAAATCAGGAAATCCAGGCAGTTCAAATGAATATAAAGTTTTATTGCAAGCTTAAACTCTCTACAACAGGGGTGTCAAACCTGCGTCGTCACAGCAACGTCACATGAGGTATTGGGACTTTCCCCCCTTCGCTAAACTGGGCGTGGGCGTGGCCAGCACATGACGCATGTGGCCCACGGGCCGCAAGTTTGACTGCCCTGCTCTACAAGAATCGGAACTACTAACAGTCAAAGCAAATTGGTGGTGGATAAGAGCCAATAGAATTCAAGGTTGGTCAGACTTAGATCTCTTGTGGGCATGAAGGCATTTGAGACTGATGACACTTTTGACCCCTCCCTTGGGCTCATCCTACAGCAGTCTTTGTTCATCATGAAAGAATATCCAAAATAATGAAAAATGGCACAGCAGTTATGATAGTATTTTGTTAATACAGCACTATTGATGTACATGGTGATTTATATAAAAAACTTGTACCTCAAGAAACTTCTAACCTAAAATTAATAAATTTACTAAGTTTACAAAAGAAAAGCAATGCTAGGACTAATACTGCAGGTTCAAAAGCTGTACCTATTGCCATATGTTGGGTGGTAAATAACTGTGACTGGATGATTCCCAGGAGAAGAATGAAGTCATCAGTTAAATAATAAGTTTGACAACAGTTCTTCAGAGTATACAACGTAAGGTACAATATGGCACTCACTGGTGGTTAAAAAAAATCTGTCAAATGTGTGGATGAGCTTTTGGCAAAGAACTTATTTTTGCTTGCTGGAGAGTTCATAATACAATAACTCATAGCAGATGTGATTTAAACCACAAATGTTTTGCAGATATTTAACCATTGAAAGGCTTCTTTAAGGGATAAGTAAGTTTATTGAGACATCTTGCCTTCACAAAAAAGGGAAATGAGGACAGTGTACAGTGATCCTAGCATTTCTGAGATTGTGTATATTCTGTATAATTGCACAGGAGCAGTGTGTGTGTGTGTGTGTGTGTGTGTGTGTGTGTGTGTCATCAAGCAGAGATACAAGATAGGCAGAAGCTGCAGCTATGAACCGCCCAATTTGCATCTGCCAGTTTAAGACAGTTAAGCTCACTGCTGCAGTTCATGGCACTCCTATGTAATCATTGTCATAATTTCCCAAACTATCGGAACCCATCCTAAAACGGTGTGCAGTTATCCTCACCAAAGGTGCCTTAAACTTCTGATTACTTAATCAGTGCTTCTGGTAGGTGACTTGCATGACATTGTAAAAATAAGAATGAGCTAGTACCTGTTTTCATCCTTTCCTCCTTATTACACCCTTTTGTAAGAGCCACGGTGGCACAGTGGTTAGAGTGCAGTACTGCAGACTATTTCTGCTGATCACCGGCTGCCAGCAGGTGACTCAGCCTTCCATCCTTCCAAGGAAAATGGTAAAATGAGGACCCAGATTGTTGGGGGCAATATGCTGACTCTGTAAACCGCTTAGAGAGAGCTGTAAAAGCACTACGAAGCGGTATATAAGTCTAAGTGCTATTGCTATTGCTATTGTTCTGTGGAAGCCCCATGAGAGATAATATAGGAGATTGGCACTTGTAGGGAGTGGAAGAACTAAAGAGCTGAAAGGCAGAAATTAATAAGAAAACGATGCAGCTTGCAGAACTAAAATTTTGCAATTCATGTGGAATCTGAAGTAAATTAGCTTAGTCATCTGATACCTTCCACATTGTGGGAACACTGTGGCACTAATCTGGGATTGATACCAAAAATCCATGTAGACAATGAAGCATAGTTTCTGCAGAGTTGTAGGAAAGTTAGTAAACGTTCCTCCTGTCAACTCCAGCAGTGCTGAGATATTCCCTGGATATGTCAATGTATCAGAATTTTAGGAAATAACAATGAGAGGTTTCTTGATTCATTCTCTTCTTGCTTTCCCCCAATCCAGGTGTCTTAAACTAGAGGGGAGACATCTGTTATGAATATTTATTTATTACTTTGGTATCCTGCCTCCATCCAAATCAGTTTTCTTGGAACTTATCTATCATCTTGATGGTCCCCATTTCTGTTTCCTTTTCTTCCATTTCACACTATATAGGAACATTAAAGTAGGGACAGGTAAAAAAAATTAAGCCAGAATCCCTCAGGCAAATGTTCCTTTCTACTTGTTGAGTAAAAACTTACAATGTTCTGTATTATGCTATAGATCTGACAGAATGTTCATATTTTATTTTGTTGACATGTTCATGTATTGAAAACTCAATCTTCTATTCTGGAATTATTTTTTTATTTAACATGGGACGTTTTTTTTCTTTTTTCTTTTTGCAAAAATGGTTGTGAGAAAGATCTGGGCATTCTGGTAAATGATAGGTTAAGAATGAGTCAGCAGTGTGTTGCTGCCGCCAAGAGAGCCAAAGCAGTCTTTAACTGCATCAAAGAAATATGTATGGTCTTGAGATCATGAGAACTGATAGTTTTATTGGTCAGACCACACCAGTTTTGGTCTCCACCATAAAGCAGGATGTTGAAGAACTGGAAATAATGCAGAAAAGAGCAACAAATATGGTGAAGGGTTTGAAGGCTAAATTCTATAAAGAACATATGTTTAGCCAAAAGAGAAGACTAAAGGGAGACATGGCAGCAATGTTCCAATATTTGATGGGGTGTTATTAGAAAGTGGGTGTGAATTTATTTTCCATGTTGCCTGAGGATCGGATAACAACTAACAAATTCATGTTATTGTTATTAAAATGAATATTGTGTTTTAAAAGGCATTCCAGTGTTAATCCTAACTAAATATTTTTTCCAGATAAATTATTGAAGAAATTTATATGGGAAAATGGCTCACCAAGGATTTTCACAAATATTAATAGGTATATAGTCTATAAGCTACATTCATTGGAATTAACATGTTATCATCCTTTGTGAACTTTATTGGATGCCCCAAATAATTTTTTATATATTTTTCCATTAAAGTTCTGGCAATTACCTGGATCAACATATAGTAGAAAGGGGGGTGTTCCATTTTTTGGATGGTGTACAGGTAGATATGTTTGGGCCCTGTAGGTGGCAGATTGGATTTTGATTTTTGAGACACATTAATATTTAACTCTGGAAGAATTCTACTTTAAAAATAAGTAGCAAAATGTTTTATAAGGTAAGGGTTCCCCCGCATATGCGTGCTAGTCGTTTCCTGCTCTAGGGGGTGGTGCTCATCTCCGTTTCTAAGCCGAAGAGCCAGCGCTGTCTGAAGATGTCTCTGTGGTCATGTGGCCATCATGACTCAATGCCGAAGGCGCACAGAGCGCTGTTACCTTCCCACCAAAGTGGTCCCTATTTTTCTACTTGCATTTTTTACGTGCTTTCGAACTGCTAGGTTGGCAGAAGCTGGGACAAGTAACGGGAGCTCACTCCGTTACGCGGTGTTAGGGATTCAAACTGCTGAATTGCCGACCTTCTGATCGACAAGCTCAGCGTCTTAGACACTGAGCCACCGTGTTCCCTTAAAAATGTTTTATAGGAAACTATTAATGGAATCACTTTAAATCTCTGATTTTGAAATAATTATTTTTACAATTTTTTTAACTTCAAATAGAATTTTGCTACCCTTAACTCACAACAGTGGCATTATACTCAACTCAAGCAATGTCTTGATAGTTCAATATAGGTAGTCCTCAAATTATGACGCTTAACAATTGTTAGAAGTTACAGTGGCCTTGAATAGCATGCTTTTACAGGTAGTCCTTGACTTACAATTGAACCCAGAATTTATGTTGCTAAATGAGAAATTTGTTAAATGAGTTTTGCCCCATTTTACGACTTTTCTTGCCAAATTTGTTAAGTGAATCACTGCAGTTGTTAAGTTAGTAACACAGTTGTTAAGTGAATCTGGCTTCCTCATTGACTGTGCTTGTCAGACGATCGCAAAAGGGGATCACATGATTCCAAGATGCTGCAACCATCATAAATATGAGTCAGTTGCCAAGCATCTGAATTTTAATCATATGACCATGGGAATGCTGCAGCGGTCGTAAGTGTGAAAAACTCCTAGGTCACTTTTTTCAGTGCCATTGTATCTTGAAATGGTCACAAAAATTGAACTGTTGTAAGTCAAGGGCTACCTGAACTTCCAATCATTGTAAAATGTTGCATGCGCACACAGACACACACCACCACCATCATCATGTGATTGCCATCTGGGCACTTTTGCACTTAACAACCAGTTGCTAAGTGTCCTGCAATCATGTATTAAATTTGGTGTAAAATCAAAACCAGAAGCACACACAGATGACAGATTCAGCTGGATTCAATTAACTTCTTTATAAACATTATATATATATATATATATATATATATATATATATATATATATATATATATATATATATATATATATATATATATATATATATATATATATATATATATATATATATATATATATATATATTTACAATACCACAAGTAGAATTATTCTTCAATCAGTTACAGGTAAACACAAGCAGGAGAGTTAGTTTCATTACAGCAAAGTTCAGAGTGGAAGAGTACAGAGTGAAGACTGGAGCCACACCCAGCCTTAAGCTTAAATTTCAATTTCGATTCTCTGCACAGACTCAGAAGTGTTTAACTCCCATTGGCTGATTCAGTTGCTATGCCTATTCATTGGCTGACCTTGTTAACATGGGCTCTCCCAGTTCATGAATATTCTAACAATGTGATCACCTTTTGAAATCTTCTCTGTTGGTTTCCCCAGACGGTCAACGCTTTCCACTTGGATTCCTTAATGCTTGAATGGAGAAAAACACACACAGCTTCCCAGATTCTTCCCAAGCTACCTGAGGCAGCCTGTGCTCTTTATATTACTGTTGCCTTTCCACTCTGGCGCCTGCCGAAATCCAAGAACGCTGAACTTCCATGCTGTTTCTTCACTTCTCTTTGTTCTCAAACTCACCTCTGCTTTGTCTTTTATACAGACACAAATATTCTCCTCCTCCACATTCCTAAGCAGATTCCTAGAAGGAGCAGGCAGCACCAAGTAGATCAACATTGGCTTCGGCAGGAATCTGTGCAGGAATAGGGAGGAAAGTGTTTGTGCATATGAGTTTGAGACTGAGCAAGAAGAGCAGAATTGGGGGGGGGGAGGAGACCAGCCAGAGGGCAAAGAGAAAAAGACAGGAGGAAAAATAATGTACAGTAGTACATTTACCTGTTCTTTTTTATTTTCTCTATTGTGCTTTTAATTTCTATTAAAATTCTTCTTATTCATTTTCTGTACTTTGCAAAAATATTGCTTACCCAGAAAAAATACATATATACTTATGTATGTATATATTTTGAAGGGTTGAAGACAGTGGTGGGATTCAATTTTTTTTACTACCGGTTCTGTGGGCGTGGCTTGGTGGGTGTGGCGTGGCGTGGCAGGGGAAGGATACTGTAAAATCTTCATTCCCACCCCACTCCAGGGAAAGGTTACTGCAAAATCCCCATTTCCTCCCGATCAGCTGGGACTCGGGAGGCAGATAATTGATGGGGGCGGGGCCAATCAGGGGTGGTATTTATTGGTTCTCCAAACTACTAAAAATTTCCACTTCCGGTTCTCCGGACTACTCAAAATTTCCGCTACCGGTTCTCCAGAACTGGTCAGAACCTGCTGAAACCCACCTCTGGTTGGAGATGACCAGACCAGAAACAATGGCATTGTTTGTGGGTTTGAAGCTTGAAGCTTGTGGAATACAGGTTTAGCCAATAATTCATCAAACATCAGAATAGAGCTGGAAGGGACCTTGGAGGTCTTCTAGTCCATCCCACTGCTCAAGCAGGAGATCCTATACCCGTGATGGCGAACCTATGGCACGGGTGCCACAAGTGGCACGCGGAGCCATATCAGTGGGCACGCGAGCTCATGTCCGGTGCGCATGTGCGCACCGGCCGGCTGATTTTCGGGCCTTCTGGGCCCACTGGGAGTCAGGAAACAGGCTGTTTCCAGCCTCCAGAGGGGATGGGGAAGGCCATTTTCACCCTCTCCAGGCTCCTAGAAGCCTGGAGAGAGCAAAAAATGGGCGTGCCATTGCATGCTGGGAGTGGGGGGGTCATACGCGCATGCGCGGGGGTGCATGAAATTATGGGTGTGGGCACCCACACACGTGATCCCACGCATCCCCCCCCCTTTTTGGCACGCGAATCAAAAAAGGTTCGCCATCACTGTCCTATACCATTTCAGAGAAGTGACTGTCCAGCCTCTTTCTTAAAAACCTCCAGTGATGAAGCACCCACAACATCTGAAGGCAAGCTGTTAATTGCTCAGTCGGCCTTTGCAAAAAGGCCAAAACTTTATTCATGGTATCTAAATGGCCACAAAATAGAGCAGGTAACCACCTTTAAATACCTGGGGGTGGTCATTCAGGCCAATGGTTCAAGAAAAGCACATGGAGAATATGCGGTTGCCTTGGGCCAAAGATGAGCGAGCGCCATCCTTAAATTTTTCCGCACAAAGGGAGAATATTATGTCCCTGCAGCAATTAAGCTTTTTCTGGCCAAGTCACCAGCGCAGCTTCTTTATGGGATCTTGCTTGGACTGTCAGCTTCGTGTTTTACACCATTAGAAATAGTTCAATCCAAATTCATTAGATCAATTCTCCAGATGCCACGTTGTGTCTCAAATGCACTTCTGCGCCTGGAGACAGGATTCACAAAAGTTGAAGCAAGAATCTGTATAAGCGTCCTTAAATCTCTGGCTAAAGCTTAACTTCTTTTCGCAAGGTCTTGCTCCATTAATCCTCCAAGACGAATTTCTTCATCATGGATCAAGGCTGTCGAGTCCAACCTTGCCAAACTAGGCTTCTCCCCAGCTTCAATATTCAAGATGGACTACGATCTAGCAAGACAAACCTTGTGACAAATGCTTGAGGACATTGAGAGGCAGGCGGACTTAGGGAAAGCTCCGCTGTTACTGACTCCAGATGCCATTACATGTGTTGCTGCTCCTGCCAGCTTGCAGTTGGAGAACGAATATTGTAAAATTCTGTCAAGAAAACCAAATAGTTACTCACAATCAGGACAATGCTAAATTGATATTTGGAGCATGAGTACTCCATATTTGAAGTATCCAATCAGCTACTAAGAAGAGCAAACAACAAGTATGAGTACAATTGGTATTTACAGTATAACTGGATTAAAGTTGGAAGGATATTCACTTATTGATGTACCTAGAGGCAAAGGGAAACCACTGCAGCAAAAATATATTGAATGACAAAACCATAAACCAGAGTACCCTAATGAAAATAATGTCCATTGGATCCCCAAAAGTCAGAAGTGACTGAACAGCTAAAGAACAACTTAGAAATGGTAGAAATGTTTTTGGGAAACTGCTTTGGACCTTAGATGAGCACAGAATCTCTCTGTTCTTTGTTAAAGTGCACATTTCCTCCCATAATTCCATGAAAATCCCAATGAAGATGCTTCTAACTTTAATGAAATCAAGTCATTAAAACATTGTGTCTTTAATGTGAGTCTTAAAGCAATAGAATCATGTTTTGGCTTTGTTAATTCATACTCTTTACAATTTACAGTTGTATTTGAACTCTTCCATAACACATGATCATTACCATGGCTTTGATCAATCAGGATTTTCATTTAGAAAGACAAGAGACAATGCACAGTATTTTTCCAATCTTAGTCTTACCCACAAGATGTGCAATTTTTCCTTCCAACAATAAGAACAGTGTAGGTCAGTTTCTACACATTTTTGTCTGTAATGTCTAATGTGGGAAAGACCTTGGGAGCTACAAAGGCATGCTACAAGGGAATGGTCAGATAAGAGACAGCATAGTTTACAGCTGGATAGTGGGCAGGGCAAGAAGCTCAGAAGAGATCATGTCCCATTTCTTAGACTGTATATGAGACTGGGGGGGAGGAGAGGAGATTTTGACCTTCAGACTTGCAAGGTTAATGTCAACCTTATTAGGCAGACCAGACAGGAAACATGACCAGATGAGTCAATTCTGCTTTTTTTAAAAAGCTAAATTAACAGAATCTTACAAGTGTGAAAGTATAACCCCCACTATCTCCACACAGTATGTCACAAATGCAACCACACCTCAGTTTTATTCCAAGCAAGTTTAAGCCATTTTTGGGAAACTGGAATTTCTAATCTAGATGCTACTTTGCAATCCAAGTATATTGTTCCCCACATCTCACCAAATGGAGGTGTTACTAATATGTATTCAAGAATAGGGAAATGGTTGATAGTAAAATTATGTTTAAATAATTGTGAATTTTATTACACAACTTCCATGACATCATGAATGGTTAAAATGAGATGTTTCTCCATAATAACACCAATTTTATAGAATGGACTTTCTTTAAATATTAGATTCTCCTCTACTGTACCAGCCTTCTGGAAAGCAGGAAAAAAGCAATGATCCCTAGGGCTTTAAGTGATCGATTGTTATCTTAGATTGAATGCTTGGTATGACTTTTATTAGGGTTTTTTAAATGTGATGTTTATCCTCCTTTATATACTGCTATTATGGATATTTTAATCTGGATTTTTATAGACCATCATGAGTCAATGTTGATTCAGCAGCATATAAATTTAATAAATAAATAGCACAATATATTTTTAATGAATGGAGTTGTAAACCCCAAGTCCAAAAATGATACAGTAAAATCCAGTCAAGTCCAATTAATTCATATATATATCTGGAATGTATTGCCTCCTTTCTCTGTGCTGCTAAGACACCCCTCCACTGCTTCTCCAGGTGCACATTCCATCACAGGAGTTTACTTCTACATAAATGTATTTGAGTTTATTTGCTTAGTGCAGTAGTCACCAACCAGTGGTCTGTGAGAAAATTTTTAGTGGTCCACAGAGAAATCTTTGCATTTCTGTTGAGGAGCCTGGCCGAAGTTCCCGCGCTGCTTGCGCTTCAGCACTTTGACTCCCAGGGACAGGATGGTGTCCTTCAGGCAGTTAACTTGGCTGCCTGTTAGCGGAGAGAAGCACCCGGGGTCAACCCTAGCTTTGCTGTCCATTGTAGCTAGAAATCCCAAATGTGTCCGAGAATGACTGTTTCTCTTGTAGCCAGCCCAGACGCTAGATCTTCCCCCTGCAAACTCTCGTCTCTCGAGGAGCGCTCGCTGAATTGGCGCGGGAAACTTTGGCCGGGCTCCTCGAGAGACAAGTGTCTGCAGGGGGGTGGGATCTAGCGTCCACAATGGACAGCAAAGCTAGGGTTGACTCCAGCTGCTTCTCTCTGCTGTAGTGCTTCCCGGACACGGTTTACCACTCCAAGCCCCAAGCGGTAAGAGACGAGGGCTGCCTCAGCACCACCAGCTGGCGCAAATATACCACGGCAAAGGTGGAATGCTGATGCCGCGCAAATGCAAGTAGCACTTCGCTCCCACACCTTCCAGCCATCACCACTGCCACTTTGGCCTGCTTGAACCCCCCCCCCCCCCGCCACAACAGCACCATTACCTCGTTCCGGCGGCAAGGGCTGTGCTCCTTTTTGCACATTGCACCACCTGCAAAGTTGCACATTGCACGTGCCACCTCCTATGGTGGAGATTTCCAGCCCTACCACGGGCCGGTCCCATATTCCAGAGCTGTAGTAGTCATAGGCAGTGGCAGGCTGGTGCACCCAGGTGGAGGAGCTGCTCCAGGATGACCAAAGGGCCAGTCCTGTGATTACTACAGCTCTGGAATATGGGACTGACTTTCCCCCCAACACCAGCAAGCCACTGTCAGTCTGCCCGTCTTCGTTTTCCTTCACTCAGATTGACCAAGCTTCTTGAGAGAAAGAACACAAAAGAGGTTTCCAGGCTCTGTGCCTGGACCAGGCACTTTCTCTTGGGCTTCCCACCTGGAGGCCTTGCAGAAGCAGACAGGTAGGCCTGAAAGGCGGCTGAGCCTCCCCCCCCAGTAGTCCACAGGATTTAAAATTATGAATTTGGTGATCCCTGAGGTCCAAAAGGTTGGAGACCCCTGGCTTAGTGTATATTAACACTATTAAATATTATTCAGGAGCTATGTGAATCACTTTTAATTTCCAATTTTTCATTAGCACCCAGGATAAGCCATCAGGTATGAGATTTAGTTCTAAAGAACAGTGTGCTTTTTAAGTAAACACCATTGTAAAGAAAAAAAATCCAAAATATTTTGTTAGCTAAATTTATTTTGTAGAGAAAAGCAGCAAAAGGGGTCAGAGTTTGCTGTTAGTGTATACTACTGTTTGTTTCATCAGAAAAATTAAATGTATCTTTTGTAGTTGCCAAGTGCAATCCACACTATAGTTGGAAGACCATGAGTTCTAGTCCTGCCTTAGGCACAAAGCCAGCTGAGTGACTTTGTGGTAGTCACTTTCTCAACTCTAAGAAGTCAAGGGCAAACTATTTTTGAAAATCATGCCAAGAAAAATGTAGGGACAAGTCCAGGGATTTTCCAGGAGTCATGATTAACTTCAAAGCAAACACACACACACACACACACACACACACACACACACACACACACACACACACACACAGAGAGAGAGAGAGAGAGAGAGAGAGGGAGGGAGGGAGGGAGGGAGGGAGGGAGAGAGAGAACTATGCACTGACTCAAGTGTTTTAGTATAACATGAACTATTGTGTTTTATGATCTATGTTTCATTATTCAATCAAAATCAAATGTTCTCCTTATACATCATTTCTTCCTTTCTTCATGGCTCCTAATTTTTAGAATTTTGATCACTTACTAGACTAATTAACATAATGATGTGTGTTTGACTCCTGTCAGCCTACAGTAAAAATGTCAGGGTTCCAAGTAATACACCCATAGCAAACATAACTCTGAGGCAGGTAGATTCCTCAAAGAAAAGTTTTATTTGGATATATCATATTGGCACAGACTGGTGAAAACTGATTCTGAATGTTCCCACGGTTTTCACCTAATTAAAAATAAGTTTTCTCCCTTCCCCAAACAATCAGTCAATGGTCCAGTTAAGGTGTCGTCCGGTTGCCTGGTAACTTCACTCCTCCTCTCTCCGACCACCTGTGGGAATGTTCTTGGTTCCCAGGAGAAAGTATTTTGTTATGGCTACACACCCCAACGATCTCTATTCCCCCCTCCCTATTCCCCCAGCTCCAGTATGGGCAACACTGAAGCATCAAAATGGGCTCGGTCAGGTCAGCTTCAGGATTGACAAAAAAGAAGTATTAATTTTTAATACTTCGTAATACTGATAAGTATTGAGATGTAGCAGAGTTGGCTTTTTCTTGGTACAGTTCTTCAGTCTCTGTTCTCCGTTGCTTTTCTAAGTAAAGAATGAAGTTTTTGAATCCTTCACAATTGTGAAATAATGACACAAAGTATTTACTGAGAATTTTCATGGAGAGACTAGGCAATCTTTGCAATAAAGTGAAGATAACAAGACATTCATAAAGATAATACAATTATCCCATTAATTTCCATCCCCAATACTCAGTGTGTCCAACATTGTACTATAGAGTTAGTTCTTTAGAAGTGAACTAGAGTTATATGATGTATTAAACAATGAAATGATTGCTGTCTGTCATGTATATTTTAATGGAAGAAAGGAAGAATCTTCTGCTAAGACACACAAAAAAGCATATATTCTTTCCTTTGAGAACTTTCTCCATCTGTGACACAGTTTATAATAAGCTTTGCAGCTTATGGGTTCTATTTTGAGGCAGCCTTTCAAGAGTGGGAAAAGCTGGAGAATTCTACTACTGGCAAATGGTTGCTTCTGATACACAAAATGTGTGATAATACAAGAAGCAGAGTAAGATGCTATTGGAAGCACCCTGATCTAATTACAGTGCCCAAGAGAGTAAAACAGGATATATTTCAGCTCAATAGTCATATACATTTCTTTATTAAATGTCTGGAGGGAATAGATTAATAGGCCTGGCAAAGTTTTTTTCTATTTTGCTTTAATGCAGATGATGCTGTCACCTTGTCATTGACTCTGATTGGAGTCAGGAGAGCTCTTGAGGCCATCATTGCCAAGAGAAGCAGCTAATTATTAACAGTCATAAAACAAAAAAAATCAAATCCCCCCCCAACAGGACTAAGATCCATAAATGGCACATAGACAGCCACAAACAAGCTAAATACTTAAACTTTATAAGAGTTGTTTTCCAAGCTTCATGAAGAGAAATGTTTTGTTGCAAAATCAACCACAGAATTATTATATGAAGCGTATATAATAGGATCTTATTCCAGCTCTGCTACCTTGAAGTTTTTTTCTTTTTCAGTCCTCCAGATGCATTCCTAATGCACTTCCAAAACTAGAATCAGATTGCCCAAAATTGAATCCAATGTTTGGTTAACTATCTTGACTGTCTGGCTGAGGCTTAACTTTGCACCAGTTGTGTTGCCTCTACTAATATCATCTGATAACTTTAGAGTTACACAGTGGAAAAACCATCAAAGCAAACTGAATTTATATAGCCTTTTACCCATGTATCGTTTGCATCTGTGATCAGAGAAGATGAAAGAGGTTATAAAACAAAAGGATCTGGAACATAGAATTTCAGAACAATTTAAGTGAAAAGTTAAGTTTTGTCAGCCTCTTAAACAATTGCAGACAATTGCTCCAGCAGCTTGCTTCTATAGATTTTATTGATCCCAGTTATAGATGGGCATTATTTACACCTCAAATTTCTTAGCCCATGTGATCCGGTAAGATTGAATCAGCAATCTCTTCTGCTGTGAATTTTACTTTACTGAACTAATTCTACTTTCCTGTAAATTTCACTGAGATGAGTTTTACATTTATCTTATCTTACAAATAACTCCTAAGATTATAGTTTCAAAAATTTGTTCCCTAGTGACAAGGTCTCATCACAACTTGTGGGACAGGACTGCCTGAAACAAGAGACCTGAATTGAGCTTGGAAGTGTAAATTTATACTGATTACTATTAGTGTATTACCATTCTATTTTTTAATAAACAATGTTTTAATGATTTGCTCTGGTTTTTGATTGTAATAAGCATTGACTTGATTTGAACGTTGTAATTATATTCTTGTCTAACATAATAAAGTTTGGACTTCATTATGGCATTATTCATGGGTTTAGTTTAGCTGGTTGGGATCCTTCAAATAATAATCTGGCTTATATGATTTTGTCTCAATATGGTAACAATAGGCCAATATGTGATCACTAATTTAGCAAATCATGGTTAAGAATTACATGTGAACCTAGCTATTGTGATTCCAGCAAGACTCAGATAAAGATCTGGAAATGAACGTTCCTCTTCTAACCTGAAGCTCCTCTACTGTGTAGCTACTTGCAGTTTAAGTTGGGTAAGAAAGCAATTACCTACAGTCACTGCTCTCAGAGTGGAAACAGATTGTCCACTGGTATGCATAGAGATGGAATAAGAAAGGGTGATAAGCTTTGCTGTGACAATTAAATTGCAGACCTTGTCTGTGAAGAAATTTATTGGTTTATTAGAAACAGTTTAGTTTACCCAACAAGCAAGGCAGGGACTGGCTTTAAGAAGACTCTGGATAATTTTTCCTTCAATTAGCCTGTTGGTTCATTGCTGTGCCTTGACAGTTACCTGGCAGAAGTGATCTATGCAACCCTGATTGGTAGTGCTTAACATTTTTTAATTGCCACATTGCTCAAGAATGGTAGCACATCATGGACACTGTGAAAAATTAAATGGACTTCTTATCCCTGACTACCAGTGCTACTTGAAACACTAAATTGTAACTGATTTTTCAAAACTATACTGCTGTGGGTAGTTGTGAAAGATTTTGCCAGGTTGTTAGGACTCCTACAGTTTCTCAAGGATCCTAAGAGCTGATAATGCCCTGCATTGTTAGTTACTATGAAAATATGAATCTGAAATCCTGATCCAATTGGTGGAATTACCTATCAGTTTTGGTTAAGCGAAATGAGCAAGGGCAGCAGGTTAGAAATGAAAAAATGCATGTAACACATTAGAGGATATAACATGACTTGAACATAGAGTGCACAAATAGCTATTGGAACACAATTCTAACATTTTGAAATTTTACTGGCATTCAGTTCTAAAAAGAAAAAAAAATCTGATTGTCTCAGGCTTTCCAGGCACATGTACATGCCTGTACTAAATATATTCTTTGTTTATATCCTTTTTATACAGTTTGCTGTGTGAAGCCCCAGTATTCCATCTGTATCTCCTAACATAAGAGGCATGAAAGTTTGACAGGCATCCAAGAACATTGTACATCCAGCTGCCTGGCTTATGTCCTAAATTGTTCTTGCTGCTTATGTTTCGTGTGTGGTAAAATATATATGAACTGGAGAGAATTCTAGCCAACCTCTCTCCTCCACCACTCCCCCTTTTTGTTTTAATTTTAATAATTGCATGATCTTCAAATATTATCATTTGCCTAACTATAATTTGTTGACTAAGCCACAGTTCAAATGTTACATATATCTTGCTGTCATGAGAATTGCATATCAAAATGACTAAATTCATACCAGCATGTTAGGCTAACAAACCATATTATGTTTAATATTGGTGTGAATCCAGCATTGTGGTCTAGTGTATAAGCCAGCTGTGACTACTAATTAGCTATTGGTATAACCAGTGGTGGGTTCCTACCCGTGCGGTGTGGAGCGCAGCTCCGGTAGGAGTCCGGCGATGATGTCATTTTCTGGCGCTTCTACGCGTCCTGAGCTGTCGGGAAAAAGCCCTCCCACCTGCCGTTGTGTGAATACTGACCTTTATTCTTCCTCCGAAGCACACTGAGAAGCTCCTCAGCTGTGTTTCGGCTTGTAATGTCGTCCTAAGCATGCGCGGAAGTGAAATCGCCCGATGGAATGCAAGCTCACGATGCGCACCGGTAGCAAAAATAACCGGAACCCTCCGCTGGGTATAACCCATTGTTCAGTGCAGTTTTTTAACATATAGTGTTGAAGTATGTTGATGCCCTTTTGTTTTTTCAGTAACTGGGAGACTCTGAGTTTTTAGTTCCCCCTTAGAATCAAAGCCAGCTTGATGACCTTGAGGCAAACACTCTTTCTCAGCCCTAGGAAGCAGGCAATGACAAATCACCTCTGAAACCTTGCCAAGGAAACTGCAGGTACTTGTCCAGGCAGTTGTCAGGATTCACCATTGACTCAAAGATCTTCACACATGTTGCTTACCTGTTCAAAGTTATCCTTCTTCTAGAATTGTTCTTACTACAAACATACCTCAACTTACAACCATTTGTTTAGCGACTGTTCAAACTTACAACGGCACTGAAAAAAATGATTTACAACTGGTACTCGCATCCTCATGGTCACGTGATCAAAAATTTGGGCACTTGGCAGTGGGCATGTATTCATGACAGTTGAACATCCCAGGGTCATGTGATTGCCATTTGCAACCTTCCCAGCTGACTTCCGACAAAGTTAATGGGGGAAGCCAGATTCATTTAACGACTGCATAATTCACTTAACTACAATGATTCACTTAATAATCATAGCAAAAAGGTCATAGAAATGGGTGTGACTCACTTAACAACTACCTTGCTTAGCAACGAACATTCTGGTCCCAATTGTGGTTGTAAGTCAAGGACTACCTGTATTGTTTTGCCTATAGTTTTCTTAAAACATATGGTCTATTTTAATTGTCTTATCTTAAACACATTGCTTCTAAAGCGAATGCTTTGATTTTTGCAAATGTTGTGCATAGAGTTAGCTGCCTGGTTCACATATCATGATATACTAAAATATGGTTTACTGTTTGTAATATTGTATGCTATATAAATCTAGATAATGTGGTTTATTAACCATGGTTTGTGGTTTAGTGTGTTGTGCAAACCCAGTAAACAATTTATTTGAACTAGGCTTAAGTAGATGATGGTATCACACGATATAGATAACCAAACCATGGCCCAAGGTTTAGGTCTCTTACAATTATTTATTTTCTTTTATCTGTTGAACCCTAGAATTAGATCCTATATTGATTTTTGTTTTCTTTTATTTTATGTTATGATTGTAAGACTCATCAATTAATAAACTATCTGTTACAATTTTGCTTTCTTGGGTCTTTTCCTGACATATATGCTTGCAGTTTACAGACAGTTTGTATAATTTTTAATAATTTTAGGTTTGTTTGGAAATATATTTTGATTATTTTACTAAACTGTTATAACTTGTGCACTGTTGAAAATATCTATTTCATAGTCAATTGCCTTTTTTGTTCATGGAAAATGTGGCCTGTTGGGAAGAAATTGGTTAACAGCTGCGGGATCAACTGTTAACCACTTGATGATATTGTGAATCAGAAGAGAAAGGTGCTGGAAACTATGACTCAGAAAACTATGAAGTACAGCACAGAAATTAATATGGGTTTATTCTAAAAAGAAGCAAGAAGATAATGTATGTGTATGCACACCAGAGGTGGGTTCCTCCCGGTTCGCACCAGTTCTATAGAACCGGTAGCAAACCGCTGGTGACATCACAAAGCCGGTTCTGTTGGTGCCGGTCCGTGGACACCGGCATCTTTTTTGGGGGAAATTTTTTTAGGGGGGGGGAATTTTTTGCTGATTTTTTTTCTTCTGCGTATGCGCAGAAGCCGAGTTTCTGGCACTGCACATGCACTGCCCTCTTGTTTTCGGCTTTTATTTATTTGAATTTTCGGCACTGCACATGTGCGCCCATGAGTAGTGCCCATGTGGCGCAGGAGGAAGCGAACCGGCGGCGAGGTAAGTTAGAACCCACCCCTGATGCACACATAGTACTTTTCAATGACTAGGTAACAGTTTTTTACTCCAGTGTTATTAAAACATTGTAAATTTTTGCTGGTATTAGTAAAACCTGGCCAAAAAATCTTTCCTTTCCTTCCCTTCCCTTCCCCTTCCCCTTTCCCTCCTCCTCCCCCTCCCCCTCCCCTCCCCCTTAACTATAAAAATATTTGTGCTAGCATTATATACATTTTCGGAAACACTGATTATTGTATGGAATGTTAAATGAAATAGTTAGAGATTTCTGTTTTAACCCCTCAACATACTGAGTATCCAAAGAGCATAGTTTTCTCTCTCTGTACCTCAGAAATAAACTTTAGCATTAATGTAGAATTTATTCCCAAAAAATTGGGTATGGCATTGCAATTTAAATATATTTTTCTATTCCACTTGTACATTAAAAAGTATGTATACTGAATTGCTACTAATTCAAGAATTGCAGTAAAGTTCATCTCCATCTTAAAAAAAAATCTTTTAAGAAATATTAGAACTGGCCCAGCCAAATACTGTATCTGTTGAACAACCAAACATGGGGAATACTTATAGAATTTTAGACTTTGTGTCATTAGTATGCAAACATTGGGGTTTTAATTACATACAGTATGTTGGTACTGAAAGCATACTTCCATAGTGTTGCAAGAACGTTGAAAGAATCACAGCAGTTTACTCTTCAGTGCTCAGTAAATTTACTTTTAGTGGAACTATGAATTAATAGTTTTAATTTTGGAAACCCTTACATCCAAAGACATTCCTGGCATCATTATTGCTGGCCTTCCTCAAAGTCATTAAAACCATTTCACCACCCAGAGTTACTCAGTGAGTGAAATGGAGCGGTCTCTAAATTTCATGTAAATAAATAAATAAAATTTTGGTAGGCTTTTAAAAAGTAGTGGAGGTCTGTGCTGTGCTTTGGAGGATTAATTTTATGTTGATATGTTGTTTTATAGCAATAACAACAGCACTTAGACTTATATACTGCTCCATAGTGCATATGGGCAGAGTTAGCCTGCAATACTGGATTCTAACCACTGTGCCACCACGGCTCTTGTATCATGATTTTATATTGTATTGTAACCACTTAGACTCTTTGGATTGGAATAATAACAAATATTGTATATAAGTAAATACTTTTATCTTCTGTTTCAATTAACTTTTTTGTTTTAAATCTAGGAACTGTGTATGCATTCACATAAGTTGGAAGGCACATAGGTGCTTAACTTTCTCTCTTTCTCTCTTAATCTTTATTTGTCCATTTTATTCTAAGCTAGGATTTCAGGTTTTCTTGATACCTGTTTTTTTCATTCAAAAACTTAGTGCTTCAATCACTTATGAAATCTATGCTGGTAATATCTTTATGTTACTAATATTTTTTTTACCCAAATATAGTACTGGATATGAGTTCCAATAAATAATTTGCATTATAATTTAGGCTGTTTTTAGACTGGAATTATATTCAAGAAGTACATAGTTGTGAATGGAAAAGGTGAAATAACCATAATGTTGTCTTAATTGGTCTAGGATGATAGGCAAAATAGGCCCACAGTATTTCTTATTGTGGTTCCGCAGTCATTGCTTATTTTATATTAAGATTATTACTCATTTTCCATTTCTCTGTCTATGGCCTATTCCTAATTTTGGAATTAGAATACAGGTAGTCCTCAATTTACGACCACAATTGAGCCCAGAATTTAAGTGAGAAATTTGTTAAGTGAGTTTTGCCCCATTTTACGACTTTTCTCGCCACATTTGTTAAGTTAATTACTGCAGTTCTTAAATTAGTAACACAGTTGTTAAGTGAATCTGGTTTCCCCACTGACTTTGCTTGTCAGAAAATTGCAAAAGGGGATCACGTGACCATGGGGATGCTACAACAGTTATAAATGTGAAAAATGGTCATAAGTCACTTTTTTTCAGTGCTGTTGTAACTTCAAATAGTCACTAAATGAATGGTTGTAAGTCAAGGAGTGCCTGTATAGGCTGGGATTAAATCTTCATGGGAGATCTAGGGGAGAGCTGTGTGGTCAGGTTGATTGAGACAAATATCTGAAACTGAAGAAACAAGGGTAAAAGAAGGGTAGTAAAAGAAGGATAAATTAGATTGTGCTATGTTCTTAAACTGAGAAAGTTAATGCTATATTGAACTTGCTTAGACTTAGTTTCAGATACAGTTTAAATAAAGCAAATGATACAGAATCTAGGGCTCAGCAACATTTTGTGGTACTGGCAAAAAGAAGTCTACCCATAAGGAAGTAATTCTGTAGAGTTACCCTAGAGCCGAGGTGGCGCAGTGGTTAAAGTGTAGCACTGCAAGCTACTTCAGCTGACTGCTAGTTCAGCAGTTCAGCTGTTCAAATCTCACCGGCTCAAGGTTGACTCAGCCTTCCATCCTTCTGAGGTGGGTAAAATGAGGACCCTGATTGTTGGGGGCAATATGCTGAACTCTGTAAAACGCTTAGAGAGGGCTGTAAATGCACTATGAAGCGGTATATAAGTCTAAGTGCTATTGCTATTGCTATTTTTCAGAATATAAGACGCACTTCCCCCCTCCCAAAAAAGTGGGTGGAAAAGTCTGTGCATCTTATACAGCGAATATTGCAGGGGGAGGGGAGTTGGTACGGTGCTGATCAGCTGTTCTAGAATGGGCTGCGGCGGTGAATGGGCGGCGGTGGCAAACGGGCTGCGGCGGCGAACAGGGAGCGGCAAATAGGCCACCATGGCAAACAGCCCGCAGCAAATGGGCCGCGGCAGTGAATGGGCTGCGGCAGCGGTGAATGGGCCATGGTGAAAGGGCCGCGGCAGCGGAGAATGGGCGGCGGTGAATGGGCCAGATGAATACCAGATGGATACTGAGAGGGAGAGGCAGATTTTTTTCCCTTGTTTTCCTCCCCAAAAGCTAGGTGTGTCTTATAGTCCGGAGCATCTTATAGTCCGAAAAATACGGTTATTAAGATGGACTAGCAAACAATAGAATAAATGACAGTGCAATATTGAAGGAAATGCTTGAAACGTATGGATGTCCTGCCTTCCCAATTAGGCAATTACAGGACACTTCCATCAATCTGAATTAATGTTCTTCAAATATGCTTTTTTTCCTGCCCCCTTTTTTGTATACTTTTTTGTTTATTCTACTTATTTATTTATACCTATTATAACCTAAGCAAGTCCCTGCTGTTTACAAAATATGAAAATTAACAGTTTCATTATAAGCATTAAAAATAGGAACAACAAATTTAGAGTTAAAAAATTAAAAAATGCAGAACAGAAGATATAAGATTTTTTAAAATGGGCAAATTAGCTATCTAGAATATTTTGTGGAACAGCTCAGTTTTTATCATTGTGTTGAGTGCCATTACAAAGGCTTGGAAGAATAAGATATTAAATGGATCCTAGCTGGGGAAGAACGGGACAGGGCTAGGTACAGGTCTGATCTGAAGAATTATATTTCCTTGTCTGTTTTACTAGTATGACTAATCCATCTCCTGAATTGGAAATATATAGTTGGGACGAGGAAATTTAACATCAGGTGCAAGATGGCTGAAATAATATTGCTTATATAGTGTTCCTCCTGCAGAATAAGCTTTCTTTTTTAATCAGTAAATTCAGGACACATTCACTGAGCATTCGGAAGCTTAAAGGCCACAGCATGCAATATAAGAGATTCTGTGATTGTTAGAAGAACTGAAAGACTTCCCTCAAGCGATAAACGTTGTCTACTTTCCACAGCATAAATGTCAAAATGTTTGCCAGCCTAATTAGAGCAGTAGGTCAGCTACTGCTTTCCGTGATATAAACCTGGGCCATTAGCTACATCTAAAGGATACATTTTGCCAGATCATTTCTTAATGTTCTGATATTGAAACTTAGCAGGATTATTTCCTCATCTAGTTTAATTAGTAAATGTTAAAATGCATGCAAACATGTACACACCAGGGGCGGGTTGTTCACTTACCCATGCTGGTGCGCTGCCCGAGCATCTCCACATTTCGGGGGGGCGCTCGCTACGTGCACGCGTCCCCTCGTGCAATTTTGTTTCTGTGCATGCGCGGAAACAAAATCTCACCGAAATCTTGCGCGTGAGAGAGATTTCAGCGCGATTTTGCTTCCGCGCATGCGCAGAAGCAAAATTGCCCAAAAATTCTCAGAAAAAGATGGCGACGCGTGCGATGGACCGGCGAAAACGGCTTCGGACAGCTCTGGCAAGAACCAACCACTGGTACACACACATAGTAAACATTTCAAACAGGATTACTCTGCAAAAGATAGCCTTTTTTGGTTTCAAAATGTGTACCTTAGGAAAACAAAAATGCTTTTTGCCTTAAAGCAGGTGTAAATCAAAATATATAAGGATTTTAAGCTGAAGTACAAGAATCTATAGAAAATAACTAACCTCAGTTGAAAACCAAACAAGACCAAGTACCACATTGGAATCTATGCTGAAATCCTTACTAAATTAAAACCATTATAATAAGATTAATGGGTGTAATTAATTGTAAATCAAGGTGAAATTAGATTAAAATTTACACTACCTATGATGTTTGGAAATAATCTTATTTGATACTTACCAATAAATTATGTTATTGTTTTAAAAAACAGAAATAGATGTTAGAAAGGAATAGTTCAGGGATTCCTTCATGATACATTCTCTTTATAGTGGTGAAGCTGATTTTGTGCAGGCAAAAGAGCATCTTTCAGATGATAACAAATTTAATTATATATCCTTTTTTGAAGTTCAAGCAGGAGAGTGCACAGGAAAGTTATTAGGGCTTAGCTCTGAGTTGGGTTTTTTGAGATAGCTCAGCTAATGTAATAACATAAGATAGCTGTGAAAGTAATTCTTAAAACTATTTCTAGCCAGCTTGGTAGAAAAAAATTGCCATTAGTTGTACTTTTCTGGTATGTGTTCTTGTTGGATTGCAGAAATGTAATTAGGTGTAAGAAAGGAGTGTCAAACTGGATTTCCTCGAGGTCCAGATCAGCATTGTACTTCTCCGCAGGCTGGACAGGGGGGACGGGACGGGATGTGACAAATGCCTCCTGCAGCACCCTGCCAGCCAAAACGGGGCACAGGGAGCCCGAACAGCCTGGAGCACTCTGCTGACCAAAACAGGACATGGGGTCACCCCACACCTCATTTTTGTTGACAGAGGCACTGCAGGCTGGTCCTTTGCTATTTCCAGGCCAGCTCTGCGGGCCAGATTTAAGCACCCCGAGGGCCAGATCTGGCCCACGGGCCTTGAGTTTGACAGCTCTGGTATAAGAGAAGAGCAGGCAGAGCCTAGGGGGCGGAGTCAAGAGAGAACTTAGCCTAGAACAGTGATGGCGAACCTTTTTTGGTTCACGTGCCAAAAGGGGGGGGGAATGCGGGGGATCACATGTGTGCGTGCCCACACTCATAATTCCATGCACCCCTGCACATGCACGCATGACCCCCTTGCTCCCAGCATGCAATGGCACGCCCATTTTTCCCTCTCCCCAGGCTCCAGAGCCTTTCTAGGAGCCTGGGGAGGGCGAAAACGGCCTTCCCCACCCCCTCTGGAGGCTGGAAACAGGCTGTTTCCCGACTCCCAGTGGGCCCAGAAGGCCCGAAAATCAGCCGGCTGGTGCACACATGCACGCCGGACCTGAGCTCGCGTGCCCACCGATATGGCTCCGCGTGCCACTTGTGGCACCCGTGCCATAGGTTCGCCATCACGGGCCTAGAATCATTACATGTACGTGTCCACAAACACTCCAAGTCCAGCCCCTGAATTCCATTACCTTTTATCTAGCGCCACTTTAGTGCTGATCATTAACCACATTCTTACATATATGCTTGATCAATAAATCTTCTGAACTGCAACTTATGTGTGATCCTGATCCTTTGCACTTGACATTAGGTGAATTTAAGAAAATGAGCATGTTTAACCAAGAAGATTAGATCCATTAAATTTTATTTTTAACAGTGTTTTGCAAACTGCAAGGAGCATGCTACAGTTGATTCATTGTTATGCCTTATCCTTTCCGTTTGTATTCACTAGATCTACAGAATATGTTTTGCTGCTTTTTTGGCTTTTAATTTTCTTCTCAAAATCTCAAACTGCTTAATACAAATTGTCTTCCTAGATTTACCCAGCTTCTCCTCGAAAGAGGTGAATTGGGGAATAAATTGATGTAAGAAGCCTTCCTCCTTCCTGATGGTTTCTTGTTTATTCACTGTGGGTGATCTCTGTGTGAATTGTGTAACCAGCCTGGTTCTTTTCTTCTACCACTCCTATGTTCAACCTATTTTATTCCTCAGTTGAAATATTTTATATATGTTGTAAAATGTCTCAGACACTTGGAGCTCCAAATTCTTTTGTGTATGTGTCTAAAAATATTTATAAAATATTTTAGACATTTTGGAAGAGGATAAATGCATTTCAACATAAGTATTGTATCTGTGACATGGTATTTATCCTACATTTATTTATTTGTTAAATTTATTTGCCACCTATTTTGCCCTTGGACTGCTCTAGGCAGCTTGCAACAATAAAAATGAAGACAGGAAGTGTAAACATAACTGTTCCAAAAGTAATGGAACAATAGAATAAACAGTGAAAAAGACATTTATATTAGTGCAATGGACTTTGAAACTCCATTGTGTATACGAATTGCCATAATATTTTCCTCCATATGGTCTATAAATTGTTTCATTGCTTCTCAGTATGGGGTTAGGATTCATTATCCACATCAACAATTTACTGAGAGTATATTTTCAGCCTCCCACTGAGTTAAACTGTTAGGGTAACACTGCCTAATGCAATATCCAAGTTGCTATGATTGTTCATTCACAGCCGCAGAAGGCCAAAAGCCCTGGAATCTTGATCTTGCTATGTTTTTGGAACTGATAATTATTATCATGTTAAGCCTTGGGTGAAGTTGTCCCAGAGATAGTTTTATTTACCATACTGTTTTTTGAGGTTGATATATGGTAACAGACTTCAAAATATTTTGCTTGATTGGTTGGTATCCTTACTTTCTGTCAGAAATATAACAATTCAAAATAAGTGTTGAACAATTTCATTTGTATTTCTTGCTGGATGGACAGAATGTTTAAGCCCAGTGGTTGGCTTACAATTGTTAGATCCATAGCCATTTTCACTACAGGATATCTCTTTTTATATTCCTCAGTGACCTCTCTCATATCTCGAAGCTCCAAACTATATTTAACACTTAAGTGGGCCAGTTGAAATGATAATGAAAGAATCTTGTGGGTCAGCTGTCAAATATGTATTATATATTGCTCTACAAATCTTAGAGTTGTATTTTTGAAAACAGTATATACCGTAAGTGTATTATTCTGATTTTTTAGGTGGTAAGTGGAGAGTTCATAGCTAAATGTGGCCTTCCATACTCATTTTTGCAATCTCTGAAGCCCCAGAATTATATTAAATTAATTCAGTGGTGATAGACAATTTCTTCATGGCTTAATTTGTCTTTTTTTTAAGTAAAATATTGCACCCTTTTCTTTAAAAACACACACAATTAAAATAGGACTGAGAGCATTGGGCCTACCTTCAATACTGATTTCACTGCAGCATTGCATATAACTACAGTATGTCTGTCAAGATACAAAGTAAAGGAAGTTAATTATTCCTGGTTTAGATTTATAATGCTGAAATTCTCTTACCACAAAAGATTCTAAATAAAAATAAAATATTATTCAATTTGGGGATATTCTTTAGCTATGGCATGATAATTTGTTTATGTAATAACAAGAGGAAAATAAATCTTAGTGTGGCTGACTTCTGAAGTATGATATGAAGTATGAAGATATGAAGTATCTTTTTTTAAGTACAGGTCCTCAACTTATGACTCTCGAGCCCAGAATTATGGTTGCAAATAATGGTGGTCATTAAGTGTGTCACTAAGTGACCATGTCCAATTTTATGACATTTTTGTGGCAGTAATTGAACAGGGCAGTCATTAAAAAAAAGTCCATTTTCCCCAATGAGCAATTTTTGCTGACAACTGGAAGTACCGTATTTTTCGGAGTATAAGACACACCATTTTACCCCAAAAAAGAGGGTGAAAACTTGGGTGCATCTTATACACCGAATGTAGCCCCCTCAGCCCCCCCCCTTTGGCCTCTGTCTTCCAGCAATTTACCTGTTTGCAGCAAACAGGGAAGAGCCTGTAAAGCCAAGCAAGTCCTTAGCAGCTTCCCAACCTACAGCTGATTTGCCATGTGCTAAAATGAAACTGAAACTAGCAAAGAGGCAAATAGCTGGGAGAGACATACAGATTTTTATTTTCTGCTGAACTGGATGCAAGGGGGTAAGTGAATAACTATAAATGTCTGTAAAATGTTCAAATTATTAGACTTCTTTTTTAAAGACTGCTTTATTATTTGCTTTGCTGACTGCTTTATTGTTTGCTTTGCTGGCTGTGGAATTCTGGGAGTTGAAGTCCACAAGTCTTAGAGTTGCCAAGGTTGGAGACCCCTGTAAATCTAGACAACTTAACAAAATACAGAAGCTTTTTAAAATAAATGCTTGCTCTGAAGAGGCCCAGTGCTATTGTATCTTCTTTTAAATAATAGAGAATAATGTATACTTCCAGAAATTTTAATTAATTTTAACAGCTCTGTACAAGTATAGTCTGAAATGTAACAGTGTCCTGTTTAGTATTAGAGTTAAATCCTGACTTACCTTGGAGTAGATCTATTTAAATAATTGGGAGGAGTTAGTGTGACTACATTTAAGAAAACCTTCTGGCATAATGTACATTTCTCCAATTCTTTGCTATTTCTATGAGTCAGGCACACATGCACAGAAATACACAGCAAACAGTGTATATCATCTTTGCTGTTTGCTATTTGGCAAATTGCTTGGAGGCAGAGGCCTTTTTCCCTTGTTTTCCTCCCCCAAAACTAAGGTGCGTCTTATACTTCGGTGCGTTTTATACTCTGAAAAATACGGTAAATGCTGGGAAACAGTTGAAAATCATGACCACATGATTGCAGGAAGCTGCAATAAATGCAAGCTGGTTGCCAAGTGCCCAAAATGTGATCACATGACCATGGAGGGCATGGCCATCAGAATGGGATGTAGGTAGCTCAGGAGGGGCGGGGTCTGTCATAACTTTAAAAGGTCACGAAGCAACTAGTCATTAAGCAAGGAATGCCTGTATTATTGAGTCCCAGAAGAACAGGAGCAGACATAGGAAGTTTTCCTTTTTTTGAATTTACATCAGTATACACTAAGATCCAAGGTTTTGGAAAAAAAGCAAAAACACATCAGGTGGTAATTGGGAGTGGAATTTCCATCACTATGGCATGTAGTTGGAAAGTGCAGCCAAGGGGTTCTTTTATGCATCAGCCAAAGAAGCCTAGCGTGGGAAAGAAAGTGTGATGGTGTGAACGAAGGACTGTCTACTTCAGGTTTTTGTTTCTCACGGGGATTGGCATTTCTTCTTAAGGCTTGGTTTTGTGAGGCTAGAATTATCCCCTTAGGTCACAGGTGTCAAACTCGCAGCATCACGTTGCCATCACATGACGTTTTGCGATGTTTTCCCCCTTTGCGGAGCTGGGATGGGCGTGGCCTACGCGTGATGCATCTGGGGATGCAGGCCACCAGTTTGACACCCTGCCTTGGGTCTTTCTTCTATTTCCCTGCTCTTAGCGATTGCCAGGTGTTATCTGCTTTGCCTGCTATTTTTTATGCACAGGTAGTCCTTGACTTACATCAGTTCATTTAGTGACCACTTGACGTTACAGCAGCACTGAAAAAAGTGACTTATGACCATTTTACGATAGTTGCTGCAGCCTCATGGTCATGTGATCAAAATTCAGTCACTTGGCAACTGACTCATAATTTATGACGGTTGCAGTGTCCCAAGGTCATGTGATCGCCTTTTGCGACCTTCTGAAGCAAAGTCGGGAAGCCAGATTCACTTAACAACCGTGTGACTAATTTAACACCAACTGTGATCCACTTAACAACTGTGGCAAGAAAGGTCGTAAAATGGGGCAAAATTCACGTAACAAATGTCTCACTTAGCAACATAAATTTGGGGCTCAACTGTGGTCATAAGTTGAGGACTACCTGTATTAGCTATGTAATACTTTGCCTTGCCATGTCTTATTTCTCCAGTACTCAGAAAGCCTTCATGGTGTATTAACTTCAGTGAGTTTTCTTCACTGTCCTTCAGATGCTCTTCTGTTATTTCTAGGCACTTGATTATTCAATCATGTGGCAGGGAGTTGAATTATTATTATTATTATTATTATTATTATTATTATTATTATTATTATTATTATTATTATTATTATTATTATTATTATTATTATTATTATTATTATTATTATTATTATCTCTTTTATTCACTAAACATGAAACTCAGTCAACTGAACATTTAAAAAATGTCACAAATACCACTGACTAGTGCTAATGGTTGATACTGGTTGCTGCCAGCGTCCTAGGTATCAACCAAGTATCTTCTTAAAATATATGATGTTCTGAGTAGTGCAGTTTTTTGCAGTTCCGCTTGTGTTATTGCAGTAAGCTGCAATTTCTTGATGTGTTTTGTGAAATTCTTGGACATGGTACCAAGTGCCCTAATGACAATGGGTATCACTGTTACATGTTTCGTCCATAGCCATATAGTTTCAATGGCCAGGTCGCGATATTTCATAATTTTCTCCAGTTGTTTTTCTTCGACTCTGGCATCTCCTGGTACAGCAATATCAATAAACTGTACTCTTTGGCCCTCGACAACCGTGATATCTGGCGTGTTGTGTTCCAAATGATGATCTGTCTGTATTCGAAAGTCCCACAAGATTTGCGCTTTGGTTCCAGTTGCTTTGCAGTTGCACGCCCTGGTTCCCTGGCAGTAACAACTGAGCCCTGTAGCCCATTTTTCGACAGATGTCCAGGAGCCATAGCATCTGACGCTGTCCTTGTTGACCCGGGCGACAACCAACCCAATGTGTTGATTTCTTCTCATTATTACTGATGGTAGGTGTCTGGGTTGGTTCACGGTGGTTAAATCACTACTGATTATTGTTGTTGTTATTGTTATCATTATCATTATCATTATCAGTAGTAGTAGTAGTAGTAGTAGTAGTAGTAGTAGTAGTAGTAGTAGTAGTAGTAGTAGTAGTTGTTGTTGTTGTTGTTGTTGTTGTTAAATGTGTATGCTGCCTAACTCTCAATGACAAGTTAGAATAGATCCAGAGAAGATCAACCAAGATGATAGGGGCCTGGAAGGAAACTGAGGAATGGTTGAAGGCAGGAAAGAATAAAGAAGGCTGTGGAGACAACAGTTGCTTTCTTCAAGTATCTGAATGGCAGAGCAGAATTGTTCAGTTGTTCCAGAAAACAGAATAAGAAACAATGTCTTTAAATTACAGAGCTGTTTAATAATGGGGAAGCAGTAGTGGATTCTAATTCACTGGAGGTGAAGATCATTTGTTGTGGATGTTGTACTGGTGAATTGGACAGGAATTGGGATTAGATGATCTTCAGAATACCTTCTAAACTTTATGTTCTATGAAGAGGACTTGTAATATTTATTTTGAGTAAAATAAGAAGAGAAAGTACATGCTAAATCACATAGTATTTGGTTGATTCAAGTTGACTCAGGTTTACTCAACCTTCCATCCTTCCGAGGTTGGTAAAATGAGGACCCAGATTGTTGGGGGCAATATGCTGACTCTGTTAACCACTTAGCGAGTGCTATAAAGCACTATGAAGTGGTATATAAGTCTAACTGCTATTCCTATAGTACTTAAGAATTTATGTGAAACTCTTTATTTGTTCCTGTGAATGCTGAAATTGTTAAAGGCTTTTAGTAATAGGCCAAATCTTCTTAGAGCAGTTGGACACTTCGGGTCTCAGGGTTATTGTTTTATAAATAAATATATTTGGTCATACTTTTGAAGAGGATAGTCGGGAACAGGAGCTGACAAAAACAAGCTGAGCTACTAATGATTTAGGAAAGTCCCCTCCATTTTAAAAAAAACCATTCTTGTAATTTAGATCTTACTGCATGTCAAAGCTCTTTAACCTAGTTCTAAAAACAGTGTTCATTTTCCTGCTTTGCTGACCTCAGTGATAACAACAGGAAGAATTTAGAAAGTTGTCATGTGCTACAGTGGTGAGACAAAGTTTGTGAACGTTTTAAAACTATATATAATCTGCAAGATCCACATTAGAACTTCATCTAACTCTTAAGTGACTTTGAACAGTGCACTGTATCATGTTCTTATTGAAGATATTGAGCCAACATCTTGATTTGTTATAAAATTTTACATTTAGTAACTAGTAGTAATTATTTAGCAGCAATAAATTCAGTCTTATATTTCCTGTACCTATTGATCAATGTCTCCCATTGGCTTGGAGATTTTCCTCATTCAATTCATAAATATTTTGGGTCTGCCTGTATTTGAGATCATGCCATAACATTCTAATTTAATTGGAACATCAAATTCAAATTTGTCCCTTTAAGAGAATTGATTGATGATAGTAACTGTAAGAGAGATCTTGGAGTCCTAGGGGACAACCACTTAAATATGAGCCAGCAGTGTACTGCAGGTGCCAAAAAAGCCAATGCAGACCTAGGCTGCATTAACAGAGGGATAGAATCAAGAGCATGTGATGTGTTAATATCACTTTATAATGCCGTAGGAAGACCACACTTGGAATATTGCATCTAGTTTTGGTTGCCACACTATAAAAAAGATATTGAGACCATAGAAAGACTGCAGAGAGGAGCAACAGAGATAATTAGGGCACCGAAGGTCATGTCTTGTTTAATGAAAAGAAGGACTAGGGATGACATGATAGAAGTGTTCTAATATCTAACGGGCTGCCACGAAGAAGAGAGGGTCAATCTGTTCACCAAAGCCCTTGAAGTCAGGACAAGAAGCAATGGATTGAAACCAATCAGGGGTGGGTTCCTACCGGTGCGGTCCAGTGCACTGTTCCGGTAGGGACCCACCGATTGTGCAATTTGCGCGCGACAGCTCCGGTGCCATCTTCGCCAATCCGTCGCGCGGTGCCATCTTTTTTCTGGAATTTTGGGGCTTTTTTGCTTCCTGCGCAGAAGCAAAATCTTGTGAGGGAATGCGCGTGTGTGTGAGATTTTGGTGATTTTTTTATTCCGCGCATGCGCAGGAAGCAAAATTGTGCGAGGGGACACGCGTGCGAAACGAGATGATGCGCATGCAGTGCACCGGTAGGCAGGTAAGAGGAACCCACCCCTGAAACCAATCCAGGAAAGGAGCAAATTAGAACTAAGGAGAAATTTCCTGACAGAACAATTGATCAGTGGAACAACTTGCCTCCAGAAGTTGTGGGTGCTACAACACTGAAAGATTTTAAGGAGAGATTGGACAACTACCGTATATACTCGAGTATAAGCCGAGTTTTTCAGCCCACTTTTTGGGCTGAAAAAAGCCGCCTCGGCTTATACTCGAGTCAGTGAAAAAGGGGAGGCGGGAGGCGAGGAAAGGAGGCGGCCGGCAGAGCTTCAGGGTCGGAGGTCTGGGGCTGTTGCAGCAACGGAGCCTCCCCTTCAGCTCCCACCGCTTTTCGGCTCTGCTGCCGCCGCCGCTGCTGCTGCCTCCTCCTTTCCTCGGCAAAATCTTTCTGCTGATGTTAGTACATTATCTTATTGCTCTCAAAAGATCAGTGAGGTTTACTGAGCGCAGCTGTTACAGCTCCTTTCCACCTCCCCCCCCCAAGACGCGTTTTGTCCGTCAAATTGAGGCGCCAGTAAGCCTCAAGCCAGCCATCCCAGTCGCTTTCTCCGGCGTCCTCAACGCGCGAGCGCTTTTCTCCGCTGAGGCGCGTGGGCCTCGCGGGGCGCGGCATGGCTTGTCTCGGGCTTGTGTGGGACAAATCCCAACCATCCCAGCCGCTTTCTCTGGCGTCCTCAACGCACGAGCGCTTTTCTCCACTGAGACGCGTGGGCCTCGCGGGGCGCGGCATGGCTTGTCTCGGGCTTGCGTGGGACAAATCCCAACCATCCCAGCCGCTTTCTCCGGCGTCCTCAACGCGTGAGCGCTTTTCTCCGCTGAGGCGCGTGGGCCTCGCGGGGCGCGGCATGGCTTGTCTCGGGCTTGCGTGGGACAAATCCCAACCATCCCAGCCGCTTTCTCCGGCGTCCTCAACACGTGAGCGCTTTTCTCCGCTGAGGCGCGTGGGCCTCGCGGGGCGCGGCGTGGTTTGTCTCGGGCTTGCGTGGAGCGATTGCTGCCGCGCAAGCAGCACCGAGCTAAGCAAGGGGTGAAGGCTGGGAAATGGCATGGAGGCCCCGGCTTTTCCCTGGATGAAAGACAGCGGCCCTACAGAGAGCCTGCCGGCTGCAGGACGACAGCCTGCAGGTGAGTAGGCAGGGCTGCTGAAAAGTGGGAAGCCCGAGTAGATGCGGTATGCCCGGTTGCTGCTGCTTCTGCCACGAAATAATGCAGAGATGCCTGGGCTCGTGTTCAAACCCAGCGTCTTTGAAATGTCCCCAAGATTATCCCAGTTCCAGAATAACTTACCGGTATGTGGAATTTGTTGTCTTCCAGCGTACTTTTAAGTGGAAAAATAATTCCTCGAGTCAGTCAGAAGGCAGAAAACCAGACGCCGCCCCCCCCCCCATTAAATTGTTATTCTGCAGGGCTTGAGGTGATAAAAAAGCATTCTGGCCTAAACCCGTTTTCCCTTCCTGGCTAATTGTAATTCTACCAGTAGAACTAGGCCACTGACTGACGCTGTCCTGACTTAATGTGGGACTTGGGCTTGTTTCAATCATCAATCACTTTCCTCAACATGGAGCCCTGCAAAGTTGGGGGTGAACACTTGGAATTGGGTGTTCGGCCCCTTGTCACATTATATTTGCAGCAGGTTGTGTGAGGTGAAGTGAGAGCCCCCCAATATTCCTGTTTGGCGCAACTCTTCTTCTTTAGAGGTACCTGTAGTCCTCGACTTAATGATCTCTGTTGAGCCCCAAATTTATGTTGCTAAGTGAGAAATTTGTTAAGGGAGTTTCGCCCCATTTTATGACTTTTCTTGTCCCAGTTGTTAAGTGAATCACTGCACTTGTTAAATTAGCAACATGGTTGTTAAGGGAATCTGGCTTCCCCATGGACTTCGCTTGTCAGAAAGTAGCAAAAGGGTATCACGTGACCCTGGGATATGGTAACTGTCATAAATATGAACCACTTGTCAAGTATATGAATGTAAATCATGTGATCATGGGGTTGCTGCAACAGTCATAAGTGTCTGTTAAGTCACTTTTTTCAGTGCCATTGTGACTGAAAGATCACTAAATGAATGGTTGTAAGTCGAGGACTACCTGTACTGTGATTTTTGGAGCTTATTTTTATTTTTGAAATTTACTGGTAGCTGCTGCATTTCCCACCCTAGGCTTATACTCGAGTCAATAACTTTTCCAGTTTTTTGTGGTAAAATTAGGTGCCTCGGCTTATATTCGGGTCGGCCTATACTCGAGTATATACGGTATTTGTCTGAAATGGTATATGGTTTCCTGCTTGAGCAGGAGGTTGGACTAGAAGACCTCCAAGCTCCCTTCCAACGCTGTTATATTGATTATTCCAGGACTTCATACCCTTTTCCCAATAAAAACAGTGAATATTGTTTCTGCATTTTCAATAAAGACATGATACAGTACACCTTTTGGATAGTGTTTGTTTAACCAGAATCCCTTTATTTATTAAGAGGACTTAGAAGAAACGGATCATGCTGTGGGTCACAGTACAGCAGGATTTGTTCTAAATTGCTGCAAAAGGTTAGAATGTTGGATGACAACAGGGGAGACCCAGTTTAATCCAGGGATAGCCATGTAAACTCACTGATAAGCCTAAACTTATCAGACCGTTCTATTTAGTCTATATGCTTTCTTGAGTTCCTGGAAAAAAAGTGCAATATAAATCTTACAGAAAAACAGTTCAACTGACTGCTATACATAGTAATAGCTTTTTGTAACCTCAGCTCTTGCCATTATGCCAACTTCTGAACATGAATTTGATATTTTAAGAGTCTCGTGTCTTTTTCCAATCCTCTTTTGATCAATCATTGGGGTTTTTTTTAATCAAAAAGCACAACTATAACTTGTTTCCTGTATGTATGCTTTCTTTTTTGGTAAAGCTTCCTTTTTCCTGTTTAGTTATGACTCTATAAAGTTAAAACAGTTGGCTTGGTTCAAACTGTTAATGTGTACTTCTCCTTTGCAAATTGAGACTACATGCTGTAATGCAGTATTTGTACTGGACAAGTCATTAGTACTCTGATTTTCTCCAAAAATATATTGAGTTGTGATGGCAGCAAGGTAAGATTTTTATAAGCCTGCTAAGAATGAGATACCATTTCTTTAAAGAATAATACTCTGTATTACGACAAGTAAGAATTCAAATCTGAAATCATCAGCCCAAAAGTAAATTTAGACTTATTTATCATTACAGAGTGATTTTTTTTCAGTCTTCAGATTGTGGTTGAAGATTAAATCTTATTTGTTAGTTAATGTGCCTACCTAGTTATCTACCTTTCTCATTTTAATGAATCTTAATGATTTTTTTAAAAAAATGTTTTCTTAAACTGTCTTTATTGTATGATATGAACTGAATGTCATTCTGTTTAAATCCATGAAATTATTTTGCCATGTGCTGTTGAACATGTCATGCAAGTTGCATATAAATTGCTACAAATTTTGCAACATTACTAATTCAGATAATCAATTCTAAACAGATTTAACTTGCTGGTCTAGTTAATCAAATATATTTACAGAACTATTTCTTTAATGCTACTTTCCATGTCAGTGTTTATTTGTGGCACTGTGAAAAATAGCATCTCTTCCTTAATGTTATTATTTAAAATCTTTGCTTTAAAAATATATATATCAGCAAATCACTACTTCTTTACCATACCGTTAAATAGTAAGCAAAAAGATTATCTGGGGAGATGAGAATTATTTGGCCTTTGGGTTATCTAACCTGCAAGGTCTCGAGTTTAGCTCTTTCCTTCCCCTCTCAATAACTGCAGGTGCCTCCATTGATATGTATACAAATGACATTCTGTCTTAGCTACCCCCTTCTTTCTCCTAAGCAAGAGGATAGAGATACGTATGTTTAAATGCTTGTAGGTATTTCAGCTGAAGTCCCTACATATCTGATGCTATCTTGGCTATCTCATATTCACCCTAAATGGGAAGATATATTGTGGCTGAGATTACCATGAGGAACCACTTGAAGTGACTCTTCCCAGAACTCAAGGAAGTTATTCAGGTAGAATTCGAACCGTGACTCATCCAGATTGCACAAGAAAAGAAAGAAATCAAGACATGGTCTTGATCCGGTTTTCCATTCTGTCTCCACAATATAAATATACGTTTAAAATTAAATGTTCCAGCTACGAAAGAGACACAGTCAGTATAACAAAGCAAAGAGCTTTACTTCTCATATTCCTTGAAATAACAATATATGTTTGTCATTTTCTTCACTTTGGGGAAAGAACAATGACCTACCTACCACTGTGACTACCTGGTTCTCTCTTGTAGATAGTAAGTCTAGAATAAGCACTGATGCTGCGAATTGGAAGAAAGAAGCCCCCTCTTTCCTTTGTAAGATTTTGAATCAACTGTTAATTTTCCATGGACTGAATTTGCATCGTGATTGATTTATTGATTATGAACCATCAAGTTGATGTGAACTCTTAGAGGATACTAAGTTGAATTTACCGAAAAGATCTGTCCCCAACTTGACCCTTCAGGTCTTCCAATGGTGCACCTCTTAGTGCTGTAATTGAGTCCATCCATATTGATGCCGGTTATTCTCATCTTTTCTTCTTTTTCCAGCATAATAGATATCTCCAAATTTCTTGCTGGTTCCCTTAGTGCTGATAGGCAATCCTTAAAAGGCAGAAGCCGTCTATCACTTCAGTATCTTCATTGTTAATTGTGGGACTGGTTGCGTTATCCGTTATCATAAGTGAGTTTTTATATCTGATCCCATTTTTTCATTGTGCTCTTGACTTTTGTTACAAAAGCTTTGTAATCATTTGCATTTTCAGCTATTAGTGTCATCAGTGTAGTGCAGGTTGTTGATGATTTTCTTCAATTTTAAAACCCTTCTCATCTTCCTCCAATCCTGCTCCCTTAATATATTTTCCACATGTAAGTTGAATAAATAATAGGAGAGCATACAGCTTTGTCTCATTCCTTTGCCAGCCTGGACCCAATCTATTTTGCCACATTCTGTCTGCACTGGGACTTCCTATGCTGTTTATAGGTTTTGCATGAGAATTCCTATTTTTCTAAGCACATTTCATAATTAGACATAATTGACACAATCTGGTGTCTTTCTGTCATCGATGACGCACATACTGTCTTCCTTTTGGTATTCTTTGGTTTTGACAATTATCCAGCATGCATCAGCAATAATATTTCATGTTCTTCTACCTTTTCTAAAGATGCCAGCTCTTTAGAAAAGGTAGAAGAACATGAAACATTATTTGGGGCTCAGATGCGCCCGAGCTTTATTTTGCTTTTCTGTGAAATTAAGGATATTGTATGATAGTTTGCACATTGTCTATGGAGATTCTCAATCATCCAGGTCATGGTTGTCCCAAAGGTACTTTTCAAAAGGCAACTTGACTTTTTTGGGTTTTTTTCCCTTGAAACCATTTCACTTCTCATCCAAGAAGCTTCTCTAGTTCTGATTGAATGGTGGGGAATAGAAGTATTCCCCACCATTCTATTCCTCGCCATTCTATTCTATTCCCCATCATTCTTCTATTCCCCACCATTCAGTCAGAACCAAAGAAGCTTCTTGGATGAGAAGTGAAATGTTTTCAAGGGAAAGAAACCAAGAAAGTCCAGTTGCCTTTTGAAAAGCACCTTTGGTGGCTTCCACATTCTATGAAGTCACCTTTCTTTAGTGGTGGTGTGTAGATTGTCCTCTTCCAATCTGTTGGCCAGTGTAACATTCTCCAGATTTTCTAGCATAGGTTGATTACAAGTAGTCCTCTACTTACAACCACAATTGCTACCAGAATTTCCATTGCTAAGGAAGGTAGTTGTCAAGTGAGTTTGCATCTGATTTTACTATCTTTCTGTCACAGTTGTTAAGCAAATCACTGCAATTGTTAAGGAAATCATTTGATTGTTAAGTGAATCCAGCTTCCCTCATGAACTTTGTTTGTCAGAAGCTTGCTGGGAAGATGGTGAACACATGAATGATGTGGCAACCATTGAAAATACATGCTGGTTACCAAGTGCCCATATTTTGATCACATGACCATGGGGATGCTTTGATGGCCGTAAGTGTGAGGACTGGTAATAAGCCACTTTTTCAGTCCCATTTTTTCAGTGCCATTGTAGTTTTGAATGGTTGCTAAATGAATGATTGTAGGTTGAGGACAACCTAAATAAAATCTTTACTGATCCTTCTTTTATTTTTCCCATAATTTTTCTATGAGTGTTACATCAGCTTCTTTAGCCTTCTGACTTGGTAATGATCAGATCTAACTTTCATCTTCCAGTATTAGAGATTCCTGTAAGTAGGGATCATCTTCTAAGATAGGTTGGCATCTTTGCCGTACAAAATTTCAGTACTTTATATTCCTTCCACCTTTGAATCTTCTTTGAATCAGTTACTATCAGTCCAGTGATTTTCTTTAGCATATCAGTTTGAGGTTGGAACCTCGGATTTCTATAGCAGCAATATAAAATAGAGGCACCATAGTTAAATCAAGTCTGTCTGGAGGAGAATCCTGAAACATTAGTTGTCAGAAGTAGTATTGAAATTAACTTTACCTCTATTAGTTGGCTTGTTCACAAGGCAGATATGGCCAATGTCTGGTGGGTATAAACTACAGATGTCACAGCTGAGCAACTTTAATTGGTCAAATAACCAAGTGACCAGGTCAGATTCATTTATTTATTTTTACTAGGGAAGGTGGACTTTTTTTCTTTTTCTAATCATGTTATCTCTATTTTAATGATTTTGTGGAGACTGAACCAATCACCTATCAGGAAGGAACCTCAGAGTGCAAGTGGAGATCAATGATACCAAGTGAAGGACTTAAATTAATGATAGCCTTTTTATAGTGAGATATAGAATATCCTGTCTATATAATTGTTACATTACATCCTGTAATATGTATGTTGGGAATTGTCTCAGTTCAAAAATAAAGTTCAATTTATTTTGAGGTGAAAAGTCTCTTGAAAGTCAGCATAAAATACCTTTTGATTCACTGCACATCTACGTCAATAACCTTTGGATTTCTACATTATAATGCTGAGTATGGCTTCAAGTAACGTCATACTATCTGATTTGAGGTCCTGTTTTGCAGATTTTTCAGATTTATTGAGGAAGTCAGCTATTGAATATGTAAAGTATTTACTCATAATGTTCTTTAAAAAGAAGAAAATCACTTTGCACTTTTGTTTTGAATCATGTACTGATAACATCTTTTGTCTCTTTCATCATGCAATTTCCTAATATGTACTTGGTTCTGATATGAAATCTATTCGAGTGATAGTTCAAATTCCTCAATAACTCAAAAGAATCTTCTACAATCTATTCAAACCCATTGTCACTCCTTGAGCACTTTAGAAACCGTTTGGTGTTAAGTAGCTGTTGTGTAACAGAAAGGTTGCTGAAAGCTGTTCTCTGAAGTGGTTTACTGGTAAGGTTCATCTCAAAATCATTGAAATGTGAAAATTTAAACTTTCAAAAGCTATTTAGCAAGAGAATCTATATTTACACACACTGTATCATTTTAGAACAGTAGAATTAAACTTTTCATTTAGTACCTTATACTTATTTCCAGGCACAAGCTGAAATGCTTCAAAGAGTGTGAGTTTTCAAAATTGTTTAACTATATTTTCAAAAAATAGAGCATGCAAACAGAGTTAACAATGTGTTGAACTTGAAGAAAAAATATACATACACATTGTGTCAAGTCAAAGCAATAATTTGGGCCAAAAAACATTTGGCAGTATCTGGTAGCTTCTTATAAAGTTTTGTTCAACTCAAGCTTGACTCGTGGTGAATTCATGTCCACGTAGCTTTCTTGTCAGCCTCACAGATATAGTTTGCCTTACATCTTGTGTTTTGTCTTGTTTTTGACCTCCTGTTCTAAATAGTTCTAAATAGGCCAAACACCATCCATTTACTTGGGCAAGTGGCATTAGAAGGCAGATTACCTCTGATATGAGAAGTTGTTTTAGAGTTATATTACTTTGCTCTAATTAAATTTTCTCAATTCAACCAATCTTATTTTACATTAAGCTTACATTATCGTACATTTTTCCTAAAAATTGCCATAACTAATTTTATTTTAATTAACTGTTTAATATATTATCTCTTCAGAGTAAGTGGATTGCAGCAACAGGCATGTGGCTTCTTACCTCTATCATACTAAATAACATAGGTCAGCTGTACATCCTGTATAATCTCAGTTTTTTTTTTTTTTTGTTAAACAGCCATACTAAATGCAGCTTACATTGGCTTAACCAAATCATTCTAGTAAAGTCAGAACCATAGGTTTATGATTTCCTGTTGGCTTGGGAGAAAAAAAATATTATTGCATTCACATACATTAGTTAAAAAAAAATCTGGTTAACCAACAGGAATTAGATCTGCTTGCTGTCATTTATAGTATTAAAAAAAACTATTTTTTTCCCATAGCTTCCCCAACTGTAGAATGTACTGCTGAAGTTTTATGTGACTGGTGTGATCTATTTTGCTTATAAGCAGGTATTGTGGTCCAGCTGTGTTTGGACTAATATTATAGATACGTAATTTGGCACTTGTCTGTTGCCATAAGTTAGAGAGAACTAGAATGGTAAATTGTCTCATCCTCTTCAGTACTGATTGTTTAATGTGATTTTTTCTTGACTTTCGTTCTTTCTTTTCTGCTTAAACAAAAACATGAAACTGTATGTCTATTCAGGGCTATTTCTCAGAGGCTCTGATGAATGAGACATTACAGAAAACTCTGAGAATCCTGTTGGTCTTCTGGGACAGACTTTTTGTTTCTCTGGAGCAGAGTTTTTCAACCTTAGCAAGTTTAAGATGTGTGGATTTCAACACATAAAATTCACTTAGCCAGTATGCTGGCTTGGGAATTCTGGGAGTTGAAGTCCACAGACCTTAAAGTTACAAGGTTCAGGGAACACTGCTGTGGAGCAGGGGGAATGAGTAGGGATATTGGAGAGGTAGTTTGTTGTAAGGGTTAAAGGTGCTGTCTTACAAACCAGGAGATGAGAGTTCCAATCCTGCCTTAGGTATGAGAAAGCCAGTTGGATGACTTTAGTCCACTCGCTCTTCTCGGGTGGCTGTTTTTGTGAGGAAAATAAAAGGATGAAGGGGAGTATTATGAATATTTGGTGCCTTGATTTACTTATCAGGTAACAAAGGTGGGTTAAAAATCTAATAAACAAAATAAATACAACACCCTTGGTAGTGGTAATGGTAACATAGACATATGTGCACAACTGGTGAGCTCTCAAAATAACATGAAGGTGCCTCCAACCTACCAGGTCTCTTGATCTTGCATAAGAAAAACAAATATGCAAGTTACTGAGATATTTAAAAAAAACAGGACTTATTTAACAAAAGGAGAATAAGAAAAAAGTATTAAGTATCTAAATAACAAAATCAGAACAGTGGAATCTAACAGAGTAAGGAAATAATTCTAAAAATTATTCTTGTTTGTATACCTCAGGAGATAATTGTAGTCCATTTATTCAGTTAATAGAGCAGCTGTCACCATGAAAGATTGGGGTGAGGGGCTATTATTTCAGTCCTTCCCTTGTATGACTTTATTTTGGGGGGATGCCTGTTTCTCTCTACTTTTCAGAATCTCTTTCAGCCATTTGCACTAAAAAAAGTTTTAAGGACATCCACTTCTTGATCATCTAAGATCAAAACTTGCTATATTTCAAGCATTCTAGAAAGGCTGCATGCACAGTCTTAAGCTCTTCCTCAAATTTCAGATATATTGGAAACTTTCATTTGGCTGCAAATGCCAACACCAGCACATCAGAGGAGGCTGCACTGTTATCATATAAACCCAACTAACCTTTGCTTCACTGAAGCAAATGGAAGAAAAAGAGTTGATGTCATTGTAGAAGAACTTTGTAAGGCTTTAGAGAATATGAAGATACAGAAAAGTATTTCAGCCTTCTAGCACTATGTATTGTAAAAAGTTGCTTCACATTGTTGACCGTGTTAACTTAATTATTTTCTTTACTGCCTGTCAGAATTTTTCTGTACAGTCTTGAGCAGAGAATACTTCTTCCAGTCATGGAACTATCCCAAAGTTATTTATATCTTATGGTAACTGAACCAAAGTTTTGCATGCCAAAGTGATATACTGAATTACAACCTTAGGCAAAGTACTTTTGTGTTTTAGTGTTATAATTTGGTCTAAAATGATGAGGGTTGAGATGCAACCCACTAGGAACATCATCTGCTCAAAATGAATGAGAATTGTGATGCTGTGACTCATTTCCTGCCAGATGCGAAAGCAAGATCTATAGCTGCTGCACAAACCATCAGCCCCAGTGCTTCCTTCTTCTCCCCTTTGTGTGGCATTACATTATTTTGGTACACAATTTCATTGCCTTTCTTCAAATTCACTGGGACTTAGGAAAATCATTGCTAAATGATATTACATCATGTTATACAAACCCCAGACATCTCAAAGCAGCAATATAGGGCAGCTTTTTTGCAGCAATCTTACCATCCACCATAATGTCTTATTCAGTCCCCAAAGAAATTAGACTGGGTGAGATTGATTGTGCTTCAAGTGTTGTCATGTGTTTTTAAAAACTGCCACTTACTTAAAACAAAAGTTGTAATCCCAGCAGTCACCATTAATCATGCAATGTACTACAATATACATATTATTAAGTGTCTGTATTTTGGATGGTTTCCAGAAGAATCCTTCACTCTTTCCTTTTTTTACACAATGATGATTCTTGCCAAGTTTGTGATTCAGGAGAAATATGTTCTAAGTACTTGGTTGGCCTCATCCTGAGACTTAAGGTAAAAGTAAAGGTTCCCCTCGCACATACGTGCTAGTCGTTCCCGACTCTAGGGTGCTCATCTCCATTTCTAAGCCGAAGATGACAATTCCGTGGTCATGTGGCCAGCATGACTAAACGCCGAAGGTGCATGGTATGCTGTTACCTTCCCACCAAGGTGGTCCCTATTTTTCTACTTGCATTTTTACATGCTTTCGAACTGCTAGGTTGGCAGAAGCTGGGGCAAGTAATGGGAGCTCACTCCGTTACGTGGCGCTAGGGATTCAAACTGCCAAACTGCCGACCTTTCTGATCAACAAGCTCAGCGTCTTAGCCGCTGAGCCACCACGTCCCCACTGAGCCACTGCGTCCTGAGACTTACACATACCCATAAGACCATTAATTGTTTCAAAAAATGGAATCTGGCTCCTTGATATACTAGAAACCAGAAATCCAGAAATTAGAATAGAAAGCTCACAACTGCAAACATAAGCTTCAAGGACACAATTCCTTCTAACTTGTCACAGAATATTTTTTTTTGCCATTAATATAAATTTACATGAACTAAAAAAACTGAAGATTTTTTCCTATCACTTTTGATAGCTCTATCTATTCGTGAATTCTGGGGGATTGATTCCCAACACATTTAGATAGGACCAACTTAGATGACAAGTATTAATTAGTATTGACACTCTGTGATAGGAGTTTTTGTCAGGAGATTACCTGATCGGGATTTTTAAAAGAGAAAGGGGTCATAGTGTGTGAGGACCACCTTCCATTATTCGGCATGAAGAAAAACTTTATCTGCCACTATTGACCTAGTAGTAGGAAATACAACATACAGGGATGTATGCTGATCCTTTTCTTTTTTGAAAGGCTTCCAATGGCTGTGAGTAGACTTGAACTAGGATATCTTCAGTCTTTGCCCAACACTTTGACCTCTATACTGCACTGGCTCTTCTATACCATTAGAGCAGGAGTGTCAAACTCAATTTCATTGACAGCTGCATCAGGGTTGTGCTTGACCTTGGGGAGGGGGGAGGGGGGCGTGGCCAGGGTGGGCATGGCTAGCTTGATGTCACTCGTGTCGGGGGCGTTTGTTGTGGCCCAAGCACTCTGCCAGCGAAAAAGTCCCCCACAAGCTCCATTTTCACTGGCAGAGGGCAGCAGGAGGCCGTCGTAGCTGAAAATGGAGCCTGGGAGGGCCACACACAGCCCTCCTGAGCTCCGTTTTTGCTGGCAGAGGCACCAAGGGCCGGTCCTTTTCTGTTTCTAGGGCGGCCCGGTGGGCCAGATCTAAGCACCCCATGGGCCAGCTATGGGCTCCTGGTCTTGAGTTTGACACCACTGCATTAGAGCATGGCAGATAATGAATATATCATTTCCCCCAATATGCAAAAAAATATTTGCCAGGATAATGTTCTTAATTTTTCCTACTGATATGGCTATTTGTAGTTGTGTCATATGGAGTATGATTTGTTCAAAAGGTAATTTAATTTGAGAATACTCATGATATAATTTATGATGTAAAATATACTTCACAATGATGCTCTTGATATAATTGATGGTATGACATGTAATGATAGAAGGGATGTCATAATGTCGTGATACAATCCTACCATCCATTGTGAGCTTTTAAATAAATATTAGCATAAATATTAGCGTGAGAGTGAAAGCTCCTGAAGCAGTGTGGAAACAGGCTTTTAGGCTTTACCATGAGAGTTTAGCAGAGGAGAAATTGAAATGTAAAAAGGCATTTTAGTGTTGTGAGTCTGGTAATACACTTGTATATACAGTCCTGCCTGGGTTGAGTTATAAAAGAAAAACAAAAGGCTTTTTAAATCTGAAATTAGAACCCAGCAATACATAATAACATGGCTTATCCATTATAAACTCCACATTTGTAGCACCATAAGAACTAAGTGTCACCTTGGATAACACCAGTGACCCATCAGGATGGCATTCTGTGCCCACATTGCCAAACTAGATGCTTTCCAGACACCCCGTGATTTTAACCAGAGTGATAACCTTTTCTTGCTATTTGAGTACAGCAGTCAATATTTAAGGGAGTGGTAAACAGCTCTTTAGACTACTAGCCCCTGATAGCCCAATCTTTCAAGCCCTTTGAAAAATATTCTAAATTGGTAGCCATCATTGTAATTGCACAATGAAATTATATATTGTTTAAAGATATATATTTGTGTGCGTGTGTACGCACACAATATCCTCTTTTAAGTATGTACACAATATTCCAATAGTCACTATGATTTAGCTAAGGGAATTGCAATATTGATGCTTTATTTTAAAATCTCCAAATTTTGCCTCCCCCCTGTTATATTCTGAGTTGTTATTTCCCTTGACTTATTTACCATGACTCCAGGATACCTTCCCGATCAGCTGCTCCCAACTGCCAGCAACTTTCAACCCATTTATTAATGTATGAAGTTTGATTTTTTTTCCTGCTGATGTACATTACTCTGCGTGGAACCGCATTTGACATCTGGCACTCATTCATATAGTTTGGAGAAATATTTTTGGAGCTCTTCACTGTATATTTTATTTTCCCCTTGTGATAATTTTTGTAGTGTTGGCAAATTTGGCTACCTCTGTGCTCAAATGTAGTAACGAAAAAAATAAAAACGTTCTGGCCCCAGTGTTCAAATCTCTCCAGTATACATTGCAGAACTTTAATTGTAGTTTTGCTAGATTTGAGTTCCAGTTCTCATACCAACAACTCCATTAGATTCAATTGGAATTCTAGTCACACTTTTATCTTGATCAATATTTACTTTTCTATTTTTAGAATTATTTTGTGATTGCATTCTTCTATCCTAGAATGCAATCTCTATGTCAAATACACTATAAGAGGACTATAACTTAAGAAGTGCTTTTAATCTTAACTGTAGCACTTTTCATTGTTTTTTAAAACATTCTTAGCCTAAAAAGTAGATTAGGAAGGAGGTGATACAACAAGAAAAGAAAAAAATATTTGTCCTTTTATTTCTCTGTTTAGAATTACTGCTAGTAGTTTGCTTAAATTTGCTTAAATTCAGTATTGCTATTTAAGGCACAGACATCAGTAGTGTAGTACACTTTCTTTCACATAAAAAGTGTCTTTTTCATTTTAAAAAAAACAAAATGAAGTTTCTATATAGAAGATTGGCTAAGAATTATTTTGGTTGGTTTTTTATGTCTATTAGGTGTGATAATTTAAATTGTTAAATTACTTTTTTTATATGTGTATAATTAAATGAGGTTAGATTTCTTTGGTTTGGCAACAATTTAAAAAATCCCTCTTCATACAATTTGTGTGATGGATATACACAAATTGGTATTTTGTACTTTTTGTACTTTTCTTCATTTGCACCGTATCTCCAAAATTTCTTTGGTGATCTTTGGGAACTGGAAGGGACAAAAACAATCTAGTTTGCCATTCCATTTGTTCTATTGCCAGGCGAACTCAAATTCTTAAATCCTATAAGGAGAAGTTGTGCTATGAACAGTCTTCTTAGCACTTCCCTTGGGACTTACGATGTTTAAGTAAGGATGAATGGCTTGTAAGAAAATTGAGATTGATGAAGTCCTGGGCTTCAGATAAACCTATGAAACAGAGTTTCTTCTACATGGGAGTTCTCTAAAGAAACTACAAGCAGTAAGCAAGATCATTTTTTTCCCTCTGATAGCACAAACCAGTACAACCAGGCCAGCATTATAGAAATCTCTGAAGGCATGAAACTGGGTAGGGATCCTATTCTAGCATATAGTATGTATTTTGTATGCATACGGTCATTTTTAAATATTTCGTCTTACAGACTAGAGAGAATGTGTGAATCAGTCCTTTCATTTTCATGTGTTCATAACTCTGCTTCATACTCATTTGTTTTAGTCATCATTGGAAAAACAAAAACAAATTTGCATTTAAACCTGAAAATATTTGTTTCCCACAGACAGTGTATTCTTCTATGCATTTTATCCAAAACATAAAATGTAGAGACTACAAGATAATATTCAGATTTCCATTGGTGAAGTTTGAATTGAATCATTTCATTTAAAATGCAAATGTCTAACATTCTGAAGCACTACTATTTCAGATTATAAAATATATCACTGATCTTGTGCTTGTCTTTGATTTACTGTTTATTCTTATTGATTTATTTTTCAGTGAACAGAGTATATGCCAAGCCCGGGCATCAGTTATGGTTTATGACGATACCAGTAAGAAATGGGTGCCAATAAAGCCTGGACAACAGGGCTTCAGCCGAATCAACATCTATCACAACACGGCCAGCAACACATTTAGAGTAGTTGGAGTTAAACTTCAAGATCAACAAGTGAGTGTTTTTTCAGCCTTTCAACCATACAAGTTCTAAAATAGAATTCAAAGAACAGTGGTTGTTCTGTGTCTTAGAAAAAGGTATATTAGTGTGTGTATGTACATATAAACTTTTTATTTTAAGAGTACATTCTTTCCTCTGTGGTTGAAATACATAATTTGTGCTGAGCAAAGGACGCCTTATGCTGAAGTGGGCTGTTGCTCCATCTAACACAGAACTCTCTCAAGTGGTTACAAGACGTTCTCCAGGGTTTTGGATAATTCCAGCATTACCATGAGATGCCAGCTTTTATATGTAGGATATTGTATAAATAAAGCATGTTGTACGTTCCAAGATTTATACTCCCCCCCACACACAATTTGTTTGAATTATTTATTTATACATATTGTTCTACTTCAAACCCCACGAGACAGCTTGCTTTAGAAGAAAACTCTTGCTAGCATAATAATCATTATTCTATAGTCATTATTTGCTGTGAAAGTCCCTTTGAACCCTATGGCCTTAATGATTTTCAAAAGGCAAGCAAGTTGAAGCTCTTCATATCTTCAGAAACAAGATGTTTCTTATCACCTGGATTTGAATGAGCAGCTTCATTCCTCAACAGCCTTTCTTAAGATAAGTTCACAGAACTAGTCAATAAAGATGATCTAATACAGGGGTATCAAACTCAAGGGCCGGGGACCAGATCCAGCCTATGGGGTGCTTAGACGTGGCCTGCAGGCCCGCCCTGGAAACAGTGAAGGACCAGCCTGCGGTGCCTCTGCCAGTGAAAATGGAGCTCGCAGGCCTCCCTGAGCTCCATTTTTGCTGGCAAAGAGCTGCAGGAGGCTGTTGCGGCCAAAAACAGAGCCTTAATGAGCAAAATCAAGCTGGCCACGCCCACCCTGACAGTGCCCCCAGCCACACACACACTCGCCCCACGAGGTCAAACACAACCCTGATGCGGCCCTCAATGAAATTGGGTTTGACACCCCTGATCTAATAGATGCCACATATGTAGGAATTAAAAAGTTAAAAGCTCAAATTGGCTGGAAGGCTATTGGTTTATCAGTAGACTAACTTCAATAATGTGGAAACTACCAAACTGGTGTTTTTTTTGGCAGAAATAAATTGGGCTACTTCAGTTTCAATTTCTGAGTCATTCAAGGGCAGCTCCATTTTAAAGTATTGCAGCAGTGGTGGGTTCCTACCAGTGCGGTCCACTCTATAGCACCGGTAGCGGCCCGTTGGTGACGTCACAGTACTGGTGCGGTCGGTTGCCAGTGCCTGGGCGCCGCCATTTTTTTTTAAAAATTACTTTTTTAAAAAAATTCTTCTGCGCATACCCAGAAGCCGAGTTTCCGGCACTGCTCATGCGCTTCCTTCCTACCCCACAGTGAGTCCAAGCAGGGGAGGATGGCTGAGGGAGCGCGTGAGACGCTGAAAGAACGGGCAGCAGGAGCTAGCTCCATTCCCCTTCCTTCAGCAGTCCGAGAAGCCACGAATGCGCGGTGATGATCCTAGGCATTTTTGCACGTTCGAGGCTTCTCGAGCTGCTGAGGGGAGAGGGAATGGGTGGCAGGACCAATCTCAGTTCCCCTCCCTTCAGCAGTCCGAGAAGCCACGCCTAACCGGTCACATGGCTGGCAAGCCACACCCACAAAATAAGCCACGCCCACAGAGTGGTAGTAAAAAAATTAGGAACCCACCCCTCTATTGCAGTAATCTAAACACAAGGTGGGAATGAATCAAAGTTATATGGCTTTCTGTTTCCAAAAGGACTGTGTTTGGCTCATTAGTCAAATTGGAAGGTCTCCTAGCCAGTCTTTACCTGCTGCTCAAGCAGATGATTCCACCAAAGTAACCAATGTTGTTTCTCTTCCATGTCAAGGCCTGAATAATGATTGAAATGTATCTAGATGATCCATTTCTTTTAGGATTTTCTGTAGATGAAGCCCTGTCATCTTCTCTAAACAAAGAAGATTGGAGATTGGGCAGAAGTTCTGTAATATAGCTGGATGTAAAGTATGCCTCCTTTACAGTAGATGGTTTCTCTCTTTCCATCAGATTGGTATTGCTTACCTTCCAGATCCAGCTGAATGCATTCTACTTAGGAAGCCAGGATTGGCATAAATCCAATCGTGCTGCAGAGGATTGTTTTCACTTTCTTGATCTCTACAAAGCTGAAAGGGATCCCGGATAATCTTGTTAGACATTACCCTTGTCACCTCATAAGATTCTGCCCAATTAGTGTTTATTTTCAATGAATGTGAATCATTTTATCTCAAAGAATCCCATAATATTATTGTGGTGGTCAGCATAGAGGTCAGCTTCTTTACCCAGGGCTACTATGTGATGTGAGTCTGGAGACGTAGGAAAAGCGGTGAAAAAAACACATTCCATTCATTTTATGCCACTAAATACTCCTAAACAATGGGCACTCACTCATTGTCTTCTGCCAACATTACTATATATCTCTCTTTAGCTGCTTCATTTCTTGAAGCTTTGCAGAAAGGGAAGCCTTCAGTCTGCAACTTGGGAAACCCTGCTTGTATTCAATCATGTTTAATCTCCTTGTTGAATCCCAGAAAACGGTTACTTGAAGGCTGGAAAAATTTCTAGGTGCCCTCAGGAAATTTATTGGACTTATTAGGTGCCTGGGGCAGTGGGGGCAGGCCATTTTAACCACCCCATTGCCCTCACAGAGATCAGGTGAGGTGACAATGTGCATAATTAACTGGACTGTAGCAAGAGGGCTGATGACAGCGCCCCCTACTTTCAGGTCACATTGTACTTTATTTCCAAACTGTATCTGATTTAGGCATTTGGATCTGAAGAGGGAGGATACCCGGACTGAAAAGAGCAAAATTTATGATATGGGGAGACTTAGGAGTCTGAGCTGTGAGGGCAGGGCAAAACAAGGAGTTGTATAGACTCCGGAATCTCACTATTGGTGACTCTGGCAGAACGGTTGAGATAAACCCTAGCTCAGTTATAAATATTTGCTTTACGTGTGGGGCAGTACTGGGTTTCACTTACCTTCGCTACTGGTTCAGAACTGTGAACACCCGCGCGGGCGTTTGCTTCACTCGCGCGCTTCTGCGCATGCGCAGATCATCCGTGATGACGTCCGGGCAGAGCCTCCCGCTGCTGCCATTACCAGTTTGCCCGAACTGGGGCGAACTGGTAGCAACCCTTCACTGGTGTGGGGGGCCCAAGCTATAGTCCCTAGGATCTGCAGTTAAAAGGATCAGATAACAGGTGTTGAGAAAGATTTCTTCATATTTGGGCTCCCAAGAGAACAGACAATACTGGGCTAAATGAAAAGACATGCAAGACATCTTCTTATATTTGTTTTCTGCCTTTCTGGAAATATATTTTTTGGGGAAAATTCAAATTTATTTCAAAAAGAAAATAAATTCTTACATAAAGAGAAAAACAAAGTATATAACATCTGATTATACAATGATGTTAAGATGATACATGGGTTTATGTGTATTTTTTTCTGCTAATTAGAATTATTAGCTGCTAATTCATTATTAACTTAGTAAGTGGTTGTTCTGCCTTCTAGGCTATTTCTCCTTCTGATGCAGCTAATATTAACCCATTCATAAAACTACCGTAGATAGTAAAATTATTAAAGTAGTAAAAAAAACAATCGTATGAAAATAATGGCATCAGGTTAAAGCATATGTTCTTAGTGACTGCTCATTTCTTCTATTTCAATTCCAGGTAGTGATTAATTATTCAATTGTGAAAGGATTGAAGTACAATCAGGCAACGCCAACATTCCATCAGTGGCGTGATGCACGGCAGGTTTATGGACTGAACTTTGCTAGTAAAGAAGAGGCAACCACATTTTCAAATGCAATGCTATTTGCCCTAAATATCATGAACTCACAGCAAGATGGAGGTAAGACAAATAATTATGATTATTGGGTCCACCATCACCACCTCTGTTAGCAAATTATAGCCTGTTATAAAGTAGTGCAAATATTAGAGTCGGGATACATGACTCATTCGGAGTGTAATATCTGTCCTTTTTTGAAAACAAACGAAGGCAAAACCTTGGTATTTTTAAAATGTACATTTTTCTGTTTTAAGGCTTTTGTTAAATTGTAAGAGAACACTACTGCTAGCAATAGTCCATGCTATTAGCTGTCTCTGCTCCATGGGGGTAAAATATGGATGCTCTTAAAACAAATAATCTAGGCACTTTTCATAGCTGAAATTTTACTGTTTCCATTATTATGAAGAAATGTGATACCTTTCTTTTTCTTGTTTTAATCCACCTGTTCGAGATCTATGTGAGACTTGAATTTGCCATGTGATGTTTAGCTTTGTCTTGTCAACCCCATTAGGTAGACCAGACTATGAAATTAATTCCACAGGTTGTCTACAACTACTTTTATTGAGATTGGCTGTAACAATGGAATCTTGTGCTGCAGATTGTGCTATAGCTCTTCTTCCTTATAATTTAATAAATCAGGAGGGTGCTTGTCTGAGTCACATCTCTTCTGGAGTTAAAAATAATATTTTGGCCCCTTTTAATAGGCTAGAACTTCTGCATATCCCCAAGAAGGTCCTCTTCCTCACTCTCTATAGGTCCTTATCCTAAAATAGATGTGAACGTAAGATTTGGTTGACCAAGATGTTTATTTGCTGCTTTTCACATGCATACAAGATTTCTCTTCCCATGGCATATAGAATAATAGTTAAGTTAGAATAATGCTTAGCAATTTTTTCTAAAAAAAAATTCAAAATCTAAATGCAATGGATACCTTTGCTACTAGACACATTTTAAACAAATGCTTGAAATATGAACAAAAATATGTAAAAATATCAGTGCGTAGAGCTTTTCCAATTTATTTGGTTATCACTAAATCAACATGATTGAGTCTTCCCTAAGATAAAGAAATGTCCATTTGTATTTCCTAAACTCAGATTATTATTTAACAGGTCAGTGTTTGAGGGCAGGAATTTTATTGTACATTATTGTGATCATTCTTGAGAAATAAGTAAGGATGTCAAATTGATGGCATTAGTTACTTAGACTATTTCTGATGTCCTATTTTTAACATTCGCTTTCTTCATAAACCAGACTCAGTACTTTATGTTGAGGTGTTTGTGAGGTTTACATAGATCAGGGGTCTCCAAACACGGCCACTTTAAGACTTGTGGACTTCAACTCAAAGCTGCCTGGGGAATTCTGGGAGTTGAAGTCCAGAAGTCTTAAAGTGGCCGAGTTTGGAGACCCCTGACATAGATCATCTTGAGTGTTTGGCAGTAAACTGCTTATTACACTCACTACCATGAGTCTGTATTAATTTGGCAAATTAATTTGGCAAATGCAATTGATTGATTAATTGATCTGCTCAGTCGTGTAGGATGAAAAAAGGAGAAATTAACACTGTATCTGCTCTAACCGGGTTCCATTTGTTTTAGCTGCAGCAGAATATTTTTGAAGCAGTGTGTTCTTGGGAGATCATTGAGAACCTGGGGATAGTGCTGGCCATTTTTTTTAACCATTAGAATTATCTTCATCAGTTTTTTTTGTTTAGATTCCCTAAGAAAATACTCTCAGTCTTTAATAAATAAGTGTCTTGAACCATTAAATCAAATAGTTATGCTAATTTAATCAATCCATCCCACTGTTGGACAATTCCATTGAATTTCTTATTAGTCTATACTAGAAGAAGAAACACAAAGTCCATAGTAAAGCCTTTGACAAAGACTTTCTTTTTAATGTAATTTGGAGGGCATGAAAATCCTGAGCTTTTTTTCTTGCTCTTCAGTTCTATCATGTGACAGCATAGCTGCTAAAATAGGAGCTAAGCCCAAGCTTTGTGACCTCAAATGTCTCATCAATAAAGATGAGTCCTCTTTATATAAAGATGGCATTGATATTGCAGCTTTAACATAAACTAAGTTTTTTCTACACTTTCCCAGACAGTAAATACAGGTAGTCCTCAACTTATAGCAGTTTATTTAGTTTTCAAAGCAGTTTATTTAGACCATTCAAAGTTACAGCAGCACTGAAAAAGTGACTTATGACCGTTTTCCATACTTACAACGGTTGCAGCATCCCCCATGGTCATGTGATCAAAATTCAGACACTTGGCAACTGACTCTTATGACTGTTGCAATGTCCTGGGGCAGGGGTGAATTCCTCTCGGTTTGGACCAGATCGCCCGAACCATTAGCGACCTGCTGGTGATGTAATTTTGGCGTTACAGATCTGGTTCTGTCTGTACTGGTCCGTGCTCGCCGCCATCTGTTTTCTGAATTTTCGGCCGATTTTTCTGTGTTTGGATGGCTTCACAGCGTTCTGTGCTTTGAAAAAAAGCCCTCCCGCCCACCCCCGGGTTAATACCAACCTTTATTTCTTCGCCTGAACCACAGCTGATGAGCTCCTCAGCTGTGTTTCGGGCTGAAACCACCTTCTGAGCATGCACGGAAGTGAAATCGCGCAAACCGTTGGCGAAGGTAAGTGAAATTCACCCCTGTCCTGGGGTCATGTGATCACCTTTTGCGACCTTCTGACAAGCAAAGTCAATGGGGAAGCCAGACTCACTTAACAGGCATGTTTACTAACTTAACAACTGCAGTGATTCACTTAACAATTGTGGCAAGAAAGGTTGTAAAAAAAAAATCACTTAACTGTTTCGCTTAGCAATAGAAATTTTGGGCTCAATTGTTGTCGTAAGTTAAGGATTACCTGAATAGAACTTTTATATTTGGATTTAGATTACTTTTCTCTGTTGCATCATAGTTTTTATGTAATTGTGAGGTATTGGGAGGCACATTAAAGTTTATCACATGAAGAGTTGCAGAATAATTCCAAGCCTCTGGTTGTAAGCAGGCTTCAAAATTTAAAATAGCAGTATGTGAAAAATACAATACATAATTGCTGTACTAAGGGATGGTTTACTTGGGGGCAGCCCACAGGAAATTTCTTTTAATATGAACACTTTGCTTTTTTTTTTTACTTTAAAAAAAAGCTTTAGTGAAGAGATTTTTGTGCTCCCTATTTGAGCAGTATGACTTTGCTAATTATTTCAAATTGATACTACCAGACATTGATTCCAAGCATTTTCTTTTATTTAGAAAACGTATAAATGATATATATGATCTCCACAGGAAGGTGACAAGTCCTGTTATGAGAGTTTCAATGAATTTGCCTTCCATGGAGGAGCAAGAAGCAAATTGGAAGTAATTTTAAAAAGAAGTGAAAAATGGGGACTGCAAGAAGAAAATAGGCAGAGAGTAAAAAAAAAGTATGATAGGAAAGAGAAACACAAGCAGCAGGAGGAAAAAATAAATAAAATTAGAAAATGAAAACACAACAGAAAGCAGTGACAGAAGGCACTTTTAATTTTTTTTAAAACCCTCCCCTCCCATCATTTAAAGACAGAATTTTGTTTGATCTCAGGTTTCAATGACATTGGCAGATTTTAACCAGCTCTCCTTCTTTTGTTATACAGAAGCAAGTTACATTTTAAACAATTTTATTCCCCCTTATGGTAAAGTACTGTAAGTGCAGACACATCGACTTGGACTGGAATGCTGGCAGAGAGAGGGTTTGATTTCCACATACACCCCTGTGGTCCAAAACAGATTCATCCCCCTTTTACATTTTTAATTTATACTGCTAAATAAGATTTAAAACAAGTTGGTAACTTTAACTTTCTGTTAAAGAAAAAGAGTGCTCATGCCAACATATTTACATGTCTGAAAATGAAAACTTGTATCATAGTCATGTTTACAAAATGTAGCAAGATCTGGTGAAGCAAATAACACGATTGGAGATTACAGTATTTTATGAAATATTGGCCCAAAGAACAAAATGCAGTATAAACTTTCTGACATTTTAAAAAACATTGTTTGATCAGGATGCGCCAACATAAAATTAAATGTGCTTCATAATTTCTTGAATATTTCAGATCACTATAACTGGTTAAATCTTTTTTTTTTTTACAAAACAAACCATACATTTCTCTTTCAACATTTGCTGCTTTTCATCAGTTGTATGAGATCATTTTCTGTCATTGTCTTTTTCCAACGTTAGTTTCAGAGAAGGTGAACAAATGTCAACTTAGGGCCAATACGATGGACCATTAGGTCTTTTTCTGCTCTGAGTTTTCTGTTTTTAAAATAATAAATATGGCAATAAGATTATATATATATATATATATATATATATATATATATATATATATATATATATATATATATATATATATATATATATATATATATATATATATATATATATATAACTAATATATATATATATATATATATATATATATATATATATATATATATATATATACATATATATATATATATATATATATATATATATATATATATATATATATATATATATATATATATATATATATATATATATATATAACTACTCCTAATAATATGAGTATGTTTCCTAGCAGCAAAAGCATTAAGAAACTTGCAATTAAAAAAAGAGGCAACATTGAAAACATTGGTTTTTGGTTTTGAGAATCATGAGAATCATTACAGTGATGAATGTGGTTGAAACTTTTCTTTCTCATACAACCTGTAAAAGTGATCTTTTCCATGCACTTAAATAGGATGAAAGAATCTTTGCAAAATAGTAAACACCCTTACTAAAAATTATCATAAACTAAATAGAGTATTATGCTGCTGGATAATCAAGTTTGTTTGACTACAAAAGGAAGACTACAGTGTAACCCTAATCACACACATACAGATAAGCCCAATGAATCTAGTGATTTATTTCTAAGTAGGCAAGTATAAGATTGAAATGTAAAAGCCTTTATGAAAGGAGTGATTCATATAAAAAGTGCAGTCCTCTATACATCTATACAAAAGCATGTCATACTGAATTTATTAGGTTATTCCCAGTTGTGTGCATATACAATCGCAGTCTAAATGTACCTAAATGTACTTAGAAAGATTTTTAGACTAAACGGTAGCTCTTGCAATAATTTATGGTATAGTGTTTTATAAAAGGATCTCGAATAGCATGAGCTGTTCAATATACAAACAAACTTTGATACTTTACGATATTCTGCCTGCTGGGAAGGAAAGGGGGAGGGGGAGAGAAGATAGAATAGGGAGGAAGGAAATCTTCTCTGACTCATGGAGCACCTGTTGTGCACCTCCCCTCAACCTCCTTGACCCACATCATTCTCCATTTGTGCCATTTCAAACCCAAATGGCTCCTCTTGCAATCCCACACATCCTCTCTGACCCATGCTTCCCCCATGTGCCTGCTCTGATCTGTGCAACATCTCTTGAGAACACCTATGCACCTTTCATGACCCACACTGCCATCATGTGTGTCATTCCTAAACTGCACAGCACCTCTTGTGCACCCCCAGGCACCCTTCCTGATCATACCATCCCCTACGTGCCTTCCCCAACCAGCATAGCATGTCTCACAACTCCCCATGAACCCCACACACTCTTCTTGATCTGCCCTACCCCCCCCCCCATCCACTCTTGCAACTTTCCCCTGATTTCTCCACTGGCTTTCTTGCTGCAAGCTTCTCATAAGCAAAATAAATGGGGAAGCTGGCAGGAATCTGGGGGAGGGAGGGAGCAGGGAGGAAGGAAGGAGGGAAGGAAGGAAGGAAGGAAGGAAGGAAGGAAGGAAGGAAGGAAGGAAGGAAGGAAGGAAAATTTCTGATACTCCTTGCCAATTTCCCATAAGGAAAGTCAGTTGCAAAGATGACAAAAAGTCAGAAGTCATACCCGCTACCACTGCTTTTTTGTCCACCCATGGACTTTATGTTTCTCTGTTTAGGTAAGAAAATATCTCTGAAAGGATAAAGCAGTGAGTCACCAGTTGTCTAGTGGCGCAGTGGTTAAAGTGCAGCACTGCAGGCTACTTCAGCTGACTGCTAGTTCAGCAGTTCAGCTGTTCAAATCTCACCGGCTCAAGGTTGACTCAGCCTTCCATCCTTCCGAGGTCAGTAAAATGAGGACCCAGATTGTTGGGGGCAATATGCTGAACTCTAAACCGCTTAGAGAGGGCTGTAAAGCACTATGAAGGAGTATATAAGCCTAAGTGCTATTGCTATTATTATTTGATGCTGTTCCTACACAGAAGTCAAGAAGATAGTTAACTTCCATAATTTGTATTTGGTATGTCCCATAAAGTCCAACGGATTAGCAGCTCGGCAGGTTAGAAAAATCTAAATTGATGCAAACTCAGACTGAGAGCAAGGGGGAAGGATATGGCCCTCTTGAAAGGCAACCAGATGCCCTCTGGATAAACGTCCTGCAGTGACTCAACATTCTCCATAGTTGTTCCTTCAACCTCCCTGCTTTGATCTCCTCTGTAATCAGAGCAACAAACACTTTCATTTCTCCACCTGCTGTGCTACAATATCTCAACAACCATTATTCTTGCTTCTGCTTCAGGCAAAATGACCCCTATGCCTCTACAAAGGCATACTGTACAGTACTATTAAAGTGAAGACTATGAGATCTGGGCTACAGAAATGTGCTACACCATTAGGAGATCACTTTGCTGTGCCCAGTTTGGTTCTGCATAAACAAACAATGGTAGAAGTGGTGGTGCATTGCCTAGAAGCTTGCAAGACCTGGATTGGGAGGAACAGACTCTGATGGAATTCCTCCGAGGCTGGATACTTTGGGTCTGAGGGCTAAACGATGCCAAGGTAGCATGATCTTTAGCTCTGAACAAGTTGTATTCTTTGGTAGTGGGATTTTTTCTTGGCATTGCAGATTAAACAGTAATTAGTTAATTAAATTAGTTAAATTCTCCTGCTTATTTATTTATTTATTTATTTATTTTGGAATTCTTATATGCCGCCCAACTCCCTAAGGACTCAGGGCGGCGTACAACAGTAAGAAAATACAAGAATAACCAAAATCTAAAAAGTTAATTAAAAGCAAGTATAAAAATTAAAACACATTATAAAAAATCATCACCAACCATTCAACATCATACATACTTGGGGGGTGGGCTCGGATGGATTAAGCTCTACCCCCCGCCTGCAGGAAAAGCCATGTCTTAACAGCTTTCCGGAAGGCCAGCAGAGTGGGGATAGTTCGGGTCTCTGGTGGAAGTTGGTTCCAGAGCACAGGGCCAGCCACAGAGAAGGCTCTCCCCCTTGGGCCCGCCAGCCGGCATTGTTTGGCCGACGGGACCTGGAGGAGGCCAACTCTGTGGGCCCTAACCGGTCGAAGGGAAGTATGAGGCAGAATGCGGTCCCGTAGATAACCTGGTCCCAAGCCATGAAGGGCTTTAAAGATGGTGATCAGCACCTTGAATTGGACCCGGAGACCGATGGGCAACCCATGCAGCTGGCGGAGTATCGATGTCACGTGGGTGTACCTTGGCACACCCACCACAGCACGCGCAGCCGCATTTTGCACCAACTGAAGTCTCCGGATACTCTTCAAGGGTAGAGCGCATTGCAGTAGTCCAAGCGAGAGGTGACAAGGGCATGAGTGACCGTGAGTAGAGCCTCCTTCTCCAAATATGGCCGCAACTGGTGCACCAGGCGAACCTGTGCAAAGGCCCCTCTAGCCACAGCAGAAAGATGATGGTCCAATTTTAGCTGTGGATCTAGAAGGACCCCCAAGTTGCGGACCTGGTCCGAGGGAGTCAGTTTCGCTCCCTCAAGGACCAAGGAGGGACAGTTGTCATAGTCCTTAGGAGGCAATATCCACAGCCACTCAGTCTTGTCGGGATTAAGTCTGAGTCTGTTCCTCCCCATCCAGATCCTAACGTCGTCCAGGCACCGGCACATTACATCAACTGCCTCACTGAAGTCAGACGGGGTGGTGATGTACAGCTGGGTGTCATCAGCGTACTGATGGAAACACACCCCATGTCTGCGAATGATCTCCCCCAGCGGTTTCATGTAGATGTTGAACAGGATGGGCGAGAGAACCGACCCCTGAGGCACCCCACATGATAGGGGCCTAGGGGACGATCTCTGCCCCCCTGCCAGCACCGACTGCATCCTATCAGCGAGATAAGAGGAGAACCACCGCAAAACGGTGCCTCCCACTCCCAACTCGCTGAGACGATGCAGAAGGATACCATGGTCGATGGTATCGAAAGCCGCTGAGAGGTCAAGTAGCACCAGGATGGAGGAGTTCCCCCCATCTCGGGCCCGCCAGAGATCATCCATCAGAGCGACCAAGGCAGTTTCTGTACTGTAGCCGCGCCTGAAACCCGACTGGTAAGGATCTAGATGATCTGTTTCATCCAGGAGCTGCAGAAGTTGAGTAACCACCACCTTCTCCACAACTTTCCCTAAAAAAGGTAAGTTGGAGACCGGACGATAGTTCTTCAAGTCAGCTGGATCCAGGGAAGGCTTCTTCAGGAGGGGTCGCACCACCGCAGCTTTTAACGACTGCGGTACGGATCCCTCTCTCAAAGAAGCGGTGACCACCGCCTGGATCCAGCCGCGTGCTACCTCCCTGCTAGCCGAAACCAGCCAGGAGGGGCACGGGTCCAATAAACAGGTGGAGGTACCCATCGCTCCCACAGCCCTGTCCACATCCTCGGGAGAAACAGGCCCAAACTCTTCCCATAATGATGGACTAAGACTAGCCCCTGTCAACTCAATGGACTCTGCCCAGCCGGAGTCCAGATTTGACCGAATCTGAGCGACTTTATCCGACAGAAACTCAGTGAATTCCTCAGCTCTGCCTTGTAAGTGTTCCTCGCTCCCCCCTTTTGCAAGGAGGGAGCGAGTCACCCTAAACAAGGCGGCTGGGCGAGAATCTGCGGACGCAATAAGGGCGGAAAAATAGGATAGTTTTGCCGCCCTTATCGCCACTAAATAAGATCTGATGTAAATTCTTAATAGTGTTCGATCAGACTCGGTTTTTCTGGCCCTCCAGCGGCGCTCCAGATGTCTCTTCTGGCGTTTCATCTCCCGGAGCTCCTCGGTAAACCAGGGAGCTTTCCGGAATCCACTACCATAGAGAGGTCGCTTAGGCGCAATTCGGTCTAGAGCCCCTGATGCTGCGGTGTTCCAAGCAGCCACCAGGGAGTCAGCCGAATTGTGTACCAGGGTTTCAGGTATTTCCCCAAGTTCCCTCTGGAATCCTTCCGGTTCCATTAGGCGCCTGGGGCGGAACCACTTAGTCGGTCCCGCCTCCCTGCGGGGGAGGAATGGGGCTGCGAAATCCAGCCTCAGTAGGAAATGATCTGACCATGACAGTGGGGTGATGACTAAGTCCCTTATCTTCAGATCATCTCTCCACTGCCCCGAAAGAAACACTAGGTCGAGCGTGTGACCACCCTCATGAGTCGGACCCTGGATTACTTGGGACAGGTCCATGGTTGTCATGGAATCCATGAACTCCTGGGCCGCCCCAGAGGTTTCGCCAGCAGATGGCAAGTTGAAGTCCCCCAGCACCATAAGCCTGGGGAACTCAACTGCCAAGCCGGCTACTGCCTCGAGCAGCTCAGGCAGGGCCTTGCTTATGCAGCTGGGAGGCAGGTACGTTAAGAAAAGGCCCACCTGTACCCCTAAGTCCAACTTCAAAAGGAGCGTCTCACACCCAACAATCTCCGGGGCAGGGATCCTACGAGGATGCAGATTTCCACGCGTTATTATTGCCACTCCTCAGAGGTGGTTTTGTCATGCTGGCTGAAGAATTTTGGGAGTTGAAGTCCACAGGTATTAAAATAGCCAAGATTGGACACCTTGGCTTTATATTTTTTTTAACCCTAAACATTTTTGTTTCTCCTACAAGAATGTGTTGATTTAAACCAGGGGTCAGGAACCTATGGCTCGCGAGCCAGATGTGGCTCTTTTGATGATTGCATATGGCTCGCTCCTCGTTTGCTTCCCGGAGACACACTTGCCGAGACGACAGAGCCCCCCTCGCCCTCCCTCCCCTCCCCTTTTGTGTCAAAACTCAAACCAAGCGAAGAGGAACTGTCGCGCTTTGCGGCGACGGAGTCGCGGCCGTTCGCCCGCCACGCGGCGCAGGAGGCGCCCCTCCGGGCCTTGGGATCAGAGGGCGGGAGGAGGCGCCTTCAGCGCGGTGCGCTCCTGTTGTGGCGGGCGGCTCCGCTGGGGCGGGAGAGAGGGTGAGGGAGAACTTCGGTGAGAAACTAACGAGGCGATGCTTGCGGTGAGTGGTTTTGTTTGGTCGCCGCTGGGGCGGGGGAGAGGAGGAAGCAGCGGAGGAAAACCGCGGGTTTTTGTTGTTGTTGTTGATGATGTTGTTGCTTTTTTCACCGGCTTGTCCTTAACTTTGGAAGCGGGAAAGGGGATCGGGCTCCTGGGAAGGCGCGGTGGCAGGAATCCGCCTTGAGCAAAGCCAACACCTGGAGCTGGCGCGCCCGGCGGGAAAAGCAGGGCATCCAGCGCAAAGCTGAGCGCAGCTGCCTGGCTCAGCCCCTCACGTCCGCCGCCCGGGAATGAACGCAGCTGCGCTGAGGCCGCCGGAGACCCGAGCCGGGATCCGAAGCGCGCTCCTCAAGCCTCACTTACGGAAGGGTGTCCGCTCTCACCTGAAGGAAGGCGACCCTGAAGGACAAGGCGGGACCGATCTCCTCTGCGGCGGGTTTGTCCTCGAGGAACGGAATGGTCTATTGAAGCAGGACTTCGGTAAAGATAACTACGTTTACGAAAAGGCGGGCCCACTCCCCTTCTCCCAACAGTAGCAATACGAAGTAGCGAAAGACTGTTAATTTTTAATGAGAAATTGGAGCGGGGTGGGTGGGCTATGAGAATTTACTTCGAAGCCAACCGCTTTCCATTTCTTTGGATGTCATCGCCAAGAAACTGTGTGGCTCAGGTGAACGGGTGTGGATTCAGTTGGAAGAAGGCTGGTGGTTTTCGCGGTTTCTTTAGTTCTCCTGAGCGAAGCTTTGCTTTGCCGAGAATGAAGTTGTGGGCAGCAAAGTGCCTCGGATGCGATCTCCAAATCCCTTTTCCCGCAGCAGATCTTTAGGGGAGAGTACTGCAGAGTAATCTAATAGCCCGATCTCAATCTACATTTACTTGGAAGTAGGAATTTCCAAAAATGTCGAGGTTATTCGAAATAAAATGTGTGTAGGAATGGAATCGGCCCGCCCCCCCGTCCCGCTTAAAAAAAAAACATCAGCAAATCCATGCAGCACCAGAAGTCGCATTAATGGTGAGTGTTATAACAACATTATTTAAAAGAATAAATTCAGAGGCTTATTATACTGACATTTAGTTGAATTCACTTTTAAAATATATTATATGGCTCTCACTGAAATAAATTTCCAAATTTTTTGCTTTCATGGCTCTCTTAGTCAAAAAGGTTCCCGACCCCTGATTTAAACAGTTGTGTTCTCATTAAAAGCCCTTATATTCTCTCTTCTTACTTGGTACACCTGGAACTCTCCTTTTTGATATCTCTCCTCATCTAGCTGTGCTCTCCCGAATGGAGGGCTCCCAGAATGGAGGGCTCAAAACTAATACTGCTCTCTGCTCCTGATCCCTGTCATTGTGAGGACAATATAGAGCTGCTCATACTAATTTTGCTTCCAAACCATTTTCAACTCATAGATGTTATGGGAAGTGTGTTAATTTGCTCTGTAGCATCATGGATGGGCAGACATAGCATTTAGATAATTTACTAAAAGAGATTCCTTCAAATCTAGTCTCAAAGGAGCCCTTGATTCATCAACCCTAATTCACAATTTGAAACATCTCTCTTTCTCCTCTTGTTTCTTTTAATCTACTCCATTCTTAGAATGCAAATTTAAATCAGTTTAAATAGTTTCTAATTCCTACTGATACAAGAAACTGATAGGAAGGGAATGATCTATTCTGAATGCAAGAACAGTGCGATGTTCATACTTTGCAGACAGAAGATCCAATTCTCTTCCCAGTATATTCAAATTTAAAAAGATCAGATAGCAATAATGTGAATTTAATATAGTCTGGATTTATAAGTGCATATTTCAATATAGTGGATTTTGAAATGGATATTAGAAATACCTTAGAATTTAGAGACAATAGTCAATTCATATTCAATTCATATTCAATTCCAGGGAGAGAGAGACCTTCTAATATCCTAAAAATCAGAACAGTTTATCCCATTAGCTCAAGTAGAGCACATACTTTGCATGAAGGGAATTCAGATTTCAGAGTTGCCACCCTATTTTTATTCCTATTATTTAAATCTCCCAAGTTATTTTTGCTGTGTTAAGTTCAGTCTCCAATTAAAAGAGAGCAGAATAAAGAAAGACTTCTGCCTTGAGGAATGATGTTAGTGAGAAAAACACTATATGAAGCAGTGATACCAGCTGGGTTTAAATCACCACACAATAACCAATCTTTCTTTCCTTCTTGGTTTCTAATTTATTTATTTTTAGATTAAAAAATTATGAAAAAAATTATTAATTTGTAATCCCAGTTTTTATTATTTTTATAAGTAACTCAAGGCAGCGAACATATATAATACTTCTTCCTTTTGCTATTTTCCACACAACAACCTTATGATATGGGTTGGGCTGAGAGAATGACTGACCCAAAGTCACCCGAACAGCTTTCATGCCTAAAGCAGGACTAGAACTCACAATCTCCTATGCCAGCAGCTTAACCATTACATCAAATAACGTAGTGTGATATAATGTGAGCTTTATTCATAAGATGAAATATTAATAAGCTTTATTCATAAGATGAAATATAGCAATGAATTAATAGCAGACATCTGTCTTTTATTTGCAGTTCAGTTGGATATGTTGACTTTCTAAGTTACATCTTTGGCTTAACCAGTGGAAAGTTCTTTTATGGAAACTTCTTAATCAGGAATTTAATTTCCTTTAGCAGAATAGAGTTTATTCTCAGTAGTATCCAGATTTTAAAACTCTACATCAGCTTCTTAGCTAATTCTGTTGACCTGGTTTTAACATAAATACTTTGATAATCAATATCCTATATTGCTGCCTAAGAAGGAATAATTGACAACAATGATATTTTGTTTGGTTTTCTCAATTTGGAGAGGGAAAACTTAAGCACATGCACCCTGAAGCAATGAGAACTGACAATTCAGGTTCCCAGAATACTGGAAACGCAAGACTTGATGCATTATTCAACCACTAATCTAACCATTCATAATAATTTCTAAATCTGCCTCCTCAACTGATTTGGGGTCAAACAATCACAGGTTTTTATGCTGATCTGTTTCTGTTAAATACCAGGTCCACCTTCAGTTAAGAAAACTATAACATCTGTCAGTTTGGGGTCAAGATTTCATGCACCTCATGGGCTTCACCCATATCATTTCTGTATCTATTCACGTGACACGTTTTACTCTCAGTCTGTCTTGAGAGGAAGTGAATCTTAAATGGAGATTATAGAAATGCCTTGCTACTATTAAATTTGAGGTATTTTGACTAAAGGTGGAATCAAATGTGCATGATATGTCTCATGGAAGCAAATGGATCGAGGTAGACTGTTTCTTTGGAATGTTTTACAGATTTGCCCATCCACCATATTAATTCTATAAATTAACAGAGTTGGAAGGAATCTTGTAGGTCATCTAGTCCAATCCGCCATCCAAACAGACCGTATACCATTTCTGACAGATGGCAGTCCAGTCTCTTCTTGAAAGCTTCCAGTGATGAAGCTCCCATAACTTCTGAATGCAAGCTGTTCCATTGGTTGATTGTTCTCACTCACTGTCAGAAAATTTCTCCTTATTTCCAGGTTGAACCTCTCCTTGTTGAGTTTCCATCCATTATATCTTGTCTGGCCTTTAGGTGATTTGGGGAATAGCTTGACCCCCTCCTCTCTGTGGCAGACCCTCAAATATTGGAACACTGCTATCATGTCTCCCCTGGTCCTTCACTAGACTAGCCATGCCCAGTTCCTGCAACCATTCATTGTATGTTTTAGCCTCCAGCTCCCTAATCATCTTGGTTGCTCTTCTCTGCACTCTTTCCAGTCTCAACATCTTTTTTATAGTGTGGTGACCAAAACTGGATGCAGTACTCTAGGTGTGGTCTAACTAACTAACTAACTAACTAACTAACTAACTAACTAACTAACTAACTAACTAACTAACTAACTTACTTACTTACTTACTTACTTACTTACTTACTTACTTACTTACTTACTTTACTTACTTTACTTACTTACTTACTTACTTACTTACTTACTTACTTACTTACTTACTTACTTACTTACTTTCTGGCAGAGACACAAAATAAGAAAATATCTCAGTTGTTTGATAAACTCCTAAGTGACTTCTACCCTGTGTCAGACTCTGTCATACTCCATGGTGCATAGAAGATGTTTAAGGATGGAACTTGGTAAGAAGGAGATTCATGATTCTCACAGCAGAAAAAGCTAGAGAAAAGACACATGGCAGAAGCCTTCAAGTCTAGTAAATTAGTAACTACATGGCCACAGGTTCAAATAGTGGGGAGGCAGAGGCCCAGTATATAGTACTTACAGTATATAGTTCAGATTCCATATTAAATGAAAAATGGTTTTTGTATATAGGGCTTCCTAATTTGCATATGTAGAAATATTGTAATTGTATGCCTATTTGTATCTCTGTCTTTCTGATTCTCTGTAGTATTGCTACTTAACTTCTTAAGTCTGCCTGAGAATTCAGAGTGAGGAGAGTTTAATCTGAAACTTAATGTGAAGCTTGGCAGGTGATATTAGTGCCAATGGCATGGGTATAGGTAAATATAGGTAAATATTATGGATAATATATAGGCATATTATAAGGCCTGTTTATAGACTTGGATAGAAAAGAGACCAGGTATTTTGCCTTTGATTGCATCTCCACAGAACTGAACAATAAGAGTTTTTAACATTGTTGGCAATATGGCAGGGATCTTGGAACTTTCAACAGGCACTGTAGTATCAACAAAGCTCTGCTATGAACAGTTTGAGAAGCCTGAATTAATGCCCTTGGATAACATTCTTATATCTCTTTACTCCATTGTCTTCCTCTCTATCCTGGCTTATTAGGATATTCAAAGAGAGTTGGTTATAAAGAACCAGTTGGTTGATTATAGTTAGTTATAAAGAGTTGGTTTGTAAGAGAACAAATTGAAGCTAAATCTGGATAAGACAGAATTGTCAATTCCAGAGGCTGACGTTTTGAAAATATGCCTGCACTGAATAAGGTTGTCTTTCTCTTCAGATTTGGGGGTCTGTCTTTAATGCTGATTAGACAAATTACAATAGGGAAAGGGAGCATTTTCAGCATTGATTGATTAAAAAAATTGTATTCTTTGCTAGAAGTAAGAAACTTGGCATTGATTGGGCATATTCAAATTATTTTCTTGATGCATTATTGCAGTTCAATGTTCATAGAAAAAAACTTTTATACGTCTTAGAAGGGAGCACAGGAGTGGTTGTGGTGGTGCTTCCAGAGTATACCATATCACAACTGTGTTTCAAATTGTTGTACTACTTGCCATTTCCTTTCTGGTATCAATTGAAGGTGCTAATTATCCTATATAATACCTTATATCAGTGGTTCTCAACCTGTGGCCTCTGAGCGGGAGCACAATGTCACAGAGGGTTTGCAAAGGCTTGAAGAAATGATGTGATTTAAATCTTAAGTCTTGGGGGTCCGTGGCCATGATCCGTGGACACAAAAGGTATTTAAAGGGGGGGGGGGTTCTGTGGTGAAGAAAAGTTTGAGAACTGCTGCCTTACATAGTTTGGGGCCAGATTAAATGCAGGACCACCTGCATCCATTCAGTGGCACATGTCTTGAAGATCCTACATAATATCAGCTAATTCTGAAACTGAATCCAGATTATGTAATAATTTGTCACTGGAGCTGAAACATTACTCTTTTGTATTACAGTTTAGAAGAGAGCTTAAAATATTTTTAATACAGGTCTTCTAGAACTTTTCACAATTTTAGAGTTTTTAATTGGGATTTAATAATTTTATTGAATTATGAATATTTGTGGGTTGAGCAAATATTGGGACTTGACAACATATACGAATTTAAAAATAAAGAGAAAACAAAACAGTCTACCATTGTAGTAATATCATAGTACATGTGAACAAATAATGATACTAAAATAAGATCCTGGTAAGTCAGGTGATTAAGAATGTTTTTCAGTATTCTGTTGATGAAAAGTTGTCTATTTTAAAATCTTAGGTGTCAGTAAGACAAACTGATCGGTCATGAGTACATTTTTGGCTATCATTTGATAATCATGTTACTTAATTCAGCCAGACTGGAACTTGTGACTTGGTAGTGTAAAGCTTCCTATCCCATTGCTCATAGGTACGGATTTGTTTAGTCTTCTTATTTTTGACATGGGTTTCGTACGATGTGCTTATTTATAGAGACAATCCATGTATTATATTAGAGTGAAATCTTTTTTTTTAAATGCCCCATGGTGGGCACATTCCAGCTTTGTTTAGCAAGTCCTGCTCATTCCATAGGAGAGAATTAAGCACAGACACTTAACTCTTTTGTTTATGTGAATGAGATGCCTGAATCAAACCTACTGTGATTGGATAATTGGTTTAGTGTCAATACATCAGCTGGGGACAGCTGAGTTTATACTTAATCATTTACACTAATGTTGCTCCATACAACTCAACAGGAATGTGAGGGAGAGATCTTTTTGTGAGATTAAGCTCTGGAATGTAAAACCAAATGGATGAAGTTATTCCTTAAGGATAAATGTTGGGCCAAATAATCACATTACCAAGTGTGTATGTGTGCATGTGTCAGGAATGGGGAACTGGAAGCAAAGGAATCCCCTTATCCAATGTTCAGTCAAGCCTCCGTTAGTAAGGCAGAAATAGAGGGGCTTCTTTTGTCTTCACTTAAAAAATTCCTTAAGAATACCATTCTATTGGGTGCTGCTTTTCAGTTGGGTTGAGGAAATCGGAAGGTTATGAAGACTAGAGACCCAATTGTTTCCCTGAAACCCCCAATGGAGTTCCTATTTTCAAGCAGCAGTTGGAATGGATTGTTGAGGTCTGGCTTCCTACCCTCAGATGATAGGATTAAAATTATGGGGATAGGATCAGGAATATGGGGTATATTCTCAGGGATCATAGGGAGTGCACAGAAGCTATTTGAACTATCCAACAGTATGGAATAAGCTAATGCTGAGTCCTTCCATCAGTGAAAAGTTGACCCATGCTGAATTCCAAGACAAGTGCAATCAATACACTGCCAAAATGGTGCCCACAGAAGGCAATTTACCAGAAGGTAAATATTTGAGGTTGCTGTCCACCCAGCTTTCTTTCAAGTCTCCTAGGTATTCTCTAAGGCAGTGTTTCCCAACCTTGGCAACTTGAAGATGTCTGGACTTCAACTCCCAGAATTCCCCAGCCAGCAAAGCTTTGCTGGCTGGGGAATTCTGGGAGTTGAAGTCCAGACATCTTCAAGTTGCCAAGGTTGGGAAACACTGCTTCAGTGCCTTTTTTCTGGATAGGTAAGCATACTTCCAAATAAAGTACATAGTTACAGCATCCTATTTTCATTTTTGCCCTGGAATTTTATGATTAAAGCTCCTAACTGGCAGAAAATATCTTTAAGCAATGTTAGATTGTGTCAGAATATTTTCATTTCTAATCTAAGGTGATTCCTGTTCTCGTATACTTAACTTTATTTAGGAAAGGTGCATTACGAATGATTCTGTGTAGATTAATTTTCCACTTTCTTGGTGGATTCCGTATAAAATTATGACACAGAGTGACAATTTAAATAGTGGAAGCTAATTGAAGATTGGCAGTGATACAATTTTTTGAATTTCCATGTAGTCTGTCTCGGCAAAATGCCGTTCTTAAATCATCTGCTGATTGGGGACATCATTTATTTTGCTGCAGATTAATTGTTATTCATCTATTAAAAGTCACCATGGAAATAAGTAACTGGGGAAAAGAGATCTTCTGTTGGTGCCAAGTTCCAAAAAATGAGCTACAGATTCCTAATTTGTATCACTAGATTTGTCAGCTGTTCTCAGGTGGATTAATTTTATATTACTTCCATTCTTTATCAGATTGTTTTAAAAAAAAAACCTAGCACTTATAACCAGGGAAAAGTAACAGATTTGCAAGAAAAATGTATTTAAGTCATCCCCGAGCAATTGAATCTGAGTGCTTGTAATAATGCCCTTATATAAATGTGTGTGTCAGTGTTATTATATATTTAAAAAAGAGCTTTTAGCGCATGTTGTTTCACCCACTAATTCCACTTCTCAAAACAGGACTTCGGAACTCTGCTGTAATTCACGTTGGCAAGTGACATGTGATGCCGGTTGATGGGTCTCAAAGACTCATATCCTGTTTCAGTCCTTCCAAAGTCTGCCTAATCTACGACATATATGGTCGAGGGAGACATGTGTCTGCTTTTTCCTGTCATCACGTCTCTGATTGGAGGATTTTTAGGTCCAAAATATCTCAAGGAGTCTTTAGGGTTATTGGTTGTGTTCCAGGTTTACTCTTCTCTCTCCCTTCCCCTCCTTTCTTTTTTTCCCCTCACTTGGAACTTTTCTACGCAAGGGATTTCTCTTGTTATGCTGGAGACTGATTCTGTGGCTGCTTAGCTGCAAAGTCCTTCTTCCGGATGTGTCATTTGGATACAGTATCCTCTATGCCCAGTCATTTGGATACAGTATCCTCTATGCCCAACGCAAAAATCAGTTGGAAGAGTTGTCTTGTACCCCTTTATGTTGCAACGTGGAAAGTAACCGATTGTTTTAAAAATGCCAGTCCGACGGACTCGGCATGGCCATCTGAAGGGAGTGACTTGGGCCACTATCAGCTTAAGTGCACACAGTAAGTAACAGTTTCTATTCATTGAGAGCATAGCCAATTACTCAAGGCCTTGCCAATATCATCTACTGGTGCATTAAATCTGAATTTGCAAGTGTGTATCTGTGCAGGAGTGGGGGGAGTATCTTCTTTGCAAAACAAGGGCAACTAAAAGTATATTGTACGTTCAGATATCCCATTCCTCTGCAGAATAAATTTCACATTTTCAGCTTTTTAGATGGTCTAGGTAACCCATATAGAATCATTTTATATGATAATCATAATATTTATTGAGGAGAGGAACCAAAGAATAGCTAATAACTATGTTGAATAATGTATTATATTTGATTCAGATTCTTCTTGGGCTGTTATGTGCATTCTATGGAAGACAGGGGCAGGACAATTTGGTGTGAGGAGAATACAAGTTCAAAGAATAAAAAAAAGTAAAGAATAGAAGAGGAAACAAAAATAGAAATGAAATGAAAAATGAAAACAAAATAATGTTTGTTAGTTTTCAAAGTAAAATTCACAGAACTTTTATAATCATAATATTTCTGTGAGTTATAATTTTAGTGTGCAGCCTAAAATAGAAGGATTTTTTAAAACTCTGTTGTTCACTGAACTATATTACCCTATTTTTCTGCTACTCCAAACTTGGAAGAATGAAGAGTGGCACACAGGAGTTATTTCCACAGAGTTTATTTTTGGCTATTTGAAGTTAATTTGGGTTGTAAATTATCCCCAGTACACCACTCTCTTCCCTGTAAGAATAACATGAAAGCATAAAGCCTGAAGCAAGCATGACAGAGCTATTTCCCCATGCCTTTTATAAACTTGTTTTGTGTGCCTTGTTTTAAAGTGAACAGGTTTTTTTTCTTAACCTGATAGCATAAGTTAATAACTGCTTTAACAATACAGAGCTTTTCAGAAAAGTTTTGCTTCTTAAAGAGGGTCTGTCTGTTTTAATGATTCTCTAGGGTTTTATGACACATTGGTCTAGAGACTGTGAGGTTTTATTTTTATTTTTCTGGGACCATCATTCTCAGGTACTGAAATACAGCACCAGCAAAACAGAATTCATTGACATTGGAGAATGGAACATATCATGAGTTATTGCAACCTTTTCTTTCCAATTACAAAATACTGAAGAAGTTGGAGATTATGGAATTCACTGACACACTAACAGCACAATGAAAAAGCATATGTGTTTTTCATGTTTCCTGTGTGTTAGAGGTTAACTCCATTTTTCAGCCGTATTGACTGTCAATTAGTGTCCTTCTAGACATGCAATTCCTAAATGTCCAGAAGGACACGTAGGCCAAGGAAGGCTGGTGTAGGCAGTACCAAGGATGGTTATATCTTGGCATGAAGCAGTTGCTCATGTTCCATTGACTCTCATAGTATTAATGAAAATACGTACTACCTATGTACATACTTATTTAAAAGAAAGAAGATTAACAAATCCTTAAAATTCTAAACCACTTTCCTTTCAGGGGGGGGGAAACCTTGCTACAGGATAAATTATTTACTCTTCTGGATTAATGTTTTATTTAATTTAATTTAATTTAATTTAAATTAATTTAAATTAAATTAATTAATTTAATGAACCATGTGTTGTTTTTTCAGTCTTCACATGAATATTATTTTATAACTTATTTTAAATTATTGCTGTTAGCATTACAAGAACTTTAAAATATTTCTTTTAAAAAACAGTAAGATTAAACTCAAGAATTAGTTTGTTATTTGTTTCATAGGTTTTTGTGTATTGCCTCTATGAAGTAGATAATTAATATCCTTATTTCATAGATTAAAGTTTGTTTGGGACTATCCATTCAGTTTATGAATAATCTCACATAATCAATAAAATAGTTCTGTCCATATCCTGAATCATTTTGTCCCTTTGGGGAAAAAATTGTCATTAATTCATGGGATGGGGGGAATCACCCCTTTTTATCTGATGCTTTGCAGACCTTTGTCACTGAATATTATCAGAACTTCATCCAACATGTAAGCTTCCAGTGTGAAAAGTAAGCACTCCCTTTAGTGCAATCAATTTAATTAAAATACCAGTTGTCTATGTATTTTATTAAACATTCAGGGATGACTTTTTTGCACCCCCCCTGCTCTTTGTAAATCTGACAAATTTTGACTTTCCCTATAACAGTAATGTTTTCTCTATCATATCCTGTTCTAAGGAAATTTCTGAAAGACTCCATTAAAAAGTCATCAATGCCTATCAGGGTAGGGAAAGTAACAAAGCCATTTTTAAAGCTCCAGGATTCCAGTGAATCACAGAGACACCAAGTTTTTCTGCACTGCAGTTTTAAACTGCTTAAATGCCAAACATAGACAAGCTAAAAATGAAACCAGTTCAAGAAATTGCTTTCCAAATTTCAACCTCTTTCTCTGCTGTTTAGACTGTATTTACATGACTGTTGATTGTTGGTTTCTACTGCTTGTTTGCCAATCCTGGGTGGGTGGGTGGGTGGATGGATGGATAAGGAGGGAGGGAAGGAAGGAAGGGGTTAACCTACTTTTCCCTATTACTTGGGCTAGAAAAGGAAAATAGCAGAATTCAAGATAATTTCACCTGGCTTAAAAAGACCCGCATCATGCCAGTCTTCTATCATTGAGTTTGTGCTTTTTCTCTCTGTTTTTTTTTTTAGTTTGTCGCTGTACTATTGGTGACATTAAATGGTCATGAAGGGCAACAACCAATGACTAGAAGGGAAGGAGAATCTTGCCAAAATGCATAGTAGCCAATTGGAGCAGAAGTGTTTACCCACATTAAAATGAATTATAGCAGGCAGACTGGATAGTACAGCTTGAAATGACACAAATCACAAAATACTTCCAACACATAGCAAGAAAAGTAGGGTGGAAAGGTCTCTTCTTGGTGAATTTGTTATGGATCAAGGATGACACATCTTAAGCGCTGATAAAATTTCATTCAAGGATATGAAAAAAGTTCAGAAAGTGCAAAAGGAGATTTAAACCTTTTAATAGAATCATATGAATATGACTACAAGATCCAACTGTCTACTGAATAATTGTTTCAATTTCAGCAACCTATTTGTAAGAGTATTTCTGAGTCTGATTAAAAATGTGAGATGAATAATTTTTGAGCTTTTTTGTTTTGATGGGCACCATTTTGCAAAAATTACTCACTATCTTTATTAAGCTGCCTTTACTGAGAGCAAATGCTTAATGCCAACTATACTTGCATGATTTACCAATACACCCCTAAAATAAGAGCAACACATTGGAATAAACTCAGAACACTAGCCAAATAGTGTTCTTTAGCCTTTACTCAAATCTAGTGATGAATAGCTTATCTGAACAAACACAAGACTCTATTATTAGCCAAACATTTTAATTAACCCACAGAGAAGGTAGAACTGAACAAGAAATCTCTTGGCTGGCATTTTCCTAAGTAGTTTGTCTCAACAGTTCACACACTAAATTTAAAAACAGCATGTGTGTCCCATAAGGATACGCTAATGTTTTGATAAAGGCAGCCTTGTAGCAATCTTTTCTTATTGATTTCATTCACTGCAAAAGACTATTGAGTTGAGAAGACTTGCATGATCAAATGAAATAAAATTGTTAATGTGATCTCAAATAAATAATATTGAACATTATACTGATGGTGGGAATATTATACTGATGGATACTGATGAATTATATAAATGGCTGATCAAGCACAGTATTTTGTTCATAGTACAGAAAATTTAATCAGGCATGTACCAAGGGCATTGTAGAGTGATATTATAGACTGGATATAGTCAAAAATTTATGCCCAATATGGAAAGTAAATTGGAGCACACACAAAAAATGCACTGGACAATTTTTTTCAAAAGTTTTGCTTCCTGAAAAATGTTTGGTGATTATGTTAGATCCATTCAAACTGAATGCAAATATAATTTTAGAATGACTATGTCTTATAGGAATCTTGAGAAATATTAAATTAACTTTTAATGACTATAATGTATTTAATCAAATTCAACAGGGCTAAAAGCGTTTTGCTGCTGATTTTCATGTATATTCAGTGATATAAATGCATTTTGCTGCAGTGTCCAACCATAGTCAGCCAGCATTGATGGATTCCAGTTGCCCTCATACCGTTTTTCTGTTGTGACAGTGTCCTGTGAAAACTTTCACTACATTTGTCACTGACTACACCTCAATTTGCGCTAAAGAAGTCCAAGTATGAATGTGGAAAATGAATCTTTACTAACATGTTGCACTTCATGGTCTTGTATGTTGTAACAAGTTTGTCAACCAGCTGAATGCTACTCTGTAGTTGCCAAGAAATTCTCAACAACATCCTTGAATGCTTTCCAAACAATATTCTCTGGTCCCACTAACAGATCTTTGAACTGCTTGTCACTGATGATGTATTTGGTCTGTGGACCAATAAAAATGCCTTCCTTAATCTTGGCATCAGTTATTCTTGGAAACATCTGTCTCAAATAACGAAAACCTTACCTTCCTTGTTCATTGCTTTAACAAAACCTTTCATCAGTTCGAATTTTATGTGAAGCAGAGGCAAGAATATCTCCCCTCCCCCCAGATCAACAAGTGGTTCATGTGCCATGTTATTCTGTCCTGCAACCAAATTATTTTAGAGTGGTCATGTCTTTTTAATGCAATGCAACTCTCTTGCATAGTTGTCCCATTTGCATATGTAACTGCAGTACTTGGTATGTCCAAGCTGCATTCCAAGCAGCAGAACCACTACTTTTAGATCTTCACAGATATTCCGGTTGTACTAAGAGCCGAGATGGTGCAGTGGTTAAATGTAGCACTGCAGGCTACTGCTAGTTCAGCAGTTCAGCTGTTCAAATCTCACCGGCTCAAGGTTGACTCAGCCTTCCATCCTTCCGAGGTGGGTAAAATGAGGACCCAGATTGTTGGGGGCAATATGCTGAACTCTGTAAACCGCTTAGAGAGGGCTGTAAAGCACTATGAAGCAGTATATAAGTCTAAGTGCTATTGCTATTGCTACTTGTATTAGATGTGCATCAACAGTTCCATGCTTTCGTATGTTTCTTTCATGTGTGAAGCATAGCCAACAGGTATTGAAGGGTGTACATTTCCATTATGTAAAAACAGATAAATAGGTTAAAATATGGGTTATTTTTGTAATTAGCAGCCAAAAATCTATAAGAGACATCTCAAAGTGTTCAGGAAGCTTGTTAGCCAATGTAACTTTCAATATTGTCACTATTGAGGCTTCCGGTTTGGCGTTCGGCGCCGATGGCGTTCCTTTTTCAGGGCGCCTTTCCGACTCCCTGCCGGGCCGCCAGAACAGCTGTCTGGCGGCTTGGAATCTCTCTGCCCCGGACATAGGGGAGAGAGGAGAGCGTGGCAGGTGGGGTAGAGCCCCCCCTAGCGCCCTAGGAGCCATCCAGGGGTGCGAAGGGAAGGCTCCCCAGGTAGCCTGCCCCCAGCTCCGGGAGCCTGGAAATCTCCGCTCTTGCGGAGCAAAACGCCGAAGCCGCCGCTGCTTCTAGAAGAGGATTTATAAAACTTTTTTTTTGTGCATTTAAAGAGGCAGACAGAGAGAACCAGGGGCTTTGCTGGGCAAGTATGGACTTTTTTTCCCCTTTTTTTAAACCCTCGGCTAACTTCTATTTGAAGAAACAAAGTAACATTTAACATGCAACAATATGGCGTTTGAAGGAGGAGAAGTGAAAGTGATTTCCGTTTTGCTTGTGGTCTTTTTTTCTTATGGAAACTCTTTGTTCTGAAAACTGAAAACTGGCTGTCCTTCTTATATTCTCTGATAACTGATAACTTAAAAAAAAAAGGATTATTTGCCTTTGAAAGTGGAAAGTATCTTTTTAGAGATCTGGCTTTTTAAGGCGTTTTGAAGAAGTTGGGAAGAGAAGTGAAGGTGATTTTTGCTTTGTTTGTTTGTGGCTCTTTTTCTTATGGAAAATTATAACTTTGAAGACTGATTTTTTTTCCTCTGTCTCCTGATTTTGGAAAGTAATAAACTCTCTATCTTTTACATTGGAAAGAATTTTATTTAGAGTTATGGCTTTTTTCTATACTTCTCTGGAAATATAAAAATGGTTTCAAGTTTGGAAAGATTGGTTTTTTTTCTGGCTTTTCTCTTGTGGAAATTTTGAAAACTGATTTTTATTCTCTGCTCCGTGATTTTGGATTATAACAGTAACTGATAATTTTACTAAAATAAATAAATTAAAAAAGACTATTTGCCCTGGAAATTGCAAGATTTTTTTTTCTTTTTACAGATTTGGCCCTTTTTTTGCACTTCTTTGGAAGTATAATAAAGAAGAAGTGAAAGTTATTTGTGTTTTGTTTGTGGTCTTTGGACTTTGGGAAATTTTTGAACTTGAAAACTGGTTTTTATTTTTGATTCTTAATTTTGGATTATAACAACTGATAGTGATTTGGCGTTTTCAGTGTAATTTTTTGGAACTATAACAATGGCTTCAAAGTATGGAATGATTGCCTTGAATAAAAGGCCTATTTACCCCTCTGCTTATACTTCTAAAATGCAACTTGCTACTGAACCGACACCTCCACAAGTTTTGACATTGGAAAATTTACTAAATACTTTAAAGATTATGAAACAAGACTTAATTTTGGAATTTAATCAAAAAATTACTGAAATAGAAAAAAAAATGCAGGACGCTTTAAAGAATATGGAAAAGCAGCTACGGATGGACATGTTAGAGGTTTGCAAAGGTTTAGCAACAAATGTTGATTTTTTGGAGGACTGTATTGAAACAAATAAACAAGCGTTGGCAACCTCGGTGGAATATATAAATAAATTTAAAAAGGATATCGCAAATTTTGAAACAGAGGTGTTGATGTCACAGTTTAGAAGAACGCAATTTGCTATTAGAGTAAGAGGGTTGAAAGAAGGTTTATATGATGATTTGAAGGGAAGAATGATTGAGGCCTTGGTACAGGTTTCTGGAATTTCTAAAGATGAGTTGGCTACACAAATTGAAAAGATATACAGGGTCAGCTCGTGGCACGCAAAACAAAAACATTTACCAAGGGACATTGTTATATATTTTACCACAAGAGTCTTACGGAACAGAATTATTCAGGCGACATTTAAGAATAATCTTCAGGTGAATGGTCAGGAACTTAGGATTTGGAAAGAAATTCCCTTTAAAATGCTTAAAGCTAGAAAAGAATTTACTTTTTTGATTGATGAACTTAAAAGATTGAATTTACAATACAAATGGGAAGCACCAACAGGAGTTATGGTGAAATTTTTGGAGAAAAGATACCGGCTGAATACGATAAACAAAGCTACCGAATTTTATGTTAATATTTTAAAGGCTGATATATCTAAAATTCCAGAAGAAAGACATATGAATGTAGAAGAAGACAAGGAGGAAAAGTCATCCTTATCGGATCAAAATGAAATAATCTCAAAGAGTCAAAGTGAATCGCAGAGCCAGAGAGATGTGAAAAAGGAGATGGAGTATTGGGATCAGATGGAAGAAGAGCTGATAAATTTAAAATCATCAAGATACAAAAGGAGGCAACCAATAAGATATAAAGAGAAGTAGTGTTGATATGTATTAGATGGATGGAGATAATATAATTGTATTTTCTTCTTCTCCTTTTTTTTATTGTTGTTTCTTCTTCTTTTCTTTCTTTTCTTAAAAGGAAAGGGGAAATTTTTTTTTCTTTTTTCCTTTTTTTTAATAATTCTTTAAGAATTGGAAATTTTTAATTTTTAATTAAAACTATTAAGTTATAAATTACTACAATTAGATTTTAAAATTTGCTTTAAAGGAAGGATTTTTTTTCTTTTCATTTGTTTTAGGTTTTTGTTTTTCTCTCTTCTCTAGATTTTTACTATTATTATTATTATTATTATTATTATTATTATTATTATTATTATTATTATTATTACTATTGTTATTATTTTTATTGTTATTATTATTATTATTAATATTAATATTAATATTACCTTTAAGGATATCTTTTTATTACGAATTAACAAGTTGTTGAACAATAATATGTGGTTATGATGAAATTCAAAAGCTTTATTATTTAATATGTAGACATGTAATATTTTTTTATTTGAGCTAATAAGTTGTTGTATAATAATGTTGTTATGTGAAATTTAAAGGTATTATTATTTAATATTTTTTATTATGAATCAAAGTTGTTGTATAATAATATTATGTTATGATGAAATTTAAAAGTTTTATTATTTAATATGTAGACATGTAATACTTTTTTAGTTTTACTTGAGTTAATAAGTTGCTTTAGAATAATATGTTGTTATGATGAAATTTAAAGGTATTATTATTTAATATCTTGATATTAGCTATGTAAAATTTTCTTGGTTTTAGTTAATCATGAGATTATTATTATCATTAACGTTTTTTTTTAAGATTTAGTATTATTAATAATTTTCATAGATCTAGAAAGTTGATTGAAAAGAGGAGGGAGAAACTGTTTCCCTTCCTTTGTATAACCCAGATTATATATATTAATATATTTTTATTTTTTATTTTTTATTTTTTAGAATTATATGGGAAATAATATAAAATATAGAAATTTAATGATGTTAGCAATGTGTAATTTGGAGTTGAGGGGTTTTTCTTTTGTCTTTTTTCTTCTGTAATTACTGATATTATGCCCTGTGTTCTCTCTGGGAAGTCCAGGGGGGGGGGAGAAAAATTAAAAAATGTTTGTACTCTGTACTAATAAAACTTTTTCAATTAAAAAAATATATTGTCACTATTTAAGAATCCAATGTATTCCTTCAATTCCTGAACTCTCCTTTGTTTGGTGTATGGACCTCAATATTCTATGGAAAACCTGGTGAAGCCCTTGAGATACTAAAATTATCTCACTGACTCATTGTTGACTCAGCCTTCCATCCTTCCGAGGTGGGTAAAATGAGGACTCAGATTGTTGGGGGCAATATGCTGACTCTGTAAACCACTTAGAGAGGTCTGTAAAAGCACTATGAAGCAGTAAATAAGTCTAAGTGCTATATCCCTGTCCTCCCTCACCCCAAAAGTGATATTGGAGGTTTAGGAACATAATGGTTATACCATGATTTTGTGTTACTTCTTTTTTTAAACTTATCTTACTCTAAATAATTGCAGAATGAGATCAATTCCATATATTTATGAAATAAAAGCTGTGATAATGCAGTGGTTAGAATGCAGTATTGCAAGCTAACTCTGCCCACAGCCTGGAGTTCAATATTGACAAGCTCAACATTGATTTAGCCTTCTATCCTTTGGTGGATCCAGATTGTTTAGGGCAATATGCTGACATTGTAAACTGCTCAGAGCATGCTGTAAATCACTATGGAGTAGTATATACCCTGTTTCTCCCAAAATAAGACATCCCCTGATAATAAGACCAATTGGGCTTTTGAGTACATGGCAATAAGGCCAAGTGCTTATTTCAGGGTTCAAAAAAAATAAGACAGGGTCTTATTTTCGGGGAAACCCAGTAGGTCTAAGGGTTGGTGCTATAAGCAGATGTGATGGCTATTGACTAAAGTTTTTCTCAATTTTTTTTTCCTAATTTGGAAATTGTTTTAAGGGTCTTATAGCTTCTTTTAGGACAGCCACATGGGAAGAATCAAATGAATCAATGAAATTTCCTATTTGTATTGCTGAACTGAGCACTTCTTTATGGCAATTTCTCATAGAATTTCCATAGTAGTATTCTGGTAGTTCTCCCCTTATGACCAGTTGCTTAACAACTGCTCAAAGTTATGACAGACCCTACCAAAGTTTACTCTCAATCCAGTTCCAAAGTTTGAACAGCCAGAATAGCTACAGAAATAAAATGTGGATCTAAAGTTTTAGAGACATTTTTAAATCAGTCAGCCAACCTAGCTTTGACAAAAGAACTTGCCCTTAAAAATTAACAATTTACAATAGAGAATAACAGAGTTAGAGGAAACATTGGAGGTCTCCTAGTTCAAGCCCCTGCTCAAGAAGGAGACCCTATATCCGTGGTGGCGAACCTATGGCACGCGTGCCAGAGGTGGCACGCGGAGCCATAGAAGCCGGCACGCGAGGGTTCCCACCGGCAAACCGGAAGTGCGAAAAAACGCACTTCCGGTTTGCCGGTGTGCTGTTTTTTGCACTCCGGAGGGTTCAGGGAAGCTCCCTGAAGCTCCGGAATGCAAAAAACTACAAAACGGACAAACCGGAAGTGCACTTTTCCGCACTTCTGGTTTGTCCGTTTTGTAGTTTTTTGCATTCCGGAGCTTCAGGGAACTTCCCTGAACCCTCCGGAGTGCAAAAAACAGCATACCGGCAAACCAGAAGTGCGTTTTTTCGCACTTCCGGTTTGCCGGTTTCGTCGTTCCAGGCTCCGGTAAGCTTTTGTGCGGGGGTGGGGTGTGTGCGCATGCGCAGGGGGCAGCATGGGGGGATGTTGTGTGCATGTATGGGGGGAGGGAATGGGAGTGGGCACGCGAGCGCGCGCGAGCACCCCCCCCCCTTTTTGGCACGCGAGCCGAAAAAGGTTCGCCACCACTGCCCTATATTATTCCAGAGAAATGACTGTCCAATCTCTTCTTAAAAACCCTCAGTAATGGAGCACCCACAATTTCGGGAGGCAAGTTGTTCCATTGATTAATGTTCTCACAATCAGGAAATTTCTCCTTAGTTCTAGATTGGATTTGTCCTTGGTAAATTCCCATCATGATCTCTTGTCCTGCCCTCAAGTGCTTTGGAGAATAGATTTGACCCATTCTTCTCTATGACAGCCCCTCAAATATTGGAAGATTGCTAACATGTCTTCCCCAGTCCTTCTCTTAGTTAGACTAGACATATCTGATTTCTGCAACTGTTCATCATATATTTTACCCTCCAGCCTCCAATCATCTTTATTGCTCTTTGCTGCACTCTTTCTAGAGTCTCAACACCATTTTTGTTTCGTGTGTCCAAAACTGGATGCAATATTCCAAGGGTGGTTTTACAAAGGCAATATAAAGCAGTACTAACACTTCATATGACCTTGATACTATCCCTTTGTTAATGCAACCTACAATTGGATTGTCTTTTTTGGCAGCTACAGCACATTGCTGGCTCATATTTAAGTTGTCCACTAGGACTCCTAGATCCCTCTCATAGTTACTGCTGTTGAACCAAATGCCACCTAAACCAAGTACACTTGGTTTTTTACTTGGATTGTATTTGGTTTTTCACTTGGACGGCAGCTTAATAACATGTTAGAAGCTTTCCAATTACCAGTGAGCCAGTTGCTATTCTACATGATTAGGCCATATTTCAGGTCATTTGATAACTAGGTGAGACAGTTGTGTGTTAAAGTTCTTTTGAGTATTCCTTAGAGTGTAGCATTTATTTGGGAGGTTAGACAGGTAGGTCACTTTGCCATATGATTCCCTTCTTTTCCACCAGCCTTTCTCTATTAACAGTACAACTCCATAGGGCTGTGTTAAGTTTTGAAAATGTTTCAGAAGAAGAGCTATTGAGTTTTTATTTTACAAATGTAGTATCTCTCTCCTGAATTTTTTGCAAGCTTCTGCACAAGCCTGAAAAAAACTTACTAATTTTAATAAATCACAATATGATTCTTAAAACACTACCACATATTTTCTCAAGCTTATACAGAAGCAGGGGTGACGTTCAAATTTTTCCCCTACCGGTTCTGTGGGCGTGGCTTGGTGGGTGTGGCTTGGTGGGGGTCATGTGACTGAGTGGGCATGGCCAACTTGACATCACTCACGGCAAGATGGGGCGGCACCACCCCACCAAGCCACGCCCATAGAACCGACAGAAAAGTTCAGCCAAGTCTTCTAGCGTTCAACCTGGCTGCTTCTCGCCTCCTTCTCATGTTTGCTCTGTGTGTATGAACCAGAGAAGGAGTGAATGGGAGGGGCGGGGAGGGGAGGGGCCAGTCAGTGGTGTGATTTACCGGTTCTCCGAACTGTGCATAATTGCCGCCACCGGTTCTATAGAACCTGTCCAAATCTGCCGAATTTCACCCCTGTACAGAAGCCTGAAAAAATCAGATTGTTTTAGTAACAGAAAGGTGCTATAGTTTGTGTGAGGTCCAAAGTACTTCTTGTGAATTGTTTTCAGAATTTCAGAATTATACATTGCATTTGTATGCAAGAGCAGCCCTAAGATTATCTTAGGCAGCTGTTTAGGTCCCATGCTAATGATGCAATGAAAGGATTTCAGTCCAGAAGCAATTAAAACAATCAGCATACTGCTTGGGATAGCGTGCCTCCTTGTCTTGCATGGACCATGGCAGGTGTTGTTGAATGATAAAGATGAGAGCACATATTTAGGAAGAGGAAGAGAAAGAAATCTAAATTAGTAGCAGCAAATATGAAAGATGCTGGTTTTGAAAGGACACTTGATCTGAACTATTTGTATCTCACAAATATAACACCTCTTTTCTTTGCAACCATCTGCACTGTTTGCTGGCCATATTAAAAAACTGATACAGCAGTTCCCTCCTCCATTTCCTCTGGGAGAAGGGAACTGCTGTATCAGTTATTTAATACAAAGTGATTCACAAATTGGATCACTATAACTATCTTAGTTTTTGTGTTTATGCCAAAAGTTTTGTCCCCTTTGACAGAAAAATTGGGGATAATATTCTTTTAAAGATACATTTCAATCTCCTGTAAACACGCAAAGAATATAATGGTATGAGCATAGCTAGCAGTATGGAGTTCATAAATGACTAATATAAATGGATCCATAATGTAGAATGGCAGCAAATGCAGGTAAATGTGGCATGCAACAATTTTATCTTCTTTGATCATTTTTCTTATTGTGAGATAAAATCTGTTAAATGGGAAATCCAGAATGAAATTGGAAACATTAAAGCTCTTTTTTGGAAGAGAGGGAGGGAGGGAAGGGGGGAGGGAGGGAGGGAGAGAGAGAGAGAGAGAGAGAGAGAGAGAGAGCTGCTGTGCTGCCTCATTTGGGGGCGGGGGAGATATTCCTACAATGGTTAAAAACCATTGGGTGTGTATACCAGGAGTATATATTCCCAGCAGGGTTATCCAAGTGAAGGTCATTCCAGCTGCCCAACCAAAGCAAGCAGAAACCTATATTGAGCAGCAGTGATATAGGAAGATGCTAGAGGCAGATTATTACTTTACTGAAGATAACATCAATACTTCGCAAGGAAAAAACAATGGTAAACCACTCCTGTATTTTACCAAAACCCATGTAGATAGAAAATATAAAATTATTGATAAAACGCCAGATGATGGGCCTTTCAGGTAAGAAGGCTGTCGACATGCTACTAAAGAAGAAGTGAGGATTTTTCAGAGAACAGAATATTTTAAAGATATAACTAGATTAAAGCCTTCAGGACATCTAGCTGCTGATGCTGTCATACAGGAAAAGAAAATCCAAAGCTGCAAAGTAGGAACATGGAATGTAAAAGCATGAACATGGGGAAATTGAAATGAAACAACTGCAGATAGACATCATAGGCATAAGCAAGTTGAAGTGGATTAGGATTGGACACTCAGAATATCACTTTGATTATTATTCAAGAGGTTGTAATGCATTCCATATTATGGGAAGGTGAAATGTGTTGATTCATTTAATACCTGTTCTTCGAAAGCTACAGATAAGAGCCAAGTTGGTGCAGTGGTTAAATGCAGCACTGCAGGCTACTGCTAGTTCAGCAGTTCAGCTGTTCAAATCTCACCGGCTCAAGGTTGACTCAGCCTTCCATCCTTCCGAGGTGGGTAAAATGAGGACCCAGATTGTTGGGGGCAATATGCTGAACTCTGTAAACTGCTTAGAGAGGGCTGTAAAGCACTATGAAGCGGTATATAAGTCTAAGTGCTATAAGTGCTATGCTATAAGATAAGACAAAGCAGCTATTCAGGGACCTCCATTTTAAAAGTACTGCTTTATCATATTCTGCTTTCCTCAGTAGCCATAGAAGTAAAGTATGGAGAAAAGTCAGTCAACTTGTCTTTCTGGGACTCCTAAATGTTTCCCATAGTGCCATTTCAGCCATGTTTATTTTTGTTCTCTAGACAGAGCGCTACGTTATAAACCTAACATTTAAGCCTTCTATTACACTCAGAAGGCAGCCTCTGATTAAATAATTAAAGAAAGAGGCCCACTCTACTGCTGTAGGGAATGTATTGATTTCATCCTGTGCAACCTGGCCAGTGAGGGATGCTAGGTGTTTATTTGGTCATGAAAAGGTTGTCCTGAAGTTTTATTATGGTTAACAGAGAATGGATTTGCCACTGTTTCTGCCTCTGTCAGTGTGACTGCATCATCCTGTGCCGAATGTCTTGTAGGTGATGGAAACGTTTTACTTCTCTGTTTCGTGTTTTTTAGTGTCTCTCATATTCAGATTGCAGTTGCAAAGGGAAGGGTGGACGGTATTGTTAATCATCCTCTCTAATTTTATATGCTTGGACTTTACAAGCTTCAAATTGAATCTTCCTTGTCTATAGTCCTGGGGAGATGCTTTTAGTGCCATAATGTGCAAAATGACTATTCTGCCTTTTCTTTTCCAATGGATGATAGCTAAAAACAGAGGTTTTTTTAGGTGATGTCTAGTAATATCAGGAAATGGAGCAGGAGAGGACTCCTCAAGTGTAGTGAACACTGACTAAAAGTAAGTTTGTCTAATAAGTAGCCATATTTTTTTGCTTTGAATCTCTGTAACATTTCTTAGCATATTGTACTCTGCATTTACTGGTGTTGATGAATGATTAAGCTTAACTTTTCTAGGTGAGAAGTTGCCCATTTTTCAAATACATCTTCAGGTATTTTTAGTATATATTATTTGACATTCAGGAAGGAGAAAAACCTAAATTTTGTACATAGATGAATATAAATACACTTCTGCGGTTTTGAGTGGAATTGTTTAATATAAGTGCTTAATCCTTCCCATCCTGGGTTCATATTTCTAAGAGTCCCTTCATTCATAGTCACTGCCCCTCTCACTGTAGTATTTCCATTGTAGTATTTACTTCCTGAATATTAATGAGCCAGCTTTAGAGGCTGAATTTTAAAAAGGAATATGCCCAGCCCTATGGAAGGAGATGAATTGCTATCTCTTACTGGCTCTTTAATTTTTTTTTTAAAAAAGTTGAGATGGAGTTCATTGGTTGGTTGGTTTTCAAAATGTAGTTGATTTAAATGATCATAGAAATTATTGCATCAGTAGTGAACATTTACAAATTTATTATGGTGAAAAACTACCAGGACTGATTTCTGATTATAATTACTGGTTTGACACATTGTTTTAATTCATTATGTGTATTTTGTTTGAGATTATTGCACTTTTTTCTTTTTCAAAACTTTTTCAATTTAGTACAGTACTCTTCATAGGCATGAAGATCTAAAGTAGCAAATGAAAGAATTTCCTTTTTGCATTTTTTCTCAAATTATAAGATGTAATTGTCATTTCTGATTACTGCTTTGGGTACATATTAAACTCAAAATATAAAAAGACAAGTGGAAATCTGTATGATGCAGGTAGGTCTTGTTTAGCGACCACAATTGAGATCGGCAGTTTGGCTGTGTAGCTGAGTGAAACCATAACTGTACTTTTAATTTTATTGCAGGTTTCCTTTGCTTTACAGATATGCACAAGTCATAAATGTGAGGAATGGTCATAAAGTTACTTCATCATTGTTGTAACTGCAAATTGTAGTTACACTTAACAGATTAACAGAGTTGGAAGGGACCTTGCAGGTCATCTAGTCCAACCCCCTGCCCAAGCAGGAGACCCTACATCTGCCTCTACCTAGGATCGAACTCCTGTTGTTGTTGTTTTAAATCCTGCACTTTCACGTTTCATGTTCCATTTTTTCAGCCTGTTTTGCACTTGTGACCTACAAATGACTTGTCCCTGTTTACCTTTTCAATAGGAGATGTTTCTGGAGGGGGAGGGGGGAAAGGCACAAGGTAATACTTCTGTTATTATATCAGACCATCGTTTGCGCTCACGATTTTACCCCTGCTGACATCCCGTTCTTTAAAATTAATGAAATCGCAGGGGCCCTTGCTTTCCTTTGGAGATCTTTGGAGATTGTAAACTTTCCCCTTTGTAAAGTTTAAAGTATGTCTACTCGAAAGAAGGTTCCAGCGTGGCGAATGGAGTGGCCTCTCTTGCAAAGAGGCAACCAAAGTAAAGTTCTTGGTGTCGTTTCTCCACCCCGACTCCTTAAACAGCTGTTTGCTTTAATCTCACTTCACTCTCTTACCTTTCCGACTCCCTACTTGCATTCAGGCAAGCAGCCTCAGATCAAGACCAGAGCACAGCCTTGGCCGGTGCAGACACTAAACTGCCACTTGTAAAGAGCTTTATTTTAAACTATGTTACACCATATCTTGTAATTGCTTTTTTAAAAAAAGAGCTTTTCACTAAAATTCTTTTCTCAAACTAGTTTAGATAATTTTATTGTTTATTAAATACAGTAGTCCTTGTTTAGTGACTGCAATCCGTTCCAGCAGAATGGTCGCTAAGGAACAAGGTCCCTAAGCAAACCACGTGACTGAGGGAAAAGATGCTGCAAAGACACATTTAGATAAAATTTTCTCATTTAGATAAAGTTCTCTTACATGGTATCCTGTGCGTGACCCATTTCCCCCCACTTTTTTGCCCCCTGGCAAGACAGATTGCTTAAACAAGCTATTTCTTCCCTAGCTGCTTTTTCTCCTCAGCACAGCATATCCCTAAAAAGTGCTAACTACAAGTTAATAAGCTCAGCTCTGTGACCTTAATTGGTTGATTAGAATCCTCTGGCTAACTGGCAGCTGCTGTCTGAAACTGACCACACCTTAAATCAATTTCACACTGCAGGCTTTTGTTGTTGTAAACGCATTGATCAAGAAATGATTTTTTAAATTATCATTTATTACTGTTGGATTTGTGAATAGTCACTATCCAAGGAAGTTGCCACATGAGAACTACCTGTATAATTAAGGCTTTCTCTGATCAGATTATTATTGGATAAATTGCTGAGATCTGAGCATTAGATCAAAATATTTGGATTTGTCTCAGCTATGCCTTCCTTATTTGACCCGTGTGCTTCAATATTAATTGAGAGAAATAGGGCTTGGCTTTTTCCCCTTAGAACAGAATCCTTGTATAGCAGTTATGATAGTTATAAAAATTGTATTAATTTTAGAGTTTAGGGGATAGGATTGCATTATTAAGTTCTGCTTCCTGACATTTCATGTGGTCATAGACATCCACACATACAGTGCCAACAACTAAAGCATGTACGATTTTACACATGCAACTCTGCATGTAGGTTTCACACAAAATGAAATCCTTTACTATTATATGTTTATTTGATTTGAAAAATATACAATTAGCATGATTTCTAGGAGAAAAAATACCTTATTTTCATTATCTGTGGAAATATAAATCAGTGTTTATTGCTCAGTTATTGACTAAATTATTCAAGAAGTTGCTCACCGAATAGTAGCAAAATCTAATTTTGCTAGGGTGGCAGAAATGACTACCATAGATGGGGTAGTTATGGACCTAAGGTGTGGTCCACTGTCTTGGAATGGTTTGTTTGTTTGGTTGGTTGGTTGGTTTTTTTGGCGTATAGGCATCTGCATGGATAATGTCTAGAAGCAAGTTACATATTTTTGGTTGATTCATGAAGGATCTGAATGTTCTAGTGCATGAACTACTTATCTCTTGACTTGGTTACTTCAGGATTCCTCTTAAAGGTTATAGAAAATTCAAGCCAATTCAACATGCAGCATCCAGATTCTTGCTAGTGTTCTATTATGAATCAGATACATTTTTACACTTTGTGTAAAAAAATCTCTTCTTTTTAATGTGCCCTTTTCCAATTAATGATGACTGAATGATGTTTAGATTAAATAAACATTAAGAAGTGGGAGAGAATGTCACGCAGTGTTTTTATTGCCTGTTATATGTATATGCAGGGAGATGCATCCCTATTCATTATAATGGTTTATTCCTGAGCACGTGATTGATATGTTCTTGTACGCATGTGTGCATTCCATTCTTTCCTTCTGTTCCTGGCTTCCATTGAAGCAAGACCTACTTTTATATCAGGCATGTAGATGATGAGGATTTATTGTTTTTGTACCGAAATAAACATTTTTATTTAGACTTTTAAACTGCGTTTTCTTTTCTAATGTCTGATGTCCAGGAAAAGATCAAACTTCTCCTTTGTGAGATTAATTATCACCTCTGTCAGAGAAAAATCCTAACTAAAAGGATTGTTTAATAACTAACTACACTATTAATTTCATTATTCTCTTATTTTATGTGGCCCTTTATCTTTGTTATTCATTAATGTTGATTTATGCTACTTCAAAATCTAGCTTTTTTAAACATATTAAGCATAATTCAATATGAGCCGGTTGATCTTTCAGAGTATTTTAAAACTTTTCCATTTACACACAGAATCAGCACCACTTCCTTTGTGCAAAATGTATCAGGTAGAACCCTGGTGTTGACTTTCATTTTCAAAGAAAAAATTCTGGGAGTGGGTTTGGAGCAAAGAAGACGATTGAAGAAAATGTTCCTTCTGTTCTTTCCCTATACACCTTTCATCATCACTAATATTATCAACATCGCTAATGTGGAGTAAAAATAAAGCAGCAATATATGGTAGAGACTGTTTCATATTTGTGGTACCACAGTGAGGGTAGTTTTCTAAAATGTAGCAAATAGAACAATTCAGCCCTGTTTTCTTTGTGGTTTTATTTTATTATTTGGTTGGAAACAGAGCTTCTGGGAGGGGCAATCATTCTAGAAGTGGCAAGAGTCTCTGCACTCCGTTACTGATCAAAAGATCTCCTGCAGATGAAAGGTGAAGAGAGTTGGAATGAGGAGTTGCTGCTGGAGCTGATATACGTTTGTCTGAGTCTGGGCACTGTAGTTTCATAGGGAGGATGAAAGAAGACCAAGGAAAGAGGTGGCATGGGACAGCAAAGCAGAGAACTAGCTGAACTGCCAAAGGAGAGAAGACAAGCAGAGGCAGCTGCAAGCAGCCAGGAAGAAAGGAGAAACAGACTTGCCCAAAGAAAACAAGTAAAGAAGCCAAGCCTCACTCCCAGCAGATGAAAAGGAATCTCCCAAGAGAGAGTGAAGCAGAACCGGAGCTGCTGTGTGGGGAAAGAGGAATGAAAGTGAAAGTTAAAGGGGGGGGGGTCTTAGAAGTCGTTAAAAAGACAGCCATATATTTTGAAGGAGATTGTGTATCAATTTGATTCAGAGACTGTTTGTGTTACAGAGCAGAAAGCTTATGTATAAATAAACTTTTGGGTTAATAAACATAGGTCTCTAGACCAGAAAGTAGGCATAGGAGTAGGAAATATTTAGGTTTAGGATATTACATCAATAACAATTATGGTACTGTAGCTGCAACATAATTAGCTCCCTGTAAGGATAAAACACATTTCTACTTATTCTGTTTGTGTCTATACCATCCAAAAATAAACACATGACAGATTACCAGGGAGCTCAAATCTTTTCAAGAACTTTGGGGATCAAAGGATGATATTAAAGTGTGTTTCAAGGAAATAGTTTGTCTAATTAGGAAAAGAATAAAATTATTTTGCTTAATTATCTGTTCAGTCATGGAGAGTTTCATTTACCAGCAGTTAGTCTCTGGTTCTACTATCATCGTTTGCATATGTCTAATTGCCAGACACTATTAAGAACAAATCTGTGAGCATATTTTAAAATTAGTAGATCAGAAACATTAGGCTCTAAAATGATTAAAACAATTCTCTAGACAAGTAGTATCTTGACAAATATCCATTAGCTAAAGGAAAACTCCAAGCATAACTTATTTCCGTTGTTGTTCTGAAAGAATGTGCAGAAAATTGACAAAGGTTACTTAAGCAAAATGTTGGGGTTTTATTGTAAAGCAATTCCCTCAGGATACTTCAGATATTTCAGTTCTTTCAGGAGTTGTATTGCTAATCAAACTACAGAGAAGATGCTCTACCTTTCTGGATCAGGGCCAGTAAAAATGTAGGCTACAGTCAGTGTAATAATTAATTAGTTGTTGTTGTTGTTGTTGTTGTTGTTATTATCATTATCATTATCATTATCATTATCATCATCATCATCATCATCATCATTATCATTATCATTATTATTATTATTATTATTTCACAAAAAATGTAATACACAGCAAACGAGATTTATATGCTGGATTTCGTATCAATATATCACAAGTCGAACACTTCCCAAGCGTCTAGGACTGTGTGGTGTATTTTCGTATGATGCTCGCAGATCCAAGTACGGTGGCCTTTTGCAACTGACAGATCGTGATTTTGTCAATGTTTATTGTTTTCAAATGCCGGTTAAGGTCTTTTGGCACAGCACCCAGTGTGCTGATTACCACTGGGACCACCTGTACTGGTTTATGCCAGAGTCGTTGTAATTCGATTTTAAGGTCCTGATATCGGTTACGTTTTTCTTGTTGTTTTTCATAAATTCGACTGTCATCTGGTATTCCTGATGAAGCTTGCATTTGTTTTCTTGGCCTGGCTCTCTTTTAAAAACAACAACAATGAATACAGGTAGTCCTTGACTTATGATGACAATTGAGCCCAAAATTTCTGTTGCTAAATGAGACATTTGTTAAGTGAATTTTGTCCCATTTTACGACCTTTCTTGTTACAGTTGTTAAGTGAATCACTGCAGTTGTCAAATTGGTAACAATTGTTAAGTGAATCTGACTTCCCCATTGACTTTGCTTGTCAGAAGGTCACAAAGGTTGATCACATGACTCTGGCACACTGCAACTGTCATAAATATGAGTCAGTTGCCAAATGTCTGAATTTGATCTCATGATCATGGGGATGCTGCAATGGTTGTAAGTGTAAAAAATGGTCATAAGTCACTTTTTTCAGTGGTGTTGTAACTGAACAGTCATTAAATGAACATTTGTAAGTCGGTAGTTCTTCCTGCCGCTCATTTGTCTTCCTTTTTTTTTAAAAAAAAAAGAAGCGATTGCAACTCAAAATTGTATCTCTTCATTTTCATATACGAGCACATCATTTCACTTTTTTCAGAACATTGTTAATGATTTAAAAAAAAATATCAGTTGGACTCTGTTTTTGTTTCCACTGCCCCGTGTTTGCCTTTTTAAAAAGAAATTGATGCAGTTTTTCAAATCTATTTTTAATTTTTTTTCCTGTAAATTGTAGTCTTTTTTTGTTTTCCTGTCTTCTCTTTCTTTCACACTTCTACTCTTCTGCAAAAGAAAAAATAACTCTTTCTAAATACTGAAATAGCAAAACTAAGGCATCTTTTTAGAGATAAAAATATGGGGGGAAAATATGAAATGAAATAGAAGCAGTTCTTAATTCTTTGCCATCATGTTGTTTCTTCTCCCCAGCAAGATTTTACACATATGGACGTTTGGGAGAAATAGTGTTTAGGAGAGGAAAACAAAAATAATATTTGCTTCTGTTTCTCTGGTCTTATTTTTTCCAAAACTCTTTTTTATTAAATAAACCACAAACTAGGTTGAGTTGCACACATTGGTGTGTAACATGTAATTAGTTCCCGAAGCAGTGACTGATTTGTCTCAGACTGACCATATGTATATGAAATCTGGCTGTTGCTAAAAATAATTCCATTCACTGAATTTGTGCATGAATATTGGGAGAGCACAAGTACAAAATCGACAATCAGATAACATGACCAAGCAAGTTTCTGTAGTCAGTAGCTGCAAGAACCAGAAAACCTTCTGGTTAATTACAATTAAACATCCCTAAGACCGATTAGAGCCCACAGAGTTGGTCTGCTGGTGGTCCCGTCAGCCAAACAATGTCGGCTGGCGGGCCCATGAACAAGGGCCTTCTCTGTGGCAGCACCAGCTCTCTGGAATACACTACCCCCCGAGATCCGCATTATTCCCACCCTGCTAGCCTTCAGAAAAGCAGTTAAAACATGGCTTTGTCGACAGGCCTGGAGCCAATGATTTTAATACAATATCGATCATTCTTGGCCCCATGAATGATTTATTGTATGGGTTTTTAATGTTTTTAAATGTTTTAATATCTACTGTTTTTAATTTTTTTTCATATTTGTTGTTGCATGTGAATTTTTATTGTTGTGAGCCGCCCAGAGTCTCTGTGGAGTGGGCGGCATACAAATGCAACAAACAAACAAACAAACAAACAAACAAATAAATAAATAAATAAATAAATAAATGGTGATAGTTTCAGTTAAACAATTGTTAGAAGCAGGGTGAATTGTATCTGTTTACAGTGACTTCATTTTTATTTTTATTTTGCTTAGGATCACAAGGAAAGAAAACTCATCCTCTGTTCTTCTAGGACAGGGGTGTCAAACTCATATCGTCACAGTGGCATCACATGACGTATCGGGACTTTCCCCCCCTTCGCTAAACCAGGCGGGAGCGTGGCCAGCGCGTGATGCATCCGGCCCACAGGCCGCGAGTTTGACAGCCCTGTTCTAGGACATTTGAAAATGGCATAGTTGGTTTGCCAGGACGATTATGAAGAGTTCTATAATTTTGTTAAGCTCTTGAATACTGTAGAACTAACAAAACACAGTACTTGTATTATCACGTGCAAAGTGCTTGTGATGGTAATAATTCCATGAAGGATGATATTAAAGATGTGTGTGCATTCTGCATTCTTAAACATTTATGAATTGGTGCCAAATCTCATCTCTCTCCTGGCAAGCTCAGTCTTTGAAATGGTTTTGTGTTACCTCTTGTCTCATTTCAGGCTCTTTTCTTTATCTACAGACTTCCTTAGCAGCTAATAATAATTCCTATCTGAATAGTACCAAGTTTGGTAATACACTGGAGGAGAGCAGAACTTCTGGTCTTCCAGATACTAGATTTCCTCTGACCCACCACGAAATAACTCTTCCAGCACTGATCCTCTTAGTCAGGTTATTTGACAAAAGGCTTATAGACATTATTTGAATGGATTAGTTATAGTTGTTCTTTTAGTGGTTTTGATGCCATGTTGTCATAATATCCCTAGCCTGGGAGCCTCCTATTCCTGCCTCTTTAATTTCATTCCTTATAGTGGATATTCATGAACTTCCAGAAGTTATAAAGTTATAAAGCAACAAGTTCTTTATTCTTGCTATCATCTTGGTGACTTTGAGTCTAGCATAGGCTTCCCCAACATGTTGCCTCCCCTCCCCATATATTATTATATTTGAGCAGGTTCAATATACACCTAAGAGATTAAACCAATTTCCACCTATGATTCTGTTCTTAACTTTTTTTTTAGTCCTAGTAATTTCACCACTGGCGCAAAGGATGGGGGTACTGTAAGGACAGAATGTGGGTGAAAGGCACATGAATCTCTCATTGCAAAAAACCAACTTGCATTGTGTCCAAACCAGTACACCATACTTCTTTGTGTATATACATGCAAGTATAAAAGTGCCTAATTAAGGCACTTACGACTTTTATATATGACTCTTTTAATGTCCAGTTGGTAAAAATGCAGAAATGCGGGCAAAGAATGGAAATTTAAATTTTTCATTTTTCATTGTAAGCCTGATATAAGTAGCAACAGCAATAACACTTAGACTTATATACCACTTCATAGTGCTTTACAGCACTCTCTAAGCATTTACAGAGTCAGCATATTGCCCCCAACAATCTGGGCTCCTTGTGTATGTCCATTAAAGCTGATAATTGTTTGCAGGAAAAGGGAATTCTTCTTGAGACCAGTACAGATAGTCTTCGACTTATGACCACAACTGAGCCCAGTCCTATAACTGTTGCTAAGGGAGATATCTGTTAAGTGAGTTTGTCCCATTTTGCAAACTTTCTTGCCACAGTTGTTAAGCAAATCACCGCAGTTGTTAAGTTAGTGACATGCATGCTAAGTGAATCTGGCTTCCCCATTGACTTTGCTTATCAGAAGTTGGAGAAGGTGGTCACAGAACCCCAGGACACTACGACCGTCATAAATATGAACCAGTTGCCAAGCAGCCAAATTTTGATCACATGACTATGGGGATGATGAAATTATCGTAAGTGTGAAAAATGGTCATAACTCACTTTTTTCAGTGCTGTTGTAACTTTTGTCACTAAACAAATGGTTGTTAGTCAAGGACTACCTATAGTTCCAGAAGATTTGTTTTGTGTTTGGTTTGGTTTGTTTCTAGGGCATCTAAGAGCCGTGCTGGTGCAGTGGTTAGACTGCAGTATTGCAGGTTACTTCTGCTGGCTGCTAGTAATTGGGCAGTTTGATAGTTCAAGGTTGACTCAGCCTTCCATCCTTCCAAGGTCCGTAAAATGAGGATCCAAATTATTGGGATCAGTATGCTGACTCTCTAAACCACTTAGAGAGGCCTGTAAAGCACTGTGAAGAGGTATATAAGTCTAAGTGCTATTGCCATCAATCATGTAAATGAATTATGGTACATCTTTTTCATTATAATGCTAATCATGCCACATAGTGGTTGCTGGTTGAATAATTAAAAACTTGCATGTTAAATGAAAACATTCACCTGTGAGATGGTGTTTGAAATGTGGCTTAAACAAAATCCATGAACATTGTTGATTCTACTAAAATGGCTTCAGGAGTAATATATAGGCTGGAGTGTGGATTCTAGATGTAGAAATTTGTAGCATACTCCTCCTGTCAATCATCTCTTCCCAGTTTTCCTCTCCTGTGTCTCCTAATTTATAATTCTATTCTGAATTAGATTTCCTTCTAGTATGTTTTGTTTCATAATACTGGTGTTTATGGCAGCACTTCTTTTTGATTGCAAGAGATTCTTCATTTATAAGCAATTTAGTAGTCATTATAAATCTAACAGCAGTAAATCCCAAGGTCCATTGACACTGAAACCAGCCACTGGATGTTAATCACACTTCCTTGAATAACCATTTTTTCAGATCCTTACTACCATTAACTATATTACATTAATAACTGTGAAGCTGTTTTACTGTCTTCTAGGTCCTACAACCCAGCGCCTGGTTCAAAATGGACCCTGTCCAGATGAAATTGAAATTCAGAGAAGGTAAGGAACCAAAATCTGCAGAAATACTCAGAGTTTCATTTTAAAAATAAACTGAAACCAAATTGCTGCCTAATATTTAAACTTACATATCGATTCAGTCATTAGGGAATTTATTTAGATAATATATTGGCCTTCATTTGTGAAAAATACATTCAATTATTGAAGCCAATGGTAAAATGATAGTGTTAGAATAACCCATAATGTCATCTAGTCCAACGCACTGTTTAGTGTTAGTTTTGCTAGAGCATTTCTGGCAGGTTACTATCCAACTTCTGATGGAAGATTTCAAGCCCGTATCTGCTCTTCCCACTGACAACTTCACAGCCTGCAGCTACTGGGATAGAACCTTGACTGCATTTCTTGTTAACCTTGGATTTTGATGTACAACTGAATATCATCAAATATCAACCTATGCTGATGGATGACCTCTCCCAGGAGCTGCTGTAGATGAAAAATAGGAAGAACAAGAGAGTAAAACTCTGGGACACTCACAGCAGAGGGCCATAGGACTTTAGCTCTCCACCAGTATCACTATCAATTGAAATTGTCCCCTAAGGAAGAAGAAGCAAAACAGTATTCCTTCACCCACAAAGGCAAACTGCAAGAAACCAATGAATTGCAATGTGGCAAGTAACCTCAGACCCGCACAATTCTGGGGCTGCTTACCATCCCACAGACAAAGGACAAATTGGCCAAACAGGCAGAGATGGGGGGGGGCATGGAATAAGCAGCTGAAGGAGAGGCAATCTCTGACCTTGGAAGAACTGAAGCATGGGGCTTGGAGAGACCAAGCCCAAAATGGCTTGCATTTAGGAGGGGAGGTGTCCTTGACTAGAATTTCATTAACCATGGTAATGGAGAATGCCAGGACTGCTGTCACTAAACGATGCTGTCATATGACATTGTACTTTATGATTACATTTCTTAGCAATGGAAATTTTGGCCCCAATTACTGTCATAACTCAAGGACTACCTGTATCACTTTCTATCCTTGAGTGAAGATGATTTACAGTTAATAGAGTTTGAGAAGCTGGCCATAAAACCTCTGTGGGATAAATGAGATTCCACGTAAGATGTCTTGATGTGCTAGCTTGCAACCAAGATGAAATATTTGGAGTATGGGGAGAATAATGGTTTGCATTGTTTTTTTTTAAATTCACATTGCACTATTTTGCTGAAAGTAATTCCACATAGTTGAGATTTGTCCATCGTTTTTACAAGGATTGTTCTTGTATTTTAGAATTCATGCACCTTTAATTATATTTAATATAAAATCCTAGCACACAATCTTGGCTATTTCAGAAACCAGTACAAGTTCACTAAAAAAAGAATCTACAGTATATGTGGAAAACCCCACTACAAAATTTTTAAATGTTGATTTTCTGCCATAGTCCTATTGCTCTTAAGCTAGAAAGACTGATAGCACTCCATGTATTTATGGAGTTATTTATTAGATTTATTGGGCCATCTATTTCATACACTCCATGTATTTATGGCATTTATTTATTAGATTTATTGGGCCATCAAAGAAAGCAACACAGCAGCTAACACATATGAGAACATAACACAATGAGAACGTAAATACAAAAACAAATATAAAAATTCAGAAATAACCAGAATTACAGAATTGGAGGGGACTTTGAAGGTCTTCTAGTCCAGCCCCTTGCTCAAATAGAGACTCTACCATTTCAGACAAACAGTTGTTCAATCTCTTCTTAAAAACCTCTAGTGATGTAAATACCTACAACTTCCAAGCAACCTAGTCAGCCAGACGATAAATTCACACAACTCACAAGATTGCCAATTCTCAACCCCACACCTGAGAGAACAACCAGTTCTTAAGGGCTTTGTAGAAAGCCAGCCAAATTGGAGCTAATACAATGGTAGGAAGAATAGTATTCCAAATAGCAGGTCCTGCTACAGGGAACCAAGCTTTCTGGGACTTGCCGGGTCAGATTCTTCAATTGATAGGATGCAGAGCATGATCCTGCTACCAGAACTGAGTTGGAGACAAAAGGTGATCCTAACATGTAGCGATTTAAAATAGCTAATATAAAATTAGCTGTCACTAAACATTTGGAGTCAGTGAAGTTAGCATATCCCTGAATCACTGTCTTATTGAAAACAGTTGAATGCATACTTACTGTAACTTTCTTTTCCAATGAACCAAGTTACCACAAGGGGATGAGGGTGTGAGGTTGAAAATTGAAGTGTCTTTTTGGGTGTGTGTAACTTATCAGAGCAACTAAAGGGAGATGACTGTGTCTAGTGCTATGATCCTGTAATACTGATCAAATATGTCTTGATTATTTGCAGAACTATTGTATTTAAGCATCAATATGTTAAAAGAGCAGTTGTGTTTCTATATTTGCATGTCTAGAGCTCACAAAGCTTCTCAGCAAATTATTGTTTGCTCTTTTTGGACAATAGCTGAGCACATAGAACTGCCATCCAATCAGGGCTCATTTTCTGTTCTTTCAAACCAAATT